>CM053604.1:120156134-120212133 GCA_028646535.1 Procyon lotor
AAAAAAAAAGAGGCTGTCATATTCTCAGTCTTCTTCCAGTTTTCTAGATCTCATACCTTCAGCACATCTGGGTTCTTTGATTTTTCAAAGGAAACTAAAAAAATGGGAATTGCCATCAATGTCATCCACACTTTGGAAATAAGGCAGCTCTAAATTCACAAATAGCTACTCTAATTGTTACATTTTAATCCAGAGATTGCAGAAAGCTGTAATGTCACCCCTGTATTAGAAGTCTTGTACATTTTTGGTAAGGTAGGTAATAAATATTCAACAGTGTTCTCTTCTTTCCAATCTGATACACTACAAAATACTTGTGTAAAATCTATTTTAAGAGCTTATTTGTATACTCATATGTATCAATGTGCTATATAAAATCTGCTGAAATTAGCATCAGAGACCAAAGTTATAAAATAAACTGTATCAGAAGTCATACAAATCATCATCTATTCAACAACATAGGCTATTTTAACCGATTTAAAGATCTTTTGATACATAATTTTATACCATAACTGATTCAACTGAATGAAAATAAAGAATTAGGATATTTTTATTATTTTTTGTTCGTTATCTAAGAGGGTGTTTAAAATATATTTTCAATATTTTAAGTGATTTGGTTAGCCTGTCCGCGGCAAAAAGTAGAGCTTTTCACCAAGATGGATAAAGAGAGAATAGTAGAAAAAGAGCCAGCAAAACTGAAAACCAAAGGAAGCAGAAAGCTATATCTCATGTCAGAATGGTCTAAAATGTCAAAATAGTAAAAATGGTAGTCTGAGGTGTGGGACTAGAACCATATTCATCAGCATATTGAGAAATCAAGAGTCAGGGGGCACAAGCATGAGGAATTACAAAGGCAAACTTATTTTCCATGTGACCGGCTGTCTTTTAGGTGAGTGAACCGGTACTTTAAAATGTTCAAAAGGGACAATGGTTAAAAACAAGCAGAACAGTTATCTGCTGTTCTTCAGCAGACACTCTCCACTTAGACAACAACTATGTAAAGGAAACAACCAACTGCAGTAAAGCAGCAAATCCATAGCTCTGCATATGCAGTCCTTTACACAATACAAAATTAGAAAAAAATGTTTTTAGTAAATTTAGAATTTAATAATAGAAATTAAGAATACATTAACTAGTACAGAATAGTGCAAAAAGGAAAAGAGAAATAATTAAAAATTTCACCACTATACACACATATAATTATTCTATATAGTAAGTCAAATTAAATAGCACTGTCTATAGATAGCTATACAATGTACAAATATATATATATCTATGTATATGTGTATGTATATTGTATGTAAAGAGAATACTATTTTCATGATGTATACTTATACATATATTTGTATACATATACTTGTACATGTGTACATGTGTATTTACATATTATAGTCATAAATATATGTGTGTATATATGTATTTGTTTATATATGGAATAATTATTTATATATTCTACATAGTGAAAAGTTATATACTTTACATATATATAAATATGTATTTGTTGCTTATATATACATAAAATATTTTATATATTATATAAAGAGTACTCTTTATATATACTAATGCATTTATTTCATTTTTTCTACTATGAACAATTATACATGTCATCAGGTATTTTTCTAAAGCCCCCTTTTATATTGGTTGCATATCTGTTTTTGTCTGTTCCTATAGGAACAGAACTGATTTAATTCTTTCTCTGTATTAAGACATTAAGATTGTTTTTGATTATCTATTACAAATTGTACAATGTTGATCATATTATAGATAAATTCTTCAGAAACATTTAAATAATTTTCATGATACATATTGGATAGGTGAAAGTTACCAAATCGTCCTTAATTATTTTTTTACCTACCTTTATAGTGGAAGAGCATCACTTTATTGCAATCTTATTGCTATTATAGGGGGGTATGTGTGTGTGTGTGTGTGTGTGTGTGTGTGTGTTTTTCTTTACAAATAGAATCATTGAAAGATGTCTATAATTTACATAATCAAATAATATTTATTTAATTAGGATATTAGCTCTATGTCAATTTTTTGCTGCAAATATTTGTTAAAATTTGTTTTTTGAGTTTTTTTAATTTTTTAAAAAATATTTTATTTATTTGTTTAAGAGAGAGAGACAGAGGGAGGATAAGTGGTGGGGAAGTGCAGAGAAAGGGAGAAGCCAACACATGGCTGAGCAGGGAGCCCATCTGGGACAATCCCAGGACCCTGAGATCATGACCTGAGCCAAAGGCAGACACTTAATCAACTGAGCCACCTAGGAGCCCCTGTTGTTTGAGTTTAAAATAGGTTAACAGTATTATATTTCATACAGTATTATGTTTCATTATATTATATTTCATAACAGTAATGTATTTCAGTTATATTTAATTTAATTAAATTAATTTATTTTAAAGATTTTATTTAAATAAAGAAATAAACTTATTTATTTATTTAAATAAATAAAATCTTTAAAAAATAAATAAATTAAATTTTTTAAAATTTATTATCTTCTGACAGAGAAAGATCAGAAGCAGGCAGAGAGAGAGAGGAGGAAGCTGGCTCCCTGCTGAGCAGAGAGAGCCCGATGCGGGGCTCGATCCCAGGACCCTGAGATCATGACCTGAGCCAAAGGCAGAGGCTTCAACCCACTGAGCCACCCAGGCACCCCTGAAATTATTTTAAATTTATAGAAAAGTTATAGAAAAGTGTAGTGAGCTCCCTTATGTCCTTCCTTCAGCTTCTCATAGTTTACTTAATCATAGTAAAGGATTCAAACCAGGAAATGAACATGAATGCAATATTATTAACTAATCTATAGCTATTCAAATTTTGCAATTTTTCCTATGATAAATTTTCTCTGGTCCAGAATCTAATTCACTCTCTTATTGGGTTTAGTTGTTATGTTTCATTAGCTTCTTTTAAGCTCTTACAGTTTCCCATCATTCTTTGTCTTCCATGACCTTAAGGATCTTGAAGAGTCCAGGCCAGTTATTTTATGGGATACTCCTCATTCAAATTGTTTGATGTTTCCTTGTGATTAAGTTGTCATTATAAATTTTGGCAAAAAGATCACAGAAGTAATCTGGTGTCCTTCTGCATGGTTTGTATAAGGGGATTTATAATATCATATTGCTGGGAATATCAACTATGTCTTCATAGCTAAGATGGTGTCTGTCATATTTATCCACCATAAAGTTATACTCTTTATCCTGTGTAATTAAAATAAGTACTTGTGTGAGATATTGAAACTGCAAATATTCTTTTTTTCACTTAAAAATATATCCTAGAAGTCACTTCACATAACTTCAAAAATATCTTCTTCATTCATTTTTTTAAACCTACGAAGTACACCACTTTGTGTATATACCATAGTTTATTCACCCATTCTCCCACGTTCGAGCATTTAGATTGCTTTCAGTGTTTTGCAATTATAAAGAATCTTGTACATAGGTACTTTTGGATTTTGGGAAGTTTTCTTCAGGGTAGATTCTTAGAAGTAGGATTGCTGGTTAGACTGTAGGTGGATATGTATTTCTTTAGGTGTTGCAAAATTTTCACCAGAAATGTTTTACCAGTTTGTATTCCTACTAGTGATGTGTCCAAGTGCCTATTTCCTCACAGTTTCATGAAGAGAATACATTGCATGTTATAGAATTTTACATTATGGTCGGCAATTTGACATAATGTTGATGAGTCCATAATGGCAAGAGTTGAGCAGAGGATTCCACAGTCGAGGACATAGGAATGTGCTGCTACATTCAGAAGTGTGTACAAGTAGGGGCGCCTGGGTGGCTCAGTCATTAAGCGTCTGTCTTCGGCTCAGGTCATGATCCCAAGGATCCTGGGATCGAGCCCCGCATCGGGCTCCTTGCTTGGCAAGAGGCCTACTTCTCCCGCTACCATTCCCTCTGCTTGTGTTCCCTCTCTCGCTGTGTTTCTCGCTGTCAAATAAATAAAATCTTTAAAAAAAAATGTGTACAAGTAGACAAGAACAGAAAGCTAATAGGAATTAACTATAATAATGCCTTATGCATTTCCTTTGTACTCTAAAGTTTCATGGAAAGAGACAACTCAAAATTCTGTTTTTGCATCTTATCTCTTTTTTTTAGTATCTGAAATCTCCCCATTCCCCAGGCAAGCAGAAATTTATTTATTACAGAGCCATTTCTTCTCTTTTTGGAGAATCTATTACTTTAGCCCATGTAGTTGGGCTAATCATACTCTTTGGTGCCACAGCTGAACATGTAATTGGGGTAGAATCAAAGAGAAAGCCACATTGCCCAGGTCTAAGTTATGGTTTCAAAAATCACATACCACCCAAACAAGGCCAATCAGGGTTAATTCTTGTGTTTGTTTGTTTGTTTCTTTGTTTAGAACCTTACTGGGGGAAAAGGCTCTCTCTTACTGCCTGGTTATTAAGCTAACCATGAACCATTAGCTAGAACTATTAATATTTGCAACAACACAAGGCAACCTCACTTTATCATAGAGGAAAGCAGAATAAGTGAAGGAGAGAGAAACAGTACCTTAATAGATGGTTAAATATTTAGATTAAGCTGTGCCTGTAGGCTGTCACACCATGGATTTCTCATTAGAAGATGCAATAATTTCCCATTTTGTTCTAGTAGTTTGAGTTTGGTTGCGTTCACTTTGAATCCTAATCAAATTAATAGAATATTCTTTCAGAAATTATCTTGCCTTAGGACTCTTTACTCATGAGAAAATAATATAGGCAAAACTATCATATTTCCTTGAGATGAATGGTTCGTTACAGTTCAATTCCTGTTCATTAGGTTTCAGAGGATAAAGGAATGGTCCTGAAGCCAATGACCATATTTTTATCCTTGAGTCCTATAATGAATGAAAAGTGTCATAGCCGTCAACAGGTGCAGAAGCATCCATGTGAGACTGACACTTGATTTTTCCAGTGAATTAGCACTAAGACATATTTGAGTTTCTCAAAATATTTTGGAGTAGACCTTTTTAGGGTTTAGCGTGCTCCATGAAGAATATACATATAATCATATTTGCCAAAACTCTATAGAATGGCCATTGACACTTCTTATTTTGCAAAGTGCCCTTGCATTTTTAACAAATTCTCTTTCTCTTTAAGATTTTTCTACCTCTCAAAACTTGGACCATCTTTATAACAGCTCTCTGCAAAAGTACTTCCAAAGCCCAGCAACGATCAGACTTGCCTTTCTATAATTGATTCAATTCCCAGCCTCCTCCATCCATCCTACACTCCAACTCAATCCCACCATATCTTCTCTTCTGTTATCCCTTCTGCAGTGTGAGCTGTTTGCTTTCTGCCTAACAATCTCACTCTCCCCTTAACAAGTTTTAAGCATCAACTATAGTTGTGTTTATTGCTGGGATCTAAAAAAGAGCAAACCGCTATCCTGTCTTAGCAGGCTTGAGAGATCGATGTGCCGATAATAGTTACATTCCAATATAGTAAGTTCTGTGAGAGAGGGGTGTTATAACTCACTATGGAAAAACAGATAGGGAGCAGATTAACTCAGTCTAAAGGAGGTGGTAATTCTTAGGATAGACTTCATAACTAAGATGAGACTTGAGCTAGGGTTTAATTTCTTTTACTTGCTTGAAAACTTTCTCTTTTTGGGGCATCTGGGTGGCTCAATCAGTTAAGCATCAGCCTTCAGCTCAGGTCAGGATTCCAAGGTCCTGGGATTGAATCCTGCACTGGACTCCTCCTCAGTGGGGAGCCTGCTTATCCCTCTGCCACTCCCCCTGCTTGTGATCTCTTTCTCTATCTCTATCAAATAAATAAATATAATCATTAAAATTTTTTTCTCTTTTCCTGCCATAACCAGGGCTCTACCTTCCCTAAATAAATAATTAAATATTATTATTCATACATTTGTCAAATGTTCTTCTCCAAGAAAATAAACTTCACATTCACTATTACTTTAGGGTAAATACACTAAGAGTTTCAGCTAAACATTTGTCCTTATAAAGTGAGTTATTTTGGAGTCAGGCAATTCACATTATCACAGAATGAATGTTACATAGGGCTTAGTAGATAATTTACCAATAGTTTTACTTCATAAGCATTTATGTAGGAATATAAAATAATCATTCAGTACTTTAATACCCAATCAATTACCTACTCATTAATTTTATAAAAGAGTTAACTTAGAACTCAATTATATCACATCATACGCTTTTATGATTAAGTAGGTGGCAATGCTTTCATTGCAAGCTTAGTTCTGTCAAAAAAGAAGCTTCCTCCTACATTAGAAATTAATGTGCTTGTAAGGCAGCAGTAATTTGTTTATGGTCTGTTCATGCAAGGAAGACATCATTAAAGGCTCCATCAATACCAGCACAACTTTGATAGAACCTATAGCATAATTAGTATTTAACATCTTAAAATCAATAAACATCTTTCCAAGTGTAATTATATTCCTATATGTTGCTCATTATGTATGCTGTGAAAAAAGAAATGAGAACTCAAAATGTTTCAAAGTAAATCCCCTCATTAAAAAAATAAATGTGTGAAAGTGCCTGGGTGGCTCAGTCAGTGAAGTATCGGACTCTTAACTTCAGCTCAGGTCATGATCTCAGGGTTGTGAGATCAAACTCTGCATGGGGCTAATGCTCAGCTCAGTGCAGAGTCTACTTGAAATTCTCTTCCTCTCCATCGACCCGTCCCCGCCCTCCCCTCCCCCCGTGGGTACGCCCACACTCTCTCTCAAGTAAAATAAATAAAACCTTTTAAAAAAATAAAAGTGAGTGTGTGCATATTTTCTTTCTCTTTAGTGTATGTGAATGTGAGAAAAGTTGTATGTGTTTGTGTGTGAAGGCCCATGTATGCATGTGTATGCGTATGTGTATGCACACACTTTGGAAATTGACTCGTGTTTTTTAAAGCTTTGCCAAGAAAGAGGAGTAGAAGAGAGAGACAATAAAGGCAGAAGGGAGGGAAGTATGTCAACCTCCAGCCATTTCTGAGGCACTGGAACTGGAGGAAAAGAACAAATCAGCATGGTTCGTGATGTGTGAGAGAGGATGCGGCAGAACAATCAATTATCTTGCTGCCAGCTGCAAATATCCATATGGAGGGCTTCCCCATGTACACTACCACGAAATAAAATAATCTCTAGCCACTTGCCTCTCTGCTGATGAAGAGAAAGGCTAAGGGATTGTTACTACTGCTGAAGCTTCTGAAATCAAGGTTTCAGCCAGTCAGCGTGCCTGCACCAGCTGCCATGCCGCTAAGTGGTAATGGCAAGAAATGGGTGATGAACGATTTTTTTTTTTAAAGATTTTATTTACTTATTTGTCGGGGCGGGGGGAGGGAGAGAGCACAAGCGGAGGGGGGGCGGTGGTGGCAGTCAGAAGGAGAAGCAGCTCCCCGCTGAGCAGGGAACCTGATTTGGGACTCGATTCCAGAACCCTGGGATCATGACCTGAGCTGCGTCCCAGGGCAGTGATCAATTAAAAAACACATTTTTACAATTTTATTTACCTTGAATTGTGTCTAGTATTGGCTGGAGATGTATGACTGAGACGAAACATGCTGGCAAAAAGCGAATGTTTTTGATGGCTAGGGCGGTATTTTGGGTAAAGTAGGAAAAGAGTAAAGAAGGCTCACTAACATGTTATACTAGTCCCATGACTTTGATTTTATTTATTTTGTTAACTGTAGAGAACTTCCCTTTGTTCCTTTCCCTTTGTTAACTGTAGAGAGCTCCTGTCTGGCCCCAGGGACTCGGCTACTTTCTCTTCCTCTTAGAGGGCTGTTGATATTCACTGAATCTCTTCCCAAGAAGACTTGCTCTTTAAAAGCATGTGTTCTGCACTTGGAGTTCCATTTATACTGGTCATTTGTTTGAAGATCTATGATCTTGGGGCTTAGAGATTATAATAAGCATGACAACACAATATAATTATTCCAGATTAATTGTATCTATTAACTTCTTCTTGTCTGGGCACTGACCAATGTAAAATGGACTGACTTGTGTTTTTCTTTCTTAACGTATCATTTTCATTCCTAGAAGTCAGAAAGAGGAATCAAAGAAATGAGAGACGTGAAAGATTCACATTATAAATCCAGAAGTTGCCACATCCATAATCACACATGCATAAATAATGCTTTAGGAATGTCCTTTGAAAGTGATTAGTAGAGATGCTATATTTTTAACTGGGGACTACTGCAATATAATACAACAGCTATTATAAAAATTAATTTTCATTTTGGACTTTGTTATTTGTCTATTTTTTTTCCCTTTAGCATGAAGAATTAAAATAGAGACTGATATTTATAAACATCGAGAACTTTCCCTTACAGTATATCCTAGACCATGTTTTAAACAAACAGCTTTTTGAGTGGAGGCCCATCAAAGTCCAGACCTGAATTAGCCTGCCTGGGGCACTACACGGGCAGAGTGCGGCTGTTTTGGCTGATAAGACATGACACCGTCTTTCCTGGCATTAAAGAGCCTCAGGTTGCAGCCACCTGGGGAAGAATACAATTGAGCTGCTGTATCATAAATCGTGTTTTTCTTTTGCAAGATTCTAGACCAGATTTTGGCACAACTAGTCCATAATCAAACTAGAAAATAAGTTATTACCCAGCTAACACCAGTTGTGAAGTCACTTCTTATTAGAGATAATTATAAACACAACTAGCAACTGTTGGCAGGTGGTTGGTACCCACTCAACATTCTTTAGGGATATTTGCCAGATTTTCCTTGAGGTGCTACAGTTTGAGGTGTTTTGTTTTTTTTTTTTTTATAAAGTGGGATTAAAGCATAAGCGAGAATTCTTCAAAACAGAAGAGATAGCTCTTTTTTTTTTTAAAGAGTTTATTTATTTATTTATTTATTTGACAAAGAGAGAGAGATCACAAGTAGGCATAGAAGCAGGCAGAGAGAGAGAGAGAAGCAGGCTCCATGCCGAGCAGAGAGCCCGCTGTGGGGCTCGATCCCAGGACCCTGAGATTATGACCTGAGCTGAAGGCAGAGGCCTTAACCCATTGAGCCACCCAGGCGCCCTAAGAGATAGCTCTTGTACAACTATTTTGAAATTGGATGGTGAGTGAATGCCAGGTTGTGTTACTAGTCAAGAGCTATGTATTCTCGCTTGCCTAGGAGCATGAGGGACTCAAGTTAAAAATGCCTACATGTGGAACACTTCAAATGTTGAATGCTAAATCCATAAATTCCAATGGTATATAGTAATTAAATGTAAGAAATGGTTAAACTTATTAATTCTCTTCTGTTTCTCCTCACTTTAGGTTTTCAGGATGCAATTTTATTTTAAATAGTGGTTTTTCCAGGAAGATTCAATCAAAATAAATAAATAAGACCAGAGACGCACATGCACTGACATAAAAATATACATTTATTCAAATGATCACAAATTTTAGAAACTAAACTGAGATTGATGTGGATACTCATTGCTCCTGTAATTATGAGGCTGGTACAAATATACATTTTAATTAATAAATCAGTGTTTTCAATAGTTCATGATTCACAGGACTGACTAGACCAACTCTGAGATAAAATTATGTGTTATTTTGGCAAGATATATGTACAACTTATTTTGCAGTCATTTTATAAGAAGAATGTGAGGTCCAGATTAGAATCTTCTTTTTGTTAATGTCCTCACAAATATATCTTCTACTAAAGGGCATTTTCCCTCCCCATCTTTTATCTGTCTTTTTTGCAAGTGGTCAAATTAGTCCAGAAAAAGTATCTATTGTTTGCAGTGAAATGATGAGCACCTCAAACACATTATTCTAAAAGAGAAAAATGTTTAAGTTTTATATGTCATATCAGGAAAAACTATCTGGTTAAATTAAACTATGAAATAGTTGACCAGTAATGCCTATATACCGGGTGGAAATGAGAACTTTCAAATTTGGGGCAAATGTAAGATGATTCACGTCACAGATTCATACTCTTTTTGAAGCTATGGCAAGTTGCCATATTCATACTTCTCATTTTTCTATCTCTACTTTTTCTTCCCCAAATGCTAGATTATTTTTAAAGCATTAGTAATGCTGTTCACAAGTTTTGGTTTTTTAGTCTTAACAAATTCAAAATGGCGCATTGCTACAAGTGTTGTTAAGCCCTAAAACAGATGGATAGTATCTAATTGTTGCTTCTCCTTCAACTCTGTAACTTCTCAATCTTACCTAAAAAGGTACTAAAAAACAATAGTGAAATTTGGCTATATTCTTAGGATCTCAGTTAAATCTCAATTAAACAGACACAGAGTGACAATTTAAGTAGACCTATATTGGAAAATTTCTATAAATAACCACTCTGGGATAGAAAATCTTAAACTCTACATAATGAATGTTTCAGAAAGGTTAGTCTTTGAAAAGAAAGTGTGTTTTAAGAGAGAGCATGATGAAATAACAAAAGCAAGTTAATATTGGACTGCACTGATGTGATGCTACTCAAATTTGTGATTTAGTTTCCATAAGGATGTTCTTGGTTCTGTTCAGAGGTCACCTAATTTTTCTGGACTAGAGAGGCTCCTGGAAGAGAAAACAAGAACAATAATCTCTGCAGTCCCATCTTAAAACAAAATTTGATGGATCTAAAAATAACAGCTAAGGTGATGGGTATTAAGGAGGGCATGTATTGCATAGAGCCTTGGGTGTTATATGCAAACAATCATGGAACACTACATCAAAAACTAATGATGTACTGCATGGTGACTGACATAATAAAATGAAATAAAATAAAAATAGCATCTACTACATTGATTTTGCCAAACATTGTTCTAAATGCTTCTAAAAGTGTTACAGCATGTAACCCTCCCTCAAAACCCTTTAATGTGAGAATATCATAGCTATTTGACTGATGAGAAAATTGAACCACAGATGTCAAATAACTTACTGAAGATCATCCAGCCAGTGAACAGTGGAACACTTTTAAATAAATATATATTTATTTACATATATATAAATTTATAAAGTTTTATATATAACTTTTTTGAGCTAGGTGTTTTACTAGGATTTTCACTGAAGTTCCATCATAGTTTTATCAAATAAATCCCAACAGTATTATTATTTAACAGATGATGAAACTGACATACACCCAAGTTAATAGCTTGCCCACTGTCACAGAGCAGCACCAGAATGAGCTCAGGAATTCTGACTCTAGAAGCTGCATTTCTTGTAGTACTATATGCCATATAAATACATGTCATTGATCAACTGAATTAATTTTCCAATGCTATGCTTCACTTTAGAGGGATTTGAGATGTTTAAAAATACGTTATATGTTGTATAAGAATAAGGCAGTAGTTTTTATGATTATTACAGATTGAAATGTGGAAAGTAGCATGACATGGGAAAATGACCAGTGAAAAAGGGAAACATGGTCTGAAACTATAACTCCATCACTGTGTAATCTCGCCTGCTGTAAAGTAGACAACGCTTGTCCTGTTAAGCACCACACGTGACTATGATTCACTGACTATTGGCCAGAACTGGTCACATGGTTCCAACACGACTGTGAAGGTGTTAAAAAAAAAAAGAAAAAAAAATGAAGATGCCTCACGTATACTGGAAGGAGAGAATTGGGTACAGTGAGTACTAGTGACTTCTATAATACTTCAACTCTAATATAAAACCATAATACGCTTCTCCTAGCTTATTGTATGCATTTAATGTATTTAGCATTTAATGTATGGTACATGCAGTCAATGTACATAGATACTCGTCAATATTACTCTTGTAGAAAATGAAGAAATACTTAGGAAAGCCAACTAGCTAAGATATTTGGGTTAGAGATTTATCTAAAAAACTTAATGTGATGTTGCTATGCCATGAGCCTATAACTATGGCAATGATTACATTTATTTGGTATTTACTGTGTTCCAGATACCATGAGGTAATTGATTTTAATGCTCCCAATGACCTTATGATGTAAGCACTATTTACTGTCCCCATTTAGTATATGGAGATATTATAAACTGGGTTATCTGCTTACATGGATGTGGAAAAGCTTTAAAAAGAGAAACTAATTTTGTCAGTGTATTTTGAAAATTTCAGTACATCTATTGTTATCCCATTTTAAAGATTTGACAGAAAAAATATTTGTTGGGCACTTACCATATGACAGACACGATGCTCCTCCTTTAAATGTGTTATTCATATAATATTAACACCAATTTTCTTGGATTAACTACATTAAGCCACATTTGACTGATAAGGAATGTGAGACATAGATTTCAAACCCAGGCAAGTGTGTGTATGTGTGTGTGTGTGTGTGTGTGTGTATCCATGTGCTTAAAGATTGAGAGGGAGATTCATCATTAAAAATATATAAAAATAAATTTCCCAAAGGTGTCTTTGAAAGAATTGAATATGGGTATGACGGGATGTACAGGTTGATGAATTTTTTTCTTTTTTATCCTCCTACAATTTTTCATTTTGTCATTTTAATTCATGTTTCATGATGTACTGATTTATAGTCATTTCCTTGTTAAGATTTTATTGAGGCACATAACAAATAAGGTAAAACAAGCATTGGGTAGTGCAAAGATGGCAAAAATTCAAATACAACTGAGGAGAGAAAATAGAGATTATTCAAAAAGACTCTTCCAAATTGCCTTGCTCTAGAAGGGACGAGGTATGTACTATCTACAGTTAACACTATGATGTTCTCTTGAAAGTGTTTATTGACTCAATCATTGATAAAAGTTTCATGAAGTCAAGTTATAATTTTTGAAATATGGTTAAAACATAGAAGTAAAAAGGTGATTTATTCATATCAAAATGTGTACCGGTATGAATGAAAATGCTTTTTCATTATATTAACCTCAATATCAGTTACATTAGTTTTTTTCAAATATCAGTTACAATTTAAAAAATAAACTATAGTGAGCTCCTATCATCATTTATTTATATATTTGTACAACTGTAGGTATGATAGATTTTAGCATTTTCTTACTTCATCTGAGAAATCTGGTATGATTTACTATAGTTCATTCATCATGAACAAGCAAGAAGAGAAATGAATGTGAATTGATCTAGCCATTGTTTTTAAGATCAAAGACAAAAATTTTATTAATTGTGTGTGTACATCAGTGCATGCAAGTACTTTTATGTATTAGACAAAACAAGAGCATTACTAAAGACAAATTGATTTGGTTTGGTTTTCTTTCTTCATTTCTTCCCCAGTTACTAGTAGTCTCACTAGTGGACTAAGCATAGAGCCCTGAATGACCCATTACATATAGCCACAGTATCATTGTATTCAAAACATATCATCAAAATACATATTTCATCTCTTTGTTTAGGTTTATTTCAAGGTATCTTTTGGCTTTTGGTGCTATTATAAATGGAATTGATTTCCTAATTTCTCTTTCTACAGTTACATTGTTAAGGATCTATACTCTAGAAACTATAGAACACTTATGAAAGAAATGGAAGAAGACACAGAAAGATGGAAAAACATTCCATGCTCTTGGATCAGAAGAATAAACATTGTCAAATGTCTATGTTGCCCAAAGAAATCTGTACTTTCAATGTCATCTTGATCAAAATATCAGAGGCATTTTTTAAAGTGCTTGAACAAACAATCCTAAAATTTGTATGGAACTAGAAAGGAACCTGAATCGCCAAGGAAATGTTGAAAAAGAAAATCAAAGCCAGAGCATCATGTTTCCTGATTTCAAGCTGTATTACAAAGCTGTGATCACCAAGACATCATGGTATTGACACGAAAACAGACACATAGATCAATAGAACTGAATAGAGAGCCCAGATGTGGACCCTCACCTCTACGGTCAACTGATCTTTGACAAAGTAGGAAAAATATTCAATGGAAAAAAAACATTCTTTTCAATAAATGCTGGGAAAATTGGACAACTATATACAGAAGAATGAAACTCAACCATTCTCTTACAACAAACATAAAAATAAACTCTAAATGGATGAAAGACCTCTATGTATGACAGGAATCCATCAAAGTCCTGGAAGAGAATACAGGCAGTAACCTCTATGACATCAGCCAGCTTTAGCAACTTCTTTTAAGACATGTCTCCAAAGTCAAGGGAAACAAAACCAAAAATGAACTTTTGGGATTTCCTCAAAATAAAAAGCTTCTACATAGCAAAGGAAACAGTCAACAAAATGAAGAGGCAACCCATGGAATGAGAGAAGATATTTGCAAATGACATTACAGATAAAGGGCTGATATCCAAGATCCATAAAGAACTTCTCAAACTGAACAGCCAAAAAACAAATAATCAAGTCAAAAAATGGGCAGAAGACATGAACAGACACTTCTCCAAAGAAGACATACAAATAGCTAACTGACACATGAAAAAATGGTCATCATCATTAGCCATCAGGGAAATTAAAAATTAAAATTAAATTAAATTTAATTTATTAAAATCAAAACCACATTGAGATGCCACCATACACCACTTAGAACAGCAAAAATTGACAAGGCAAAAAACAACATATATTAGAGAGGTTGTGGAGAAAGGGGAATCTTCTTACACTGTTGGTGGGAATGCAAGTTGGTGTAGCCACTTAGGAAAATAGTGTGGAGGTTCCTCAAAAAGTCAAAAATAGAGCTACCCTATGACCCAGCAATTACACTACTGTGTATTTATCCCAAAGATACAGATGTAGTGAAAAGAAGGGCCATATGCACCATGATGTGCATTGTGCAGCAATGTCCACAATGGCCAAACTGTGGAAAGAGTCAAGATGCCCTTCAACAGGTGAATGGCTAAAGTAGATATGGTACATATATAGAATATATTACAGTGGAATATTACTCAGCCATCAGAAAGGATGAATACCCAACTTTTGCATCAACATGGATGGAACTAGAAGAGATTATGTTAAGTGAAGTCAGAAAGTCAATTATCATATGGTTTTATTTGTTTGTGGAACATAATATCACAGAGGACATTAGAAAAAGGAAGGGAAAAATGAAGGGTGAGAAAGCAGAGGGGGAGGTGAACCATGAGAGATTATAGACTCTGGGAAACAAACTGAGGGTTTTTAGAGGGGAGGGTGGTGGGGGGGATGAGCCTGGTAATAGGTATTAAGGAGGGCACATATTGCATGGAGAACTGGGTGTTATACACAATGAATCATGAAACACTACATCAAAAACTAATGATGATTAACATAACATAATAAAAAAATCCAATCATTGAAATAGTCATAAAGTTTATAAATCCTTGGGAAAAAATGTACAGTTCAAAGCAAATGTTTTCTTATACAACTTTCTAAATCCACTCTGAATAAGCTATGAGCAGGCCATATGAATCAATCTTTTTTTGTGAGTTACTTTTCACATCTTTTTGTTTCATATAAAATGAAAATATGTAAATATTTTTACAAAAAATAAAAAACTCAGAATCTGTTTTATTAATTAGAAAATACTAGTGATTTTGGTATTTTGGCTTAATTAACTTTCTTCTGTTAAAAGTTTGGCAGAAATTCAAGGTTTGCTTTAGGCTACCTGTCCTTTCAATTAATATTAAAATATTTTATGTTTGTTTTAATTTAGCTTGTTCCCCTGATAGTGTTATGTAACATACCCAAATTTTTATGTTAGATATGTGTAACAGAAAGCATTTATGAATTTCAACATTAGACTTTTGATATGCCAGGAACTTTTGATATTTTACTTAAATGTTTCTACCCTTTTCTTTTAATGAGTTTAAATTTTAGTTGTGATTCAGACTGTCTTGGTCTTGTAATTTTTAACTTGGATGTGCACTGCCTCTAATACATTAAAGCACAAAATGTTAAGGTAATTTGATTCTTTTTAATCAAAAATGCTTCTTTAAAATTTTGTTTCAAGTATTCTTTTGAAGATTTCAAAATATATTGTTTTTTAGCCGAATTAAATCTAGGAAATAGCTTGGTTGATTTTTTTCCAGTGCTGAATGCAATTATATTATGTTATAGATTCAGGTTAAATGTATCACCTATCTTCCACATTAGAATATTAACTTCATAATGATTTTGTTCACCAGTGAATTCACAGTGCCAAGAGTAGAGTCAATGCTCAATACTGATATTTTAGGAATAAATAAATAATATAGCTATATTGAATTAAAATATACAAAATGAATGAAGTGATAATCATGAGACCTAATATACATCACAAATAGAATTTTGTACACATATATACAAATATATATTATACACAAACATGTGCTTTATAAAAAGTTTAATAACATAAATATTTTCAGTTTTATGTTTATTGTTGAATTGGTTGCTTCCCTGGGAGCTTGAAAGAAAGTGTTGCCTTAAAAAATAGCTTAATTTCAAAAGAAAAAAAAACTTAATTTCAAGGACACTATATTTGTTACTTTAAATCCATTTACTAAATTTCTGTTTAGAATTTGTAGGTTTTATTTGTCCTCTTCCAACCATCCACAACTTTCATCTTATAATTCTTATACATTTTTAAGTAGATAGGGTTATCCTATCACTCTTCAAAAATGCTGTTCCTATAGAAATCTAGCTCAATATTTTAAATATGATATCACAAAAATGGGTTTAAAAACAACACTCTCAATAACAAAAAATTATCACTTTGCAATTCCATGACAAATGAAAAAATTAAATGAACATACAAAAATCATTTTTAATGTATACAGGAAAACAATATCCAAGATGCTAAGAACTCTGATTTTGAAATTCAAAAATCTCAAAAAACTTTCCTAGCTAGTTGTAATGTATTCATTTAAAAAAAATCAAGGAAAATATTAAGAACTCTTCACGCTTCTATTTTTGGCCAGAAAATCATTAAGAAAGAGTTTAATTTGGTTACAAGATTCTTTATTTTGTAAACTATACATAAACAGTAAAAAAGAAAATGCATTGTACTTTAAATATTACATAAAGTCAACACTAAAGTTTATTTTTTAGTGTGTATAAATCAAATGGAAATAATTCACCAATTTTACTTTCAATGAATTGTATATTGGGAGAAAAGTTGACCCACTGTTTAAATTATGATACCAATGTGTAACATTCAATAGGGTTTTCCATTTGTATTATGGGCACAAAACCATAGGTCTGATATACTTAAAAGTGATGGTTTGCCAAAATGTCTACACAATTAATTAACATGCTAACTTAAATACAGCAATTAAAGTAATTTTTGTTACAGTTAAATCTTAAATACTACTCTACACAATAATCATAAACAAGTCCACATGGCAATTATGTAACAATAGAAAAAAAGAAAGAAACATATTCCATTTTCTTCATTCCAGCAGCAGTACCTTTACTGGTATTAATTTGTTAATTAGGTGTGCTTATATATTGCCTAATATCCTATATTGGTATGCATGCTAAAACCTTTCTATTTCTATTTTGCAAGGCACCATACAATACGGTCTCTAAGTTGCGACACTAGTAATAAAAAATGGCATAATTCTAGGATTAAATGCAAATTTTTACCTAAAATAAGAAAAAAATAAGAATTAAGATTTTTAAATTTGACATTGAGGCAAATGACAAACCTTTTGTGAAAATGTGATTCAAATGAATCTTTCCTTTTGTCTTCCTACTTTAAATTCTGCACACTAAATTGCTGGTCAGAAAGATAAAGAAATCTAAAAAGGTAAAGAAACTATGCTGTTTAAGAAAATAAAAAAATCTACATGAGAATGCTATACAAATTAAAATAAAAATTAGAAAGGATAATTAAGGTTTTAACTTTCAGAATCCATGGTTTTCTGTACTTTCCATTTTGTAAAATATCCTAGCATTTCCAGAATAATGTCATAATTAAAGCATCACTATTAATGTAAACACGATGGAGGACTCTACACTTGTCACTGTGTTTCTTACCCTGTGGTATCGTCTCATTCACTGTAGATTTGGGAAGATGCTACTTTGGAATAGCAGTTAAGGTCATGCTTATTTTTATAAAATACTTGGGGTCCAGGCCACTAATAAGTTACTATAAATTCAACTTAGAATCTCTCTCAGAAAAGTAACAATGTATACGACCTCAAGCACTGGTTGTTGTTCTGTTTGTGGGAGATGTATATACTTTGTTTTTATTAAAACTTTTTGTTTATATCAGTAGCTCTTCCTAACTTTCTTTTGCCCAGCTAGACTCCGTATGCGTTTTCTTTTTCTCTAAGGCATATAAAAACTTAAAGTAAATGATTATTATTTAAACATAAATTTCTATAACGTTAGCTCCAATATTTGAAATAATTATACAAAATATATGTGAGTTTTAGAATCATTTTGTTTTGGGGCAAGAAGAAGGTCATTCTCAATAGGTTATCACTTTGTAAATAATAGAAACGTAGACTTTATTGATCTCAGCTCTCATCAATCAGATGTATCCATCATGATCATCACCATCATCATCATCATCCCCTTCATCCTCATCATCATCTTCAATTTCATCTTCATCATTCATAATATCATCATCATCATCTTCATCATCAGTCCATTCATGGAAATCTCCACTTGCAAAATCTCCAGAGATTTCAAAATCAATAGCTTAGGGAAAAAAGTAAGCATTATTATTAATGTTGTTTGATTGAGTAGTGGGATTATTTGTGGAGATATAAAATTCTGATGAAAATTAAGCAAATTAGGGACTCCTGGGTGGCTCAATCTGTTAAATGTCTTCCTTTGGTTCAGGTCATGATCCCAGGATCCTGGGGTCGTCTCACATGGGGCTCCTTGCTCAGTGGAGAGACTGCTTCTCCCTCTGCTTACCACTCCCCCTGCTTATGCTTGCCCTCTCTCTCTCTCTCTATCTCTCTCTCTCTGACAAATAATAAATAAAATCTTTAAAAAAAGAAAATGAAGCAAATTAATAAAATTTTACTTTGCTCTTTTAGCTTATTTAACAAAATAAGGAAAAATCCATTCTCTGTCATTTGTTGAAATTTGTGTGCTAAAAAGCAGAATTAATAATGAGATCTGACGAAACATCTCCAGTTCAGTGATATTGATCTCAACCAAGTTTTCATAGAGGTCCATGTAAAACGCTGAAATTAACAAAAAAATAAATTTCTTCTACTAGTGTAGTAGGCAAAATAATTTTTCCCTAAAGATCATTAGGGATCTTTAGGGAAAGATCCCTAAAGATCATCATTCCTAATTGCTGAAACTGTGAATGTGACGTTAAATGGTATAAAAGACTTTGCAGATGTGATTAAAGATCTTGAGATGAGGAGATTATTCTGGATTATTCAGGTGGGCTCAGATGATCACATGCATCCTTAAAATCAAAGAACTTTTCCCAAATAGAATCAGAGATACAACATTGCTACCTTTGAAGTTGGAGGAAAGGGTCCAATGAGCCAAATGTGAGGAGCCTACAGAAGGTGGAAAAAGCAAGGAAACAGATTTTCCTCTAGAGCGTCTAGAAAGTATGGAGATGATGTTTAGTTCAAGAAGACCCATGTTGGACTTCTGACATACAGAATTGTAAGGTAATACATCTGTTTGGTTTAAGCCAATAGATGTTTGGAAATTTATTACAATAGCAATAGACAGCTATAATAGCTAAGTCAGTACTTTAAAAAATATTTAGAAATGCATTCATTACTCTTTAGGGAGGCCGTAATGCACATATATCTTATTATATTTATTTTTCAACTCCTCTAATGTCAGTGTGTATTTATCTTCTACCTTTTCTAATATTTTAGTCTTATAATTTTTTGGTAGCTAATTAAAACAAATCCTATTAATGTAATCCAATGTTTATAAATTGATATCACAATATAGCACAATGAAATCCATCTTATGTGAGGACAATGTTATTTTTATCCTCCTACCTCATGCTTCTTCTTAATAATTTCAACATGCTAAGAAAACTCAGAAGTTATGTTCTCAAAACAATTTCCCTGTTCACTCATTGAATTCATCTCCAATATAACTTTTATTTACAACAGAAAAAAAGTTAAAATTCTTTATCCATCACAGGCATCACTGATAATTGTTGTAATTAATAATGTAACCCTTTTAAACTACATATTACAAAAACATATTCTTTATGTGTTAAAGTTACATTAGGTATGTACTAAATACTACTTCATCCTACTTAAATCTAATAACATGGGCTAGAAAACCAAAACCAATCTATTAAAAATGTTATGGAATAAATACATGCAGAAAGGCATTTAAGCGCTAGATGAGATTACCTTTATATAGTTTACCATTTATATTTTTTAACAATCACAGTCTATCAGTTTAAAAATTGCATAAAAGAGGGGCACCTGGGTGGCTCAGTCAGTTAAGTCTCTGCCTCTGGCTCAGGTCATGATCCTTGGACCAAGCCTGACCTTCGGCTCCCTGCTCAGCAAGGAGTCTGCTTCTCCCACTCTCTCCACTCCTCCCCATCCTGCTCCTACTGTCTCTCAAATAAATAAATAAAATATTTTTTTAAAAATTGCATAAAGGAAGGGCACCTGGGTGGCTCAATGGGTTAAAGCCCCTGCCTTCTGCTCATGTCATGATCTCATGGTCCTGGGATTGAAACCTGCATCAGGCTCTCTGCTCGGCAGGGAGCCTGCTTTGCCTTCTCTCTCTGCCTGCCTCTCTGCCTACTTGTTATCTCTCTCTCTGTGTCAAATAAATAAAATAAAATCTTTAAAACAATAAATATATATAAAAAATTAAAAATAAAAATTGCCTAAAAGAGACAACTAAACATTATCTAAAATACAAGACTGACCAAGAACTTTATTTTCATTTTTGGTCATGTACATTAATTGAGACACAATCCATTGACTCCTACTACATAGGAGTAGTGCACGAGCATGTGAGTATGCATGTTGTGTTTTTGTGTGTGTACAGCTAAATGGCTTTTTTTTTTTTTAAGATTTTATTTATTTGACAGAGAGAAACACAGCGAGAGAGAGAACACAAGCAGAGGGAATGGTAGCGGGAGAAGCAGGCTTCCGGCTGGGAAGGACCCTGGGATCCTGACCTGAGCCAAAGGCAGACACTTAACGACTGAGCCACCCAGGCGCCCCCAGCTAAATGGCTTTTTAATGAAAACCACCATTGTAGAGACAAAAATACTCATTTGAGATTTGCATTCTGAAAAAATATTTTTTTTTTAAAGATTTTATTTATTTGACACAGAGAGAGAGAGAGGTCACAAGCAGGCAGAGAGGCAGGCAGAGAGAGAGGGAAGCAGGCTCCCCGCCAAGCAGAGAGCCTGATGCGGGGCTCGATCCCAGGACCCTGAGATCATGACCTGAGCTGAAGGCAGAGGCTTTAACCCACTGAGCCACCCAGGCGCCCCGCATTCTGAAAAAATATTTTTGAAACAAAAAAGATATCACATTTAAAACTTTAAAATACATGCATGGGATGTTCAATTTAACTGTAATATTATTTAGGTCTATATATAATATCATGTTCATAAAATGAATTAGAATATTAGTTATAATTACCTTTCAAACACATAAACTGTATTTTTTCCTCTCAAATATAAGGAAATACACTCAGATAGCTTCAACTGATGGTCCTTTACTTTTAAAATGTTATCTTTTCTTTTGTAAGTTTGCATACTCTCTAAGTCAATTTCTTCAAAGGTACACAGACAAAAGGATGTCATATGGGGACAAGGCACACGCTAGAGTTAGCTGACCTGGAATTGAGTGGATGACAGGAGTCTGCCTTACCTGAGAAGAAGATAGGAGGTATTTAACATCCTTTCTGTGTCTGAAGTAGTGAAGGGAATCTACCTTAAAATATCTGAGTTGTGCCATTCCATTTATTATTCATGCAACTTTTTCCTGTGCTAGAAGTGACTCTTTTTGTCATGCCTCCCCTCATAAATTTGATATTCTTTGCATAGAGTTTGTCCTCATAAAGTGCTTGAACAAATAAATGAGATTCTTAAGAACTTATCCAGTGCTTGAGAAATTACTAAATACATAACCTTTCTTCTTACCACAATCTGCAACACCATTCGTTCTGGATCCCATTACTTCATTTCCATATCTGTCAACACACCAGCACTGTCCAACACTGCCGTGGCATTGGGTTGGTTTATAGTAACCATCTTCATCACAGAGGGGGATGTATTGTCCTGTGAAGCACACACACAGACACACACACACACATTATAAATAAGTTATGTTCTTTTTTGATGCCTATCAATTTTGTATTAATTCACTCAAGACATACACACACATGGAGCTTCCGCTCCAGGTTGTGAACTAGTGATTCATGTTGAACAAAATAGCTAAGGTCAGTGCTCTCATGGAGCAGGCTATGTTTCTTTTGTTAAGCACATTTACTCTTCCTCTTCCTCATTCTGCAAAGGGTATTGTTCTCAGATGCATAATACAGATTTAGAACCTAATTAATGCCACGTGTATTAAATCATCCAGACCACTCAGTGTGGCATACCAGACCCTTTACCATCATCGCTGCCAAATTTTTACTTTAATTTCCCCATATTTTTGTTCTTGTAGTCCAAGCTCTTTCCATCCACATCAGGCTGTTTTCCCCAAATTCAATACTGCTTCATCTTTGCATTTATCTTTTTCTCACCTGGAATCCATCTTTCTTCCCTCCCTCTTACATTTTAATACTTGACTTAAATATGGCCTATAATATGAAGCCTTCTCTTAAGCTAGAGGATTTTTGATACACTTCTATCGTGTGTCTGTGTAGTTTATCATTGCTTATTCCCACCACTGTACTGTGATATCCTATATATTGGGAATTTCAGGTTCTCTTGGTTTTGATTGTTATATTAACAACTCTTAAAGTCAGTCTAGTGGGAAAGACAGACATTTATTTTCACATCTACAATATTTAACATAGTGTCTGGCACATTGCTAATGATAAATATTTAATTAATAATTTAGAAGTGAATTCACTTTCTCAATGTTTACATCAACACAACAATGTAAGGTTCAGGAGAGCAGAAAATTTTCTTGTCTTTCTTGACCTTTTTTTCCTCTCAGTGACCAGACATACTACAGTTATCTAGTGAAAGAAAAAAAAAAACTGCAGAATAAATTGATAAACCATGAAATTCTTTCAATTCATTTAGTCTCGTAACCACATGGGATCATAATTTTATCTCTTTAAAAAATTCTAAAATTCTGATATATAAGTAATTTAATTTTAAAATTGTAAATCTTTTGAAAAATTTGGACTTTCAATGAAGTAGACAGAATATTACCAATATGGAAAAACTTCTGTGGAATTAAGGCCACCAAAATTTTCCACATTCTTATCTCTACCTCTTCAGAAGCTACTATAATGTAAACGTATTTGACATAAAAGTGTATGATGTACAGTTAATGTGATCACTTAACTTATCCTTTATGCCAGTATCCTTTGAAAATAAAAGAGAGCACTACTAAGAATAATACTAGAATTACAGACATCAACCAAGACTGACCCCGCAAATGGGGACAGGTAGCATCCTCCTCATATATAACAACTGGTCAATTTTCAGATAAGTGCCATCATCCTGTCCAAATTAAAAGAAACATTTCTGTCGTTCAATCGTCTCTAATAATAACTTCCATGTTTATCATATAAAAAGAATAAAAGTGACTCCTCCCAAATGAGCCCTAAATATGTTTTCATTTTTCTTGTAACTTCAAATAATCAAATTCTGAATTTTAATCTTTGATCAATCTAAAATATTTTTCAACTGAATTTTAATGGCTTTTCCTATTGTACATGGATAAACTTTGCTTTGTGGAAACAAAGCTATGCATGAATGTATCATTTCACTTTTGGACTATGGTATGATATGCATTTTGTAACATAGCTAAAACATGACACATTGTAGTTTTATCACTGGTATTCCTCACATCTAAAAATGCTTTATTACAAAAACAATTTAGCCTTTTCATTTTGAACTATGGATTTTCAAGTAATATAAAAAACTCATCCAAATACACAATATTGTAATTACAGAGATAGCATGTCATAATATCCAGACTCAAAAATATTGTAAAATTATGTGCCATTAAATACTCCAGGGCATTAATATACATGGGAAAAAAAAACACATCACATATGTGGTATTCTGCATTGGATCCTAAAAGAAAAAGGACATCAGTGGGAAGACTGGTGAAATATATAAAAGTGTAAGTCTTAATAAATAGAATTATAGCAATGTTAATTTCTTAGACTTGACAAATAGACAATGGCTACTTGATACATAATAAGATGGTAACTTTGGGGGAGGCTGAGTAAAGGATGTATGCAAACTATGTAGGCAAACTAACCTTTGTAAAATTCTTTAAAATTATCTAAAAAGAGTTTATTTAAAAATTGTATGTCTAAAAGAACAAATAAAATAATCATACATAATAGTTTAATAATCTTGATTGTTTTAATATTTTAAGGCTCTGGGTGAGATTTGTTTTCTATCAACTATCTAATGCATATATATTTATTTGCTAAAAGTAAGTTAGTAAAAAGTCCTGATGAAAAACAGAAAGTCTTTTGATTTTCCCTGAGATACTCAGGTTGTGCTTTTACTCAACTTTCACCCACTTTTCTCTCTCTGTCTCTCTGTCTCTCTCTCTCTCTCTCTCTATATATATATTCATGCCATTATTCTTGAATTGTTAACAATAGAATTAGAATTAAAGTTTCTGCTGATGCTTAACTTTAGCATTGTTTAAATCTCTTTTTTCACTTAATAATTTTCAAATGTTCAAAAGGAACATTATATTAGGGTAATAAAACAGACATAATATCTTTCAATAGGTAAGATAATAAAAGTAAGTTTAATGGCTTTCAAAAACTTCATAAATTTTGTTACTGAAATTTAGTATAGTCTATCTTTGTTGGATTAATATTGATTTTATGTTGCTGTTTCCCTGGGGTTATTTATGTAAGAAATAAAGGCTTCAGAAGAATGATCTATTACTCACCTAGGAGCTTCTTTACCCCTTGCCGCTTCTGAATATTGCTGAACTCCGTCTGGCAAGGTGGGTCTGCAGTGACATTAAAAATGTTACTTCAAGGATTATAGTTAAACAAAAAATATAATTTCTATGTTATCAAACTTAAGTTGGTTGGTCTTTACATGGCTTAAAAAGACACATATTATAGATCAATTTCTTTTATGGAGGATGTACATATAGAGACATATCTGTGTATCTATCTGTATACACAGAGAAAGAGAGAGTCAGAGACAAAGGGATAGAGAAGGAGAGACGGAGAATTGCTTTCCTAATTACTGATATTAGATTATCTCGATATTCTGCAGAGAGACCGAATTGGACAGAAAAAGAAAAAGAATGATACGAAATACTTATATGATGGAAAATGGTTCTTATCATTTACTTTAAAGGGTCAATCAACTGAGCAATGTAAATCCAACTGATCAACTAGTGCCCAAACAATGAAATGATTATGTTTTTCTCTCATTTAAAACAGTGTCTATGATACAAAGAAATAGCTTTACATTAAAAAAAGCAGTCTAAAAAACGTCAATGCTCTTTCAGGTTACATCAGACATACCATTATAAATTTTGATACAATAATGCTGACAGGCTTTGGTCTTTTTAGTTCCCTCTAGATACTCCAAGTATGTATACAATGTGGAAATAAGACATAATATACTATAATTTTTGATATGCCAACTTTTAAAAAATCTTAAACAAATTTGGAAATAAGCATGCCTTTTTTTCAAACTCAACCACTTAAAGAAGAATATTTTCAGAGAAATATGAAATTCTAAATAGAAACAATATAGACTGGATTGTATTATTTATATATATAATATATATAAAATTATATATATTCTTATATAATAAATTATAATAAGCATATTTTATAATTTGTAATATTCAAACAGTTCAATGTATTTTAGCTCATTTTCTCAAACTTGCTGTATAAAAATGCATCTTAAATTATTCAAACAGTAAACCAATAAACTAGTTCCTATTTTACTATACTACAACTTTTTAGGGACAAGGCAGGATACAGCTAGCTGAAATAATTTAAAAATTATTACACCGATTTTATAATATTCAGTTATTAAATTTGCATGTAACAAAGTGTAATGAGGAAATGAAATGAAGTGCTTAATATATATTTTATAATTAAAATTTGTAGGACCAACAAGTCTTTTTCCTTGGGAAATCTAAAATGTGAAGAAAAAGCAATTTTTTTGAGCGAGACAGACAAACTAAGAAACAGACTTTAACTACAGAGAACAAACTGAACATTGCCAGAGGGGAGGTGGCTGGAAGGATGGGGAAAATAGGGGATGGGGATTAAAGAGTACACTTGTCATGATGAGCCCCGAGTAATGTAGAGAACTGATGAATCACTATATTTTACACCTAAAACTAATGTAATACTGTATGTTAACTATTCTAGAATTAAAATAGAAAAACTTAATTTAAAAAACATAGTGGTATTTGGGGAGAGAAAAGCAAGTTACAAAATGGTACAAGTAATAGGACGCCCTAAGCATTTTTTATAATAAACATAATAGTGTGAGTTGTTCATCAAAATATATGTGTTCCTGTAAATGTACAAATAGTGGATTGGAAACTAAATATGATGGTGCCTACCAGAGCGGAGTGAGAGGAGATTGGATTGGGGATGGAATGGAAAAGAGATTTCAACTTTATAATGCTTTCAAAATTTTATTTTAAAAAATCTTGATGTATGGGGCACCTGGGTGGCTCAGTGGGTTAAATCCTCTGCCTTCGGTTTGGGTCATGATCTCAGGGTCCTGGAATCAAGCCCCGCATCGGGCTCTCTGCTCAGCCGGGAGCCTGCTTCCCCCTCTCTCTGCCTGCCTCTCTGCCTACTTGTGATCTCTCTCCTCTCTGTCAAATAAATAAATAAAATCTTTAAAAAAAAATCTTGATGTAAATATGATAAAATATTGACAATTTTTATTTCTGAGTGATGGGTACATGGATATTTGTCAAATTCTTTTAGTATTTTGAATTTTCTTAATTTCTAGAAATTGAAAAGAACCAGATCTTTCAAAAAAAAGAAAAAAATATTTTTGAAATGTCTAAATAATTAGCTTATTGTTCTACTTCATTTTGAAATTGATCCAATTCATCTCTTTGTTTTTCCTAATAGTAATGTGGGTCTCTCTTTTTTTTTTAAAGATTTTATTTATTTGACAGAGAGAAACACAGCGAGAGAGGGAACACGAGCAGAGGGGATGGTAGGGGGAGAAGCAGACTTCCTGCAGAGCAGAGAGCCCCATGCTAGGCTCGATGCGAGGCTCTATCCCAGGCCCCTGGGATCTGACCTGGGCCGAAGGCAGACGCTTAACAACTGAGCCACCCAGGCGCCCCAGTAATGTGGGTATCTTATACTAAGGTTTAAAACAACAGGAATTAAGTTACATAGCATGGATTATAGACTACACATTTAAAAATTTATTGCTCTCTAAATATAATATTTAGAACCCAGAGGAAAAATTTGAGCTGAAGGTTCAATAGTATATTGAAAGCATTTTTTCTAATTGCTATGAGTTAATTTTTGCAAAGTAAAAATAATATTTCTATACATTTGCTAAGATATTGCCTGAAAATCCAAGTATGTTTGAGCCTGACTCTCGATTAGTAATCTCACTGAATAAACATGTGTACTGGTCCTACAATCTATGTATAGGGGAATATTCTAAGATTTCAAGAGAACAGTGCCTAGATGGCTCAGTTGGTTAAGCATCTGACTTGATTTCAGCTCAGGTCATGATCTCAGGGTTACAGAATAGAGACTCGTCTCCCTATTGGACTCCACTCTAGGTGAGATTTCTTAAGATTCTCTCCCTCCCCCTCTGTCTGTCCCTCCCTCTGCCACTTACCCTGCTCCTGTTTTCTCTCTCTCTTTCAAAAAAAAAAAAAAAGATTTCAAGAAAAAACATGACAGATTCAGCTGTTCATCTACACATAATATTTGATTTTGAAATATTTCTCCTATTATTTATAAGACAGCTCTGTCTGGTCTTTAACTTAAGTATATTTGGAATGCTTAATTAAGATTTCAACTATTGTTTAAAAAAACTTGCAAAGATATTTATGTATATATAACTATTACTTATATATTATGTTTATATATATTATACATATTATTCTAACATATAGTCAAATACATTACATATTACTCCAATTACAGCAAAGGAATTTGTTGTTTTATTGAATAAACAATGAGGAAAAACACATTCTAAGGTGAAACATTTGAAAACATATTTTTAAATAAATGATTATTCTTTTTCATGGAATTAATTAATAAGCTAATTCTTACTGTTATTCTTATTCTCAGTTACCTTAATAGAGCTTCTGTAATATTTTCTAGCATATTAAAGTAGTAAACATAATTAGCCAAATTCTCCTAAGCTTTGGGGAAGATGTATATAAATCCTTTCACTTGCTCAAGTACCATTTATTAAATTATTTCTGCCATGTATTAAACGATTTCAGAGAAGATCTTCATGTGACTATAAAGATTTTAACCTTTGGGTGAATACTGCTTAATAAATGAATAGTATATAAAGCAAAATTTTTCTTTGAGGACTTTTAATCAGTTCTACAAATACAGCTGCAAAATTCAGAAATGTTTCCAGATGAAAGCATTCATTTTTGTGGAAGAAACTTCTAGAATTTTTCACAATGTTTTTAAATGTTCATGGATAAACACTAAACATGCCATCATAATACTAAAAAAATTAACTGAAATAATATCATAAAAAGACCACATATCTTTTATAGTGGTTTGCCAGGTTTTGCTTTTCTATCCTTTAAATGATTTAAATGCACACCGGTCATTAAAACTATCATGCAGGTTTTTTGAAGGGGCAATTACCTAGTAAGCAAATATGCAATAGTAAAATCAACAGTGTGTGTGTGTGTGTGTGTGTGTGTGTGCGTGTTTGCACGCGCGTGTGTGTGTGTATGATTTAAAATATTTTAATAAGGAAAATCTAGTTTTAAACATTGTTTAAAGTTATTTTTAAAGTAGTTAAACTACTCTATATATCCTGCTATTGACTCACTGCTAATCAATTTATGAATAACCATTTCATCCTTAGTTACTAAACTATTACTAATGTGTGGAGAAGTAATTAAGATAGTAAAAGTGCCTACATAAGGAGTTAGTTTCTCACATGAAAAACTAAGAATAACTAACACAGTTTAAAGTAGCTGGTACATTCTCTTAGCCATCAACAATTTTAAAATGTGACAATAGTAGATGTATCACATTAAACTAATTCCTAGTTTTTTTTTTTAATTAACATCAAAATTACACATACTATTTTTTCCTTAGTTTCTGCAAACTTTATCGTAATGTGAGGTTTTTTTTAAATCTTTTTCTCTTAGCTGCTTTATTCTAATCACCCATAGACTGATTGTGTAAGACTGGTTCCGATGTTACATTGCATTGCCCAGTAAAGAAGGATGCCTAAAGAACTAGCATGAGCCCAACTCTTCCAGTTACCTTGCCTCCTCCAGAGAATCAAGGTACTTTCTTTGCTAGTGAATTTTTACAAAGATAAGTTATTTTTAAAAGTTTGAAAGGCCAAGTCATTTTAAAATCAAATGAGTAAAAATAACTTTATGGTGAATGTAGTGGTTCATTCAGCTCATTTAATAAGATCACAAAATAGAACATTAAAATTCCACAGTATAGTGATAAAAAAAACCCATTTATTTTACACCGTGGGCAAAGTAGATAGCAAATTAATTTTAATGATTACTTTTAATATCTATGTTCTCATATCTCTATGTGCTTCTTGGTGGTTCATAATGGAAACTATAATGAAGTGCATTAATATGAAATATTAATTACTATTTTTCATCTTGTTTAGCATGTTTTGTATCCCTAGTAGAGTTATATTGTTTAACATGCTGCTTATTTGCTCTTTTATTAAACACTCTAATGAGAAAAATATCTACTAAAATGAATGGGGTAAAATGTACTTTTTTTTTTTAAATCATGAAGAAATAGATAAAATGTGACATGCAGGTCAACTACGTGCATCAGTAGGTGTCTCATCTTTTACCTTGCTGTCTCTGGAAGCAGTAGCACCATTCATTGTTAGATATCAAACTGTCCTTGTATGTGTCACAAGAATTGAAGAATGCCTTGGTACACTGTTCATTTTTATCAAGGTAAATGCTTCCGAGCTCTGACTGGTCCAGTAGCAGGTCATAGTTTGTATCAAGTCTATTAAACATCCAGCCGAGTGAATCCTTGCAAATTGGCAAAATACTGGTATCAAATCCTAAAGGCAAAGACAGAAAATAATTAGCTAAACCTAAAAGTCACAATCAGCGGCAAGCAATATAAAGGAACATAATAGTTGGTTCCTGTCAGAGCACCTACTAACAGTCAGAAGTAAGGCATTAAACTCATCTCAGGTAATTCATTTCAAAGTAAAAAGGGGATGATAATACCTACCTTTCAGGATAGTTATGAGGATTAATCAACCAGAATATAAAGCAGCTAGTACTAATTAGTCATTCACTCAATGGCACTTATTGTAATTATATTAGATACATTTCTGTTCTTTTGAGTGTTCAAACTTTTTCCTAATAAATAGATTGTCATGGTGAAGGCCTTTTTAGATATATATAGGTATTACCGAATAGTAATGTCCTATTAATAAAGAAATACAATTCATTTTCATCCAAAGGAATTTTACAAAAAGTATAATTTTAACAAAAGTAGAGTGAAAACATAATAAATAGTAACATCAAATGTTCTGTATCTTTGTGGAACCATGGTGATCATGGTATTTTGCAAGTAATACATATCCTGAAAAAGAATAATCATCATGAAAGTTACACAAGTACTCTGTCTTCTGTTTCCCTCAAGGCAATTACAAATTGTAAATTCCAAATTTGGTATACAATTACAAATATGCTATAATGGGAGACAGCAGAGAGCACGGGATGGGCACAGATGTAGAGGGATGACAGACTGGGTTGGCACCCAAAGTGCAAACCATTGAAGTGTGGGTTTCTCTGCATAAGCCACAGGCCCCGCTAAAGCTCCTTATCCTAAATAACATTACAAGCAATGTCACTGTTTTGAAGCATAATTTAAAAATTTACTTTCAACTATTCTTTGTCAGGTTTAAATCAGCTTTAACAGGTATTTTGGTAGACCACTTGCTGTTTTATTTGCTACTTTCCATTCATTACAAGTGAAAGTTAAATAATAACTCAGTTAACTGGTGTGAAAAAGAGGATGTGCTTGGGGTTGTGGAGACTTTTTGAAAACTGAATATCCAAAGAGTTTAATCTTCAACAGCAGGGGTTGAAGAGTAGTTTAACTTTATGAATGAAATTCTCACATGCGGTTAATTTTATATTCTAGTACATAACCTATTTTGATAAACACTTTTTATTTACTTTCTATACTCCAAGGTGTATAAATAATTGAAAATAAAGATATACATATGTTAAGATTTAATTTTTAAATCATATTTAGCGTTTTTAGGATATTTAGTATTAAAATTAAATAAGTATCAACTAGGAGATTTTTGGACTTAAAAAATTCTAACTTTAGCCACTTTTTTGGAATTTATTTTATAAATGTGTCAGAAAATATTGTGCTTTCTGTCCATGCATCACCATGCTGGGTAATGGGTATACAAAGGTAAAAGAGGTATTTGTGGCACTTTCATAAAGATATAGAGAAAGAAATTCAGTGATTTTCTTTTCATTGTTTGCATTTTTCTTTTTTAATGGATCAAAACAGAATTCTCCCACTCCAACAAATAAACAGACAGCACACATGAATTTCTCATTTTCTACTTACTTTTACAGGTCTTAACCTTGGTTCTGGGAATACAGGATTGAATATAAAAATAAGGCCCTTATTCTCATGGAGCTTACATTTAAAGCAGTATGGCTTGAGAAATTGGTTGAACCTGTTCCTTACTACCAGAAATTGTTAACTACTCCAGGATTACATGAAGAAAGGTAACCTGTAGAAAACAAATAAGCACTGCAAAACTATTCAAGGTAATGGAGTTCTTGGTGTGAAATTCCCGGTATGCCTTTGAACCATATCCTCTCTCCAACCTCACTTTCCGGCACAATGGTATTATTCTGTCTTTATGAATAAAAGATAGGAAGATGAAAAAAAGATAGGAAGCAGAGAGAAGAGCTATCACCCTTTGGTAAACAGAGTTAAGAGAGGCTATCTTCAGCCTTCACCTACTTATTGAGAATGGAGGACTCAACTGGCTTGTTTCTCAATGTTTAGCGTAAAGGTCTCATTGAGAACCCTCGTAAAGTTTACAAGTGTCTGCAAGAAGGAGAGATGGATATTCCGATTTCTGGGTGACTATCTACTTATTTACCTTTTGACTAGTCCTGGTCAAAGTGGGGAAAGGGCACTAGGGAAAAATAAGTTGGTGTAACAGCTGTGCAGATAAAAGGCAAAGACTACTCTGGGATGCGACCAAAGCCTGAAGGCTCATTCTCAGTGTTGAGGATGCAGAGGTAGATGAAATTAAAGAAAATGTCCAGAGAAAGTGAGCAGAAGGCCAGCCAGCAACTAGGGATTCATCATCTTGTGCCTCCCGTTTAGAGATAGGTGGTGTAGAATCAGTGGAGAGACAATAGAGCGTTAGATTCCAGCAAACATACTCAGAACTGTCTCTTTCAGTACAATAAAGAATGACTGAAATGTTAAAAGCAAGCAGTGACACCATCTGATTTTTGTTCTAAAAAGAAACACTCTCTGCCATGTGATTTATAGGGGAGCAAATGTGGAAACTGGGAGATCATAGGGAGTAACTGAAATAGCCCATATGAGAGATTTTGGGGATTATTTACATCACATCTTCCCAATCGGTTGTGTTTCCTTTGACCATCCATGAATCTTTAAAACATAAATTTTATTTTTTTTAGTTTAATTTTTAATTGTATTTTAATTCCAGTGTAGTTAATATACAGTATTAAATTAAGTTCAGGTGTACAATATAGTGATTCAACAAATCTATACATTACTTAGTGTATATCATGGTAAGTGTACTCTTAATTATTTTACCTATTTCACCCATCTCCCCATTCATCTCCCTTCTGGCAACTGCTTGTTTTCTAAGGTTAAGAGTTTGTAAAATATACATTTCTTTTAATATTTTATTTTTTTATTTGAGAGAGAGAGACACAGAGGGTGAGGGGGAGAGGTCAGAGGGGGAAGCAGACTCTCCACCGAGCAGGGAGCCTGATGTTGGACTCAATCCCGGGACTCCAGGATCATAACCTGAGCCAAAGGCAGTTGCTTAACCAGCTGAGCCACCCAGGCACCCCGGTAAAACATACATTTTTAAAATTATCTCTGCCCAGGTTTATGACAAACTATGTAAACAGCCTTGTCAATTCCAACACCTTCATCCTTATATTTTCAATAGTGAAAGAAAAGTAGCCTTAACCTCTCAATATTTTTTGTAGCTCTACTTTGAGAACTTATTCTACAACATAGACATCAACATAAAATAATATTTCTGAAAATATAACATGAACAGATATTTAATAAATTTTAAACACAATAGAACTAAGAGTTTATCTTTTATGTTAAAAAAATGAAATTCTTGCAGAGTGCATGTCTGGTGAATGATAAATTTGATGAAGTGTAATAATGTTTTAGATCCAGAATGTCAAGTTATCTGATTTACATTCAGGTCACTGGCCCGGGTCGTGGCACTACCTTGCTTGGTTAAGTTATTATATCTAGACTTTAATGTCCATATCTAGATAAAGTAGGGATTTTTCAAACATGATCTCTATGTTACCTTGAAAATCAAAAATACAGTGAGTTTATGCTATTTGAATAATAGGTTTCTATACAAAACTGTGTTACAAGGGTCATCAGAATCATAAGTAACAGAAAAAGAATGGACATAAAATTATTTTAATATTTTAAATTAAATATATGCTTTCAATATGATTTGATTTAGTTGATGCTACAAGTATAAAATGAAATTAATTGGGAAAAGTTGTTTTCTGTCTTACCTTGAACTTTTAGAGCAATACATACTATTTGATGAGTTTGAGAGTTCTTGGATAACACTATCATAGAGTCACTATATATATATATATATATACATATATATATATATATAAAATACAAGTATAATACATATATGTGTTTTTATTGTATTTATGATGTATATATGTAATATTCTTGACTTATGCACCAAGATCAATGTAACATTAAAAAAATTTCTAAATCTAGGTAGAGAGCTCACTTTTGTCACTACAATAAAAACTTAGAACTTTCACCCAATTTCTGAAATCTATTTTGTCTTACATACAGTCATTCTAACTTCTTTATAACTAGAATTCCTATTATTATACTTTCAAATAATTTGTATTTTTATATTAAGAGTTTCTTTTTATAAATATTTATTTATTTTAGAGAAAGAGAAAGCATGAGTGGGAGGGGCCAGGGCAGAAGGAGAGAGAATCTCAGGCAGACTCCATGCTCACCTTAGAGCCCCATGTGGAGCTCAATCACAAGACCCTGAGATCAGGACCTGAGCTGAAACCAATAGTCTGACACTCAACTGTCTTGCACCACCCAGGCACCCTTATACTAAGAGTTTCTTAGAGAGTGCACAGCATTGAGTACTGCATTTTTTCCAAGTCTGAAAATCTCTGCCTTTTGATTAAAGTGGTTAGACTACATGCATTTAATATAATATCAATATGATTGTGTTTAAAACTTCATGTTAGTATTGGGGGTCTGGGTGGTTGAGTTGGTTAAGCAACCCACTCTTGGTTTCAGCTCTTAACTCAGGGTCCTGTGATTGAGCTCTGAGTCAGGCTCTGCACTCATCGGGGAGACTGCTTGTGGATTCTCTCGCTGCCCTTTCCCAACTTGTGGATGCTCTCTCTCTTTCTCTCTCTAAAATGAATAAATAAATCTTAAAAAAAACCTTCATATTGGCGTTATTTTATTCGTCCTCTTTATTATTTGTTCTTATTATTTCTCCTTTCCTGTTCTTTTTTTGGATTAAATATGTTGCTTTTATATTTTGATTATTTCCACTTAATCTCCACTATTAGTTTATGTGGTAGGCAAAATAATAGCCCCTCAAAGATGTCCATATTCTAATCCCTGGATCATTGTGATATTACATCACTAAAGGGACTTAAATTTGAAGATGGAATTAAATGTGTTAATCAGTTGATTTGGGGGATTACCCAATTTAATTACATAAAACCTTAAGACTGAGAAATTCTCCCAGCTAATAGGCAGAAATGAGACAGAAAAAACATGGCTCTAAAGGTGAAAGGAGACCATAATCCTAGGAATGTGGGTGGTGTCTAGCATCTGGGACTAGCCAAGAAGGATGAGAATACTCAGTCCTATAACTGCAAGGAACCGAATTCTTTTTTTAAGACTTAGTTTATTTAGAGAGCAAGCAGGGAGTGGGGCGGGGTGGGTGGAGAGAGAATCTCCAGCACACTTTGTGTTGAGTGCAGAGCTGGTCTTGTGGCAGATCCCACAACCCTGAGGTCACAACCTGAGCTGAAATCAAGATTCAGATGCTTAACTGACTCAGCCACCCAGGAGTCGCCAAGGAATTGAATTTTGACAACAACTCAGCTGCTTATAGGACTGGATCCTCTTGGGGCACCTGGGTGGCTCAGTTGGTTAAGCCTCTGTCTTTGGCTCAGAGTGGTCATGATCCCAGGATGCTAGGATGGAGTTCCACATCAGCCTCCTTGCTTAGTGGAGAGTCTGCTTCTCCCTATATTCTTCCCCCTGCTCATGCTCTCATTCTGTCTCTCAAAAAACAAGTAAAAATCTTAAAAAAAAAAGTATTCTCTCCTAGAGCTTCCAGCAAGGCATGTATCCCTTCAAACACCCTGATTTTAATGTGGGGAGACCTGTGTTGGGCTTTTGACCTACAGAACTATAAAATAATAAATTCGTGTTGCTGAAGCTACTAAATTTTGTGGTAATCTGTTACATTCATAAGAGAAAACTAATGTAGTTTACGAACGATATTTTGTTTTTTTTTTGCTGGCTGCCCTAGGATTTACAGTATACATTATTAACTTATCACAATCTACCTTCAAATAATACTGTACCACTTCACTTATGTGGTAAGAAATTTGTCAGAGTATACATAAATCCTTTACTTTCTCGCATTCTCAGTGTGAAAACCACATCCAAGTTTGCATTTCCCACTAACCCAGTATATCCACTTTCCTCCCAGGTTCTCAGTGATAAAGACCCATGAGAACTGCAATCAAGAATCAATCCAATACAATAAAAAAAAAAAGGATCAACCCAATAAATCCCAAGCTTTTGTAGAAAATCATGCAAAATAGTATATTTATGAATTATTATAAGTGATCCCATTTTATTTATGCTCACATAAAACATACAGGTGAACACTTATAGCAATTTTATTTATAATTACAAAACTGGTGACCACCCAAATGTCTTTCAGCTGATGAATGGATAAACAAAGGATTGTATATCTGCATAGAGAATAGGATACACATAGATGTTGAGGCTAAATTAATTCCAGAACAAAGGTCTGTTCTGTGCTTGCTTAAAAGCTGAAAAGCTATCCTTAAAAGAATCAAGTTGATGCCAGGTTATTTAATTTCATGCCAGAACAAAACAGAACACTGTACAGAAATATCACAAAATCCAGCAACCAATAATTTAAAATTCACAATGTTCAGATCCAATTAAAATTGACTAAGCATGCCAAGAAGTGTAAAAATATGACCCATGATTTGGAGAAATCATAATCTTGAAAATATACTCGGAAATTACAATGATGATGGGATTAGTATACATGGATTGTAAAAATAATTATATTTTTTTCTTCACTATTCTGAATGCGTCTATATTGTTGTGTTTGAAGTATAATGTGACATCCTAAGTGTGGCAATTAGGACTGTGTATGTGTGTGTGTGTGTAGAAGATCTATATAGGGAATGCTCTCTGAATGTCATAAAATATGATCAAATTTGCTAGTTTATTTATGCAAGATGAGAGAAAAAAATACTTATAAGTTGAAACTTATAAGTTGAAATAGGATATTAGGAATTTGATACAATGGAATACTGAAAAACAACCTTGAGAGTCTGAATATTGCTTAATATTACCTTAGTACAAATTTGGAAATAATATACAGTTGTGTAAAAATTAAGAGTGGATTCAGATTGTTGGGTATGAGTCTACATGTGGTGAACTTAAGGATTTTCACATCCCTTGACTTTATTAAAGTTACTTTTTAGATCTTTGTTTTTAAAAAGTTCTCCTATCTTGGGGCGCCTGGGTGGCTCAGTGGGTTGAAGCCTCTGCCTTCAGCTTAGGTCATGATCTCAGGGTCCTGGGATTGAGCCCTGCATCAGGCTCTCTGCTCAGCAAGGAGTCTGCTTCCCTCTCTCTTTCTGCCTGCCTCTCTTCCTGCTTGTGATCTCTCTCGATCTGTCAAATAAATAAATAAAATCTTAAAAAAAGTTCTCCTATTTTGAATATTATTATTTTCACAAAGTATTATGATAGTTTTCTAAGTAGAGGTAACCCAGACCTCAATCTATAATTAATGTAATGTTTGGGATATACATATGTTCAGTGATTTAAAAATAATAAATATGTGGGGCATCTGGGTGGCACAGTCTTTTAAGGATCTGCCTTCAGCTCAGGTCATGCATGATCTCAGGGCCCTGGGATCAAGCCCACATCAGGTTCCCTGCTTGATGGGGAGTCTGGTTTTCCCTCTGACCCTCCTCATGCTCAGGCTTTCCTTCTCTCTTGAACAAATAAATAAATAAAATCTTAAGATAGATAGATAGATAGATAGATAGATAGATAGATAGATAGATGATAGATTAAATCGATGTAGAAAGAATATTATAGGCAAACAGTCAAGTTAAAAAGCATAAAATCACCATGTTTGCACATTGACAAGGATGGAACTACATTTAGGTTGTAGGAGGTTGACTCCTTTACTTTCTCCCCCTTCTAGTTTTATTGAGATACATGTAATTGTGTAGAACACTGTATTAGTCCAAGGTATACAAATAATGGTTTGATATATGTATACATTGCAAAATGATTACCACAATAAGTTTAGTTAACCCATCAGCACACATATAAATTTTTTGTCTTATGATGAGAACTTTTAAGATCTACTTTCTTAGCAACTTACACATATATAATATTGTTAATCAGAGTCATCACACTGTACATTACATTCCCAGATTTTGTTTATCTTATAACTGGAAGTTTTACCTTTTTATTTTTCAAATATTTTATTTATTTATTTGATAGAGAGAGAGAGAGAGAGAGAGAGATCACAAATAGGCAGAGAGAGAAGGTGAAGCAGGCTCCCTGCTGAGCGGAGAGTCTGATGTGGGGCTTGATCCCAGGACCCTGAGATCATGACCTGAGCCGAAGGCATAGGCTTTAACCCACTGAGCCACCCAGGCACCCCAGAAGTTTTTACCTTTTGACCAGTTTACTCATTTTTCATATGCCCCAACCCCTTCCAATTTCTCACCTCTGGGAACCACCAATCTGTTCTTTGTAGCTATGAGTTTGTTTTGTTTTATTTTGTTGCTGTTGTCTTTTTTTTCTTAGATTCCATATATAAATGAGACCATAAGGCATTTGTCTTCCTCTATCTATTTTGCTGATATTTGGGATATTTAAATAAATTTAAGTAAAGCCTTTGTAATTTATCTTAATATCATAAGTCATTATCTTAAAATATCTTCAACATTTAAACTAAAATTTTTATATTATAAGACTATCAAAAAATCACCTTAAAAAGTGATATTTTGTTTCACAGTGTATTCCAATTAATTATGTTTTTATAACTTAGATTTTTTTAAGCAATCAATAATAGGATTCTAGGATTTAAAACTACTTTGCATTGTGCTGAAAATAATCACAGTTGACTTTGTAGAAGATAATGCTTAAGTCTTTTTTTTTCCTTTAAAGATTTTATTTATTTATCTGACATAGAGAGAGAGATCACAAGTAGGCAGAGAGGCAGGGGGGAAGCAGGCTCCCCGCTGAGCAGAGAGCCCGATGCGGGCCTCAATCCCAGGACCCCGAGATCATGACCTGAGCCGAAGGCAGAGGTTTAACCCACTGAGCCACCCAAGCACCCCCAGATAATGCTTAACTCTTAAGACATTTTGCCACATTCTCTTCTATTTATTCATTCAATTTTTTTCAGTCTTCTTCATTTGTTATCCTTTTACCTGTCCCTTAAATATTGGTCTTGTAAACATTCATTTCCCAGCTGATATATTTTTAATTTAGTCCACACTAGTCATCTTAGGGTGCTCATTCACTTATATTAACCAACATGAGTCACAATTCATGATCTATATAACTAGTCCACCTACCTTTGCGAGCATCATACACAGGTACACATATATTGTATTTTAACTAACACATTGATTACATAATGCACATACACACATATCTTGGACAAATTAGTGCTTATAGGATATGATCTGCATCCACTTTTGTTTTGTTTTCTCCCTGATGCATATTTGCTCATTGCTAAGTTTTCTCTGAAGAACTCCTCTGGAAAACTAGGTGGTCCCATAATTTCTTCATCTCAGCTTCAGGTAACAAAAAATTGGATTGTCCCTTTAAGGTTACTATTTAATAACTACTATATTATTAACAGACTGCAACAAATGTGGGTTAATTGGGATTTCAAAGTGTCTAATTTCATGTAATGGTCACAACTCCAAAATGATTCTTCCTTTCTCTAGGGGATTTTGCAGATGCAAAGTCAAGTAAGGGGAATATGATGTTTCCCTAATATTCCATTTTTCTTCTAACTCCCCTTTCCCATCTTCTTTATGATGATCTTTTGGAGTGAATGGATGAAGGATACATAAGTGTGGGCAGAGAGGATTTTACCAGTTTGATGACTTAAAGTTAGGAAGGTATTATGCCATATAGTCCTATTAGTTTTTTAAATCTATTTTTCTTCCAGATCCTTTTTTGGGGGGTAGTTTCCCTGGGTCCAACTGCATTTCATGTGATATATCCTATTTTTCCCCTGGTTGGCCCCCACCACTTAGTCCCTAGATATCTGGTGATCCATTTTTCTGTCAGGGTTTACTCATTATTCAAAACAGCTTTCATGGAAGACTTTACATTTTTCTCACTCATATGACTCAACTATTGTCCAAAGTAAATATCTTTGTACTTCCTGTCTAGAAATACAATTCTAAAGCAGCTGCAACTTTCCTTTGCTTTGACACCAAAAAAGTAAGCAGTTCATGGCTATTTCCAACTTGCAGACTTGCCTGGTGAAATTCAGGGCATTACCCACTTGTCTAGAAACACATACAAAACAGTAGTTCTGTTAAAATCTGTCTCTCAGGGTGCCTGGGTGGCTCAGTGGGTTAAAGCATCTGCCTTCGGCTCAGGTCGTGATCTCAGGGTCCTGGGATAGAACCCCACATGAGCTCTCTACTCATGGGGGAGCCTGTCCCCCCACCCCCGGTCTGCCTCTCTGCTTACTTGTGATCTCTCTCTGTCAAATCAATAAATAAAATCTTTAAAAAAAATAAAATCTGTCTCTCAATCTGAAATAAAGGGAAGCACTCTCATCTTCTTAGAGAAGCAGCGAAATCATAGTATGGCTCTTTCCAATAAAACTCTTTTATAAATGCTATTGCCATCTTTTTTGTATTTGCTCTTTTAGATCCTCATTTGGATCAATATTTTAGGGGCAACTGGCTTACATCTGCACAGTGTAGATTAGTGTTTATTTGAATAACCAGGGATGTGGAACTTAGAAGTGTTATCTTTAGAATTCTTCCTACCACACTGTCTCTAAAAGCAGAATATTTTAGCAGAAATATCAAGAAGTGTAGGTATGAGTAATCTGGGATATGGGGGTAAAAGATGTTCTAGGTAGAAAAAATAGCAAGCAAAAAGGATCTAAGGTCAGACCATGCTTGATGCCACTGTGCAAGAGAAAGAAGCAATATGACTGGAACTGAATGAATGAGAAAAAATTGTTAAGAAATGAGGTTAGAGAATTAATGGTCTACTCACTCACATAGGTCACAATAAAGACTTTGGCTTTTACTAGGAGATCTTCCCATCTGTCTCCATTCTTTTTCTCAAGGATAACTCTCGGGTATTGGCTTGAGATACTGAAATAATGAACTTAACATTTACTGATTTGAGGAAGACACAAAAACAGATTTATATGGGGGCATCTAAATTGGACTCTGGCCATATTAAGAGATGGCTTGTTAAAATTTCCGAGAAGATTTTAATGGGAAGTTGAATATAGGATTCCAAATATCAGGGCTAGAAATACAATTTTGGGAATCATCTGTGTTTATCTTATATTTTAAATAGGCTACTGAACAAAATCATAAAATTAATTATCACATCTAGGAGAAAAATATTGCCTTAGGAACTACCAATATTATTTATCAAATAGATGATGAATGATAAGGAGATTCAGAAGGAGTGGTTAATGAACTAAGTGGGATCTTTTTATTCACTGATATATCCTAAATGCCCAAGAAAATGTTTGGCAAATGGTATGCATTCAAAAGTATTTCATAAATGGCAATTAAATGAATTAAGTGGTAAGTACATATCAGATAGTATAAAGGTGGGATACACACATATATAAGGAAGACACAATATGGAACATACAAATATACACTCAAAAAAACAATATAAAACATATAGAGCAGAGATCTAGAGTAGGTGTTATATATGAGCAGAGAAAATAGTGAAAGTTGTCAGCAATGTAAACTAGAAGGACGTAACAACAGACTTGAGATTTGAAATTGAAAAAAAAATTTAAACCAATAACAATACCTTGTGTTGGAAGGATATTAGATGTAGGGAGAAAAATGTAAAGCGTACAGTAGATGAGGAATTTTCTGCTGGTTTCATGAGAAAATTTTTATTATTTAAAAAAAAAAAACCTGAAAGACCACTCAGTGAATTTATTATAGTCAGATAACATTAAAAACTTTGGGATCAAGGTAATGCTGGCCTCATAGAATGAGTTTGGAAGTTTTCCTTCTGTTTCTATTTTTTGATACAGCTTCAGGAGAATAGGTATTATTTTTTCTTTGAATGTTTGGTAGAATTCCCCCGGGAATCCATCAGGCCCTGGACTCGTGTTTTTGTTTTTTCTTTTTTTTAAGATTTTATTTATTTGACAGAGAGGAGAGAGATCACAAGTAGACAGAGAGGCAGGCAGAGAGATAAGGGAAAGCAGACTCCCTGCTAAGCAGAGAAGCTGATATGGAGCTCGATCCCAGGACCCTGAGATCATGACCTGAGCTGAAGGCAGAGGCTTTAATCCACTGAGCCACCCAGGTGCCCCTGGGCTCTTGTTTTTGGGGAGGTTTTTGATCACTGCTTCAATTTGTTACTGGTTATTGGTCTATTCAGATTGTCAATTTCTTGTTGTCCTATTTGTCAGAACAAACAGGACTTGTTGTCCTGTTTTGCCAGGACAACAATTTTATACAGTTGTAAAACAACTATATAAAAGAGTAAATACAACAAAATAGTTGTCATATTTTGTCAGGACAACAATTGTCCATTGACAATTGAAAATTGTCAATTTCAGATTGTCCTGTTCCAGTCTTGGAAGTTTATAGGTTTCCAGGAAGACATCCATTTTTTCCAGGTTGCTTAATTTATTGGCATATAGTTGTTGATAATTTCTAATAATTGCTTCTATTTCCTTGGTGTTAGTCATGATCTCTCCCCTTTCATGCATGATTTTATTAATTTGGGTCCTTTCTCTTTTCCTTTGGATAAGTCTGGCCAGTGGTTTATTGATCTTATTAATTCTTTCAAAGAACCATCTTCTAGTTTTGTTGATCTGCTCTACTATATTTCTGGTTTCTAATTCACTGATCTATCTCTGTGCTAATCTTAATCATTTATCTTCTCCTGCATGGCTCAGGCCTTATTTGTTGTTCTTTCTCTAGTTCTTTAAGGTGTAAAATTAATTGTGTATTCAGGATTTTTCTATTGTTTTTTAATGAGGCTTAGATGGCTAGGTATTTCCCCCTTAGGACCACCTTTGCAGTGTCCCATAGATTTTGGACCGATGTGTTTTCATTCTCATTGGTTTCCATGAATTGTTTAAGTTCTTCTTTGATTTCCTGGTTGATCCAAACATTCTTAAGCAGGATGGCCTTTAGCTTCCAAGTGTTTGAATTTCTTTCAATTTTTTCCTTATGATTGAGTTTCAGTTTCAAAGCACTGTGGCCTGAGAATATACAGGGGATGATCTTAGTCTTTTGGTATCTTTTGAGACTTGATCTGTGACCCAGTATGTGGTCTATTCTGGCAAAAGTTCCATGTGCATACAAGAAGAATGAGTATTCTGTTGTTTTAGGGTGAAATGCTCTGTATATATTTATGAGGTCCATCTAATTCAGTGTGTCTTTCAAAGCTCTTGTTTTTTTGTTGATTTTCTGCTTAGATGACCTGTTTGTTGCTGAGAGTAGAATGTTAAGGTCTCCTACAATTAACATATTATTATCAATATGTCTATTTTGGTTAACAGTTGGCTTAAACAGTTTGCTGATCCCATGTTGGAGGCATAGATATTCACAATTATTAGAACCTCTTATTGGAAAGACCTTTTAGGAATGATATAGTGCACTTCTGTATCTCTAACTACAGTCTTTAGCTTAAATCTAATGTGTCTGATATAAGAATTGCTACTCCAGATTTTTTGAGGTTCATTGGCATGAACAATGGTTCTCCCTCTCTTCACTTGAAGTCTGGATATATCTTTAGGTTCAAAATAAGTCTCTTTTAGACAGCATATGGATGGGTCATGTCTTTTTATCCAATCTGCAACCCTGTGCCATTTCATGGGAGCATTTAGGCTGCTCATCTTGAGAGTGACTATTGAAAAAAGACAGTCTCTTCAATAAATGGTGCTGGGAAAATTGGACAACTATATACAGAAAAATAAAACTCAACCATTTTCTTAAAACATACACAAAAATAAACTCTAAATGGATGAAAGACCTCATTGTGAGACAGGAATCCATCAAAATCCTAGAGGAAAACATAAGCAGTAACCTCTCTGACGTTGGCCACAGCAACTTCTTTCAAGACACGTCTCCAAAGGGAAGGGAAACAAAAGCAAAAATGGGAAACAAAAGCAAAAAAAAAATGAACTTTCAAGACTTCATCAAGATAAAAAGCTTCTGCACAGCAAAGGAAAGAGGCAACCCACAGAATGGGAGAAGATATTTGCAAATTACACTACCGATAAAGGGCTGATATCCAAGATCCAAAAAGAACTTCTCAAACTCAGCACCCAAAAAACAAATAATCAAGTCAAAAAATGGGCAGAAGACATGAACAGACACTTCTCCAAAGAAGACATACAAATAGTTAACTGACACATGAAAAAATGTTCATCATCATTAGCCATCAATTCAAATCAAAACCATATTGAGAAACCACCTTACACCAGTTGGAATGGCAAAAACTGACAAGGCAAGAAACAAAAATCCTGGAGAGAATTTGGAGAAAACTCTTACACTGTTGGTGTGAATGCAAGTTGGTATAGCCACTTTGGAAAACAGTATGAAGTTTCCTCAGAAAGTTAAAAATAGAGCTACCCTATGACCCAGCAATTTCACTACTGGGGATTCACTTCAAAGATACAGATGTAGTGAAAAGAAGGGCCATATGCACCCCAATGTTCATAGCAGCAATGTCCACAATGGACAAACTGTGGAAAGAGTCAAGATGCCCTTCAACAGACAAATGGACAAAGAAGATATGGTCCATATACACAATGGAATATCACTTAACCATCAGAAAGGATGAATACCCTCCATTTGTATTGACATGGATGGAACTGGAAGGAATTATGCTAAGTGAAATAAGTCAAGCAGTGAAAGACAATTATTATACAGTTTCACTAATATGTAGAACATAAGGAATAGCACAGAGGACATTAGGAGAAGGAAGGGAAAAATGAGGGAGGGGAAATCGAAAAGGGAGGTGAACTATGAGAGACCAAGGGAAACACACTGAGGGTTTCAGAGGGGAGGGGGGAGGGGGATGGGTGCCCCCTGGTGATGGGTAATAAGGAGGGCAGGTATTGCATGGAGCACTGGGTTTTATACGCAAACAATGAATCATGGAAGACTACATCAAAAATTAATGATGTACTGTATGGTAACTAACAACATAATAAAATTTAAAAATTAAACTAAATTAAAAAAACTTTGGACAATAAAAGGTTAAGTTTGTTTCGAGGTGGTAAATGAATTTAGGGAAAGATAACCCAAACAATACAATGGTTCATTAGCTCAAGAAATGTGTCTAGGAAGGGAAACACTGAGACAACCCTTAGTCAAGAACTCATTTGAGCGAAAAAAACAATATCCCATGCATAATCATGAACAGTGCTAGAAAGACAAAAGATTATCCTACACTTGGGAAAAGAAAAAAAAGTCACTATGTAGCACCACCCAAATTTTTTAACCACTTATATATCCTATGACTTACTGAATATTTAGCATAAGGAAATCTTCAGTTAAAGAAATAGACAATTATCATGGAAATAAATGGTTTATTTATGAAAAGCAGCTACTCAAAATATCTTTATAGGTGTATATCTATATATAGGCATATTTATGTTTACAAGAAAGGAAACAAAAAATAATTTAAAAATATTTTTATAAAGGCCAAATAACAGTATTTTTTGAAATATTTCTAAAATCTTTAGGCAAAATTAAATAATAAAAATCTTTGTGCAAATGTGTTTATGTGTACAAGTATATTGGAGGCAGTTATCACAATCCAAATGAATTACATACTTGAACTGATTTAATATTACTTGAATTCTGAGAGATTCCTTTGAAAGGTTACATGATGAGTCAAAGAACATAAGTTTATAAGTTCAGAGTCCATAAAGTCTATATTCAAATCCCTTTACCACTTATTAATTATGTTACTTTAGGTTTTATTTCTTATACTTCTTCAGCTATAGTGAAGGACAAATAAAGCCACTTTGCAAGGTTGCTGTAGGTACTATATAAAATAATATAAATGATTGCTTTTTGTGACTGAATCCTATGGGACTGATATTAGATTATATTGGTCCAGGTGCAAACCAACACATTGTACTCACTAATGGGTAGAACCTATTTGCTCATCCTGCCCCTTTTTCTTCCTACACTCACCAAGTCCTATAATCCTTTGGAGAACACCATAATCCCCATGAAACATCTAAAATCACTTAAGAAATGTCTAGTGATCTCTGTCCTCTTCAAAAATGTGCCACAAATTTCTGAAGGTCAAAAGATATCAGACACAGTCTTTATAATTGAAAAACATCTCTCATCTTCCCTGAATGTTTATGCCACTGTAGAAAATGAGGTTATTCACTTCTAGAATGTAAACACATAGGAGTTCACTTCCTAACCTTATGAAATAGCAAGCTATATTAACAACTGCATCTGCTTAGTCAGCAAATATCTTAGCCTAACTGCAATTAACATAAAACAATGTAAAGCCATTCAAATGAAAGAAAAAATCAGGAAATGTAGATTTCAAAATATATTCAAAATGACAGAAGGACTGTGCTCACTCATGAAGGTTTAAAATGTTAAAAAGTACCATGATACCCTAAATAAATAAATTAAAAGACAGCTAGATTTGGGAAAGGAGTGGTGATACACATAATTAGAAGGAAAATAGCATTTTAGCCCACACTGGCTTCAATACATGCTATGCTCCTAGATTCAAAGACAGATAAAACAAAAATCCTCTCCCCAACTTGTCATTTAAATAGTTATTTTAGATTCTGTTTCCAGTAATGGCTGAATAACATTTACTGGACTGATGCTTCTACTCATAAATCATTAAACTCTGCACATAACTAAAAAAAAATAGGAAGGGACTGAAGAGTGATTAAGAAACTAACAGTCTGGTGAAAAGCCCACACTTTGAAAAGGAGGTTATACGGAGTGAATTCGCAATTTTTGTGTTTTTTAGCCTGGGAGCAAACAGAGTTGACATGGGAGAAGGCGGGAGGCTCTCGGTGCGGCTTAGTCGGTTAAGCATCTGCCTTCTGCTCGGGTCATGATCCTAGAACCCTGGGATCAGGTCCCATGCAGGGCTCCTTGCTCCATGAGGAGCCTGCTTCTCTCTTTCCCTTTGCCTGCTGCTTCCTCTGCTTGCGAGTGCTCTCTCTTTCTCTCTGTCAAATAAAAAAAAAAAATATCAAAAAAAAAAAAAAAGCAGGAGGAACACTGGTGGAAAAATGATTCAGACATTTCAGCCTGGAAAATTAGAAAATTTGTGTATAACTACTGAAAATCAAGAGAGAAATCCAGGCAGGAAAAGAGCCAGGGAGCCAGGTAATTTCTGCCTTACATTATGATGACCCAGCAACCACAGGCACACTGCGGATTCCAATTATTCAAACTAGAGACTACACATCTGAATTGAGATTAGAGCTGGAACCCAAGAAATAGAGTTTTCATTTTGAGTCCAACAAAATTAATCATCTGCTAAAATAAAAAATGCTCATTGGACTAAAATAACATAATAAAGCATTCCACAATTTAGTATCCATAACATCTGGAACACCATCCAGAATTATGAGACATGTGAAGCACCAAGGAGAATGAACACATTTTTAAAAGAAAAGACAATCAATTAAGAATGCATCTGAAATGAGATTTAGTTGTTAGAATTAGCAGACAAGATTCTAAAGCAACTAAAATAGCTATCTTTAAGGAAGAGAAGAAAATATGCTGGTAATAATTACAATGATAGGAACTATTAGCAGAGAAATAGAAGTTGTAATGAAGAACTAAATGGAAATTCAAGAACAAAATAATAAAGCAACCTACAAAACATAAAAAAAAAAAAAAATCACCAGATGGATTCAACAGCAGAAATGAGTTCTCAGAAAAAAAGTTAACTTGAATATGGATCAATTGCAATGATATAATGTGAGCAAAAGCCAGGAAAGAAATGAACAGTGTCTAAAGAAATGGCTGGATAATACATGGAGTATAGCACATGTAATTGAAGCCCCAGAAGTGAAAAGAATCATAATTGTGCAAATAATAATAATATTTTTTATTATTATAATTATTATTTGAGGAAATAATGGTATAAATTTTGCTTAAATATCTAAATTTACAGGTTAAATATTACAATAATTCTCAAGCAAAATAAACACAAAAAAGGCCATTTCTAGCAAAACCTTAAGAACTAAATATAAATACACAACTTGAAATCAGCAGGAAGAAAATGACATATCATAATTAAACAGTGACTCAATTAAAGCCTGGCATCTCATCAGGCTTTAATTGTGAAGTCCAAGGGTTGAATAATATCTTTATATGAGGAAAGAAAAAAAATTTAAGCACACTTTAAATAGTCTTCTGGAATGAAGGCTGGGGCCCGCTGGTTTCACGTAGGGGGAAACTTGAGAAAAGTATTACTCTCACCCTAAAATAAGAAAAATATGAATAATCTACAAAACCGCAATTATTTGGAACTCATTAGGGATTCTGTATCTCTGGGCAATGCAATAACTCAGAATCTAAAACTAAGCATCTCTCTCCAAGAAGAGATGCGGTATGAACAGCTCACCTGAGACAGACACGGAGCACTATATAAGCCAACAAGGAGAATTCGGCTAAACTCTTTGATTAATTGCTACAGCCCGAATAGAAGTTAGCATGACATTAAACAACCCCTAGAAGCCACAAAAGGCAGAGGAATCCATAACCATTGGCAGACTGCATTCCAAAAACCTCAGCAAGTTCTTTCAAGGAAGATTTAGGGTAGCTTAAGAGAGCTAATAAAGCGGGGCGCCTGGGTGGCTCAGCGGGTTAAAGCCTCTGCCTTCAGCTCAGGTCATGGTTTCAGGGTCCTGGGATCGAGCCCCGCATGCATGGAGCCCCGCATGCATGGAGCCCCGCATGCATGGAGCCCCGCATCGGGCTCTCCGCTCAGCGGGAAGCCTGCTTCCCCGACCCTCTCTCTCTGCCTGCCTCTCTGCCTACTTGTGATTTCTCTCTCTCTGTCAAATAAATAAATAAAATCTTTAAAAAAAGAGAGAGAGAGAGAGAGAGCTAATAAAGCCACCTAAGAAACAGAAGCTGCTATGAGAAAGGTATGAGTGCTCAACCATGTCCTTTTTTCCCTGTATCCCTTATGCAACAAAGCCTTAAATTACTAAGGAAAAGAGGATTATTCTGTCATTCTGTGGATGCCGGTGAGGATACATTGTACTCGGAATACTGGAAAAGACAAACAAACAGCTGTCTCTGAGTAAGAGGCAGGGAAATGTCCTGAGTATAGATCATTAGGAAACACCCTCACTAAAGGAGGGATAGGATCTCTGGGAAATTCCACCTCTGAGACCCAGGTACCTATCGCCTGACTAAAGCTATACCTTAAGAAGAATACAAAGGAATGCTCCTACTATCTGGGTGCCAAGTGTTGAATAACAAGTACCAAAAGTCTACCAATACTGGAGGGGGGAGATTGTGGTGAAGGACCCTCTTTAAGACTCAGTTGCAAAGGAAAAATATGAAGAAGCAAGTACAGAAAGTATAGCAACTCAGCCTCATGACATACTCAAGGCAACACAAAGGTGTTTGAAGTCTTTAGATGCACTGAGGGTAACAATAATAAACCTAATTCTATGCATGACTAGATTGACTCAGTCATCATACGAAAGGCCAAGTTAAAAAAAAAAGACATCTTTACTTTTAGGTATAAATACTATTTATCTCAGTCCTACTATCCTTTATAATATGTCCAATATTAAGCAAAGAAATAGAGACACACAAATGAAAAAGGAAAAAGATTTAAAAAAAATGTCAAGAGAAAAATCACTTAATAGACTCAAACTCAGATATGACAGATGTAGTAACTATCTGAGAAATAACTTTAATATGACTAATAGATTAAAGGTTAAAATATAAAGGCAAAATTTGCATTAAAAATGTAGATGGAAATAAGAAACAAACAGACATGCTAGGAGAAGGGGAGGGAGGAGGGTAAGGAGAAGGTGAAAAAAAAGAGGAAGGAGAGAAGAGGACAAAATACAGAACATACAAGAGCCGTAGATCATTATTAAACAGTCCAACAGAAAAGTAACTGAAATTGTAGAAGAAGAGAGAAAATAGGGTAAAAGAAGTATATCAAGACTCAATGGAGAATTTTCCAAAATTAATTAAATACATTAAATCACAGAGAGAAGAATCTTAAAGAACTCCAAACAGGGTCAGTACCAACCAAGCAAACAAAGGAAGGAACAAAACCTACACGCATCAGAGTCAAACTGCTCAAGACCAATTAATAAGGAGTGAAATCTTTAAAGCAGCTAGAGGCAAACAGATTTTCCTTTAGAGGAATGAAGAAAAGAGATTGATAGCAGACTACTAAACTGAAACCGTACAAGTCAGAATATGATGGAAAAATATCTGTAATGTGCTGAAAGAAAAAACAGAGCTCTAGACCAAAAATTCTTTACCCAGAGAAAATACCTTTGAAAAAGGAAGGAGAAATACCTTTAAGCAAGCAAAATGGGAGAAAATTTATTTAAAGCAGATGTGAACTATAAGAAATGTTAAGAAAGAGGGGCACCTGGGTGGCTCAGTGGGTTAAGCCTCTGCCTTCGGCTCAGGTCATGATCTCAGGGTCCTGGGATCCACCCCCACATCGGGCTCCCTGCATAGCGGGGAGCCTGCTTCCCTCCCTCTCTCTGCCTGCCTCTCTGCCTACTTGTGATCTCTCTCTCTGTCAAATAAATAAAATCTTAAAAAAATTATAAATTTTAAGAAAGAAATTCTTTAGGCAGAATACATATGATACTAGGTAGAAATTTGGATTGTTAGAAAGAAACAAACCAAAAACCTGGAAGAATTCTGAAAGTATCACAGATGAAGATGCATATGAAATTCATATTTTTTATTTCAAAAGTTTTCAAAGATAATTAAATGTCTATGTTCACTTGTTTTGCTTTTTAGATTCTACATATAAGTAAAATCATATGGTATTTGTCTTTCCTTGTCTGACTTGTATCACTTAGCATAATACACTCTGGACCCATCCATGTTGTCACAAATGACAAGATATCATTCTTTTTAAAAGTTGAGTTATATTCCATTGTATATGTATCTTACATCTTCTTTATGCATTCATCTATCAATGGACCCTGGATTGCTTCCAATTCTTAGCTGTTTTAAATAATGCTGCAATAAACATAGGGGTGCATATATCTTTTCAAATTAGTGTTTTCATTTTCTATATGTAAATACCCAGCAGTGGAATTACTAGATCATATGGTGTTTCTGTTTTTAATTCTTCAAGGAATCTCCATACATTTGTTTGTTGAGAAACAAACAAAGAAAAAAAAAATACAGACTCTTAAATACAGAGAACTGGTGGTTGCCAAAGGAAGTGGATGGGCAGATGGGTGAAATAGATAAAGGGGATTGAGAAGTATGAATTCCACTTATAAAATAAATAAGTCACAGAGATGGAAAGTACAGCAGAGGGAATATAGTAAATAATATTGTAATGTTGTATAGTGACAGATGGTGATGGCACTTACCATGGTGAGAACTAAATAATGTATAGAATTGTTGAATCAATATGGTCTATGCTTGAAACTAAAATAGCATGATATGTTAATTATACTTTAATGAAAATAAATAAAAATCATGGAATGTCTAAAGTTATTAATGATATGTGTAGTATATATTAAAGCAAAATGTCAAAGTAGCACAAAAGATGGGATAAATTCAGAATTGTAAGTACTTTTAATATATATATAATATACATATTATATATATATATATATATATATATATAGGGAAAATATTATTTGAAGGTAGAATGTGATAAATTAAATTTGTAACTTGTAAATCCTAGTATAACCATTAAAAAACTTTCATGAGGAGGTAAAAATAATAAACCAAGAGTAGAAATAAAATGAAATCATAAAAATACTTACTTGGTCCAAAATAAAGAATCATAAGAAGGAAAATGAGCAAAGAAAAGATGGAAAAGAGAAAATACCTAGCAAAAAAGTACATTACAATGAAACTACATCATCAATTATGTTAAATGTAAGTAATCTAAGCATATCAACTAAAATACAAAAACTGTATCAAAATACAAAAAATACCCCAGACTTTAACTATTTATTGTTCTCAAGCAAACCATTTTAAATAATATGGCATAGTAGGCTGAAATTAACAGGCTGGAAAAATACACCATGCAAACACTAATGGAAAAAAGCAAGACTGATAATACTAATAATATATTTGACTTCAGAATGTTACCACAATAGAAAGAGACATTACAAAATGATAAACACTTCAATAAGAAGTCATTACAACCCTGAATGTATCTGTATCTAAAATGAAGGTTTAAGTTCATGAGGAAAAAACTAACAGAACTAACTGTAGAAATAGACAAATTCCCAATTTTATCTGGAGACCTCAACACTACTCTATAAATAATTGATAGAACAGGTAGATAGAAAAATAGTAAGGGTATTAGAAAAAAAGTACATTATCAACAAACTTGAAATGATTTATATTGATAAAACACGATAACAAATAATGGCAGAACACTAGTACCTTTTAAGTGCATATGAAATATATTCTGAGCCATAAAACAGATCATAAAAAAGTATTGAAAGAACTGAAAATCATACAAATATATCAGAACATAACAAGATCATAATAGAAATGAATAACAGAAAGAACTAACAAAAAATATATAGGGAACTTAAATAGAAAATACAGACTTAAGCATGAATTAAATAATTGCAAAGATATTATTTTAATTCAGTAAGGAAACATGATCCATTGCCAATATCTTGTCTCACATGAAGGAATTGTGAATAGTTTAAAATAAATAGATTTAAATGCAAAATATATACATTAGAATATATCCAGGGCAATTTTTTTTTTTTAAGATAGAACTTTCTTAAGGAACACAAAGAACTCTAAAATCAAAATAGAGAAGATGTAGTAAGAAAATACTTGCAATACAACAAAGAATTAAAAAGTTAATAATGGGTGCATAGTAATAATAATCATGCTGCTTATATACTCTATATTGCATGATCTCATTTATATAAAAAATTTATGACCTCATTTAAATAAAAAATTATGTGAATATATGTTGTATGAGAATAAAGTAGGATTGAAAAACCAAATATATCAAGGTCATAACTATCTTTTTTCTCATGATAAGAGGAATGGATTGGGTTGACAAAAGGATATACTCTCTTAAATATACCTTCACAAGTCATTCTAAAAAATAGTCATGTATTATACGTAAAATTAAAATTTATAATATATATAAATGAAAGAAGTAGAAAACAACATTGTATATGTTTCCTTCATATCTGTGATATGTTAAAATAATTTAACACTCATTAATGTCTCAAGGGAATAATCATAAAATTAATTGTTTTTTTTTTTTATTGACTAGCATATGGTCCAAAAACTGTAGTGTATAGAACCATTTGCTTCCACATTAAATAACCCCAGAGAGTTATATTTTGAACAATTTTATTTCCTTTTTATTTATATTTTCCCCCTTTGTTTTACTTATCACGTCTTGATGCTTTTAAGACACCTGTTATGCACACATTCCAGGTATTTGAGTGTTGCTCAACTGGCAATGGAGTAATATTCAGTAGAAATAAGGCTTATGTTATAAAAAACTGAATGTATATGAAATGTTTGTATAATATTATGTTTTATTTTTCTGCACAGATTTTTTTAGATCTCTTTGTTGTACTCTTTTTGGGAAGAAGGTGATTCATTTTTGACTTGGTTCTAATAGTTCAAATTATTGGTTAAATATACTCTGAACACCCAACATGATTATATTTTGAAATGAAGGTATTCATTTTGTTGAAACAAATGTAATAAATTTGACTGTATTTCACTTATCCTGTAAGCAACAATTGTCTGTTAATAATTCCAAAATTTCCAATGCTAATTGTAATTCCTTTGGATACATAGTTTTTAAAGATTAGAGGCTCACCAAAAGTTTGATGCCTAAGAAATCCAACTGGAATATTTCCCAGGACACAATTGCAGCAAAATCATTTTATTATAATATTCATTCACTTATCATCCTCATTTTATAGTTTTAATTTATATAAAATTACATTTTTAGCTAAATATGAAATAAATTTCTATAAAATTGTAATATCTAAATATTAAATTAATGCCATAGTAATACCAAAGTGTATAATTAAATTCTATGTAGAGAGAGTTATTGTTTCCAACGAATTAAAGAAATACCAGATGTTTCAAAATTAGAACAAACAAAATAAGCAATGATCTGGATCTTTCATTTTATTACTTGAAATAAGAAAAGAAAATTTATCTACCAACTTTACAAATCTGTTTTCAAAAGATAAAGTTCCAGCCTGTACCTAAAAAGCTCCTAATTGCATTAAAATGGGCATTGTTTTAAGTCATCTGATTTCAAATGCAATCTTCCTCTCAATGTGAAGACAGCATGACACAAAGTGAGCAACATCTCAGTAAGAAATTAAAATGCATTCATTGACCCTGGGGGTTTAAGTAATTCTGTCATTTTCTCTGACTGAGGAGAGCATTTGGTACCTAGGAAAGCAAAAAATGAGACATTATCTTAATCTGAGTTAGATTGTTAATCTGAGGTTTTTGTATATGATTCTGATGTCCTGATGCTTTCTAAATTGACAAAAAAAAAAAATTAATACAATGCCTCTTTCCAAGATTTTACCCCCTCCCACATACACATACTCAATTGCAACCATATCAAAAACAAAAACAAAAAAACTGTGTATGATATTTATTTTCTTAAATTTTTGGAGATTTAAATAATAGAATATATCCAATATATAGGTTACATTGTGTACAATATATACTTATTGAAAAAAGACTCCAACAAGTATATTGATTGTATAAAGATAATAGAATCAGAGACCAAATAGCTCGATTTCTTTCACCTTCTCATCATAAAATACATTTTAAGTTTTTACCACCTTAGTTGCTTTTCTATAATTGCTCATTGGACAGTGATAGCTCTAAAACAGAGCCAAACAAAATAAACCCAAGAAACTTGTTTGTTTTTTTAAGACTCCATGCCCATTGTGGAGCCCAATGTGGGGCTTGAACTCCCAACTCTGAGATCAAGACCTGAGCCGAGATCAAAAGTCTGATGCTTAACAAACTAAGCCACCCAGGTGCCCCAGGAAACTTGATTTTGTATGTAGAGACAAGTTGTTAAAATATAATGGCAAACTTCATGAGCTTGCTTAATTTCCTAAAAAAGCTATAGCATTATTGATCTTTTTGTCAACTGAAAAGATTTAACCATGAAATATTTACACTATCAGATTACACGAGATTCTGATAAACAATCAGTTCTTCTTAGGGAATGATGATACTGTTTCAGGTAATGGCTATAGTAAAATTTGTTCAGTTAAAAACTCAGGTTAGTATCCTATTGTGCTAGAGATTTGAGAACAACTACTAAAATAACCCCTAGGAAAAAACCCTACTATTATTCACCATATCATAAAATATTTCTGACAGTGTAATAAGATGTTTAACATAAAAAATGTGACACTATTAATTTGATGGTTAGTGTACGAGGCTAGCAAATCTCCCCTTTTTTATGAAGCCATAGTGCACATTCAAGGCTCATTGACTTATAAAAAGAAGTAGAATATCTTCTCATTTAAGTTTCACCAAATCTTGACTCTTTTAGTTTAATCCTCCCACTGTCAAAGATTTGTCCTCCTGGAACCGGTGCGTCATTCAGCAATGAGAAAGCAGCAACATGCTACTTTATAGTTTTAGTCACTGGGTCCCTATTTTGTGCCAGGGCCGTTTCTAGTAGCCAGAGACTCCACAGTAGAAAATTCCTGGCCTCACAGAACTTACACTTTATTTGGAATAAATGTATTTGCTATAAAGAAAGGGAAAGCAGAGGTGCCTGGGTGGCTCAGTGGGTTAAAGCCTCTGCCTTGGCTCAGGT
>CM053604.1:120212233-120317500 GCA_028646535.1 Procyon lotor
TCTTATGAGGAAGTGCATTAATCAAAAATCCCATAATACCTCCTAGAACCCACAGAGAGGTCAGCAGGCAATTGTTAAGCCACAAGAGCAATTTGTACTAATTGTATTTAGCAATTTGGCTTCTGAATAGAAAAAAAATAAGCTAGAAAACATATTACATATTCTGTATTCAGCTTCACGATCATTAGCAGCTCCTTAGTTCATATATAATGAGGCTGGGTTATAAGACTATGATAAAGGAAAACACAAGATATTGTGGCTGAAGTTGTATTTTTGCTCATTACAACACTGCAGAAAGATTAAATAGATAGGAGTTTTGCATTACTTGGGGAAAGAAAATAATTTAGACTATTAAAGTAGGCAGATTAACCTACATATAAAAAGAGATGATTAAATTGGTAATGTTATTTGGTTCAACCTAAAATATGCATTCAAGTTCCATAATATTTGATAAAGCACTAGCTCTTCATTTCTTTTCTTTTTCAAATATTTTATTTATTTATCTGACAGAGAGAGAAGGAGAGCACAAGCAAGGGGCAGTGCAGAGGGAGAGGGAGAAGCAGGCTCCTGGTTGACCAAGGAGCCCAATGTGGGGCTGGATCCCAGAACCCTGGGATCATGACCTCAGCTGAAGACGGATGTCTAACCAACTGAGCCACCTAAGTGCCTTGGCATTGGCTCTTCTTTTAGATGATATTTAGAGCCAGATTTTTTCTGTATTGTTCCTATGAGCCTTTATTGTTCTATGTTCTTGGTTGGAAGTAGCACATATCTAAGGCTTTGTATGAAGTGAATAGAGTGCTGAATTTTTCAGATTATTTAAAGATAGAAAATACTGGCAAAGAAGACACGGGCCACCATCTCTTCACTCTCTTCCTGCATGCCAACTAGTTCTGTGCCAACTCAGATTTGCCTATTGAACTCATTTATTAAGTTTTTACTGTATGTTGGTCTACGAGTTAAATCAAACAGATATAATTTTTGAAAATTATTTTATAATAAACTACATATTCTATTCACAAATTTTTTTAAAAAAGATTTTTTTTATTTATTTGAGAGAGAGAGAGATCCCAAGTAGGCAGAGATGCAGGCAGAGAGACAGGGGGAAGCAGGCTCCCTGCTGAGTAGAGAGCCCGATGCAGGGCTCGATCCCAGGACCCTGAGATCATGACCTGAGCCGAAGGCAGAGGCTTTAACCCACTGAGCCACCCAGGTGCCCCTCTATTCACAAATATTCTAATTGCATAGAAAGTAAACTATGATATTTACAGATAGTAAAGTACAAAGTGACCATTTCTTTAAAAATTACATCAATTTATTTATTTATTTAAAGATTTTATTTATTTGACAGAGAGAGAGAGAGATTACAAGTAGGCAGAGAGGCAGGCAGAGAGAGAGGGGGAAGCAGGTTCCCCGCTGAGCAGAGCCCAATGTGGGCGGAGCTCAATTCCAGGACCCTGAGATCATGACCTGAGCCCAAGGCAGAGGCTTTAACCAACCCAGACACCCTATAAAGATTTCATCAACTTAAATGTCACTAGAGATACAGAGTCATTAAAAACCAAATATCTATCTTAAAGGTAATACATTAAACAATAAATATTAGTATTTAAGCATTCTTCTTTCACAAATAGAAAAATATACATTGTGGTTCTTTCTTATGTATTTCCCTTAGCATTACTATTTTGATATTTAAATACAAACAAGAATTTTTCTCTAAATTGTTCTTCAGATTTGTTACTTTTTATATTAAATTTAAAGTTGGTTGATTAAGCATAAGAAAGGTGTTCTAACCATCCAAGTGCAGCAAGCTTTTCCTCCATGATTAACTTCAATCCATTATCACTCTTATAGTCAAATGAGTGTTGGAGTCTAAAGACAAATGAGTGCAAATTGTTATAGAGTTCTCTCTCCCCATGTGCTAGATGGGTGACCAGAGAACAGAATGTGGATCAAGGGTGGAGAAAAGGAAGTGAGAGACCTAAAAAGAGACTGACTCACAGAAATCTATAGACTCCTGGGGAGAAAGTCAATATAAATTCACTATTGGGAGCTAGTTTTCATAAAGGAGGTTGGGACAGTCTAAGAGATATAAGACTAAGGTAATTTCCTCCACAGCTGGTAGTCAGTGGCCTTCCTGAGGCTTTGAGGCAAAGCCAGTATGAGATTGTTTTACATCCCATGTAGGACTATTGCCAATAAAGTGATGTCATCCAATAGACTGAGGGTCAGTGAATAAACGAAGAGTAAGTACCACATATCTAAAGGGCTCAGGTAGCCAGAAAGAGAAAACTCAATTTTATGTTAAGTTGAATAAATAAGAGGAGAGACTGTCTACTTAAATTTAACACACACATATACCCACAAATACTTAAGAGTACACACATAAAAACATGTACAAAAATACTTTCTAGACTGAAAAACATAATTCCCAACCCAGTAATTCCATGGGTGAATTGTAGAAAGAATGCCACTGTGAAGCATCAAATTAGTGGCCTAGATAATCAAGTGGAAGGAATGTATCAAAACACAGACCAAAGATATAAAAGGATGGAAATTATGAGTGAAATAAGAGGCTTAATTGTCTCATATTCTTGCTTGGTAGATAAATGAGTCATTTATACTTAGGAAAAAAGTTTGACCAAGTGCTCCCAATTGTCCATTACTTAGCCACTGAACTTTGACTTGACCAAACTTTAGCCATGCTTTTCTCCTCCTCCAGACTCCTAAAATTTGTTTTTTTCACATGTTTGAGGAAGGAAAAAAGCACTCAGATACACAAAATCCCTCCTTAATGGATGTTCTGAGAATTTGCTGAGCAAAGAAATATTATTTTCCATTAAAGTGCCCAACTTTCTCTACCTGCTTACCCTACACAACTGGCCTCCTCAACCACAAAAGTATTGCTGGCCCTACTTACTCCTTCCTGTTAAAGAAAGACTTTTCTGCCAAGAGTGAAAGTTTGACTTCTTCCTTGCCAATTTGGATGTCTTTTATTTCTTTTTGTTGTCTGATTTTTGAGGCTAGGACTTCTATTACTATGTCAAACAATAGTGATGAAAGTGGACATCCCTGTCATGTTCCTGATCTTCGGGGAAAAACTCACAGTTATTCCCCATTGAGGATAATATCAGCTGTGGGTTTTCATATATGGACTTTATGATGTTGAGCTATGTTCCTTCTATTCCTACTTCTTTTTTTTAAGATTTTATTTATTTATTTCACAGAAAGGAGAGATATCACAAGTAGGCAGAGAGGCAGGCAGGGAGAGACAGGGGGAAGCAGGCTCCCTGCTGAGCAGAGAGCCCGATGCAGGGCTCGATCCCAGGACCCTGAGATCATGACCTGAACTGAAGGCAGAGGCTTTAACCCACTGAGACACCCAGGCCCCCCCATTCCTACTTTCTTAAGGGTCTTTATTAAGAAAAAATGCTATTTTGTTAAATGCTTTTTCTGTATCTACTAAGAGGATTGTACAGTTCTTACCCTTTCATTTATTTAATGTGGTATATCACATCAATTGATCTACAGAAATTAAACCACCCCTGCAGCCAATAAATAAATCCCACTTGGTCATGGTGAATAAACCCTTTAATGTACTGTTTAATTCCATTAGTATCCTGTTGAGAATTTTTGTATCCATGTTCATCAGAGATATTGATCTGTAATTCTTTCTAGTGGGGGTCTTTGTCTGGTTTGGGGATCAAGGTAATGCTAGCCTCCTAGAATGTGTTTGGAAGTGTTTCTTCTATTTCTATTTTTTTAGAAAAGTTTCAGAAGAATGGGTATTCTTTTTTATTTTATTTTATTTTTTATTTTTTTAATTTAAATTTAATTTAGTTTAACATGTAGTGTATTATTAGTTTCAGGGGTAGAATTTAGGGATTCATTAGTTGCATATAGCACCCAGTGCTTATTACATCAGATGCTCTCCTTAACGCCCATCACCCAATTACCCCATCACCCCATCCACCTCCACTCTAAGAATTCTGTTTGTCCCCTATAGTTAAGGGTCTCTTATGTTTTGCTTCCTCTGTTTTTATCTTATTTTATTTGTCCTTATCTTGCCTTACAGCCACCTGTTTTGTTTCTTAAATTCCATGAGTGAAATCATATAGTATTTCTCTTCCTCTAACTGATTTATTTCACCTCGCATAATATCCTCTAGTTCCATCCACCTTGTTGCAAATGGCAAGATCTCATTTTTTGATGGCTGAGTAGTATTCCAGTGTGTGTGTGTGTGTGTGTGTGTGTGTGTGTGTGTGTACCACATCTTCTTTATCCATTCATCTGTTGATGGACATCTGGGCTCTTCCCATAGTTTGGCTATTGTGGACATTGCTGCTATAAATATTGGTTGCATGTGCCCTTTTGAATCATTATTTTTGTATCCTTTGGAGAAATATCTAGCAGTGCAGTTGTTGGATCATAGGGTAGCTCTATTTTTATCTTTTTGAGTAACTTCCATATTGTTTTCCACATTGGCTCTTATTAATTCTTAAATGTTTGGTAGAATTCCACAAGAAAGCCATCCAGCCATGGACTCTTGGTTATTGGGGAATTTTTGATTTCTGATTCTATTTCTTTGCTGGTTATGGGTCTGTTCAGATTTTCTATTTCTTCCTGTTTCACTTTTAGTCATTTATGTTTCTAGGAATTTATCTGTTTTTTTTCCAGATTGTTTAATTTGTTGGCATATAATTGTTCATAATATGCTATTATAATTGTTTGTATTTCTGTGGTGTTGGTTGTGATCTCTCCTGTTTTGTTCTTGATTTTATTTATTTGAATTCCTTCTCTTTTCTTTTTGATAGCTCTGTCCAGGGGTTTATCACTTTTGTTAATTCTTTCAAAAAACCAGCTTCTAGTTACATTGATGTCTTCTAAAGTTTTTTTTTTTTCTATACCATTTATTTCCACTCTAATCTTTGTTATTTCCTTTCTCTTGCTGGATTTAGGATTTATTTGATAGTTATTTGATGTTCTTTCCCCAGTTCCTTTAGGTGTAATATTAGATTGTGTATTTGAGACTTTTCTTGTTTCTTTAGAAAGATCTGAATTGCTATATATTTCCTCTTAGGACTGCCTTTACTGCATCCCAAAGGTTTTGGACTGCTGTGTTTTCATTTTTATTAGCTTTCATGTATTTTTTAACTCTTCTTTAATTTCCTGGTTAACCCATTCATTCTTAATAGGATGTTCTTTAACCTCTGTGTATTTGTGAACTTTCCAAATTTTTTCTTGCAGTTGAATTCAAATTTCATAGCATTGTGCTCTGAAAATATGCATAGTATGATCTCAATCTTTTTGTACCAGTAGAGGCCTGATTTATGATCCAGTATGTGATCTATTTTGGAAAATTTTCCATGTGCACAAAAAGAATGTGTATTCTATTGCTTTAGGATGAAATGCTCTGAATATATCTGGTAAGTCCATCTGATCCCGTGTGTCATTCATAGCTCTTGTTGCCTGGTTGGTCTTCTGCTTAGATGATCTGTCCATTGCTGTGAGTGGAGCATTTAATTCCCCTACTAATATTATTGTATTATTATCAATGAATTTCTTTAAGTTTGTTATTAATTGATTTATATATTTGACTGCTCCCAAGTTAGGGGCATAAGTATTCATAATTGTTAGATCTTCTAGTTGGATAGACCCCTTTATTATGACATAGTGTCCTTCTTCATCTCTTATTATAGTCTTTGGTTTAAAAATCTAGATTATTTGGTATAAGTATGGGTACTCCAGCTTTCTTTTGGTTACATGATACTCTATATAGAAAATCTGAAAGACTCCACCAAAAACTTGCTAGAACTGATACAAGAATTCAGCAAAGTCTCAGGATATAAAATGAATGCACAGAAGTCTGTTGCATTTCTGTACACCAATAATGAAACAGTAGAAAGAGAAACCAAGGAATCAACTCCATTTACAATTGCACCAAAACCATAAGATACCTATGAATAAGCCTAACCAAACACATGTACTCGGAAAACTATATAATTCTTATGAAAGAAATAGAGAAAGAGACAAAGAAATGGAAAAACATTCCATGCTCATGGATTAGAAGACCAAATATTGTTAAGCTGTATATTCTACTCAAAACAATCTACACAGTCAGTGCAATCCCTATCAAAATAATACCAGCATTTTTCACAGAGCTAGAATAAACAATTTTAACATTTGTATGGAATTAGAAAAGACCCTGAATATCCAAAATAACATTAAAAAAGAAAACCAAAGCTTGAGGCATCACAGTTCCATACTTAAAGCTGTAATCATCATGACAATATGGCACTGGCACAAAAACAGACACATAGATTAATTGAACAGAATAGAGAACCCAGAAAGAACCCTCAACTATATGGTCAACTAATCTTTGACAAAGGAGGAATGAATACACAATGGAAAAAAGAAAGTTTCTTCAACAAATGGTGTTGGGAAAATTGGGTGATAGGCATTAAGAAGGGCACTTGGTTGTAATGAACAGTGGGTGTTATATGTAGGAGATGAATCACTAAATTCCACCCCTGAAACTAAGAAAACACTATATATTAACTAACTTGAGTTTAAATAAAAATAAAAAAATTTTTTTTCTTCTTTGATTTGACATGTTATAAATCTTGAGGTTGAAGTATTTTCCATACTGCAATAGCCTTTTTTATTATTATTATTAACATACAATGTATTATTTGCCCCAGGGGTATAGGTCTGTGAATCATCAGGCTTACAGATTTCAGAGCACTCACCATAGCACATATCCTCCCCAATGTCCATAACCCAGCCACCCTATCCTTACCCCCATATGCCCCAGCAACCCTCAGTTTGTTTCGTGAGATTAAGAGTGAATAGTCTTTCTTTACTTATTCTGGACTTGCATTTATTTGACATTTTATGGTGCTGTGCCTTGAAGTGCTAAATACCCCTTGGATCCCATTGTCTTCAGGTACTTATGGAGTATACTTTGTGTCCTTCCTGGCTAGGAAAACATGGTAAGTCACAATTTCCAACCCAGAGCCATGGGATAATTGTCAGTTATAGTACTATAAGAAGTTACGTTGATTCTGTTAAGCAGTACTTTTCTCTGTTTGTTTGAGAATCTTCCTAGACCGAATACTTCTTGGCTTTTCTTGAGTGGGGATTTAAATCCTGACTGTTTCTGTTGAGTAGGATTCTTATTGGCATTCTTTCCTTCCAATATCTCTACAAATGACAAAATTTCTTTAAAGATAATTTGACACTACAATGAAGTTTTGCAAAACTTGGGATCTCCTTACACTGGTGCATCTAAGAACTTTGCCTTCCTCTCGGCTCTTGTTCTTTCTCCACCTTTGTTGTTTTATTTGTTTCATCACTTTCAACCTTCCTTTCAGCTCCCTAAAATCTTTTTATCTGTCCTCATTCATCACCCCTACCCCTTTTTTCTTTCTTTTCTCTCATGTCAAATTTTTTCTTCATCTAGTCCAGATTTGTATTTATTTGATTTTTTTTTAATAGTGCTGAGACTTGGAGTGCTAACATCCCTTGGATCCCATGGTCTTCACCCTGGTATTCCTGAAGGGTTTCTCTGCTTAATCCTACTCCTCAACCTCCTGCCACCACTCAAACTTTAGGACTCTGCCCCATCAGGGGCTTTCAAGGGATCCAGAAACTCCAAGAGCGACCATCTAAAGCCAAAATAATTAATTGGAAATAGGCTGGATGTTATGTCTTCTGAGATGGGCTCTGGAAATGCCCATATGGACAACTGAACTCTCCACAATCTCTCAAGTAAAATTTCATCCACAGTTTCCATAAGAGTGCACATCAGAATGAAAACAATGTTAAAGGTCTCTTCTCTAAATAGAATAGAGCATCAGTTCTTATATTTAACTATGGGATAACCACAACTTATCCCATCCTCCATAAACATAATCTTTATAAAAATATAAATGTGAGGCAAGGATGAGAGACAGTTCTTTGATATAAACCAGTAAGTTTTATACTTCTATGCTTCTTTTTAAAGTTTTTATTTATTTGACAGAGAGAGAGAGAGATCAAAAGTAGGCAGAGAGGCAGGCAGAGAGAGAGGGGGAAGCAGGCTCCCTGCTGAGCAGAGAGCCCTATGTGGGGCTCGATCCCAAGACCCTGAGATCATGACATGAGCCAAAGGCAGAGGCTTTAACCCACTGAGGCACCCAGGCACCCTACATTTCTATGCTTGTAAATGACTCAAGACTAAAATATCACAACTTTAAACTCGACCTGTGTGCCTATGTGCATGTGTATGAATGAATATGCAAGGATGTGTGTGTGTGTGCATGTATTTTCCCCTATCTTCAGATGGTATTATCAAATTAGATTATAAATTCTCTTAAGAAATTTCTATTGTTGAGGCGCCTGGGTGGCTCAGTGGATTAAAGCCTCTGCCTTCAGCTCAGGTCATGAACTCCGGTTGCTGGGATCAACCCCGTATCAAGCTCTCTGCTTGGTAGGGAGCCTGCTTCCCCTTCTCTCTCTGCCTGCCTCTATGCCTACTGTGATCTGTCTCTCTCTCTGTCAAATAAATAAATAAAATCTTTAAAATAAAAAAAAAGAAATTTCTATTGTTATTGGCTTAGGAATAATAAGTGCTTATATAAATTACATATTACTAAAATTTCTAGAAATAAAAAAACCTAATAAAATTAATATTTTAAAAAGATCATTTCTTCAATAAATGATGTTGGGAAAACCATGCAACTATGTGTGAAAGGATGAAACTGAACCACCTTTAACATCACGTACAAAAAATAAACTCAAAATAGGTTAAAGACCTGAAACCATGAATTCTGAAAATCTTAGAGAACAACATAGGCAGTGATTTCTCTGACACTGGACATAACAACATTTTCCAGATATGTCTCCTAAGGCATGGAAAACAAAGGCAAAAATAAACTGTTGAAACTACATCAAAATAAAAAGCTTTTGTACAGCAAAGGAAACCATCAACAAATGTGACCTACTGAATAGGAGAAGATATTTGCAAAAGACATATCTCATAGGGGGCTAATATCCAAAATATATAAAGAATTTTTATACTTTATACCAAATAAAACAAGCAACCTGATTAATAAATGGACAAAAGACATGAATAGACACGTTTTCCAAAGAAGACATACAGATGGTCATAGATACATGAAAGATGCTAAATATCACTCATCATCAAGGAAATGCAAGTTAAAACCAAAATGAGATACTACCTCACACCTGTAAGTATAGCTAAAATAAAAAAAGACAAGAAACAACAAGTGTTGGTGAGAATGTAGAGGAAAGAACTCTTGTACACTGTTGGTAAGAATGCAAATTGCTATCATCATCGTGGAAAACAGTATGGACATTCCTCATAAAAATTAAAAACAAAATACCACATGATGCAAAATTTCACTATAAAGTATTTACCCAAATTAAACAAAATACCAGTTCAAAGAGATATATAAACCCTATGTTTGTTGCAGCATTATTTACAATAGCCAAGATATGGGAGCAACCTGTGTTCATCAATAGAAGAAAGGATAAGGAACAGGTGGTAGGTATATATATATAAAATACAGACACACATTTTTATTTTATTTGGACATGTTTGTCCTAAATTTATATAGGTATACTGATTGAATAAATTAGTACTATATCTACTAGATGTTTAAGATTATAAAAAGTATCCATTTGTTTTAACAAGTTAAATCCTTACTATGATAAATTCTGTCAACAGTAATTATGTTTTATAAAAGCCAACTTGAAATTTAAAAATATTTCAAGATCATTTGGTAACTTAAAATCTTTGACTCATGCTAAATTAATGTATATTCATTAAATATCTAGATTACTTCTAAAAAAGATAAAGATGGGGTGCCTGGATGGCTCAGTGGGTTAAAGCCTCTGCCTTCGGCTCAGGTTATGATCTCAGGGTCCTAGGATCAAGCCCTGCATCTGGTTCTTTGCTCAGTGGGGAGCCTGCTTCCCCTCTCTCTCTGCCTGTCTCCCTGCCTGCTTGTGATCTCTCTCTGTCTGTCAAATAAATAAAATCTTTTTTTAAAAAAGATAAAGATAAAGCATGTTTTTAAATTTTTGAAATTTTTTGCCTCTAGTTTTTACAATTCAAACTAATTTTATAGTTTAAGTTTTATATATTTGGGTCCATTAATAAACAAGTTCATTTTTACTGCTTAAAAAGCTACATATAAAATCGGTATGGTTATAAAAAATATAAAATACATATTTACAAATTCTGTTAATCTACAGCAAAATGCTAATGCATAAGAGTTTAAAATATCTAACTGATAGTTTTCTATATAAAATTAAAATTGCTGTAATTTAAAATTATATCTATATAAGTAATACTCTACTAGGAAAATATAATGATAGAAGCAACTTGATATTGAAGATATGCAAGATATGACTTTGTTAAAAACCATTAGTTTTATCCTAAAATAAAATGACTCATTGTACTAAAAATGTATGTTGAAATCTATATAAATACAAAAAATTAAAAAGGATCCCTCAATTTATTGTCACAGTCAGTGCTCATTAATATTTGAAAGTTTTATTATATAAGATTTTTAAAATTAATATTGAATATTATATGGATGCAAAACTAAAATTTTTTTGTCTCTTTTAAAATGACAAAATTTTCTTAGATTATTGGTCTGTTCTTAATAAGAAATTATGAAAATAAGGTTTTCTTTGTCTTCCAGGTAATCTCCTAAATGGCAAACATTCTATGTTTTATCAGAATATTTTTCTGTGCTTTATGTTGACTTTATTATTATATCTTGGTTCTAAAAATATCACAAGTTTTCCTACTATCATATCGAAAACTCAAAGTTCAACTACAGTTGTTTACAAGAAGACATTTAGATCTAAGTAATAAAGAAAAATTCACAATGAAATGTTAGCAAGTACATCAAGCAAGTATAATAAAATTAAATGTATAATTGATAATATAACTATGAGATTAGGTGAAATCTGTGCAAAAAAGCAGTAAATAGAATATAATGTAATATAAAAATAAAGTGATAAGCATAATTTATTAATGGTTAGAACAAAAATAAATCTATACATTCTAAAAAATAGAGTAGCAACACATATAGCAAAAACTCCCCCAAATACTAGAATGAACTATTAAATACAATTATAATGGAAGCTGCTAATATGCCTTTCTTAGAATTAAACATATAAGTTGACATAACTAGCGGTTTTGCACATGTTTGTGTGTGTGTGTGTGTGTGTGTGTGTGTGTGTGTGTGTGTGTGCGCGCGCGCGCGCGCACTATTTTGTTTTTGCTATGTACTAAACTGCGTCCTCCCAAAATTCATGATGGAGTCCTATCCCCCAATTTGATGGCATTTTGAAATGGGGCCTTTCAGTGGTAGTTAGGTCATGAAGGTAGAGCCTACATGAGGGGATTGGTGCCCTAATAAGAAAAGACCCTAGAGAGATCTCTCTCTGACTCTGCCATAGGCAAAGATATCTCTCTACAAGCAGGAAAATGGCCCTCGCCAGGAATCCAATATAGCAGCACCAGGACATAGGACTTCTCAGCCTCCAGAATTTGAGAAATGTCTATTGTTTAATCCACCTAGTCTATAGTATTTTATTAGAGTAGCCCGAAATGAGTCATTTTATTTTGTTTTGCTGTATAAAAGTTTCCCCCACTAATAATTTGTGTTCAAATTCACTGCTAATTAAGGGAATGAAAATTAGATTAATAATGAATTATGATACCATTCTCACCAGAATGGAAAAGTTAAAAAGAATGGTGATATTTTTGCTGCCACGGATTAAGGCAAGAGTTAACTTTCATGTTTTCTGTTAGAAATTAGGAATACCTTAAGATTTTTGCAAAGTAACCTGCAACATCTATTATAACTTATCATTTGAAATGATTTCAACTCAACATTTCCACTTCTTGGAATCTCTCTTAGAAATAAAAGCATAACAATCAACTGCATATTTGGTTTCATGGAGAAAATAATGGAAACAATAAACAATCATTCTTAGGAAAAAACTGATTGATTAAATTGTGGTATACCAGATAATGTAGTATTTTGATTGCTTGTTTCTTCCATTAATTAATACTACTAATTTTTATTTAGGAGTATTATGTGTCAAAAGATTCTGTATTTTGATAATAAGAATAAGAAGAAACCTATATACATAGTCATCACACATACAAGGATAATTATTACATCTATCAGTGATAGCTGAATTAGTTCAATTAAAAAGAATTATTAAATTATTTAGAGAACATATACAAGATTCATCATTATAAATGTTGGGATTATAGAAAATTCCTTGATGAGAAGAAAACAAGTGAGATATTTAGGGAAATACAGATTATACATAACCACACCCATCTATGAAGTGCTTTTGTTAGAAAGTGGTATTTGAGGATTGTAAGGTAGAGTGAATGGGTCATGTCACAAATGAGCAAAGAAGGACACACTTGGGACTTTGACAACTACAAGAGGCTGCTTCTAATTACTGCCTTCCCACCACTTCTTGTATTTTAGAGAAAATACTTCAATCTTTGAAAGCTCCCCAAATTAATCTTATATTTCAATCTCTTTGTTTTACATGTATTAAATGTGTAATAAATTTTTTTATAAATGAAAATCTATAAAATGAAAATTTCATAAAATTTTCATGACAAGTGTTTTACTTCAATTGCCATTTTCTACTTCTAAGGAATTAGAAAACACTCTGAGGTAATTATACAGATGATAAAAAAAATCATATAATCTTCATATGGCTCTTATTTTCTCCTTTTTTAATGAATTTGGTTTGCACTGTGTCATTGTAAGCAACCTTTTTGTTTACTGGCTTTGGTGGATCAAAGTAGAAATATCTGCAAAACCATCATGAAAAGGGTAACCTGAGAGGGAATGGGGACTAATCCTGTCTGTAAAAATCTCAAATACTCCCCTAATCTTACCTTTATTTTCTGTTTTGTTTTATTCTTTCCCACTGTATCCAAGTGCTGAAAAATATTCCTGCACCTTCACTTCAACTACAAGTTAATTTGTCTCTGAGGGACTATTTCTTTTTTTTTAACCAATCAGAGTTATCACAAATGTTTTATTTCCTTGCAAAATACTATGAGTGTGCTTGGAAGTAGTCACAATTTTCTGATTTTTTTTCAGCACCTAAGCAAAGAATACATTTTGAAATATATGCTTTGATTGATGTAATTCATTGGAAATAAAATCCCATATCAAAGACAAGGGCACATATGAAATTTAGAAATCTTACTGCTTCTCTCGGGCCTCAGTAGTGCTTTTGTCTTCTTGTTTTGGCTTCCGCTTTCATGAAGGGCCTTGAACCAATCCCGCAATCTGTTTGCCACTTCCCTGAACTCCAGGTCACTGCATGCTGAAAACAAAGAGAAATGACACAAATCTTGAATGATGACAGTATAATAACAATGCTAGTTCTCAAATTATTCCAATAACTGAAAAGTAACAATAATAAAAAAATGTAATACAATTTTAAGTATTTCAGCTTTTTAAAAAGGAAAAATAAATATATGTTTCAAATATAACTAGATGTAATATGATGACAACATTTTGTTCAATAAAGGAAAATTTCTAGTGGAATTCTACTTCCACTCCTCAGTGGAATATAGCACTTGATGCAATGTTGTTATTGTTAATATTGCATACATTCAGTCATACTATTTGTGCACTGAACACTTTTGTTATGGTAAAAAGGTAGATAATCTGGGGAAATAAAGGGTTGAAAATCCAAAATGAATATTTACACATTTATTATTGGCCATAGCTATTATACGCTATGATTTTATAAATCTGTATTAGTATATTAAATCCATTTGGGAATTATCAATTATAAATACATGCTGTCTCTCTTTGCTTTAACTCTATATATTTTTTTAAGCATAGGAAAGGAAAATCTCTCTTATTGAACATGAGTAATGATTGCAAAATATTTAGGAAAATAATATAAATTTCTGTTTTAAGAAAGGTATTATTAAACTCTGACATTTGGAACTTAAATTAATTCCTCTTTTTAAAAACTATTGTTGGGAAGCCTGGGTGGCTCAGCGGGTTAAAGCCTCTGCCTTCAGCTCAGGTCATGATCTCAGGGTCCTGGGATCGAGCCCCACATCAGGCTCTCTGCTGAGCAGGGAGCCTGCTTCCCCTTCTCTCTCTGCCTGCCTCTCTGCCTACTTGTGATCTCTCTCTCTCTGTCAAATAAATAAATAAAATCTTTAAAAAAAAAAAAACTATTGTTACCTACCAATAATTATATTCTCTAGAATAGTCTCTACTATAAAGGGTAGTAGAATATATTATATATATGGGTTTATGTGTATGTGTGTGAGATTAATGCTAAAATGTGGTATGTCAAATTTAGTCATTTGTTGACAAAAGAATTTGAAAATATAATAAATACTTATTTTTATTGTTTAGAGAGCATCATTACTGTGGGGCAAACTCCTTTGCATATAGCATATATGCAAATTTTTGAATGGATAAGTACTCATTAATAGTACTCTTGTTCATTTTGTTAAAAATATAACTTACATGCTGATTTATAAATGTTATATTACATTTAATATAAACTATATGCATTTTATCACTATATGTATTATATATAACAAGTATAATATAACAAATATAGTTTAATATAATGCAATATAATTTAAGATCATTTTCTAGTAGTAAAGGGAATCAAATTCAATTAATAGGACCTTCCAAGTACCCAGTAGGGTGACTGATCCATACCAGCAAAGTATTCTGATATTTTAGAACAGTAGAAGCAAAAAAGAAGATCCCACAAATTGCCATGGGGAAGAGCAACAAAAGTTGTTATATACAAAGAATAAGGAATCACGATGTCTTCATTTTTTCATTAGCAACACTGACAATCAGAAAGACAACTGAAAAATTACTTCATATTTTAAATTGAGAATGCTATATCCAGAAAAATCAGGTGAGCGAATCAGCTAAGGGGATATTTTAATATACAAGATTAAAAAAAACTAACCACCCCCATCATGTTTCTTTAGGAAGCTACTGGAGGATGTGATACAGCAGAGAGAGAACTAAGAAAGAGGATGGCTGAGACACAGGAAATGAAAGATTTAAGAGAGAAGTGAAAGTAATTTTTAGGATGATGTTAAAGAGGAATCCCAGAATTCATGTTGCAAGCCAAGTGTAGAGGCAGACGGTAGTAGATTTGAAAATCCTTGGTCAAGGACAGAGCTATGTACAGAATTCATCACTATTTTTTCATCCAGGGAAAACAGTGAGCTATAGTGAAAGTCCCAGAAAATATCACTTTTACTAATAAGATCTACAATGGCTGAGACTTAGTGATAAAGCAATACATAATATGTTCCCAAAACAAATATTTACACTCTAGCCCACTATCTGTGTTTATACAAACATCTAGGCAAGAGTCTTCTGATGCTATAAACTGCTATGCTATAGAAAACAGAAGTCCACTTGAAAATAAGTGGACTTATAATTCTACATACACATATATACACCATGTATCTTTTGAAGGATATATATATATAAAGCTGATAAGACTAATTATCTCTAGTTTGAGGAATCAGATGAATATAGGAAAGTGGTATGAGAGAGTCTTATTATTTACCATTCATTTTTTCATTTTAAATTATATGTTATATACATGTATTAATATTCACAAATAAATTTAAAATGAAAACTTCTTTCAAAAATTTACCATGCATTAACCCTCAACTTAGTAATTTCTTTTCCTAAAAATGATCATACAGGATACTACATATATATACCAACTAATTTGAATTATACAAATATTATTTATTCAGCACCTTTATAGCAGCAAGTATGTTCACAACAAAACTCTCAGCTGCGGCCTGGTAAGATTAGTCAGGCATAACCATCCAATGAAGGCTGTATAAGTCATTAATAAAGTTTAGAAGCTTACTATGTGCTGATATAGACTTAAACACACAATATAGCTTTTGGTGAAAAAAGATAAGGAGGAAAGAGTGTGTTAAGTATGCTTGTATTGGTAAAAGGGAGGAAAATGCATTTGTTTATATATCCTTAAACTATCTCTGGAAATACACGTAAGAGATTGAAACATCGGGGCGCCTGGGTGGCTCAGTCGTTAAGCATCTGCCTTCGGCCCAGGTCATGACCCCAGGGTCCTGGGATAGAGCCCCATCCGGCTCCCTGCTCGGCAGGAAGCCTGCTTCTCCCGCTACCATTCCCTCTGCTTGTGTTCCCTCTCTCGCTGTGTTTCTCTGTCAAATAAATAAAATTTAAAAAAAAAATAAAAGAGATTGAAACATTGTCACCATTGAGAATTGGGTGGGGGGACTATAAATTGCCCAGAGTTATCAATATATGTACATTTATACTCTTAAGAGTTAAAGCATTTTTTTCTTTTAAGAGTTAAGGTATTTTAATGCATTACCTATTTTAAGCAAATGAACATTTAAAAGTGAATTTTAATTTTTTATTTCCCTTATCTATCTTATGTTTTTCACCCAAATCCACACCAACAAAAAGCAAAATTTTATCCAATAAAATATCTGCTGAAGAATGATTAAATCTATTGAACAGATTGGCACATATTTTCTTTTCTTGTGTTAGTAAATAAAGCATTTATTATATCATTAATATAGTGTTAGTATGTATTTTTAAAAATTTACCCAAATATGAACATTATATATATTTATTGTGTGTCTCACACACATTAGCTTAAGTTTCAATATAAGGTTATGCATTTACTATAATCAAATATTTTAGGAATTAAGAATCCTACAGTAATAATTATAATAACAATGATGATAGTAATAGCTAGTAATATATACTTACTGTTATAATTACATATATTAACATATTTAATCCTTACAGTAACTCTATGAAGATTAAGCAAATATATCCATTTAAGTATTAGGAAAGTGATTGAGAGCTGTAGAACTAATTTGCCTGAGGTTAAACAGGTAAGTAGCAGAGCCAAGTTATGAATTCAAAAATAGGGGATTCAGAGTCCAATAGCAAATCCATAATAAAAACAGCAAAAGCAAGAAAGTAGTACTCTCCAACCTAGGACAAACAAGTCAAGCATTGCTTCAATCAAAGCTTATACATTTCCATTTCAGTAAGTTATGATGGCAGTGATGTGAGATGATCACCATTGCAAAGATACATGATGTTAGCAGAACACATTTTTAGAAGACAATAACTCAAAACCTATATAAATATGTCTCTCGCTTTTAAAGGAATCATGTACCCTCAAGTCCAATTTTTAATGCCAAATAAAAACATCACAGAGATCTTACTGAATAATAAGTTACAGTTTATGCTACCACACATTCTACAGTAGTTAAAAGAGCCCTGAATGGAGGTTACTCAATAATACCTATCTTTTCTTCTTTTTTTTAGGAAGGCTACAATGGTGCCATTATTTTTTATAAATCATGAGTCAAACTGTCCTAGTCACACACATGAAAAAGAAATGCCAAGCTTTTACAATAAGAAACATAGCTTTATTTATAGGATGACATTTCTACTTCACTGGCTACCAAATCTTTGTTGCAGACATGTTCCAGTTGGAACATGACCAGTCATGTCTCACCCTTGAAGTGTCTACAAGTCATCAGTGAGTTACTACTATTCTTTTCCAGAAGTCAATAAATGTCTTTTCTTCATATTTTCCAACCATTCTACTACATGGATTCTTTGGAGATAATATCTTGCATTTATATTGCATGAAATGCATTTAATGAGGCTTTACATTTGATTTTAATATCAAGCCTAGAAGATTAGGTTAAGGATTATTATGGCTTTTTTATAGCTATCGAAACTGGGACATAGAAGTTAAAATGACTGCTCTAAATTTTATAGCCAATAGCAAACTAAAACAGTGCTTGAGTACCAAGCAGTCATTGTATTTGCAGTCATAAATAAATAACTGAATAATAAATCATAATGTAATAAATATGGTTTTAAACTAAATTTGGATTAAAAAAGCTGTTTCAAGTTTCTTCAATTTTGTGAAATTATTATAAATAATTATTGCCAAATTATTAATTAGAGCATGGTATTATGTAAAGTAAACAAATGAAAAAGATGTCTTGGAAAAGTTATATGTGTACTTATACTTGTGTGCACACACACATTATCACACATTTGGCAAGACAAAATATATAATAGAATGGGTGGTGATAAAACCAAAAAAAATTTCTAGAATGTAAAATTAAAACAATTGAGGGAGATGAGAGAGGAAGAACATAAAAGAAAGAATAGGAGATATGGAAGATTAGCTTAATATTCAACATACATAAATTATTAAAAGAGAAAGAAGAATTGAAATTGATAAAATCATCTTAAAATATAGAAAATGATTCCTATAACAGAAAGAGATTTTCAGTGAAAGGGGGACCACTAAACTCTTAGCTGAATGAATTAAACATACACATATGCACATACTAAGACATTTTTTAAAATTTAGACTATGGAATAGAAAAAGATTATAAAAGCTTTCAGGAAGAAAATAAACAATAAAACAAAAACAAAACAAAAGGTTATTATTAAAGGCAAAGAATCAGTATTCCAAAAATCATTAGCAATAATGGATTATGGAAGAACTTAAACCAAGCTTTCAAAATTCTGAGGACAATGGATTTTAATCTAGTATCTCATATCCGTTATTATTAAGAAAATAGGACATAATAAAGCATTTTCAGATACGCAAGAATTCAAAGATTTTTGCATTCCATGCCACCATGAGAGTGGGCTGCAACAAAATGAAAGGAAATTAAGAAAAAGACTTGAGATTCACAAAAGAGGCAGTTCACTCAAGAAAAACTTCAAAGTACACTACTGAAACTACCTGTGTATTGCATCTAAAGATGGAACAAAGCTGATGGGCAGCTAGAGGGAGAGTGTGATTTGACAAAATAGTCTCTAATTGACAACTTGTAAAAAGTTATCAGAGTCATGATAAAGATGTTTGGGATGTGAATTGTAGAATACATTTAAAAGTGATGCTGGTAATATTCTCTGTTGAGCTAGAAAAACTGTTTTTCTTACAGGTATAATTCTAGCATAAATTATCACTTTCAGCGAATAATATTTATATCATCATGATACTGTAAAAACTTTTGATATACAAATCAACTCACCTTATAAAGAATTAACTGAAGACCTAACAATGGATTCAGAATATGATTCAAATGTTATCAACTTTGACAGTGAATGGTTCCATGATAACCACCAGACGTAAGGAAGTGGAAGTGAACACATGTAGGGGGAACCATGACAAAACCAACGTCACCGTTTACGGAATGAGGAGGCAAAGGTACTTATGGAATTGGACACAGGTGGTTAAATGTTTTTAGTTTAGTTTTGTTTTGTTTTTTAACAATGTTTTTACTTTTTAAATTGTAATCAGTGCAAAACTAAGAATAGCCACGTAATTATTTTGGAAAGTGGGAGGGAAGTGAAATATATTCTCATTTATCAAAGCAGAGAATCTAAAGGTAACAGTTGAAGTTGATCAACAGCTGTTTTACAAATGAGCTGATCACCAGATGGGGAAAACCAGCAAGGCTTCAAAATGATTAGCTCTGTGACCCAGGGATGGGATGAGAAGTGGGGCAGCAGGTTGCTTGTTGATTTTCATTATAATCTCTTCCATACCTTTTGCTTTTTTATCCCCAGGCTTAAAAATCAGTAGTAGAACACCCCTCCACTCCCTGAACTGTCTCTCTCCTTCATGGAAACTGCTGCGCAATTCTAAACATACATTGTAGGCCTAAGAGCTGAGGGAGAATAGTTAACATTTATCGACCATATTCATTAAATCAGACACTGAGGTACTAGTTTCCTTTATAACATCTATTGGCTTAGAGAATTTGTCACCTCATTTCAAATTATAGTATTTAGTGGCAAGACTGGTACTCCTCATCCGGAACAATTTCTATAAGTTCAACTAGCATCTCTTCCTTACCAACAAATAATGTAGGATATCAGTGACACGTCTGTACAAAGCTACTCTGTATTCAACATTCCAGGTTCCTGACAGTATTATTCAGAGAAAATCACATAGAGTAAGAATTGATGGAAAGATACTAGGAACATTAAAGTGCCTTGCAGAAATCCAAGATATTTTACTTTTAGGGGCCCTAACCAGCTGCGTACATTAAAAATAAAATTTTAAGTATAAAGTCTTTGAAAATGTTTTTTTATAATTGCACAAGTTAATTTTCTTTTGCCAACAATTAACTCATTTAAAATTGGCAATGATTTATCTGAAAGTGTTGGGCAAAGTGAGAATTCTTGCCAAATCAAAAACCACACACTTCCTGAAATTTAATTAATTAAATTTATTTACTTTAAAGATATTTTAAAGATTTTATCTATTTATTTGAGAGAGAGAGCAAGCACAATTTGGGAAGGGGCAGAGGAGGGAGAGGGAGAGGGAGAAGGCTAACCAGGGAGCCCACCCGCAGGGGGTGGTGGGGGAGGGGCTTAATCCCAGGACCCTGAGATCATGATCCTAGCCAAAGACCCTTAACTGACTGAGCCACTCAGATGCCCCTTAATTAATTTTATAACTAGAAAATTTAAAAATTAATGAAGTTGACATGTGTATAACTATTAAACATTTAATTTTGATTATTCATTTTTCTTTTCATTTTGTACTTTAGGGACAATAAATACTTCCTCAAATCTCAAACACTTTCATATGCTCTTACATTTTAATAGGTACCACACTTTTCCTTTTACAAACAAAATGCTAAATGCTCTTGATATGCTTACACTATAACATACATATGTAATTAATAAGATCATTATTTATTAAAGAAAGAATACTGATGTCTGTCACTATGAGTTGTTCATGGAATGTTATATAATATAATGTTATATAATAAGAAGTTCAGATCTAAATACAGACTTGCAGGCGGAGAGGAGGCTCTGGAAGGTTCAGATTGGGGTAGTGAGGTCCACACTGTAATTGTGTTCTAACTTAAGAGAATGTTACTAGTTTTGTTTCAATAGTAGCTTTAGCAAACCCACTACTATCTGTTCCTTAATAGAGGTTTGACTCATTAGGTTTTAAACAATCTTTCTCAAATCATCATTCATTTTTGCTAAATGTTAAAAAAAGAATTACACAGAGTATCCAAACATATTTGGTGTTTCCCTCCCCCACCACCATGTGCTTTCAGTTAAGGAGAGATTTTTCTAAGTCTCTGATTTGCTACGAAGTAAAGAATAAAACATCACCACGCCTCACTGCTGGCAAGTAAATATATTTGCCATTACCCCCTTCTAACTACTTTAAAGCATAGAGATTCTCATCATATCCATGGGACTAGATTGCTATGTGAATATGCTACAGTGAAATCCTGCAGAAAACAATTATTCTGTAAGGAAAAGGGCTTAATTTTTTCTTCCTGTGAATATTTCTTTACAAGACCAACTCTATTATACAAAGAAATGTCCAACCAACTTGCCTCTCAGCATCAACTTCTGCACTCCCATTCTATAGGCCATGAGGTCCCAGAGACATGAAAAAGACAACATTAAGAGAAAAAGCTCTGACGAGCATAGTGGTGACTTCAGCTTAAAGAGGAGTAGGGAGAGTTTACTTCTTATTGAACTCCACTTTTAACTATTTGGGTACAGATAATCTATTCTTTTTTTTTTTTTTAAGATTTTATTTATTTGACAGAGAGAAACACAGCGAGAGAGGGAACACAAGCAGAGGGAATGGTAGTGGGAGAAGCAGGTTTCCTGCCGAGCAGGGAACCGGATGCAAGGGCTCGATCCAACGATCCTGGGATCATGACCTGAGCTGAAGGCAGATGCTTAACAACCCCCCACCCAGGCGCCCCCAGATAATCTATTCTTGAATTATTTCTTTTTTTTTAAGATTTTTAAAAAATTTATTTGTTTGACAGAGAGAGGGAACGAGAGCACAAGCAAGGGGAGAGGCAGAGGCAGAGTCAGAAGCAGACTCCCCACTGAGCAGGGAGCCCCATGTGGTGCTCCATCCCAGGACCCTGAGATCATGATCTGAGCCAAAGGCAGACACTTAACTGACTGAACCACCCAGGGGCCCCAGAATTATCCTTATTTTTTTATTTCTAGCTGTGCCAGCACATAAAGACATGATTAATAAATATTTGATGAATAAATGGCACAGCTTTCCACATTTCTGAATGGCTTTACCGCAAAACCTTGTATATTTGCTTTATTTGATCTTTTCTTGTTCAGTCCACATTCAGACCAAGATGCCCTCAAATATGTAAATAAAATGAAATTGCATAATCTTGAAAATGTCTTTCAGCTTTCTTTTTTGTTAAAGTTTTAGCTTATATCCTTTTAAGGATCTCCATCGTCATTTACTAGTCTCCAAGCACCCATAATGACTTTTTCATGCTATATTTGAAAAGCCATTTATGAACTATCTAGTTGTTAGAGAATTTAAACTCCAGTTCACTTTACGTGATGATGATTTTTTTTTACTTTTTTATTTTTTTGTTTTTTATTTTCTTAAAAAGTTATTTTTACAGCAGTATTAAAAATCCATTTTTCTGATTACCGATGTAATTATGTAAGAGATGCCAACTTTTAAAACATACACATTTTATAATGCATATTAATAAGAATAAACATAAAACCATATATTTAACACCCTCACTAATAGGTAACCAATGTTCAATATTTACTTGGCTTATCTGCTATGTAAATTTTGCATAGCTTGGACCATGTGAGACAAATAATTTTTAATATTACTCCTTTGTTTTACATTATAAAATGATAGTTTTCTCAGGCTATTGAAACATCTGACAGCAAAATATATGGTAGATGCAAAAAATCTGTTATATGAATATATATAGCTTATGAAAAATTACCACAAATAAATATTATATATAAGGAAATGATATTCCAATTTTTGTGTATATAAAAAGAATTAGGATAAAACTTTTTTTTTTTTTTAAAGATTTTATCCATTTGACAGCGAGAAAAAGAGCGAGAGAGGATACACAAGCAGAGGGAATGGTAGCCGGAGAAGCAGGCTTCCTGCCGAGCAAGGAGCCCGATGTGGAGCTCCATCCCAGGACCCTGGGATCATGACCTGAGCCGAAGGCAGATGCTTAACGACTGAGCCACCCAGGCGCCCCAAGAATTAGGATAAAACTTTATTCAACAATTATTGCTGTCTCTTTGAAAAATCTTAGAAATGGAGTTACTGGGTTATAGAACATGAACATTTAAAGATTCTTTTTTTTTAAATTTTTATTAATTTATTTGACAGAGAGAGCAATCACAAGTAGGCAGAGAGGCAGGCAGAGAGAGAGGAGGCAGATTTACTGCTGAGCAGAGAGCCCGATGCGGGGCTCGATCCCAGAACCCCGAGATCATGACCTGAGCTGAAGGCAGAGGCTTTAACCCACTGAGCCACCCAGGTGCCCACATTTAAAGATTCTTGAGACATATTGAAACTGATCCCTATAAAATAGAAATTTTAACAACACAAACCATTTTAAACATATTTAAAATGTACACTGTTTTAGTTTTTATTTATTTATATTCCAATTTTTGTGAAATTAAGTAGTATAGATATGTAGTGATTTACACAAACAATCAAGTTTGGAAAAGTTCTCCAGCACAAAAAATGGCTTGAGTTCTGTATTTGTCTAGGATAATCTAATGTAAAATGAATATAGCATGTATAGTCTACAGAAGAACTGACCCCACACAGTGAAAAAAATCAGAGCCCTGAATATGCCCCAGGAGTATGGTCATTAAGTTTCAAAGTAAATGGCAATTTCTTCATTGTGAATTATGTTTTCAACATGGAGTCTGATGAGAAAGTTATTCCCAAGGCAGAATGCAAAACCATATGCATCACTGCCTTCATGGAGACAAGATACACATGAAACACAAAGAACATCTAAATTAGAGTAAATATAAATTAGAGAAAAAGAGAACATTTCTTGACTAATAAGTAAATGATGCTGGAAATTTTGTGGGTGTTTCAGAATGTCTCCTTCAAGAATCAATAGTTCAAGACTATATGAGAAAATTCAAAAGCAGAGACTAAAGATGTTAAAGATAGGAGGGACAAGAATAGCATGCACGTAGGAAAAGATCAGCAAGTCTCTGATATTTTGAAAAAAAAAAGGAGGATGCCTCATCGCAGAAAATCTAGAAGATTTGCCTGAAATAAAGAGGAACTGAAATTTAAAGCAAAACATATATATAAATGAGAGTGTACACATATATACACACATAATTACCTAATTATAGAATAAAATGCAGATGAGTCTCATTCCAAAGCAGGGTCCAATTTTAAACCATGCCTTTCTTATAAAGCTCAGTTAAGGGACACCTGGGTGGCTCAGTTAAGCATCTGTCTCCAGCTCATGTCATGATCCCAGGCTCCTGGGATCCAGTCTCCCATCAGGCTCCTTGCTCAGCAGGGAGCCTGCTTCTCCCTAGGCCTGCTGCTTCCCCTGTTTGTTCTCTCAATCTCCTTCTCTCTCTCTCTGACAAATAAATAGTCTTCAAAAAAACCACAAAAAACTCAGTTAAAAATTCCCCCAGGCATTGTCACAGAGGGACCGAAGGAGTTGAGGTTGATTCTATTATAATACAATACTCATATCTCTGCCACACAAAAGTACAAAATCACATAAGTTGCCCTCCAAATCCTCTCTGGCAAATATAGACACATACAAGAGCATACACTCGTATACATCTTAGAGAAAAATTCCTTGCTGAGGATTATTTCAGTCTGTGTGTGTGGTGCATTAAAGTTGTACTAAAATTTGTAAGTGATAAATTATGGAAGTGAGACCACGAGTCTTCAGCATTGTTATAAATCACACAGTTTTATTAAAACATGAGCTACGATTTCTACAGCCATTAAAGAATATTGATGTTCGCAAGTGTATGTGAAACTTTCTGATTCATAAATAATTTTCTTTCTGAGAAGCAGCCTAAGGATTGAGGTGTTTTATTCTGAGAGGCATTCTGCTCAGACATTAGAGGGCACAGGTTGAATGGATGAGTCTCCAAGCAGGCATTTGGGCAGTAGTAATACATGATTCATTACCTGCTGACAGTCAGTGACATTTAGGGTTTTAAAAAGGGCTCTCTGAATAGCAGGAGCAACAAGGGACAGGATCAAGCAACACAGTAGCATTCTAGGCAAATGTCTTAAAGATGACAAACTTTGTTGGAATATTTAATGTCGCACACAACAGAGATAAGTCCATTTCTGTGAGATGAGGAGGAGAATAAATATCAAGTCATGTCAACACTTTTTAAACTAAAGCTTTTGAATCAATGTATCTGAGACTTCAAATACCTGCTGATATTTTTTAGTTTTTAGCAGATATTTTCTATTAATAGAATATTACACTAAAGCTTAAACTTATCTTTGACATTTAATAATCATATAACAAAAAGGTTATTAGTATTCCATGCCCAGAATTATTAATTTATATTTCTGGAAGGAACAATGAGATATTTATCTAACTCATCTAAATATACAAAGAATTATTTCTATTCTTTTATTAAATTCAGATTAACTAAAGAGTTAATTAGAGAAAAATCCTTAACTAATTTTGGTAATAACACCATACTAATTTGGAAACCACAGACCATGAAGTACTCTATAAAACTGAAAGGAAGATGAGTTTCACTAGCAGCTTCTGTGGAAGAAGGAGGCTTTAAAGATTATTCTCATTGGTGAGGGGTGAATGCAGCACACGCTGATACCTTCTCTTGGGTTTGAGGACCTCCCTGGACCATATGACCTAAAGAAAATGTTTAGTAGGTATATGGGTTTTCTAGGGCTGTCAAAACAAAATACTATAGATTGGATGACTTAGACAACAGAAATTTATTTTCTCACAGTTTTGGAAAATAGAAGTCCAAATCAAGGTGTTGACAACAGATTTGGTTCCACCTAAGGGGTCTCTTCTTGATTTGCCGATGTCTCCTTCTAACTGTGTCCTCCATGGTCATCTCCCAGTCTGTGTCAACTCTGTGTCAACTCTGTCCTCATCTTTTCATTGTTTAAGAACATTGGTCACATAGGATCAGGGCCCACCAATATGACCTTATTTTGCTTTAATCACCTCTTTAAAGATTCTCTAAATACAGTCATATTCTGAGGTACTGGGAATTAGGACTTCTACATTCATGAATTTTGAGGGACACAATTCAGTAACAGGAGACGTGGATTGAGCTGATGTCACATTATCACAGTGTCAAAGAATGTAATTCAAATCACCTGAAATCTACAAGGTAGAGGTTAAAAAGCTCTTTTCAAATGTATATTTTCAGGTATATCTGAAATCTTTCTACATCTCTGCATTTTAAACATTAAATATCATTAAGTATCACTCATAATTGTATATTGAAGAAAGTGATGAAAAAGAGAGCATGCGTTTCCCATTTGTTTCCAAGTTGGTTTCTAATCACTGCCACTATGAGAAAAAAACACTGATTAAACAGTCTATTCTGCCACAGCATTTTCCACATGCCTCACAGATCACGTTTTCTGTCACATTTTGTTTCATGAAAAAGGATTCCACAGTGAAAAGAGCTTAATAAACACAAAGCTGCAAAAATTGTAAAGATAATATTTTCTGCAAGTTTAAGAAGAGTTTTATTAAATGCTTTCAACAATATACATCTCTAAGAGTGATAAAATACATAACATTATAAAAAATTATTTATTTACTTATTTTACCAGAACCATATTTTCTTCTGGGCAATAATGATCTATGAAGATATACGTTGATATCTATATGTACATCTATCTCTAGACAAACATAGAGACAGATAGATACTTAACAAAAGATAAATAGAATTACACATATCTTTTTCATGAATGCCTAATCTTCTGCACTGCATAATGAATAAATAGGATAACAAATAGGACTTCAAAAATTATTGGTTGGATGGATGAATAAATAGATAAATAAATGGAAACTATAGTGTTATTCTTTTTTGTTATTTTTCTTTGAGATTCTCCTTTTGTAGTCTAAAAAATTTTGGATATTTATAAAATATATTTGACAATCCATGTATTTCACAAAGATAGTATTATACTAGGTTTTCTTTCCTATGTATGGTGATTTATGGTGACATACATATCTACAAATAGTAAAAATAATAGTCTTATCTGATTTAATAGATGAGGTGAAATAATGCAGATCCACTTGGATTATTATTTTATCTGATAGACTGGTGGATTAATCTTTAATGGCAAAGATAGACATTAAAGGTTGTAGAAGGTTAGACTGTAATCAAAAAATGCATATTTAAACAGATGAATTCCATTCAGGAACCTGCCAAGAACTGCTTTTACTCTTGCATAATATTAATAGAAGGCATGCCTACTATTGCAATCAATTCTAGTAGCCATTAAGAGAATTACTGTAGGGTAAAAAGGAAATCATAACCTCAAAGATTGGTATACTCAGCAATCATTGAAAATAATAAAACCTTACTGATTTTTCAGGAGCAACATATATAAATCTGAAACAAATGGGAGAATTTTTAAGTTTATAAAACACTACATATTTCAGAAAATTCCCTACAATAAACACTATTTAAATGGTGTAACCAATTATCTTTCACATATACTAAAAGATATTAAACTAATACTGTATTAGAATATAATTGCTGCTTGTCGAAAAGCACAATAAAAGGTTAGTAAACTCATACTGCTTATGCTGGATTCAAAGGTAATTAGGAATTGTAGACAGCAGTGTTATTTAAAAATAATGTTAATAAAAAACAGTTAAATTATGCAATATTGTTAAGGGTGTAGATATATTTTTCTTAATCACTACTTCTACTTAAATATTATGTAAATAAGCAATATAGAACAGTTAAATGTATGTTGCATTTAATTTGAATCCACAAATTAGAAAATGTCCTTATATTAGGTCTTAAAATACTTTGTAAGTCTCCAGTCTTTGTTGTGACCTCAATAATAAATAACTTAAGTCTTTTGATTATCAGCAGTATGTAATGCTACATATTTTATAGCTTCTTTTTTTCAGTTCACCATAAGTGAATAATTTTGTTTTAACAAGGTCATCTCCTTGGAGATTGTTTATTTCTTAGGCAATTTACCTATAATTAAAAGGAGTTTCCACCAGATGGAGGATGATGCTTCTATTTTGCATGCAAATGAGCTGAGTTATCAATGGTGAAATTGAAAGGCTATTTGTATGACTTTCATGAAAGTATTTCTTATAAGATAAAATATTATTTTAAAAACCTTAAGCATCATTACTCCTATATGAATCAAATATGTGAATATACTATATCAGGTAGGAAAAAATATTAAAATTTAAAAACATTGGATTATTAGCATTTTTATTATGATTTATTTGTCTTAAACTGTACATTGTTAGGATTAAGTTTCAAATACTTGCAACACTAACTCAAGGAAGTTTTAGTGGTATATCTATATTAGATTAAAAAATTAATGAGAATCCAACCAAGGACTGTGTGCCAGACCAAGCATCTGCAGTTCATTGTTGAATATTTCAAGTAATAAGCAACTTATAGTGAGATGACACTATAGAGAATGGAAATGGAGTCACCATGCCTTGGAGAATGGAAAGGAGTCATAAAACTCTCAAGGGGCTTCATCACTAGCTATGGAGCTGTGATTACCATAAAAACTAAGAGAAAACCATTGCAGATGGATTCTTGATGCATGCTCTGTCATCTTCATCATTTGGGTTTCTTGCATGTTCCTGGTAGAGTGACTGTAGCAGAAGTCATGTCTGGAAACCTCTGTCCTGCTGCTGTGATGCATGTTGTGTTTTGCCTGCCCCTTCTCCTTTATTAAAGTGAAGTGAACCATGTAATAAGTAAAACCTTTTGGTATCATTATTTTGAACATCACTGTAAACCCAGGACTACTGATGCTAATGAGCAGAGTGAACACTGTACTTAATGATATATTTTAAACTTCCATTTCCGTTAGTTTCTTTTCCCAATACTACAATTTGAGTAGGACATTTTACATGAAAAAAAAATTAAAAATTAATGATCATCTGTTTCAACCCTTTTATTCATCCAATAAGAAAGAAAAAAATTCTTCTTGCTATTTTCATTCCTTCCCTTTCTAACTCTTGGTCTAAGATAGCATTTGACTTTTATAATATTCCCTCTGCTCTAAAATTTTCTTTCCATGTAATTTAATAAGAGTTTTTATTTATTTATTTATTTTTAAGATTTTAGTTATTTGTTTGAGAGAGAGAGAGAGCATGAGAAAGGGGAAGGGCAGAAGGAGAAGCCGTCTTCCTGCTGAGCAGGGAGCCTGATGCGGAGCTCAGTCCCAGAACCCCAAGATCATGACCTGATCTGAAGGCAGATGCTTAACCCACTGAGCCACCCAGGCGCCCCCTGGAAGTTGATAGAATTTTCTTATGATTTTCTCTTATATCTTAATCTTGAGAAAATCACAATTCCATAGTAACTGCCTGCAACTCAGGGCCATTGTTCCCCGCTTCTGCATTTTCTAGTGTGTTGCAGAGCGGTGGGTAAGACTTTGAACTCCATTTCCAGAATCCCTACCAGCATGTTACCACAATAGATTCGACTCAAAGATGTATTTCAAATTCAGAAGAGGATCAGTATCAGTATGTTTCTTTCTCTAGCAGGAACAAGCCCATTTAAGAGCATTGCTACATGTGAAATTTACAGCTGCCCCTCTGGATTTTCATTTCCTAAAAATCACTTACCCCTAGTTTATTTAGGTATCTATCGTCTCACTCCCTGCTGGCTAGCAAAAACATGAAATCTAGTGTCTGCCTTCCTCGACTTTTGCTTCTTCAACATTTTCCGTGGTATGGCAATATATTAAATTACCTTGAAATACCTAGAGTGGCTCATGCATTTCTAACTGAGCCCTGTCTAGGAAGTCCTCATGTACAGACAGGGGCAAAATGAGTTCCAATGGGACTAAAAGTATTTCTGTTTGACGACATGAAAATCTCATTATTTCTCAAATAAAACAAAGTCATTTTGTTCTCACTTTAAGGTAAGAATCATTACAATGACCTTTTCAATGAACTTTTTAACAATATCTGTTGTTAGTAAATAGATATAAATCTGCTTTGATACAGTTTGCTGTTTAAAAAACTAGAGTGACAAGAAAACCTGAGACTTGAAATGCATTTAAATGAAGTATCAGAAAGTTCACAAAGGAATTTTGTTACACATCCTTCATTTATGATGACCTTCAATAGTGAAAGATAAATGAATTAACATTAGCAGACTGCTGGGCCTGGGAAAAATGTGTACTGTTTTCTTTCTTTCATTCTGTGCCTGCTCACCTATCTGACATCCCCTCTCTTTCCACTTTCTTTCCTTCTTTTGATCCTTTCACTACTCTTACTGCAGCTAATAATATAAGGTGTCATTACAGACAACTGATCAGACAACATGAAGATCTTTTGTTAAATAGATTAAATACTGTTGTCCTATTTCTTTTTACTGCTTAAGCAAAACTGTAAGCAAATAGAATTAGTGGTCCTCTCCCAAAAGGAAAGACAAGATACAGCTTTCAGGACACTGGAAAAGTCATTTTAGACCCTCAGCTATTTTCTGTGATCTCTGCCCTACTTGCTCAAGCACACTTCTTTCCCAACTTCCTAGGAGGTGTCCAAAGTACAAAGAAATGCAAAAACCTCCCTAGTTAAGGATTCTAAGGAAACAAAGGGAATGCAAAAGCTCACAGTCTCTACAGGGCTTGGAAATAGCCTAACTATATCTGAGACAAGAAATCAATGGTAAAACTCTCCAGGGTTGTTTCACAAGCAAGACCCTGCATTCCTTACCTGAGGTAGGGAGCCCAAGAACTCACTCCATTTATACTGGCTCCGGAAGTCAGCCCACAGCCCCCTCCCCTGGTCTTCAGTTACCTCTGCTTCATTATATTGTTAAAATCTCCGCCCAAGGAGGAGCGAAGTCTTCATCAACATAAAGTAGGATATTTGTTTGCACATTTTTTTTCTTTTTCTTTTTTTTTTTTAAAGATTTTATTTATTTGACAAAGAGAAACACAGCGAGAGAGGGAACACAAGCAGAGGGAATGGTAGCGGAAGAAGCAGGCTTCCTGCCGAGCAAGGAGCCTGATGTGGGGCTCGATCCCAGAACTCTGGGATCATGACCTGAGCCGAAGGCAGATGCTTAACGACTGAGCCACCCAGGCGCCCCTGTTTGCACATTTTCTAAGTACACCTGCCTGCTGTGAACTTGTGTCCTCTTTACCTGTGACAATAAAACCCCTTTCTGAATATTCATCCTAACTCTAAAGTAAAAGGAACCCACTCACTCCCACTCAGGGAGTCATGGCTTTGAAAATTATTCTCATGATCTCCTTATTTGCAATAAAGTTTCCTTTGAGTGACAACTGCACTTGGTGTAGTTTCTACCTGTAACTCAACAAGGAACTAACTCACATTTGTTCCATTATAATAGTAATTAGATTAATCTTCTTTCTAGTTTCTTATTCCTAATCTGTTCTGATTAATTAATCCTGAGCTGTTCCATGCTCATTACACCCTGGGCTAATATGAGAACAAAGATATTAAGGATTTTGCAGAGCATTTTTAGAGGTCTTTATGTTTATTGCATTCACTATGAACCAATGTGGAGGGATTGAAAGAGAATATGCTTTGAGTCAGAGAGTTAAGGTTCAAATCCTGCATTCACTTTAGGCAAACTGTTCTCTGAGGTTTTATTTTTATTTATTTTTATTTTAGGGGAGAGGAGAGGGGCAAAGGGACAGAATCTCAAGCAGAGTCCCTGCTGAGCATGGAACTCCACCCTGGGCTTAATCTCCTGACCCTGAGATATTGACCTGAGCCTGTATCAAGACCCTGAGATATTGACCTGAGCCTATATCAAGAGTCTGAGGCTTGGGGCGCCTGGGTGGTTCAGTGGGTTAAAGCCTCTGCCTTCGGCTCAGGTCATGATCTCAGGGTCTAGGGATCGAGCCCCACATCGGGCTCTCTGCTCAGCAGGGAGTCTGCTTCCCCCCTCTCTCTTTGCCTGCTTCTCTGCCTACTTGTGATCTCTCTCTCTCTCTGTCAAATAAATAAATAAAATCTTTAAAAGAAAAAAAAAGTGTCTGAGGCTTAACCAACTGAACCACTCAGGCACCCCTCTCTGAGGTTTTACTGCTTAAGTCTTACAACAGAGCTAATAACAGGAGCTCACTATGTTGATGTAGTGAACAGTTGATATAGCATGTGAGAAAGAGAAAAGCAGTCCCTAGAGCCAGAGATGGCTGTGCACAAATGCTTGTGCCTTGGTGTTACTTGGAGTCCTGGCCTCATAGCTAAGCGGTGCTATTTCAAGAACAGAGCACCACCAGACAAAGCCACTCTGTGACCATGATGGAGCAAGATAAAAACTGAGACTACTCTGTAATTATATCTGAGCACAGACAAAACAAACATGTGTCCACACTACAAAATTAGCCAAATTACGCCTGCCCTGGCCTTTTCCTAATATGGGTTATACTGCAATTTTATTAATTCTGATTTTAGTTCAACTTTATTCCTCTCATCCTATCGATAAAAATTATTTTTTTTTAAGATTTTATTTATTTATTTGTCAGAGAGAGAGAGAGAGAGCACAAGCAGGCAGAGAGGCAGGCAGAGGCAGAGGGAGAAGCAGGCTCCCTGCTGAGCAAGGAGCCCGATGAGGGACTCAATCCCAGGGCCTTGGGATCATGACCTGAGTCAAAGGCAGCTGCTTAACCAACTGAGCCACCCAGGCGCCCCGCGATAAAAATTCTTAAGCAAAACAAACATGATATTGTGTTCTCTTCCCACAATATTTAATACAGAGCCAAGTCCCAGCTTTCAGAATATGTTCTAAAGCCATTTAAAGCCATTTTTAAATTTTTTTTTCAACACTGTGAAATATTTATTTTTGTTTTGCAATATTAAGCATGATTAAAACCGGGACAGAAAAATACTAAGTATGTTGGGTGAGAAAGAGGTAAGGTAGCTGTTTCAGTATTTGCTTTTTCTAATTCAGTTAAAACAATGAGTACACAAGACAGCATAATTAGCTCAAGGATGTAGCTGAAGGGAGAGATGTGATACCCTGTATGCTCTACTGGCCTCCAAAGGCGTTTAAGGGATCACCAAATATGTTGGACACCTTCTGTTTAGATCTTGGCTCAGAGGCTGCCTGTGAAGATCGACTTTTTGGTTTGGTTGTCTTAGCTTGGATACCAGCGGAGAAGATATCATCCATATCATCGTCAAATATAGTCTTAGCTTCCACTTTCTTTTTGGGCTTTTCTTTTGGTTTTACAGTTAGGTCAGCAAAGATATCAATGTTATCATCAAACAAGTTGGATTCAAATGTTCTTTCCTTGTTTCTTGTTTTTTGTGAGGGTCTGATTGCTTCTGTAGCAAATATATTATCCTCAAAAATATCTTGTGATTTTGAGATGACATCCTGCTGACTGCTGGATTTTGACTCATTCCTCTTGGCTTTCTGATCTGTAAAGAGATCATCCTCATCTTCCAAGAGGGGAAAAGGATTCGTTTTCTTTGCTGACTTTGGTTTAACAGACTGGAATAGATCTTCGTCACTGCCCGCCTCCCCTAGTATGAGAAACATGGGGCTCTTTCCTTTACTTCCTCCTGGCGGGTTGGCCAGGCTCTCTGCTGCCTTTGCCTTGGCTTTTCTTCTCCCCGTGGACTGACATCCAGTGCCCCTGGAGAAGATATCTCCAGAATCAAAAAGTCCAAAAGTGTGTTCTCCTTTATTGCAATGAGCCAACCAACCTACTTTTTTTTTTTTTTTTTTTAAAGATTTTATTTATTTGACAGAGAGAAACACAGCGAGAGAGGGAACACAAGCAGAGGGAACAGTAGCAGGAGAAGCAGGCTTCCCGCAGAGCGGAGAGCCCGATGCGGGGCTCGATCCCAGGACCCTGGGATCTGACCTGGGCCAAAGGCAGACGCTCAACGGCTGAGCCACCCAGGCGCCCCATCCAACCTACTTTTTTGACTACAGGTGTGGCCTTGACAGTATTTCTCTAGAGGGAATTGACATTTGGATAAAGCATATAAAATGTGATAATGTATCTTAATATAGTTTCATTTAATTTCACTAATCACCTAAATCAATAAAACATTTGTTGCATCGTTTTCGTTGAGATACTAGATAAATATACTCTTTTGCCAGCAATATCATGGAGATATTATTAAAAACTATGATTATGTGTGTATGTTTCTGTATATCTTGTCATCATGAAATAGATTTAAGACATTTTAGAGATTTAAATGGCAAATTGGGATCCTCATATTACAATCCAACCTATGCAAATAATATATAATTAAATTTCTAGTATATCACTAGCTTGCTCAGCTGGCACATGGGATGTATTGATAAAAACAAAATGGGAATGTGGGTAGCTTAGTCGGTTATTTATTGGCAGAGAGAGAGATCACAAGCAGGCAGAGAGGCAGGCGGGGTGGGGGGTGGGAGGGGATTCCATCCCAGGACCCTGAGATCATGACCTGAGCCAAAGGAAGAGGCTTTGAGCCTCTGAGCTCACCCAGAGCTCACTGAGCCATCCAAGTTCTCCTCCTCTTACTAACTTCTAACTCTGAAATTTTCATTGTCTTTTTAAACAAAATCTCTCATTTGATGAGAGTACTACTGAAATACCCTCCAATATACATTTTCCTAATTAAAAAAATCCAATAGCTTGGGGTGCCTGAGTGACTCAGTTGGTTAAGCATCTGCCTTCGGCTCAGGTCATGATCCCAGGGTCCTGGGATCGAGCCCTGTGTCAGGCTTCCAGCTAAGCAGAGAGCCTGCTTCTGTCTCTCCCTCTGCCTGCCTCTCTGCCCACTTGTGCTCTCTTTCTATCTCTCTGTCAAATAAATAAATAATAAAACCTTTTTAAAAATCCAATGGCATATTTATAATCAAATGCTTACCATTGCTTTTACAATTGCTTAAAGCTTCATAGTATCTAATTTTTTACAAGTATTTTCATATACATGATTCTTGTTTGCTTCTGTTAATTGGCTATTTTTGGTCTATTACAGTTCACATAAATTTTAAAAACAGTTTGTCAATTTCCACAAAAGCTTACCTAGGATTTTGACGAGGATAGCATTCATTTCAAAGATCAATTTTTAAAATTTTAATTCCAGTATACTTAACACAGAGTGTTATATTAGTTTTGGGTATACAACAAAGTAACTCAACAATTCTATACATTACTTGGTGCTCATCATAAGTGTACTCTTAATCCCCATCATCTATTTCACTCACCCCCCCATCTACCTCCCCTCTGATAACCATCAGTTTGTTCTCTATAACTGAGTCTGTTTTTTTGTCTCTTTTTTTCTTTGTTTTTTTTTGTTCCCAAAGATCAATTTTGATGTTCTCTATTCATAGACATAGTATGTACCCTTAGTTATTTAAGTTTTTCTTACTCTCCATATTTTGTTTTCTCTATAGTGGTCGTGTGTGTGTGTGTGTGTGTGTGTGTGTGTGTGTGTACACACAAATATCTTTTAAGATTTATTTATTTTTAGAGAGGGGGTGAGGGGTGAGGGGCAGAGGGAGAGAATCTTAAGTAGACTTTCCATTGAGCGTGGAGGGCAATGCAAGGCTGAATGTAATGACCCCAAGATCATGATGTGAGCCAAAACCGAGTCAGAAGCCCAACAGAATGAGCAACCTGGTACCTCCGATCTTGTGTATTTTTAATAAAATTCATTTCTAGGTATCTGATATTTCTTGATACCATTTAGTGATAACACTTAAACTTTTATTTTCCCTTTATTTCTTATAAATAAAAATAAAATTAGCTTTATAATGATATTACATAAACAGTCTTTGTCAAATTTACTTATTTATTCTAGAAGTTTATTTCCAGATTCCTTTGGATTTTCAATATATATTCATATTGTCTGTGAATAAAAGTAGTTTAATTTCTTTTATTCTTATTACTCTTTTTATTTAATTTTGTGGACTTACTGTACTTCTAGGACAGTTGGATAAAATACTGAATGTAAATCATTATAACAGGAATCTTTGTCATGTACCCATTTTCAAAAACTATGTGATCAACATTTTGCCATTAACCATATTTGTTATAGACATTTTCATAGAGGAATTTTATCAGATTAGGAAGTTTTTTTACTGGATAACTAATTTCTAAAACTTTTTGTCAGAAATGGACATTGAAAGTGATTAAATAATTTTAAATATGTGATTTTTAATGTATTTTTTAGCATTATAAACAAAACTGATTTTTTAAATGTTAAAGCTCCTTTTATCTCCTGGAATTCATTCAACTCTGTTCTGATATACCATACTTTCCAAAACATATATATTAGACTAATTTTATTAATTTCTAGTCACTTTCCAATTGCTATTATGAATGGGAAGAGCTCATTAATTTCCTTGTCATTTTTTTATCAGACTAATGCTTGACACATAAAATAAGTGCTATTTTTTTGTCTTACCCAAAAGTATATAAATAAAGTTAGTATTATTTTTATTTTTCCTTAAATATCTGGGCCCAGATCTTCTTTTGATTAGATCGTTTAAATTTTCTATTTTTTTTTTAACAATTTAAGTAAGAGTTTGTTGTTGCTTCAGTATTTGTCCACTTTAGCTTATTTAATGATATTCAAATATATTAACTGAAAGATGTTCATTTTGTTATACTTTTAATTTCTGTTGGCTATGTTATAATGCCCCCGCTTCTACTCATGATATTTTTTATGCATTCACTCTGCTTCATTTTCAGGTTATCATTTGTTTTACCATTAGCAAATACCCAACGCTAGTGATCTTCCCATTTTTTTAAAAAAATTTCATTGTATTAATTATGCTTGTGTCTTTATTATTTCTTCCTTTTTCTTTGGGTTTAATGTGCTCTTTTCTTTTAACTTCTTGAGATAGATGGTTTCATCACTGATAATTTTAATTTTCTTTTTTTTTGATATGTGTATTTCAAGCTAAAGATTTCTAAGAATTGACTTCACTTCATCCCATAAACTATGATATTTACTATTTTCATTACCTTCTAGTTCCATAATGTTGTTACCTCCATTGTGATTTTTCCTCTGACCTGTATATTATATAGCAGTAAAAGCATTTTTCTGATGTTTAAACAAGTAGGGGATTGTAATATAATCTTAGCTATTGATCTCTAACTTACTTGTACCATGATTAGAAAGTATGGGATGATTCAGGTAGGAGACTGGTGGATTTATTATGTAAAACGCTACCAAGGGGTCATTAAGTTAAGAGATTAGTGATTATTAAATTTAGTAATTTGGAGTGTGATGTTGAGCTTAACACAGTTATCCCAAGACAATGATTGGAAAGATTGTTATTATTTGCAACAGTCTAACCTTATTAAGAGTAATATAATTACTCATATTTTGGTCAAAATTCTATTTTATCATATTTCAAGTCAGACTTAAGCTTTAAAAACATATCAGTTTGGGGCACTTGAGTGGTTCAGTGGGTTAAAGCTTCTGCCTTTGGCTCAGGTCATGATCTCAGGGTCCTGGGATTGAGCCCTGCATCAAGCTCTCTGCTCAGCAGGGAGCCTGCTTTCTCCTCTTTCTCTGCCTTCTTCTCTGCCCACTTGTTATCTCTCTTTGTCAAATAAATAAATAAATAATCTAAAAAAAAATCAGTCCAAAGGATCTCTTTATTTTTCTTATCACTACTTTGAGAAAACAGAAATTTAGAAAAAAGTTTTAATTTTATCATTTTGATTGAGACTTCCCAGATTGGGTAATAGGAGTATCTAGCACTTATTTTATTCAAATTACACAAAGATAATAAACTATAGTCAACTTTCTAAATTACAGATCTGTTTTAGCGTGCCTGGATGTCTCAGTCAATTAAGCACCTGACTCTTGATTTTGGCTCAGCTCATGATACTGGGGTTGTGAGATGGAGCCCCATGTCAAGCTCTAGGCTTAGCATAGATTCTCTCCCTCCCTTTTCCCCTCCTCCTCTCATCTAGTACATGCATGCACACTATCTCTCTAAAAAATTAAAAAAAAATAAAAGGTCTGTTTTGTTGTCATTTAAAAAATATATTTAATTGGAACATTTGAAAAGATTTAGAAATGATTGTTTCATAATATTTTTTAATTAAAGGTTCTGATCACTGTTTCCCCATAGTAATCATTTTTCTATGCAACATCCATGATTTAACAAGTTCACTGAAAATTTAACTCCTATTCTTTTTCTTTTTTCCAAATTTTTATTTAAATTCCAGTTAGTTAACATACAGTGTAATATTAGTTTCAGGAATAGAATTTAGTGATTCATCACTTACACAGAACACCTAGAACTCATCACAAGTGCTCTCCTTAATACTCATTGCCTATTTAATCCCATCCTCCCACTGACCTCCCCTCCAGTAACCCCTCAGTTTATTCTTTATAGGTAGAGTCTATTCTATGGTTTGCTTCTTTCTCATTTTCTTCCCCTATGTTCACCTGAACTCCTATTCTTAAGTAGTTCAGTGCCTCATCCAAATCATCATAATGCACGCAATTAAATAAGTAGTTTCTTCCATGATGAAGATGATTTTCTATGGCCCAGTGAATGACATGTAACACTTAATATTAATATCAATATTATTAATATTATTGTCCCACTTTCCACTAGGTCTTTAATATTCTAATAAATCTAAATAAAATATGTTTAAATAAAATTTAAGTTAATCAGCCCTATAGGAAAAATAAAGTTAATATTTATATTTCACCCAGAAAAAAGTAAAATAAATTGGTACATGTGGTAGTCTCTCAAGAAAAAGTATGCCAATGATTGGAGATTTCACTTAGAAATTGTCACACTTAGAAAATGCAACAAAAAACATTTCACTTTAAAAGCAGGAAGAGATTACAACTGAATAAACTTGAAGGATTTTGGTGATAGGTTCCATTTCTAGAAATAGTATTTCTCTTTACTTTGTATTTCTCTTTCTATTAGTTTAATTAAATATTCAAAGTAACATATCAAAAGTATGATATTAAAATGATGTTTTTTTAGTTTTGAGCTATGCTCCCATTGGATCATAATTCTTCACTGGAATCAATTAAACTTTTTATTTAAAAATTTGAAGTGTTTCTATTTTAGAAGTTCCCACATGCAAATACATATAGAGTAACACTATTATGTTTCTTTATTTATTGATCATATGTTTCTGTTAAAGGCACTACTGGTTCAGGACTATGGGGAGAGGTGGTATACTCTAAAATTAATAAATATGAGCATTTCAATTTCCATTTTCTTTAATGAAACATGACTTTTCTATTCCGATGATTCCATTTCATTAATTAATATGAATACTATAGTTATCAAATCAAGGAAATACAGCTCTTTATTCTCATGACTTCAAATTAATGTTCCATATATACATTCTATCCATGATTAATGTATCATAAACTTTCAAATGATTTAAATTCTATTTTTATAAAGTAAATCTAATCTCAGTATCTTATCACAACTGGGAAGACCATTAAGAGTCCACAAGACAAAGACTACATGAATGAATGCACAGAATAAGCAATATATACTCAGGGAAATTTTAGAAAGTGTCTGCAATATATTGTTACATAAAATATCAGTTACATCTGAGATTCTAATCTGAAGTAATCTGAAAAATGGAAATGGAACAGCCAGTAAATGAATGATCCAATGAATAGATAGGCACTGAGGAATGTGTATGAAATGACATCAATGCTCTGCTTACTTCAAATTGAACAGTAACTCTAAAAATTATATTACAAAACAATTGGAAGTTTTTTCTCAAATATTCATTCTTTGAAATAATGATTTCTTCCAATGAAGAATTATTATCAGCAAAACCATATTAAAAAATAAGATTGGGATAAATTAGAATAATATGTTATTATATGTGTTACATTTTATAATATATTATACATATGATAATTATAATATACCTTATAGAATATGAATGTATTAACATCAATTATATTTTGAAAGAAATAATAAAATATGTATTTTTAAATTGTGCATATCCATATTGATACAAAAATGGTTGTTAGGAAGAGTATGGAAAAAAATTTATTTTTAAGGCTTTGTGATTAATTATTTACCCTTAGAACTCCTACAGTGTAACTGATACAAGGAGAAACATTTCCTTTATGTGATATTTTTCTTCACAATATCACCATAGCATCACAAAACAGATGCTGCACCTACCAACTATCAGGACAAATTGGCTTATGACCACAGAACTGTTGAATCTCAAAAATCAAATTTAAAAGTTAACGTAATGGGTGGCTCAGTCCATTAAATGACTGAGTCTTGATTTTGGCTCGGGTGGTGATCTCATGGTCCCAAGATCAAGCTCTGTGTCAGGCTCCTGGCTCAGTGGGGAGTCTGCTGGAGATCCTCTCCCCTCCTCTCAATATAATAAATAAAGCTTTTAAAAAGTTAATGTATCATGATACTGAATTACTTTACTAGTAATGAAAAAGTGTGCATTTGGTATGGCTGCAAAACTGAATTAATTAGATGTTCTTCCATAAACACTTACATATAGAGAATATGACCTGATAAAGAGATGTGCACATCTTTAAGTTTCTAACACATGCTGAACCTTATGATAAGCCTTCAAGATAATTATCTCACCTAATCAACACTGAGAGACATTATCCCCATTTTAAGGATGAGAAAAATGAGGCCAGAATATTTACCTAGTTAACCCAAATCCACACAGTTAGCAAAATTCCATAACTATGCCTCATAAGCAGTTATTTAAGCCTTTAAACTCTTATAAAGTCTTCTTAATATTATGCTTTAGTATTCCTACAATAATAAAGGATTAAAAAATCTTTGCATAATCTGGCAGAAACAATTTAATAATTCTTCCATGAAGATAAAATAATTATCTAAAAAATAAACTTAAATAATTTCTGCTTTAATTGTAGTTCATATTGTCTTTTTCTTTCTTCTTCAGAAATAAAAATAATTCATTTCAAATCATTTAAAACCATTTTCACATAAATAGCTTATATTTTTCTAAAAATTGTTATCCTTCAATCTCTTTTCTAGCTTTGAAATATACATTGTCTTTGTTCATAGATGTGATTTTAACTGTGTACACATATGCGATTTTTAATATGTGTTTTTCCTTGAGGCTGTCCCAAATTTCTTTATATATCCTGCGTAATTGGTGCCATAAACTTCATTATTCATTCCATTAATTCATGCCAAAATGATTCTTATGTGTGTGTACATCTTGGCCTTGCAGATTTTTAATTAATTTCATTGCCATCAAGTAGCATTTTTATAAAGCATCCTGCATACTTTGTAAGGCTGCAATTTTCCAGTCTGCCAAATGCGGTGGGTTTTTTTTTTTTTTTTTCCTGTCTTTCTCACTCTGAGAGGGCAGGCTTCCTCTGGAGCCACATAATATCACTGTGTTGATTGGAAAGGAAATTATATACAAATCAAACACGTTATGGTGAGATGAATGCATAATTAATTTTAAATCATAGGAATTCTACACAGTCTAACAAGATGTTGAAAAAGCACATAATCCATATTCCTTTCCCCAAACCAAACCTGAAGAAACTGCAAAAGTCAGAAACATATAGATGAAAACCATGAAGAAAAACACTATCCAAGATCTTCTAGAAGACAGAAGGTCTCTGTGTTTGGCATAAGCAGAAACTAAAGGTTGGAGGACTGGGCTCCCATTCCAGTACTGGAGCCTACTGCTCCTGCATCTCAATATCATACGGGCTGGATAATTTCCTATCCTTTCCACACTTTATGAGAGAAAAACAGTGTCAATGACTGAGAAGGGTCTTTACTCTACTTACACAGTAGCTCCTCACAATTTTACGGATAGCGACAGAAGACCTAGAAACAGAGGTTAGTTTATTACACAGCAATAGGAGTACCTAGAGAATAATAATTTTCTTGCTATTTCCCCAAGCCCTGATTCACACCGGGCAACAAGGCAAGGGCTCAGTGATATAACCAGAGCAGGGGATACCTGCATACACAGTGTGCTGCATTACAGGATGGGAGCCCTGAGTTGAAAACACCTGCATCATTTATGATGGACAAAAGCAAGCCTTCCCTTTCCCAGGGTGGGAATGTTAACTCTTATCTTTCAAGACTGTAAGCAAACCTGCTTTTGCTTTGAAGAGAGACACACTCTCTCTCCCCCTTCAAAGTCTGCTCACCATACAGATATCTTTGGAAAGACAATCCAAATGGGGCCACTCAATGTCTTCACTCATAAAATGTCACAAACATGAGTAACTCATGCATTTTCGTACCCAGAATAATAGTAGCAGAAGTTCAGGGTCACATGGTAACATGAGGGTGGAAACATGGTCTAATATGAGTGAAAAGCAGATTATAATTAATATAAATACATTATCCACTCCTGATTGGTCCCTTGTCAACACCTCCCTATCCGTACTGAGCTTAGAGCCATTACATCAGGAGGGAGAAACTCTAAGAAAGATTAAGGAATATAAAATTAAGAAATGTAAAAAGAAAAACAGGCAATTCAAATCAAAAGTAAACCAGCATAACAATATTAATGTCATACAAAATGGAATACAAGAAATAAAATAGCTTAGGGACACCTGGATGGCTCAATTGGCGAAGCATCTGCCTTCGGCTCAGGTCATGGTTAAGGTCCTGAGATCAAGCCTCACATCAGGATCCCTGCTTACCAGGAAGCCTGCTTCTCCCTGTCCCTCTGCCACTCCTCTTTCTTGTGCTCTCTCAAATAATAAATAAAATCTTAAAAAAATAAATATTTTTAAAAAAGAAATAAAACAGCTTAAAGACAGAGGGGGAATTTTAAGAGCAATAGATTAAGAAAATAGAACAATAGTTGATCCACACAATATTTGCTATAAAATAGAAAATGAGAATATTTAGTTAGTGCCCGTAATATATCTGGTCTTGTTATAAAGTCCTTAAAATTTTAATAATTCAGCAATCCCATGAAGTAGGTTACTAAAAAAGACAAAGCACAAAGAGTTGAATAGTTTGTTCAAGATTACAGTTAATAAATATTATTTTCTAGATAATTTCTTTAAAAACTAGTCAAACCTTTTAAATCTCTCAGTAAAAAGCACCGAGTTAAATAGTTTGTTCAAGATTACAGTTAATAAATATTATTTTCTAGATAATTGCTTTGAAAACTAGTCAAACCTTTTAAATCTCTCAGTAAAGTACCTATAATTAGCAAGGCACTCATTAAATGTTAGATCTAATTATGGGATTGTTTAGTGTAGTATACTAATGCCTTAACATAGTTAGAACTGTAGTGAAGATACTTTGATCAGAGTTATGAAATGATTAGCTATATTTTTAAAAAGAAAATAGTTACTAACTAAAGTAGACACATACTTCACTTATCACACCGAATGCTAAAAGCTATTAAAAATTGCACCTGAGACTTACACTTTTTTTTAAAGATTCTGTCATAAATATATAAACTTATATTCATACTAAAATTAATTTAAAAACATGCCAGCTTAGTTTAAAGCTTATTGCTTTAGGATTCTTTTTTTTTTTTTTTTAGATTTTATTTGTTTACTTGACAGAGAGAGAGATCACAAGCAGGCAGAGAGAGAGAGAGAGCGAGAGAAGCAGGCTCCCAGCCGAGCAGAGAGCGCAATGTGGGGCTAGATCCCTGGACCCTGAGATCATGACCCAAGCCTAAGGAGAGGCTTCAATCCACTGAGGCACCCAGTTGCCCTGCTTTAGGATTCTCTAAGTGCTTTTCAATCTACAGGATTTAAAATAGAATCCCGTGAATTCCCTATTTTTATAACTGAAAAAGACTTATAAAAGAAAATTATTTAACCAGGACATGAACTGCTTTTAAAAAGTTTTCTAGACCTTATTGTAATTTGAGATACAAAAGTCCATTCCCAGTATTGCATACTTAATTGAGAAATTCCCATTGACCTTTAGCATACCATGATACTACTACCATTTGCAAAAGAAATAAAAGAACAAAAGCCAAATCCTCATTATATTTGTCATTAGTTTAAAATTATATCCATTAAGAATAAAAACACATGATGATTTCAATAAGTACAAAATAATCACGTGAAAACATTCAAAATTTAATATACATTCATTCATGACAAAAACTCAACAATGAGTAAGAGAGAACTTCTCCCACTTGATAAAGAGTATCTCCAAAAAAACTTGCAACTAATACCAAAATTAAAGGGGAAAATCTGAATGTTTGCCCTCTATGATAAAGAACAATGTGAGGATGTCTACTCTTACCATGTAACACAACATTGTATGAGAGCTTTTAGCCAGAAGAATGAGTTGAGAAAAAAAAAAAGTTATCAGGATTGGAAAGGAACAAAATCAAAGTCTTTATTTGCAGATAATGTGATCTTGTTTATAAAATATCCTAGGAACACACATACATACAGACACATAAACTACAAGGTCATAAGGACACAAAATCAATAAATAAAAATCCATGATAATTCTATACTACTAATGATGGACAATCCAAAAATGTAATCAAGAAAACAATTCTATTCACAAAAGTATCAAAAAAATGAAATATTTATGAATAAATTTAATAAAACAAGTACACACTGACACTACAAATTACTGGTAAAAGAAACTGAAGCTCCAGATAAATTTAGAGATACTCCATGTCACAGATTGGAACTCAACACTATAAAGATAGCAATCCTCTACAAATTCATGTATAGATCCTATGAAATACCTATAAAAAAAGGCTATTGTTCAGAAACAGATTCTAAAATTTATATATAATTATAAAGGATCTAAAATGTCCAAAACAATATTGCAAGAAAAGAAAGTTAAGAGGCTTACATTTCCTGAGTTCAAAATTTACTACAGAACTACAACAATCAAAACATTGTAGTGCTGATATAGATATTTTAAATCAAGAGAACAAAAGTGAGAGTCCAAATATAAGAATTTATATATGCTACTATATAAATCCATAAATTTAAAATAAATTGATTTTCTTTTGACCATAATTGATACACAATGTTACATTAGTTCCATATATACATAGTGATTCAACAACTCTATACATTATGCTATGCTCACAAATGTAGCTACCATCTGTCACCATACAATGATATTTCAATATCATTGACTATACTCCTTATGCTTTGCCTTTTATTCTCATGACTTACTCATTCCATAACTGGAAGCCTGTATCTTATACTTCCCTTCACACATTTTGCCAATCCTCCAGCCCTCTTCCCTCTGGCAAACATGAGTTTGCTCTCTTTATCTATAGGTCCATTTTCTTATTAATTTATTTTATAGATTTCACATAAAAGTGAAATCATATGGTATTTGTCTTTCTCTGACTTATTTCATTTAGTATAATACCTTCTAGGTCTATCCATGTTGTCACAAACAATAAGATCTCATCCTCTCTTATGGCTGATTAATATTCCATTCCATATACACTACATCTTCTTTATCCATTCATCTATCAATGGACACTTAGGTTGCTTCCATATCTTGGCTATTGTAAATAATGCTGCAATGAACAAAGGGGTACATATATCTTTCAAATTTGGGTTTTTGTTTTCTTGGGGTAAATACCCAGTAGTGAAATTATTGGATCATATGACATGTCTATTTTTAATTTTAATTTTTTTTTAATTTTTTGAGGAACCTCCATATTGTTTTCCACAGTGGATATACCAATTTATATGCTTCCCCAATAAAGTTCCTTTTTCTCCACTCTGGCCAACAGTTGTTAGCTCATATCTTTTTGATTCTTGCCACTCTGACTAAAGTAAGATGATATCTCATTGTGGTTTTGATTTGCATTTCTGTGGTTAAGTGATTTTTTACAAAGATGCCATCTCTCACCAAACACAAACATTTACTTAAAATAGACCATGGACCCAAATTTAAGAACTAAAACTACAAAGCACTTGGTGGCGGGGGGGGGGGGGGGGGGAAGCAAGCATAAATCTTTGTGACCTTAGGTTAGGTAATTACTTCTTAGCCACAAAATCAAAAACACTAACAACAAAAGAAACAATTGATAAATTAGATATCACAAAAGTTAAAAAGTGTTCAACTTCAAAAGACACCATCAAGAATATGAAGATAGGTCACAGACTGAGAAAAAGTGTTTGCAAACCTTATCTCTGATACAGGTAACTAGAAAATATAAACAAATCTTACAAAGCAATAATAAAATAACAAATCATCTAATTAAAATTTGGCAAAGCAGGGGCGCCTGGGTGGCTCAGTGGGTTAAAGCCTCTGCCTTCAGCTCAGGTCATGATCTCAGGGTCCTGGGATCGAGCCCCACATCAGGCTCTCTGCTCAGTGGGGAGCCTGCTTCCCCCTCTCTCTCTGCCTGCCTCTCTGCCTACTTGTCACCTCTCTCTCCATCAAATAAATGAATAAAAAATTCTTAAAAAAAATTTTAAAATTTGGCAAAGGGTTCAAATATCTCTACTTTTACATTAGGGGTAAAAGGTCCCAAACCATTTCACTGTTTTAGTTGGACTGTAACAAGACATATTTGTACTTAAGAAAAAAAAAAGGATGGTGATTTCAAAATAAAAGTTTTCAATTGTTATTAGGCTTTGCTGCTATTAGACCTTAATCTGTTCCTGCCCTTCTGAGTTCTCTGATCTTGAGATTCCTCAATATGCTACTGAATGACATTGCCTAGGCACAGAACCACTTCTCCAATGCCCCTCTCTTCTGAAGTTCCCTTGTCCTTCTCCCCTTCTAGATGGTGGCCCCTGGATCTTAAGCCTCATGACAGTCATGCTGTGAGGGACTTTCCTTCTTAGGCAATACTGTGCAAATGCTACTCGTTTTCTTGTCCAGTAAAGCTTGTTTGTTACTACCTCTCACTGTCATATCTGTTTCTTTGATGAATCCCAAATTCCTCAAAACCCCTACAATACATCAAATAGATTATCCCCATCTGAACCTGAAAAACAGAGCCCTGGAATAGTGAGTTGCTGAAATAAATTCTCATGGTTGCCCACCCAATAGCTACTTTTCCTTTCTTCCTCACTTGCAGAGGCTAGATCTTACTCCAGATTCTACCTTTTCTCTCCAACAGGATTATATCAGATTGGTGTAAGGTAACTTGCTGGTGACATGTTTCTGAATGAGGATGTGACCCAGTTCTGACCAAAGACATGATAGTAAGTCTATTAGGGAGTTTCTGTGACAAGTTTTTTATAAACTCATAGAAATTTATTCATGAGAATAACAGCCCTTATATAAAAAGTTTTCATTCCTTACATATAAGGAAGAAACAAGTCTTCTACTATTTCTATTATTTCTACTATTTCTGCTGAGTAGAATATTGGGAAAAACACAATCTACTATTTCTACTCATGATTCCTGGACCTGGGGAGATCCATACATTGTTGTACATCATCTTGAGAAGAATATTAAAGATACAAGGGTAGAAAGATGGAAAAAAATCTGGGCCTTTAATGACAATATTTACTGAATTTGTGAATCCTGGAGCACCCACCTTTATGCAAATCCCATTATTTTATATGTAGTTGAATTGCACTTCTGTCCTTGCAGGGGAAGATACCCTAATTGATACATTTTACTTCAGTGGTATTACCAATAGGAAACAGAGTAATTTAAACTTATTCTAGGAAAATACCAAATTAGGAATATCAGACTCCCTATAAGAATGTAATCAAATTTAATTACATAGAACTATGGAATAATTTTCTGGCCTTGAAATATTTCATTTATTCAGAGATTGTGCTGGGCATTACATTTTTATGCTCATAAGAATGCTAAAGATTTTAAATATTTATGACCCGTGGAAATAAAATGGTCACTACTATATGACTAAAAAGAGACCTAAGCAAATCATCTGCTTGATAAAAGTCTCAAGTAATATTATATTTGACTTTATCCTTTTATTATGGCTTCCATTGTCTTTCCACTATGTTTTTTGAAATAAAAAGTAAAGGTATTAGGACCCCATTATTGTTAGGCTGCTTCACTACAAAATTTATCTCTACTTGTATTTAATAGATACACTTATCAAATGAAAATCTTTCACAACTTGCAAAAAGTTATGTTTCCCTATAAGAATAATCTATGAAACTGAAACATATACTGAGTTATATTTTATACTCTGTTTGTGTTACTGTATGACCTCAATTCCAAAATATACATATTCTCTCATAAAAATAGGTTTTAAAAATTTACTATTGAGGGTGCTTTAAAAGTAAAATAGTAACTTCTTAGTGTCATATAAAATATTGATGCATTAATTGTGCATCTTTGATTCACTGAAATGTGATAATGTAATGGATTGCCAAGTCAAAAATAATCATTCATTCATTCATTCATTCGTTCATTCAAATATCAAGAGACATCATGTCAATAAAGAGAATGATCAAACTAGTTCTGTGCTATCATCATCTTGTCTCTGACTAAAATTTTTGTGGAGGACTCTCTGAGTATACACTGAAGATAATTTTCAAGCAGTAGAGCTATGGGTCAAAAGGTATATTCAATTTTAGACTCACTAAATAAATTATGTTTTTCAATTTATATCTAAACCTGGATTACATAAGAACGTCCCTGTCACTGGAACCACCATACCTTAATGAAATATAATTTTTGTCTTTGTGACTCTCCTTTTTTTTTCTCTTCCCTTTCTGTAGGTCTTATATTATCCTCCATTTCATAGCAACTTCTGTGTTATAGGGAGAGCTAGGTCAGGAGGAGGGCATATGGCCTGACCAGAAAAACAAAATGTCCAGTCTTGCTTGCCTGCAGAGATTCAATAAGGATGAGGCTAAAATCAAAGCTAAAATTTGTTGGGTTTATTAAAAAATAAAGTACGACATCATTTTGCTTATTTGTTTATTTCTTTATCTAGCTAGAGCTTAAAGGAAAACGTAGACCTGAATCTATATATTAAATCAAGCATTAATTTTCCAGTGTTTTCTTTTCTTTTTTTTTTAAGATTTTTAATTTATTCATTTTGTGAGAGACAGTGAAAGCACTAGAAGGGGGAGAGGGGCAGAAGGAGAGGAAGGACAAGAAGCAGACTCCCACTGAACAGGGATCCAGAGTTAGGCTCCATCCCAGGACCCTGAGATCATGATCTGGGCTGAAGGCAGACTCTTAACCAACTGACCCAGGCACCCATTGATGGTGTTTTCTATTTAATTTTAATTTCACCAATATTGGAGTTTTTCTGGAGCATGTATTCTGAAAAGTGGAATTAAGTTAGCTGTGGTTAAAGAAATAGTACTATCAAATTAAACTAATTCTAGGGGCGCCTGGGTGGCTCAGTCGTTAAGTGTCTGCCTTCAGCTCAGGTCATGATCCCAGGGTCCTGGGATCGAGCCCCACATCACGCTCTCTGCTCAGCGGGGAGCCTGCTTCTCCTGCTAACCATTCCCTGTTTGTGTTCCCTCTCTCGCTGTGTTTCTCTCTGTCAAATAAATAAAATCTTTAAAAAAAAAAATTAAACTAATTCTAAACAGAGATTTCCTTAAATGTTTAATCTTTGAAAGGTAATTTAATTACGATATACCCACTCCCTGAGATCACCTTCTGCCCTTTGAAAAGGAGATAATGAGACATAATTAAGAGACTTGTGTTTACATAACATAAGGTGTGTAAAGTATCTGGGAACACTGCTGGCAGGAGATGAGCATCGAAATGATGACAAGCTATAAAAATTGCTCACTCAGGTAAATGAAATTTAACAGCATTTAATACACACTTACATTGTGCCATGTGCTTGGACTCTCTGTTAGCAAGTTATATTGTGTTTATGGTAAAAAGTTACATATTCCAGTTACTTTTTGCAAAATACAGCTACTTTCAGTTATCATTCAGCTTTACTATACTTTACTATACTATACTATATAGACTCTATATATATTATAAACTATATATAGTATATACTATACTATACTTTTACTATAAAAAAAATATAGGGCTTCAGGTTAGTATTCAGAGAAAACAGCAGGAAAAACACAGGAACCACATCATTTCAAAATCATACAAATATGAACATGGTGGCTAGCTTGTTTCCCAGCTACGTTACTTGCTCTGAATAATAGTAAATCTGTAGAATTGGTTGAAACCAACTATTTCCTCATATATTACACCATTTGGTGCTTTAAATCTGAGCATGAGAATAACAGCCCTTATATATACTTCCCTTCTACTAGAAAAGAAATTCTATGACAACATGCAAATAATAAATAATTCAAAGATAAATTGTTAAACACTTTTCATCTATCACAGAGAATCTCTCTTTTTGAAAAGAGAAAAACTTTAGTAGTCTATGAAGGTAAGATTTACATTTCCCAATTGAATCTGAATTATTGTTATTTAAAATAAATGTCACTTTAGGGAAATAAATAAACAGTACAATTCTCAACAATCTAATTATTTTTCTTTATTTTTTAAATAGTTATAAGCTTAATTAATTTTTTCATACATTTCAGTAAAATGTTTTCAGCTTTTTAAAGATTATTGGTTGATATGTCCTGTAGTCTTTTCCTTACATCTATTCTAAATCCTGTAGAACTAAGTGGGTATTGCTTGGCTCCTCATAAATTAAAAAAGTGCAGAGAGTGATTAATCATAGTTTATGAATTTTGTGCCAAAATTTATGATTTTAAGATAGAATTATATGCTAATAACTGATATACACAATTTTTCAACATTCCCTTTGTATTTAATTAGTAAATTACCTCTATTTTAAAAGGTAGTTTAACTAGGATTTATACTTTTTGTTTGACTATTTTCAGAGAAGAAAAATATTTATTATCAGTAATATGTAGGAATATGTTGTCCGTCTCCCAGATCTAAACACTTCTACATACCTACATACAAACCACTACTCAAGGTTTCTCAGATCTTGGCTCTGCTCAAATATATCTCCTGAGCACCAATGAAAGCCCATGGGAAAGAACTTAGCAGTGAATGCAAACCCTTGTTAAGTCTGGGGCTCCCAAATGTCTCACACTGACCATATTCCCATACTTCGGTTTTACTGACTCAGAAAATTTCCTGGCTTTTTTATTGCTTGGAAGGCAGCTCTCTTTTTCTCATATGTTCTCAAACAGTTCATGTGCCCTGTCCTGAGTGGAGACATCTTGTCTTTCTTTGGAATTCAGTTTATTTGACCATCTTACTACCATAACTTTCTGATGAGCTAAAGAAAAATTATAAATTTTTAGTTTACTAGTTTTTTTTTTTTCCTCTGTGTTCCAGTGGGAATACTCCAGTGGGGATAACTTTCTTTTGGGACTTTCTACATCCTAAGTAGAAGCCCAAGTCTTATTTTCTCATGTAAGTCTAAGAGGCTCTCTTCAGGGTCTTTCATCCAAGTGTATGTTAAAAACACTTGCTTTGCTATAAGGTATTAGAAATTAGACAAGAATAAAACAAACACATAATCAAACAAAAGATGGTTTGGGTAATGCATCCCTTGTTTCCAAAAGATCTATTTGACTACAGAATTCTATATTTAGCTTGAGAATATTTTTGATTAGGGATTCAAAGTATTTCTCTCTTTTCCCTCTTTATCATTCTGTTAATTAGGAAAATTTGACTGTGCTTCTATCAACAGACCTCTCTTTTGTTTAATATCCCAACTTTTTTCTGGGAGAATGTGGACAGTTTTATCCTTTCTGATTTAGACCTTAATTTATTTACCATTAATATGGCAAATCTGATTTAGACCTTAATTAATTTACCATTAATATGGCAAATCTGAATTTTCGATGTATAAACAGTAACAGTTTTTCTGTTAATTTGCTAGTATATTTATGTAAGTATGGTCAACAATAATGATGTCACACATTTATCTATAAAAGTGTTGCTAGTCATAGAAGAGTAAAAGCTTCTGAACTAATTAACTATGCTGATTTACATTTCAGGGCATAAGATACTAAAAATCATTAATATTGTGGTTCTTTCTCCTGTAGTTTGAATTTCTGTTAAGTATTATTTATATTGTCCAAGAAAACCCTCTGTATATTCCATTTTCTGAATTCGTGTAGCTCAGAATACTTCTAATGTCAACAATGGCATCAGCATTTTGTTGGAAAGATCATGGATAGTAATTAATTAATTATTTGTTTAAGATTTTATTTATTTCTTTGAGAGAGAGAGCAAGTGAGAAGAGAGAAAGAGAGAGCAGGAAAGAGAGAAAGTGAGAGGGTTCATGCACAGGAGCCCAGGAGGACAGGCAAGGGGAGAGGGAGAAGCAGACTCCCCACTGAGTAGGGAGCCCAATGCAGGACTTGATCCCAGGACTCCTGGATCATGAGCTGAGCCTAAGGCAGATGCTTAATCAGCTGAGCCACCCAGGCGCCTCAGAGCAAGGATATTTAAGGAAAAGCTATCTAAGGATTTGGAATTTAAGAAACAAAACAAAGGATCTTAGGGGAAAAAAGAGGAAAACCAAGAAATAGACACTTACCTATAGAAAACAAACAGATGATTACGAGAGGAAGTGGGTGGGGCAATGGGTGAAATAGATGAGTACTAAGGGATTCACTTGCTGGATGTCCTAGTAAGTGTTGAATCACTATACTATAGACCTGAAACTAATATTATACTGTATGTTAACTGACTGGAATTTGAATAAAAACTTTAAAAAAGTTATCTAAGGAAACAAAACAAATTCTTTATATATATATATATTTAAGCATGAGGTTATTTTTTTGGTATGTCTTAAACTACTCAAAAAGGGCCAAAAAGAGCCAATGTGAAACTAGGCCTTCATTTTCCATTTCTCTGTATGGCAATTTTCACTGCTGCCTTTCTGCCAAACAATTTCTTAAGTAATTTGTTCGTTATCTTGCATGGTGTTTTAGATTTCAGCTTTAGTGAGCTATGCTTGTGTGGATTTTAAACACTGTTTATACTTTGTAGGTCCTTTTTATTCATCGCCAGAGGAATTTGTTGATACAATATAGATATTCCTGCAAAGAGAGCTCTGTTTCATTATTGAAACCTTTGAGATGCCTTCAATAAAGTGTATTGTTATGGTAAGTTTATCAACCAAAGAATAGTAACATTTTATTGTGAATTGTATTTTTGGATCTTCTGCTCTCAAGTTGTCTGTATCTAATAAAGAAAAGCAGCTGAATCAAAGACTCGCTATGCCCTAAGTCAGGTACTCCACTAACTCCAGTATTCCTTGATTTTTTGAGTCTTCCTTGTTTTTCTAAAAGCCTAAAGCACAAACTAGTGTAAGCAAAATGTAACTAGCATTCATATATTTGGATTCCAAGATCAGCAGCATTTAATCATTTTATTGATAGTTCTTTAAAAGATTAAAAAATAACATTATAGGGGCGCCTGGGAGGCTCAGTGGATTAAAGCCTCTGCCTTCAGCTTGAGTCATGATCTCAGGGTCCTGGGATCGAGCCCCACGTCAGGCTCTTTGGCTCAGAGGGGAGCCTGCTTCCCCCTCCCTCTCTGCCTGCCTCTCTGCCTGCTTGTGATCTCTCTCTGTTAAATAAATAAATAAATCTTTAAAAAAATAAAAAATAAAAATAACATTATAAATATTTTGGTTGCTCATTTTGTCATGATCTTTCTCTAACTTCACATAAGATACAATACAGTGGGGGCACCTGGGTGGAGCAGTCAGTTAACTTTGTGACTCTTGGTTTTGGCCCAGGTTGTGATCTCAGAATTGTGAGATCCAGCCCCAAGTCACATTCCACTCTGAGTGTGGAATCTCCTTAAGATTGTCTCTCCTTCTCCCTCTCCCCTCCCCCCATCCCTCCTGGTGTACTCTCTCTCTCTAAAATAAATAAGTAAATCTTAAAAAAAAAAGTTGCAACTACAATGAACTTATATTAAAATCTCTGTATGGTGTTATTTCTAGAACTTGGGAAGAAATTTAATACTTCAGTTGACTCTCTTAACATATCCTTTTCCTTAAGTGGTTTCAATTTTTCTTCCTTGTGAATCTACTTCGTGAAGTTTGTTTCCCACAGTTTTGTTTTCCATAGTTTTGTTTTCCGTGTTTCTCGGGTAATGAAAGTATCCTTGGAGGGGGCCCTGGATGGCTCAGTCAGTTAAGCGTCCTACATTAAGCTCGGGTGATGATACCAGGGTTCTGGGATCGAGTCCCTCTTTGGGCTCCCTGTTCAGTGGAGTCTGCTTCTCCCTCTCCCCTTGTTCCTCCCCCGCCCTGTTCATGCTCTCTCTGTCAATTAAATAAAATAAAAATAAAATAAATAAATAAATAAATAAATAAATAAATAAACTGTATCCTTGGGGGGTGATCTGTTTTTGTTTTTGTTTCTTCTAGGGTCCTGTGGAATTCCCTAGTTCTCAGTTTTTACGCTATTTTTCTTGAATCCAGTACCTACCCTACAGGGTTAGAGAATATCTAATATTTTCCAGATGACTGTTCATTTACTCAATAACAAGTGAGGACTTTGTCCATTATTACTGCTTCTCTAAGAGGCTGAGAAGAATTTTGTTTATCTCCCTTTAAAGACTCTGAGCCCTTAGCTACCTGGTTCACTTCAGGGAGCTCAGTTTCAGCTCTCCTTTCTGAATCTTGTGAAGTCAGACCCAAAGGCCTTCATCATTATTACCATAACAGTGCCAGTGCTCTCTATGAACAGTTCCAGATGTGCCTGACAATACATTTTGACTAAATCTATTTATTTATAACTTAGTATATTTGTAATTATACATTAGTTATAATATTTATACGTAATAATTTATATTTACTATATACTGTGTATTTCTTATATATTTATATAATTATAAATTATAATTAAGCTTACATATTTTAAAATATATATTTATATATTTCTTTCTCTGTCATATAATTTCAAAATACTGAATGGAAATTTTTTTTTAAAGATTTTATTCATTTATTTATTTTTATTTATTTGACACAGAGAGAGAGAGAGAGAGATCACAGGCAGGCAGAGAGGCAGGTAGAGAGAGGGGGAAGCAGGCTCCCTGCTGAGCAGAGAGCCCGATGTGGGGCTCGATCCCAGGATCCTGAGATCATGACCTGAGCCGAAGGCAGAGGCTTTAACCCACTGAGCCACCCAGGCACCCCCTGAATGGAAATTTTATCTTTCAGTATTTTCCACCATCCTCAGAAGGTGTTCTATTTAAACATCTTCATTATTTTCTAACTCTTCAAGATAATTTTAGAGTCTTACGGAATTATAAGAAATAATAAAGTTCTGTGTACATTTTACCTCATTTCCCCAAGATAACATCTTACAAGACTATAATACAATATATCAATGTCAATATCCTGGTTGTATCAAGATACAGAACACTGCTGTGACCATAAGGATCCTTCATATTTTCTCTTATTGTCATGGCCACTTCCCTCCTGCCCCATCCCCTCCTTAAGCCCTGACAACCACTAATCTTTTCTTCATTTGTATAATTTTGTCATTTAAAAATGCCGTGTCAAAAGAATCATATAATGTATAATCTTTTGAGACTGGCTTTTTTCACTGGGCATGGTGTTCTAGAGATTCATCCAGATTGTTACATGTTTCAACAGTTTATTCTTTTTTATTACTGAGTGTTGATTCATGGTATGGATGAAGCATAGTTTATTTAAACATTCATCCTTAGAAGTACATTTGGGTTGTTTCTCATTTTGACTTATAAATAAAGCTGATATAAACATTCATGCACTACTTTTGTATGAACATAAATTTTCATTTCTCTGGGTAATTACCTAGGAATTTATAACTGTTGGGTCATATAATAGCTACTATGTGTTTAGCTTTTAAGAAATGGCCAAATTGTTTTCCAGTATGGCTGTATCATTTTCATTCCCACTAGCAATGCATGAGTGATCCAGTTTCTCCACATTCTCAATAGTACTTAATGTTGTCACTATTTTTTATTTTAGCATTGATATGTAATGATTTCTCATTGTGGTTTTTGTTGTATTTCCCTAATGGCTAGTGATACTAAATATGTTTTCATGTGCTTATTATCATCCGTATATCCTCTTTAGTAAAATGTTCCTTCATATCCTTTGGTCATTTTCTGATAGCATTCTTTTTTTTTTTTTTTTAAGATTTTATTTATTTATTTCACAGAGAGGAGAGAGATCACAAGTAGGCAGAGAGGCAGGCAGAGAGAGAGGGGGAAGCAGGCTCCCTACTGAGCAGAGAGCCTGATGCCAGGCTCAATCCCAGGACACTGAGATCATGACCTGAGCTGAAGGCAGAGGCTTTAACCCACTGATCCACCCAGGTGCCCCTCTGATAGCATTCTTGAATGTCTCTCTGCATAGCTTGTTTTATGTGGTCTTTCTAGATATTACTTAATACATGTAACATCACAATCTACTGGTGGTGTCATTTTGTCAGCTTGAGTGAATTCTAGAAACAATATCTCCTTTTCTGTCCCTTACCCTACACCATTTACAATGTAATTGTCTGGAATATGTTTTCTATAAACATTTAGAATCACATTAGTTATAATATTTGCTCCAACCATCGAACATAGTTGAAAAAACTCAATAGAAAAAGGAAAGTTGGGTTTTTTTTATTTACTCATATTTTTCTTTACCCTGAACCTTTTTTTTTTTCTTTCTGAAGTTCCAGGGTTCCTTCTTTTATAATTTTTTTCTATTTTGAGATCTCCTAACAGCCATTCTTTTAGGGAAGATCTGGCGGGTATAAATTCTCTGTTGTTTTTTGGGGGGTGGCTCAATCATTAAGCGTCTGCCTTCAGCCCAGGTCATGATCCCAGCATCCTGGGATCAAGCCCCGCATCGGGCTCTCTGCTCAGCAGGAAGCCTGCTTCTCCCACTACCATTCCCTCTGCTTGTGTTCCCTCTCTCACTGTGTTTATCTCTGTCAAATAAATAAAATCTTTAAAAATAAAAAATAAATTCTCTGTTGTTTTTTTGTTTTGTTTTGTTTGAGAATTTGATTACTCCACTGTCGCCAAAGAGTATTTTCACTGGACAAAAGATTCTAGATTGACAGTTCTCAGTTCTTTTCTTTCAGCACATGAAATACATTATGTCACTTTCTTCTGATCTCATTGTTTCTGATAAGAAATCCACTGCCATTCAAACTGTTTTTCCCCTGTAGGTAAATATTGTTTGCCTCTTGTTGCTTTAAAGATTTTTGTCTAGTTTTCAGAAGTTTGAGTATGATGCATCTTGTTATGGATTTATTTAGGTTTATCTTATTTAAGATTTGCTCAGCTTCTTGAATCTGCTGCTTGATGTCTTTTGCCAAATTTAAGAAGTTTTCCATTGTTATTTGAGTATTTTGTCAGCCCCATATCTGATTTCTCTGTTCCCTCCAAGACTCAATGACACAATGTTAGACCTTTTGTTATAATAAGGAATTTCTTATTTCCTTTTATTTTTTTGTGTTATTTTTTGAGTATAGGCTATGTTTAAATTGCATATTTTGATTGTTCTATTTTCAAGTTCACAGAGTCTTCTTTCTGTTTCCTACATTATGCATTGAATCAATTCATTGAAGTTCTTATTTTGGTTGTCCTTTTCGATTAAAGAATTTCCACTTTTTTATATTTTTTCTTTTGCTGAGACATTCCATTTCTTTGCTAAAACTTTATTATTATTTGTTTCAAGTATGTTTGTAATTGATCATTGAAGTATTTTTATCATGGTTAGATTAAAATATTTGTCATACAATTCTAACGTATCTATTCTCTCAATGTTAGCATCTATTGCTTCTTTCATTTAGTTGGCAATCTTCCTGGTTGATGGAATGATGAACAGTCTTCTATGAAAAACTAAACATTTGGGTATTGGTTTTACAAAATAATGACATCAGCAGTGGATATGATCTTAATTTTCTATTTTAACTAACTACTTCTGACACCAGTCTCGTAGGGGAACTAAGGGAGTCACTATCTCATACCAGATGGTGTCAGAAGTTCAGCTTCATCACTCAATCTGTTTGTCACTGAGGATCTATGCTGCCTGGTTACTATTGAGTAGGTGTGGGAGTTCTATTCCCTAGTAGGCCATCACTGATGAATGGTACAAGGGCCCATTACTGTTGCTCATGTGGTTTCCACTGACAGTAGTGTGGAGGGTTCTCATTACCTTTGGGTGATCATGAAAGTTGCCTTTATCCATGCTCCCTTTTATACAACTCCAGTAGGAAATAGGGAGGGTGCCTCGTTATTTCCAGGTGGGAGTAGAAGTCTAGGCCACCGCTTTGTCTGCACTGACAGGACAGTTGAAGGTTGAGGGTGTGGGATCATTCCCACCCAGTGGGGATGAAGTCACAGCTCCCTTCTCTGATTCTCTGACAGCCCCCTGGCAGCTGGTAGGGGTGCATCATTAAAGTCTAGGCTGCTCACTTAAATGATGGTTGACTATAATTTTTTTCTATCTTATTTAGCTGCAGTAGAGCAATTATTGTTTAAAAGTTTTTAGTCTTCCTATTGATCCTTTCATTGTTTTTGGCTAGAGGAGAAAAGGCTTTTAAGGGACTTTTTTTTTTCTTCTGTTCCTCTTGGTGTACCCATGTTTTGGGTATATTAAGCCAAAAGAAAACCCAAGGAACTCATGCCTATATGTCATTCCTTGGTTCCTGAGGTTACTAACTAGTCTATCTTCTCTCCAGGATTCAGTCTTCCTATTTTGTTTTATATATACTTTCCAGGTTTCCAGTTGTACTTATAGGAGGACTAGGGAAAAATGTCTAGTGTATCCTCCCAGAAGCAGAAATTTTCTATTAATTTTAAAATGATTCTTTGAAGGGCGTCTGGATGGCTCAGTGGATTAAACGTCTGCCTCTTGATTTCAGCTCACATCTTAATCTCAGGGGTGTGAGTTCAAGCCCTGCATTGGGCTCCACACTCGGCATGGAGACTACATAAGAATAGGCAAATAAATAAGAATTTAAAAAATGATTCTTTGAACTAAAAAAAAAAGATACCCAACTGAATGAAAAAGAACCAGTAGATGCTAACATTGAGAGAATAAATATGTTAGAGACAAGCCTAAGTATGGTGTCTATATTTCACTTCTTCAATTATTAGAGACCAATGTAAATATACCAGAAATCTGGGTGAAACAGGTTTTTAAATATAGAGCTGTAGCTATTTAACTTAAGGTCAGTTTTCAACTCCTATTTTCTCTAATAACTTAGTAAGGTGTTGTATGCTAGATATTAGCCATAGCAATAGGATGGCACAAAGTAAGAAGATTATTAAATGTAGATCCAAGCAAAAGCAAAACAATTCCAGAGCACTCAAGGTACTACTCCACTTCTAAACTTAAACCTATTGAGCTTTCCTGTGCTTCCTAGTTTGTAATTATATGTCTTACATTTTTGAGTAGAGTTGTAACATTCTCTTCCTTAATTTGTGTAATTTTTTTATTATGGGAGATTTTAAGAGTATCAGCAAAACTTTCTCCTTTTTGCATACATACTATCACAATATGATATTGCATATCCTCCCATCTATGTTAGGCAAAAGTCTAAGATAACCACCATCACTGGCAGTCTCTGTTCTACATCACCTACATCATCTCTCCTGGAGTATAGCCAGGGCCAGCAACTATTATGGGATATCTCTCTCATGATTAGGTTGTATTATATGGCATAGGTGAAGGGATCTTGGAGATAGATATATTTAAGGTCCTTAATCAGTTGACTTTGAGTTAATCAAAAGAGAGAACAATATGACTGGACCTAACATAAAATGGTGAGCCTTTTAAAAATATATGGAGTTAAAGTAAAAGATAAAGCAGCAAATGCTTTCCTACTGAAAAAAACCTAAAGAAACTACCATGAGTTTTGTATCTTCAGAGAAATGAGTGCTGCTAATAGTCAGGTAAGTGTGAAAAAGAACCCTAAGCCTCATATAAGACCTATCCCTGACCCATACTCGATTGCAGTTTTATGAATGCCTAAAAAAGATCTACCTGAGACTTGTCTGAGCTCCTAATCCATGGAAGCTGAGAGATCATAATAAATGCATGTTGTTCAAAGCCACTAAATTTGTTATAATTTATTATTCAATGATAGAATCACTAATATGGTGTCCATTTCTTCCCACCTTTTGATTGAGTTGTCAATGTGACTTGCTTTGGCCAATGAGACACTGCAAAATGTAACACAAACAAGGCTTAGACAACTTTTACAGGTTGGGGCTTGAAACTCTGAGATCACCACAAGGGCAAGGCTGAGTTAGCCAGACAGAAGAGGAAACGTACATGGCCTGGTTATCCTTATCAACCCAGAAGTCATAGAGCCAATGGCCAGGTATGTGAATGTGGCCATTCTAGACCATTCAGCCTCAGCTGAGCAACCAGCTGAACAAAGACCAGCAGAATGCAGCTGATCCAACACAGATCAGAAGTCGCCTTAAGGCACCAAATTTAGGGAGCTTAACTTAATAGCAAAACTTTATTCTGTAGCAAAAAAATATTCTGTTTCTCTGGATTAAAAAAAAAAAGTAATAGAATAAGAACTTAAGTTCAAAATCCACTATTGTCATCTACTAGTTGCTTGACTTCTATTCACCATGTTTTCCTCATATATAAATAGTGTGAATATGCCTATCTTATGGTATTTTTGTAGTGACTTTAGAAAATAGCACATAGTATATGTAAAGGTTAAGTTTATATATCAATTTAGCTAGGTCAACATACACAGAATTTTGGTCAAACATTATTCTAGATATTGATATGAAGGTTTTTTTTTTTTTTTTTTTATAAGAGTATCATTTAAGTCAGTAGACTTTGGGAAACCTGGGTGGCTCAGTTGGGTAAGCATTCAACTCTCGTCGGTTTAGGCTCAGGTCATGATCTCATGGGTTGTGAGACAGAGCCCTGCATTGAGCTCCACACTCAGCAGGGAATCTGTTTGGGATTCTCCCTCTCTCTACCCCACCCCCCAACTCATGCATGTGCTCTCTCTCACTCTTTAAAATAAATAAATATTTAATAAAAAATAAACAAGTAAGTAAACTTTGAGTAGAGCAGGTTACTCTCCATTAATGGCTGGGCCTCGTGAAATCAGTTGAAGAGTTTACTAGGAAAAAACTGATCTCCCAAGAGGAAGAGAGAATTCTGCTAACAGACTACCTTTGAAACTAAGCTGCCATTCTTTTCCAGGTCTCCAGCTTGCCAGCGTACCGTGCAGATTTTGGGCTTTCCAAGCCCCTTCTTCACAATGGTGTAAGCTAATTAATTAAACTCTCTCTCATTCTTTCTGTCTCAGTTCTGTTTTTCTGGAGGACCTTGACATTTACAGAATGCCATTCTATATGCAGAATGGCAAGTATTAATATTTTTGGGGTTATATGTGCTCAAAATACCACTGAAATTGCTATCCACCTAGTGACATCTTGCTCTAGTCATATTTACCTTTGTTCTTTACTTTGATCCCTGGATTATTGGGGCAAAATATAATTCATGTGCTATTATCAGGGGTAAGAGATTTCTTGAAAGCTGTAGCTTAGTATGAAAAAATTCATAGACAATATTATTGAATTTATTATAATGAAAAATAATTATGTTAAATATAAAATTTTATTTCCTAACCTACCTTATTCAGTAATATAATAGCATTATTAAGTAATTCATATTTCAAATACTATATATAAGAATATTAATGGGGGGCGCCTTGGTGGCTTAGTTGGCTGAGCAGCAAGCTCTTTATTTCAGTTCTGGTCATGATCTCAGGGTCCTAAGATCATGCTCCCATCAGGCTCTCTGCTTCAGGATTCTCTCTCCCTCTGCCTCTCCCCCTGCATTCTCTTTCTTTCAAAATAAATAAATCAATTCTAAAAAACAAAGAATTAGTGGTATGAAAATTTTAATTCTAATTCTAAAATCTTGAAATTATTCACTAATTACTAATTTATGTCTGAACTGCTTAAAAAATAGAGTGTCCTAAAATAATATATCATTTAATGAATGTTTATTAACATAAGAAATGGATAGTGCACATATGAAATTTCATCAGGAAACCATATGTCCCTTGATAATTTCTGCCTTGTAAAAAATAATCTAATCTTGGATATAATTTATATTTAATATTTCATTTCATGCCATATTTTATAGTCTCATGTGTTCTCATGTAAAAAACAAAACAAAACTTCCTGAGTACTGTATATGGATGAAGGAATTTTTTTTTTTAAGATTTTGTTTATTTATTTGACAGAGAGAGAGAGATCACAAGTAGGCAGAGAGGCAGGCAGAGAGAGAGGGGGAAGCAGGCTCCCTGCTGAGCAGAGAGCCCGATGCGGGGCTCGATCCCAGGACCCTGAGATCATGACCTGAGCCGAAGGCAGAGGCTTTAACTCACTGAGCCACCCAGGCGCCCCTGGATGAAGGAATTTTTTAATGGCTTCTATTTTTTAAATAAGTTTTTAGGAGGACAATGTAAATAAATTTACCAGAGGTTGGGAAGCAAGATTGTGAGCTCTATTTGCAAGTGGACAGCCAAACTCTTTTACAGCTACCAAGTAATGGTTCAACAACTTCAGACTCAATCCAAAGGCCCCTGCTCTAAATTTTTTCCATTATGTTATTAATGATGTGATTTAAAAAAAAATGATAGGATCAAAAACATAACTCTTAGATACAATAACTTTCATTGTATAATAGTATATTCTGACCTGGAATGTTTGCCAGGGACTACAGTTAGAAGAGAAAACAAGGAATGTCATTGTACTAAATGTATAGAGATACAACAGAAATGTCTAGTGTGTTTATACTTCTCATCTTACGAATTACACGCTCATGTTGGTTCATTCTGTAAAAGATCCATGGCATAATTGCATTGTATTTGGAATTATTATGGATTATTATCGTAGATCATAATTTTAATTATGAATATCCTCATCCAAACATCCTAAGAATTAATTGAAAAAAAAAAAAAGTTGGGAAAACATACATAATTCATCCGATTTGCATGAAAAAGATACCGTGATTAATATTTTAGGCCAGAAGAGAATACCATTAATATATTTTGTCAGATAACTGATAAAATAGTTTAAAGTCTGTTTTTTCCCTCATTAGCTCATTTTCCTTCACTTACCTGAAACTGGTATACTGTAATGCTGTAAGTCATAGTTGTTTAGTGCAGTACAGTGCAACTTTTATTCTTTATTTATATTTTAATCACTTTGGTGTAAGTTCTTATGTGCATGGTAATTTGTAAGGCAATTTTTAAATTCTCAATAATCTAACAATATTATAGACTTTATTTATTATGCATAAACTATACATATTTATGAAATGCAACAATGGATGATTTAAAGAGAAAATTTGTTCTAACCTGAATTTGCCAATAAATATGTACTAAAAAATATCAACCCAGGTAGGTGTCCATAAAATTTAGTTAAATCACAAAACAGACCAAATCAATCCTTTAATAGTAGGTGATTAGTGCCTGATGAGTAAGGAATTTGAGAAGTTTGATCTATACATAAAAAAGCTAATCTCAGCAGCCATAAATGATCACATAGTAAAAAAAAAAAAAAAAAAACCAAAAAAAAAAAAAAAAAACCAGAAAGAAGAAATAATATCAAGCATTCATTTACATCAAAATGGAAACTGATATGGCATCTCATACTCCAAAATTTATTGTGATATGATGGAGCAGGAAAGATGTGTTTCATTTTTGAACACTATTATTTTACCATTTCATAGGCCATAGAGGAGCTGAGGCAAGTATAGAGATTGTTTATTTTTATTCAGTCAGACACCTAGGATATGGAAGCTTGTTGAAAAATTAGTTACTAAATTTCCTCCTTCGAACCAGTAACATACAGATTAAAGCTTTTAGAGGGATTCAATATTTCAGGGTCTCTAGTAACTTAAAGAATTATGGTTTAAACACACTAAATTTGAAACTCTGAGGGAAAATAATATTACTGTTCTCATCAGGAAAATGCAAATATTTATCTTTAAACAGGGTGTTTGAGGAAGCAAATAGGAACTTGAGATTATGCTCATTACCCACTGATAAACTCTTGGAATTTGGAGAAAATAGAGCATTGAAATTGGGCCACAATGTAAGAGGGAAGTCCTATATTTTTAAATTATGATTTGTGTTTACTTTTTTACTGTTTGAAATTATAATTCTCAGGATTATTTTAATAATTAAACACCAGCTATCACCGTACAGCTCAGAGTCAAAAAAAGACTGAGCAGCATTTCCTCTGCGTGCAACAAACAAGCAGAAAAACAAAAACTATCAATAAGGCTTTGAGGATTCATCTATCAATCACATAATGATTCAGTGATTTATAGTTATGCAATCAAATTTGAGAAATATTTGTATTATCTAAATTCTGTGAACATTTTCATGAAGATATTAAAATCAAAGTGGGGAGCCCTCTGATTCATAACCTGAATCAAATCACAATCAAATTTCCTATGACCTGCACACAATAGTTCTTACAATTAATTCAGACTAGTAGAAGGTAGTGCTCTTGTGGAGCTGTTAAAAAATATTGTGCATAGAAGGACCCCTGGGTGGCTCAATTGGTTAAGTGTCCATTCTTGATATCAACTCAGATCATGATCTCAGGGTCATGAGATTGAGCCCTACACTGGGCCCTGGTGCTGCATGGGGAGTCAGCTTAAGATTCTTTCATTCTTCCTCTGCCCTTACCCCTCACTTGCATGTGCACACGCTCTTTCTCACTCAAAAAGAGAAAAAGGAAAAATAATATTGTGCCTAGAAATCTAAACTTCGATACTCTAACAGTACATTATAACTGCCATACTAATTTCAGTAGCCATCCCTTTGACTGGTATTTAATTTTTAATTTTTAAATTTCATTTTACTAAAATATGTTTGACATACCATGTTACATTAACTTCAAGTGTACAACATAGTGATTGGAAAACTCTACTTTATGCTATGCTCACCACAGTGTAGTTATCGCCTGTCACCGCACAAAGCTATTACAATTCCATTCACTACACTCCCTTTGCTGAGCCTCTCATCCCTGTGACTTATTTGTTCCATAACTAAAAGCCTGAGATCTCATTTATGACAACATGCAAGGTCCTTCAGGGTGTTATGCTAAGTGAAATACGTCAGACAGAGAAAGACAGAGACCATTATTTCACTTATATTTGGAATCTAAAAAACAAAACCGACAAATAAACAAAAAGTAGAAATAGACCCATAAATACAGAGAAGAAATCAATATTTAATTTTACATATACTTCAGTTGTTTGGATTAAAATTTAAATTTTCAAGTTACAAACTGCTGGCATAGAAAGTAAATTTCTTTTTTATCAATTAGCTCTTCAAATTACTACAGCACAGGTGTACTGGTATTGACTGGGGAAAGGAGCAAGAGAATTTGTTTTGTTTTGTTTTCAAGATTTTATTTATTTATTTGACAGAGATCACAAGTAGGCAGAGAGGCAGGCAGAGAGAGAGGGGGAAGCAGGCTCCCTGCTGAGCAGAGAGCCTGACTCGGGGCTCGATCCCAGGACCCTGAGCTCATGACCTGAGCTGAAGGCAGAGGCTTTAAGTCACTGAGCCACCCAGGCGCCCTGAGAATTTGTTATTAACCCTTGAGGAAAAGGGGAACAAATGATAAAACACTGGCATGCCATTTCCTTTCTATCAGTTTGCAGCATCCTGAATTAGTTGGCCTTAAGGCAGACAGAATTCTTTTTGTTACAGAATGATGTTTTGAAACGCTCTGAGATGTAAAATACAACAGAGAAATGGTCAATAAAAATCCCTGGTTGGATGTGCAAGGAAAGCACATTGATTTGAACTGCTCGGTGAGCTGCCATGTGCTTTGAATGTTCCAGGTTGACTCCCTGAAACAGGTGCTTCCCAAACAGCCAGATGATCGAAAGTAACCTAATATTTGAACTCTGCCTATGTTCTAATTGAATGTGGCTACACTTGCTGCTCCTTGGTGCAGAGCTCGAAGTGAAGCCACTTGTGCTGGTGAGCACTGATGGGATCCCAGGAGCCAGCCTGCTCGCGGTGTTTGAGACCTAGGTGTTTGGACCGAGGCACAGTTCAGGGTGAAATCCTCCCCGCAGGCTACTGCTTACCTCCTCTTTTGTTGCTCCCTTGGTTCCAAGCCAAACATCTTATTCTTTCTGTACTATTATATGGTTCCTTTAGTCAATAAGCATGACATGGATCCTCACGTTTACCATTTTTGTTAGTCATTATCTTCTAGAACGTAAGGTATGCCATTGTTTCGTCTTCTGTATTTGCCAATAGCACGGGCGTGATTAGATTTCAATTTTTTTGAGGACTCAAGAAATGGTATAAGAGGCCAACGTGTATTAACATTTTTCTTAAATTCATAAAAAACACAGTTTTGGAATTAGAAATATATAAGTATCTAAAACGAAGCCTTGTCATTGAGGCGACTATAATTTAACTGTGGAAGTGTGACATGTACTTTCCAAAGTAAACCAGAAACATGTATGAACAACCAGTCTTAGAGGGCTGTTATTTATCTAGCATCCTCATCTGTAAAATTTTTGTATCCATTCTGCCTGTTTCTATATATGTGTTTATAAGTTATGCATATGTGCATGTACTTCTGTATATTACATATTAAAATATATTAATTGCTTCCGTTAGCAAAAACAAACGATGAAATTTCAAATCTGTCTTTCATGTACTTCAGTGGATTGTTTTATGCACCCTGGGCTATGTGCACTCCACTGGAGAGACCACTGATAATGTACACAATTAGGGGTAAATCATTCAATATTTGTTCTCGCAGGGAAATCTTCAGGAAAGAGCAGGAATTTTAAAATGGTCTTACTTTAGATATAGAAACAATATTAAAAAGCTATCTATTCATTTGCTTTTTTAAAAAATTGTGGTAAAATATACATAAGATAAAATTAACTATCTTAATTTTTAAGCATATGGTTAAGTAGTGCTGAGTATATTTACACTGTGACACAGAACTTCAAAATTTTTCACCTTATGAAACTAAAACTCTATACCTAGTAAACAATTCCACATTCCCACCTTCCTTCAGTTCCTGGCAACAAATATTCTGCTTTCTGTCTCTCAGTATTTGACTATTCTAGGTATCTCATGTAAGTGAGTAATATCGTATTTGTCTTTTTGTGATAGGCTATTTCGCTTAACATAATATTTTTAAGATTCATCTATGTCGAAGCATGTATCATAAGCTCCTTTTTTAAGGATGAGTAACATTTGATTATTTGTAAAAACCACATTTTGTTTACTCATTCATCTGCAAATAGATGTGGGTTGGCCATTGTAAATGATGCTATGAACACAGGTATACAGATATCTCTTTGAGACTCTGCTTTCAATTCTTTGGACATATGTCCAGTAGTGAAATTGCTGGCTCATACAGTAATTCCATTTGTAATGTTTTGAGGAACTGCCATGCTCTTTCCCAGAGCAGCTATACCACTTTACATTCCCACTACCAATTTCTAGTTTCTGCACACCCTCATCAACACTAGTTACTTTATGTTTTATTGACAGTAGTCACCCTAATGGGTGTGGAGTGTAGCTCACTGTGCTTTATTTGCTGTTTTAATAACGATAAAGAAATATGAGTGGAATGAAAGTTCGATGCAATAATATTGCAAGATAGGTGGGTCCGGATTTTGAAGGGCCTTGAATATGAAGCTCAACAATTTGGAATTTATTTTAGGGAAAAGGAAGTTAGCAGAGATTGTAAAGAAAAAAGATATGCAATGTATAGAAGCATTATATGAAACGGAATAGTATAAACAAAGCATTCAAAATGTAGTTAAAATTGTCATCATTAAATTTTATGGTGGATTATAAAATATAAGAATAAAGAAGCATATGGTCTGCCTCTAAAATCTAAATTGATGGAACTTTCTTTGCACTACATATGAGGAGGTTTGAGTTCTAAGCTTAATCTCTGGGCTAGTTACTTTTTACTTTTATAACTTTTTTTTTCTTTTGCTAAATAAAGAAATTAGATGACCTCTGAAGTCACAAATTCTCAAAAACAAAAGTCTCAAATCCCATCATGCAGTGATGCAGTGATGATTTTGTCAAGTTAAATATTAAATTGGGTTGCTAGTATTTCTAAAAATTAAATTGCATATTTTAATTTACTAAATTCACAAAACAGCAATTAAAGAGGCACTAAAATAAAGCTGGCAATGTGAAATTCAAAGTCAAATGTAACAAATTCAATAATTATTTTACTGTAAAAATGAGTATAAGACTATTTCCTAAATTGCTTACATCAATTTTATAACATATAGGTAAAACTTAAATATTAAGCATATAAAATGTGTCCTATGTGTTGGGCTCCTCTTACTTGATAAACTACTCTCTTAGAGGACTGTATATATATATATTTTTTTAAAGATTTTATTTATTTGACAGAGAGAAACAGAGCGAGAGAGGGAACACAAGCAGAGGGAATGGCAGCGGGAGAAGCAGGCTTCCTGCCAAGCAAGGAGCCCGATGCAGGGCTCGATCCCAGGACCCTGGGATCACAACCTGAGCTGAAGGCAGACGCTTAACGACTGAGCCACCCAGGCGCCCCGAGGACTATATATTTTTGAAGCTTAAACAACTCTTCAAAGCCACCCAAAACTACTAATTTCTGATGCAACAAGGCACTAAAAATCTCCCTCAGATGTTAACTCCTATGTTTTCAAAGTACATTATGGGATGGGGAATGCAACTAAAGAGAAATTATGCAGACTTCTCAAAGTTATCCAGAGAGAGAATTCATAGCAACATTAGCCAAACATAAAGTACAGTATTTAAAAAAATGTAAAGCAATCTTTTAAAACAATAGCATGTTGAGCCATCTGATATTGCTAATAGTCTATGATTTTGACCTTTTACGAAAGACAATTTCATATAGCCCAATTCAATATATTTGGTATTTACTGGCCTGCCACCATTGTGGACACATTGAACTGATACATAAATAAACCTTCCCTCCCCAAAGAAAAATAGAACTGTCCTTGAGCACTTGACTGGTTCAGCCTGTAGAGTGTGTGACTCTCGATTTTGGGGTCATGAGTTCAAGCCACTTATGTTGGGTGTTAAATAAATAAGCCTAACTGCTTAAATAAATAAACTTAAAAAAATAGCACTATCCTATATTATGCCTAGAATCTTAGAATTCTCAATGTATTTGAGTTCATGTTTTATGCCCATTCTTGGGGTCAGAAGAGGCTTCTGATACTCATTATATTTCCTAACCAGATATTACCATTTCCTACCACTTTAAAAATCATAATCTGTACACTGTATGTTCTGAATAAATACATGATTTGATTTGTAATATAAATATAATCTATTTTCAATTGTCTAAATCCTGATTTAACTAACAGATTATGTTTGGTACCATTTGCTCAGCTCTGTTCACTGAGCAGAATAATTAAGAAATACCTAACAGTTTCAACAAATTGGATTCTTGATTCTATTAGAAAAAGTTAAAAAAGATGCATGGCCTTGTATTAAGCTGATTCCTTTCAAAATTTCTGTCAATAACATTTTAGACTGTCCATTCTGTTTAGAGTATTACATGCCACTTTGTTATAATTTAAGAATTAAGCTCCTAAAAAGTTATGTTATCAAATTATGTTGTGGAATCCATTATTTAAATGGGAAGGGGAGAAGTGAAGGTCAAGAGGGCTAGAGTGTCAGATACAGGAAATTCATTTTCCAATCGCAATCACAATAATAAAGAGGATACCACAAACTGAGTATAGTTGATAAGTTCCCTGACAGACGGACAAAAATACATGAGTGATTACTAAGCTGCTTCTAAAATATGGGCAAGTTTGCTATTGATCACCAAGAGCTTGGACAGTCTGTTCTTCAATCATTAGCAGGACCATCAGTTCAGTGTTTCTCACACATGCAAGTTTTTATAAAGTTTGCCTTTGTTTAAGAAATTAAAAATATTTTTTTAAGTTAAAGACACACATAGGCAAAATCAAAACTAATTATAGCTGACAACAACCACTCGTATATGAAGGAATGAAACAAAAGCTAAATGACACCTACAGGTACAAAGCAACCACATCCTTGCCCTGAACAACAGAACTCCACTGGTAACACAGGCTTAGAGGTAACTCCTGATTGCTCTGAAATTTCAACCAGCATTTTTCCATGTGTGCAAACTGCATTTTTTAATAAATCAGTCCAGTTATTCCTTATTTACCTTATAAAATTCATGTTGTAAGAGAAATACCTTTCATCAACGTTTGATATATGTTTTTACAAAACAGAAATGTTCACTCTCTCATGTCATTATTACTGCTTCACCCTTTAAAACATCCTGTTGTATGTCTACTCTGTGCCAGGAATATCTTGCATCAGAATCACCTGGAGGACTTATTATAACACAAATTGTTGTATCCCCACTTCCAGAGTTTCTGATATAGGAGATAAGGGGAGGAGCATGAAAATTTGCACTTCTGATCCTAACAACAAGTTGTTAACCATAGCCAAGGTGATACTGATGCTGCTGGTCTAGAGAAACACTCTTCTAGACGGAGGAGTTACGGAGACAAGGAGGAGAAATTTTATTCCTCGACAGATTTACCTTCCAGGGGAAGACTTGAACAGATTGGTAGAAAGAGTAACATGTCCATTATTGTGTCAGTGAAAATTAACTGGATTGAATTCGCATACACACTATAACACCATTTCTCTTGATTTTCCAATTCTCTATGTCCATGGCTAGATTCCTAGGCCTGCTATGCTAACTAAATAAAAAGCACTGAATCATCTAGAAGCCACATCTGGGCAGGTTTCAAGGATAAAATAAATCTATCATATGCATTGATTTCTTGTTCTGACCTTAGAAGGGGTAAATTATATCACACAGAAGCCTGTCTTTTAAAGTTTCAAGAATTTAATTTCTCTCCTCTGGCTTTTCAGCCTACTCAGGTAGATGGAAGGTCCCCTATTCACAGGCAGGAACTGCCCTGAGTTCCCTGGGAAACAAGGCTCCACATCATCGTCTCCGGGCTCAGGCCTCCCCTCTGCACTGAGTTCTCACTGGTGGGTACAGAAGTCTATACCAAATAGCTAGTGCAGCTGGGGAGAAGAGGGAGGCCTTTGGATACAGATTTTTAGAGCATCTACAGGAGCCAGCTAGACAATCCTGTGGCTCCAGCTTTAATATTCCCTGTGTCTGGAGTGAAGCTAGGTTTTCCTCCATTCATTACTCAGGGCCAGAATGTCTCAGACCCAACTCGTCCAAGAAATAATCATAAACAGGAGTCTGAGTCATCCTCTTTTCTGCAGCTGAGATAAAACTTGGGAGAAAATTGAAAAGTTGAATTTGAATTTCCTATCAGGGGTAGTTTGATAGACCAAGAAAAAATTAATTTTCTGGAGAAGTGTCACAGCTAAAATAACTATCTTTCCTTTTATGGCTAGTAGCTCCACACATAAAATCTTTCAAGAAATCTATTCATATGCAGAGGAAGAAGTGTGCTAGGGGAATTGTCTGCCAGAGATGTCAACCGCAGGCCTTCAGGGATTTGTTATACGGCTGGGCTTTAACCCATTTTACCAAGTACAATGGGCTGGATCATCCCATTTTGTTACAACTATACTCTCCTTTTATACGTACCTTGGGAATGAAATTACAATGGAATATATCGCTTCAACCTACAGCCCATAAATAGAACTAACTGAGGAGTAACGGCATTGTTAGCATATTTTGATTCTGGCATTAACAATAATGATTTCGTAACATAACAATGGAGCATATGGAACTTATATACATATGTGTGTTCCTGTAGCACTTAGCATAACACCTGTGTATGCAAAACACCTGATAGATATCTTTTAATTGAATGTCATGTCTTCCATTACACCCACTGGCCACTCAGATCCAATTTAATGCCAAATATATAGTAGTTGACATCTGGAAGGCAAAGTCTGAAAGGGTCAAATATGAACATCTTACTTGGAATTTAGGAGGCTCCTTATCTTGCCAAACCCCTTGTGAAATCCTATTGTTATGAATTTTGTCAGGTTCCTCGCTCTGTCAACGTTCTTCATGCTTCTATCTCAATACATCATTTTCGGTCTATGTCAAATCCTCACTGCTCTATATATCCCACTCTAATTTCTTCAGAACTGCCACAGAACTTAATCTGCATCTTTTTTTTATGACTTGTCTTCACTTCTTATAGTATTTATATACTGATTGCATAGCCTGTGACTTCTTGGAGAAGAAAAAAATCTACACATTTCTCAAAACTCTATCTGACAACACTACTTAACATTCAATAGAAGATTTTTTACTGATTGTAAAATAGACGGAGATGTAAACTCCCTGCAAATATTTTATATTAATATGAAGTATACTATATGTGAAATCAGTGGTCATCTACTTCAATGTAAAATAGAATAATTTAGACATTTTATAAGAAGACAGAGGACTACTAACAGATATATTACATAAGCAAAAAACTAATAATTTATTTAAAATAAGACAAATATGAAATATATAGGATATTATTTCTTTTCTGCTTTCTGGTACCCTTTTTAAAATTATGAACATTAACAAATTCATATATACATATATGTATGTGCACATACTATATATGTATGTGTGTGTATATATATATATATATATATATATATATGATGTCACATCTACATACAGATATGGATGGCCTGGGTTGGTACTCAGATATGAAACATAGCCACCAATACTATCTCTAACAGAGATTTATATCTTAACCACATCTACTCCATGGGAGCAATTAGTTTCTATTAAATCAACTTGAGTTTAAAATTACACAAATGTATTTACCTTTCTTTAGTCAATATTGCAAAGAAAATAGACTGGTCTGAGATAGCCCATGTAAAATTTGACAAACAAAACAGTACAGGATAAACAGTAACTACTTTTAGTTCTGAACATTTTAATATCTTTAATCATACACATATGCCAGTAATATGATCTTTTTGTTAAAAATTCACATATCTTAGAACCAACTGGAATATAATTGTTGCTATTAATCGGGTAAATTACCCATTGTGCCTCGGGAATATAATAAAACTATTATTTTTCTTTTGTGAGAAAGTTCAGAAGGGGAGTGTTTTAAGTATAATCAGTACTCGGGAATTTCCTGGTACTAACTAGGGTACACCTTCAGAAACAGGGCACCAAATTTGTAAATGTCACTCTCCAAAGACACTTAGTCTAGTAAAGACCTATACAGCCAACAACAGCAGAAGCGCCTATTTTTTTTTAAGTAACTTACCAAGAAACACCATTATACATGCATTAGTGTCAAGAACAAAGTAAGTAGCAGTACCTATCAAGAAGAGCAAGTATGATCTATTTAGGGAGGTTAGAATTTACCTTATAAAAAATACCAATGGAATATAAGAGATTCTAATAAAATTGCAATCTATTCAGTTAGGTATCAATGTGTGACAGATTTTCTGTGTCCTCAAATATTAGGTATATAACCTTAAGAGGTGGTATCTATATTAATATGAAGTATTAATATAATATGAAGTATCAAATAGAGCAACTTATTGGCAGTGAATCTCTAGGACACTCTAGGGAAGATCATGCCTTGAGTAAAATACTAGCATAGTTACACACATGGCTACGATGGTGTTGTTCACATTAAGATATTTTCTTTGTCAGCTATCCTAATGTCAATCACTTCTTCCCTATGGTGGATGCATTTCCAAGTATAATCTGTCAGGCAAAATTTCTATGGCTGGAGAAATTTGGCAACAATAGTTTTCAAACTACCCCTAGAGAAAAACATGGAACACAGCTCACAGCTTTAAAAAAGAAATGGCCCGAGGCGGAGAAATGAAACAGGAAGGGAGGGGGAGGGAGACAAACCATAAGAGACTCCTAGACTCACTAAAGGAACTAAGGGTGGCTAGGAGGTGGGGGTGGGGGGGTGGGGGGGATGGGGGGTGGGGGTTATGAGCTGTGGTGAGTGCTGTGAAATGTGTAAGCCTGACGATTCACAGACATGTATCCTGGGGCAAATAATACATTATATGTTAATAAAAATTAAAATAAAATAAAAGGATACATGTGGTATCCAAAAAAAAAAAGAAAGAAATGGGAGAAAGAAAGGGAGAGAAGGAGGAGAGAGGTAAGAGTGGGTTACTTGGGGGAGCTGTTATTTAGGGAGCAACTGCATACACCAGGTTGCAGAAATCATTCCTGGGAGTGAGAAAAATAGACCTTAAATATTTAATGAGACTCCTATTGAAGTCTAAACATTGCAAACAGAAAAACTGTTAAGTCTCCCTAAATCGTATAAAGTTTCTGGTAGAAGAGTGCAAGCAATCTATCAAGAACCTGGTATCTATAAAAGAAGCTCATTCATTAATACAGAATCAGGAAGACAGAAGATAAGGAGCAGCTCAGAGATGCCACTCTCTCCACATATGATTAGGGGTTTCAATAAGAACAGCATGGGGAGCAGCTGAGGTGGGGAGTAGCTGAGGTTTTCAAACACCCTCTTACATCCCTCATTCTCAGTGCACACATGCACAATTTATATAAATATAGAAAATGTAGCTCCATGTTTAAATTAATTGCATTATAAATGGCAGAATTCTTCCATAATGTGAGTTTGGTGATTCTCACTTATTTCTACAGATAATATAAAGTCTGGAACAAAATGAGTATTTTGGATATAATTACAGATAAATATTTTAAGAGTAAGAGTCTCAAAAGGCAATTATGGATTTTGGTTCCCTGGGCAACTAGCTGGAGTAATACATTCTCCTTACAATGGGAATGAAATAACCATTGGGTTCATCCAAAAGGCATGACTGATTCAAAATACACCAGGAAACTGTTTACATACAGATATTCTGAGAAATGCATTAGGCAATAGATTTGGTTGCTTTGAATTAGTCCCACAGAAATGATCACTGAAACATGAATAACAAAACTAAAAACCTGGATGAAACCACGTCCCACAGGTATTACTCCATCAAGGAATAAAGGAAGAGTCTTTCCTTCAGGAAGTTCAGATTAAAGTTACTGCCAGCCTCTCCTTCTCTCAACTTCCTGTTCCCCACACCTTTCTCCATGTCCTCTAGTAGCAACATGAATACATTTTCTCCTGGATATACTTCAGGAAAAGCAAATCCTACTTTATTGAATTTCACTTTAAAATGCTAGGTCAGCACTTTTAAAATGGCAAAATCCTCCTTCAATAAATGTTTAAAAATTATGCCAAAATTGCCTTAAGCAATAAGTTTGTTTAAGATTAAATAAAATTAAATAAATATTCTTTATAGTTTGGGATCCCCACTGCCATTTCTATGCAATTTATGTTGCGGCTTTTCTCCAACATGGTGCTCTAATATGTGGTACTTTCCAGCAGCACTGACCTCTGAACCACACTGTTCATCTGCACTGGAGTTTCTGAGAGGCTGTTGTAATTATCTTCCGTGGTATAAAAATCCACTCTTCTTTGTGCAGACCTGCCTGATTGAAAATATTCCTTGCAATACGCATTACAAGAAATACTTCAGGAAAGTCTGCACAAAGGTGAATGTTTTGGCAGTGAATTCCACACTCAACTGGTATGAGATTCCTCTTGACACTCAGCCTTTTGTTTTGCAAATTGTAAGAAATTGTTTTATCTGTGGATTCATTAACTCCATGTCAATAATTCCCAGATGAAATTCTGTTCCGTTCTATCCCTCTGAGACATTTACATTTCATGCCCTAACTAGTCTGAATGATGGCATTTGTTCAACATATTGTGCTTAATCAAATTAAGTTTTCTCCTTTCTTCTATAAGTCAGCGGTGTTTTAGCACAGCAACTTAAACTGCACATGTGTGTAACTTTAGGAGTTCATGCAGCAAGGAGGTTGGTATTGGATCAGGCTCCCTCAAAAGCCAGAAATAGAAGCTTAGAAAATGAGTACAATGATTAAATTTAGAGCAGGTAGGAGGTAAATTTCCTACTCCATGCACAGGATATGTCTTTTGCAGTGTGGAATATTTGAAGGTAACAAAGTTAAGAGTCTTAGAAAAGCAAAGAAGTTAACAAGGCAGTAAGACTATGAAAAATACTTGAGAATGAAGACAATTATATGGAAAATAACATAAAGAGGATACCTGTCAAGTTCATGGAAACAAACAATATGATACTTGGAGAGTTAAGAGAAATAAGAATTAAGAGAAAATAGCCTATTTGTTTATAAATCCATTGAGTCATTAACTCTTCATTGTATGTAACAAAATAGTTGACTTGAAACATTTGAAAATAAACTTGAAAATAGTTGAACTTGAAACATTAAAACTCAGTCGGTTAAGGGTCTGACTCTTGATTTCCACTCAGATCACAATCTCTGGGTCCTAAAATTGAATTCTTCTTGGGGCTCTGTGCGGGGTATGGTGTCTGCTTAAGAGTCTCTCTGTCCCTTTGCCCCTGCTCCCCACCCCCAAGAGTGCACCCTCTCTCTTTCTCTCTTTAAAAAATAATTAGTACCTAAATAAAAATAATTTTCCTTTTTGATTGTGGGTGATGCCACTTTCCCTGTATTTAGCAGGAAAAGCAAGTGAAATAAGTGTTGAACCAGATCTTTATATCATTTCTTTACTTTTTTTTTTAAGAGTTTTCAATAGCCCTTTCTTATCTACAACAGGACTTATGTTCACCCGGTGATTCCTTTTATATTATCATTTGCAATTGGTGGCCACAAACAGTATAATTTTGCATAATTAGTACTGTTCCATTTTAATGCATGTTTCTGTGACTAGGAATAGTCATGCATACAGCTAAGTTTATTTTACAACTACTTAGTCATATAGCATTAGTCAATTTATAGACATTACTTGGACTTTTGCTCATTTAATAAAAAAAAAAACCTTGGGTGTAATATTTTAGCTCCTACAAGATTCCAAAATATCAAATTATAAATCACAGTAAAACCTTATCTCTAGAACTGTAAAATATTTTTAATTATTAAAATTCTTGTTATAATTTTTCTTTATTAACTAATCACTTGAATAATTGTAACTAAGACAAATATAGAATATTCATAAATATAAACCGAATTCCTAGGAGAATGAGTGTATTAAGAAAACAACTCCAAAAATTATATGTATGTACAGTGTTGTTTAAGAAATGTGTAGAATAATTCAATGAAATACACCAGTCATAAAGAATTATATGATTTATAGTGAAGTACATCTTATTTCAATTCTTCTTTTACTTTAAAAAATCAGGAATAGTTATAATAAATTCCTCTTCATTTGATCAGAAAATGTGTGTCTACTCTGAAAGCACAGTATTAGCAGTTTACTGTTGACTTTATTAAGTCATTAAAAATAATTTAACTCATTAATTTGTATCTTTTTGTTCCAATTAAAAATATATGGTAATTCAGAAAATTTGGGTAAAGTATAAATATATAAAGAAGAAAAATACTTTGTTTTCTTAGAGAAGAAAATTTGTTGATTAATACATATAATATTTTAGGAAATTATTTTTCTGGAAAAATAAATATTGATATGGATGCAGTAACATAATTGGAGTCTTATGCACTTTTTAAAAATATAGCATTTAATATTCCTAAAGCTTAATTTAACGGCCTCATTAAAAATACACATGCTTTATGTATCCATCCCCATGTTATTGGATATTTAGATTTTCTCCAATTTCCTATGTCATATTTTTTTATCAATGAACACTTGAGTTCAATAATAATTTTGTGATTTTACCAATATTTTAAAGATTTATTTTTATTTTATTTATTTGAAGCAGAGAGAAAGAGAGAGAGAGAGCATGAGAGGGGAGAGGTCAGAGGGAGAAGCAGGCTACCCGCGGAGCAAGGAGCCTGATGTGGGACTCGATCATGCGACTCCAGGATCATGACCTGAGTCCAAGGCAGTTGCTTAACCAACTGAGCCACCCAGGGACCCCAATATTTTAAATAAATACTTAGAAGCTCTAATACTAGGTCAACGGCTAAGAGTTTTTTAAGTTCTCAGACGTGACTTGGTTTTCCAAAGTTTTATACTTTTATTTTTTTTTAAAGGTTTTATTTATTTATTTGACAGAGAGAGATCACAAGTAGGCAGAGAGGCAGGCAGGCGGGGGGGGGGGGGGGGGGGGGGGGGGGAAGCAGGCTCCCTGCTGAGCGGAGAGCCCAATGTGGGGCTCCATCCCAGGACCCTGAGATCACTACCTGAACCGAAGGCAGAGGCTTTAACCCACTGAGCCACCCAGGCGCCCCAAAAGTTTTATACTTTTATAGTACTCTCTCTCTGTCAGTTCTCATTCTCAACATTCTCCAAGCCTGGGTATTATAATTTTAAAAATATGGTTTTGTTAATTTGAGAGTTCAAAAGCCATAGCATATTCTTCCTTGATTTCTTGGATTATTGATAAAGCTGAACTGGTTTCTGGATGAAATTTCTGGCAAATTTTCTGGATAAATCCTTGTGTTTATTTTTTTTATTAGAATTTGATAGTTTTCTATTAGGGTGTGATCCTTAATATACTGAAAATATTAAATCTTAATCTACAATATTTGTTGCTGATATCCCTTACAGTTTTTTTTATTTGCCATTGAAATTGTTTAGGTAATTTGATCCAGAACAATTACCTACTAAATGTAAACACTGTCTTCATTTCTTTGTTTTTATCTTTGAAAGTATCTATACCTAGCTATCAGCTTGAAATTTACCTATGTTTTCTTCTCATTTAAAATGTTTATTTAGGGGCACCTGGGTGGCTCAGTCGTTAAGCGTCTGCCTTTGGCCCAGGTCAAATCCCAGGGTCCTAGGATCGAGCCCCGCATCGGGCTCCCTGCTCTGCAAGAAGCCTGCTACTCCCGCTACCATTCCCTCTGCTTGTGTTCTCTCTCTTGCTGTGTTTCTCTCTGTCAAATAAATAAAAATCTTTAAAAAAAATAAAACAAAATGTTTATTTATATTTATTTCACCCATCATTAATTTTGTTTAATAGTAGGAAATAAAAATTACTTTTTTTTTCCAAAATATAAACGGTGATCCAGATATTGTCTGGTTTGGTGAGCTTTCTTTTTCCATTGCTTGTGATGCTGCCTCATATATCAGAAACGAAATCCCAATCCAAAAGTTCTTTTACCTATGAGAGTTTAGTTTCCAAAAGATGCTTCTAGGTTCATTTGTTAGAGTTACATAATTGAACAAATGTAGGTCAGCAGAGATGGTGTATCTTTATTCTACATGTAGTTCTGATTTTAGGTTCAAAAATCTTGAAGGAAGCAGTTCTTAATGAAGGGAGAGTCTACACAGAGCAATATTACCTCCCCCTCCCAAATGCACATCTACAGAGATTTATTTCTATCTATCAAGACTTGTAAGAATACCATACAGTGCTAGCTATTAAACCACTTTCCAAAGTAGGGATTACAGGATATATAAAACTTGAGAGTCTTCTTAACCGTGTTTCTGTCAGGTAGAGAAAAATGAATATATTAAATTTGTCTTGAATTCCTGGCATAAATTCAAAATATACTTGCTGCACCATATATGTTATTGCCTCAAGCAGTTTGCTTATATTCTGTTTGGAAATTTTGCATCGACATTCACAACTGATTTTTTTTTTACTCACATTATGCCTCGTTTTGAAACTAAGTCTTGCATCACACAAAGAATTGAGGAGTGATTCCACTTTTAAGGGGGATATCTCTGGAATATTGTGGGTAAGATTGGAATTAGAGGTTTCTTGCATTTTGAGTGTTTGGTAAAGTTTGTGAATGGTTATTTTCCCTATTAGTGTTTTTACCACTGATTCAATTTATCTAGTTTATGGCTTTATCCCCTTTTTGTTAAACCTTTTTGTGACAAGTACTTAGAATTTATCCACTTCAGGTACATTTTGAAATGTAATGTGATGAAGATAATAATACTTTATGTGAGTAGTCTAAAAAACTAGCTTTTCATCTTTCAATACTATTTTCTTTTTATTTTTTTATTTTCTTTTTTTTAAACTCATTAATTTTAGTTCTTGTTTAGTTCCATTTATACTCATTTAAAAAAAATACTTAAAATTCCATCTTTAGCCCCTTTGCTTTTCACTTTTTTCTGCCAAAATAAGTATTTAAATTTATAAATATCCCTCTGATTTCTGCTATAAATTCATCCTGCAAATAAATGATATATAATAATATTTTTCTTATTTTTAGTTTTTAGGATTTTCTAATATTCATTATATGAGCCATGATTTATCTATATTTTATTTATGGTTTGATTAATAAGTCCATTATGTTCAGACCACATATCTAAATTAGAACAATATTCTTTATTAGCAGACTCAGTATTTGGAAATTTGTTTACTTGCTAAATCAATTTCAAGGTCACTCATGGGTGTGTTCAGTGAGAAAAAATTTGAGTCACCTAGCATGCACATTCTTAATTGAGATCAACTAGGGAGATACTCTCGCTTCTTGTTTCAGTTCTCATACTGTTAAAAAAAAAAGTCTTTTTCATGGTCTATTTAGTTCCATGTTTTTGTATTTCTTTCCTTTTTGTTGGTGATTTCATTGTTTAAAATAGTCCCCAACCATAATGCTGAGTTCTGTTTAGTGGCTCTGAGCACAGGAATACTGTAATGTGCCTTATGGAGAAAATAGGTGTTAGATAAGCTACATTCATGCATGAATTACAAGGCTGTTGGATGTGAGTTTAACATCAATAAATCAATAATATAGGTTAAATAAGTTTTTCTTTCTACAGAAACACACATAAAACAAGGTTATATGTTGATCAGTAGACAAAATGTTGTAACCAGAGGTTGGCATGAACCCACCTCTGTTTCCCATAGGAGCAAAGGTTCAGTGTTCACAAACTCAGTATCTACAGACATTTATAGAACATGACTGCCATAAATAATGAGAATAGACTGTACTTTGAAATTTTTGAGACTTTTTTATGTATAAACATGGGGTCGCTTTCCATAAATGTTCCAGGAATGCTAGAAAAGTGCATATTTTGTTGATATTGGCTTCTGGATATGGTTTTATATATATATATATATTATATATATATATATATATTATATATATATATCATTGATATTAAAATTGTTAAGTAATATGCAGTCTATATTCAAATTTTTTGTTTCTCTTAATGATTATTAAGAAGTATAAAATCACTATATGGTCATTTTCATAATATTTGTCAATATTCTTTCATTTTGTATATTTTGATGCTATTTTGCTAAATGTACAAAAATTTACCAATTCCTCTTTCTGGTTCTTCTAACTTTTATATTTAGTATTTGAACTCTCTTCATCACAAACAATTTTTTTTGTTTTCTTTAAATTTTTTTTCATGTGGCAGTTATACAGACACACCACATTTATTTTGGTTAGTAATTCCCTGTTATATCTTTTTCTATTCTTTAAACTTGATTTTTGTGGAAAAAAGGTAAATATATAAAATGCATCTCAATAAGCAGTTGTCTTAAATCATACTGGTAATCTTTCTTTTTTAACTAGAATATTTCATTAACTGGCATTAATTGTAATTACTGATATATTTTCTGTTTAGTTTTAATGGTGTATCCCACATTTTGTATATTTTCTTTTTTATTCATCTCCTCATCTTGTCAGGGTATTTTGTTCACCATATAACTTTTCATGTAAGTAAATAACCTTAAATTCACATACAATTAATTCATCTAGTTTTGTTTTATTAGCCGGTGATGGGTACTCAGTTCACTTTTCTGGTGCCTCCTGGTGCAGAGAAGAATATAATTATATTCTTCAGTTCAAGGAACACTATCTCCTTCAGACCATTGAAACTATCTCTTTTTTTTTTTCTTTTTCTCTTTTTTGTTCTCCTTCAGCAGAGATCACTATATCCTTTCCTTTTCCCCATAGGTATGCATTTTAAGATTTTATATACTTTTGAAATATAGATTATTGATTTTGCTTATTTTAATTAACATAAATGTTATTATTTTAGAAATCATCCTGTTCTTATTTAATGATAATTTTAAGTGTATTCATTTATCATATATATATCATGTTTTTATGATATATACATATTGTCTAGCAGCTGTGATTTTTTTTTTCTTGGTGGTTTACAGGAATTCCACATAATTATTAATGTCCTGTTAAATCTGGACATTTTAAATATCTTTTGCTTGTCACACATATGTTAACTAAATGCCCTTTTTGAAAGGAAATCCTTGTATACGATGTGATAAGATCCATCAATTTTTCACCTTCAGTTTGCATTTTTAGGGTTTTGTTAAAAAATCCTTCCATATTCTGGAATCACAGAAATATTTTCCTATATTTGCATCTATTAAATTTATAGCTTTTTTTCAAATTTAGGTATTTAATGCAACTGGAGTGTGAGATACAAATTATAAACTAAATGCCCAACTTTGTATTTCTCCATACATGTCAAGATCCCATATTCACATTTGTTTGTTTCTGAATTATCATTATATTCTATTAATTTATTTATCTACTTGGGTTCTATTTTTATGACTATATTTTTTATTATGTGTAATAGCTTTATGTTTCCTTCTCTGCGTTATTCTCTTTTTTGGTCATTCTTAATTAAAATTGATTTGAACTCTACATTTTAGAAAAATATCTTTGTATAACTTCAAAAATTCATTATAACTTTTATTAGAATTAAATTTCATTTATAGATTAATTTGGGGAGAATAAATATCTTTACAGTGTTAAATATTCTTACTAATATATGTGAAAATATATGTTACATATCTTTTCAAGTTTTTAGATTTTTTTTCTACCCTCTAATATATATTGTTTTCTATTTAAAGTTCTTGTACATTTATTTCTATAAAGGTTTTCTATTAAAAAACTGAAACTTTATTTATATTATCTAGTTGATTGTTTCTGGTATAAAGGAAAACTATGTATTTTATAATTTAATATTCTATCCAGATATTTCTGAATTTTCATTTCTTTTTTCAAATTCTCAAATTTACAATTCTCTAATAGTACAATAGACATAATTGTATTATTTGCTAATAGCAATGAATCTGTGCCTTCCCCTCTAATCTTGATATTTATTCCCATTTCTTAAATAATTGGCCAGCATTTCCAATAGTACTTTGAAGTAATAAAATATATTCTTATAGTTTTCCTAAACTTAAAAAGAATGTACTCAAGTGAAGCATGTTATTTTTTGTGAGATTTAATTTTTCTTTTTTTTTTTTTTTCAATTTCAGGAAGTCAAAACAACCCCAGTAATAAAATTTTCCAGGGGGTACTATAAAGAGATCATCATATCAAATAATTAATGTTGTCAGTAAGTTAAAAAAAAAAGTTCTCCTCAGATCTATTAACCAGACCATCACATCAAAAACAATCCTTTAATTGCAACAATTTTGGTATGAAAAACAAATATAGATTGATTTCTTCTAACATAATCCAGGAAAAGATTTATAAAAATGCAATTAAACAACTTCAGAACAGTTATTTATTTTACTTTTTATTTCATTATTATTACTGTTATTAATACTATTATTATCGTTATTTCATCTTTTAACTGAGCTTTCTATAAGTATAGATCGTCAGTTAATTCATGTGTTGTTAGCCTTTGCCAGTTTTCTGACCAAAGTAGTATTCCACCTTCTCTGGTAGGATGGAAAATAGTATTAGCTTAAGGTCAAACAAGGAGTACTGTTGAAAATTTCTATGAGAACTGATAAACTTTAGGACATATTTCTGAAAAGTATTTTATATACAGTCAGAAATTAGCTAACAGAATACTCACAGATATTATTAACTTCCTCTCTGAAAGAATTTCTAATATTCATTCTTTCTTATATTAAATCAGCAACTTCATATTGCATGTACATATTATCTCCAGATTGTACCTCAAGATAAATATAAACATTAAAACAAGCGTATTTACTCCACATGATACTGAACTTCTGAATAAATATGATGTACACCTCAATTCTATATAGTGTCGAAAGAGTGAACAAATTTAAACACCACTTTCTCTACCATTAATATTAATTAAAAGCCCCTTCTAAGAACAAAAAGGAGACGGTTGCTGGAGGTATTATTTTAATTTACAATTTGGAGAATGTGGAGTGGAATTATTTAATGAGATTAATACAGCTTACACTCTTGTTTCAAATCACCCTGCCCTCTCATATTCTGGATAAAGATTACACTAATAATAAGTATAATGATAATGGCAATAATTTCCCAGGTATATTGTTACAGAGGATTTTCCTGTCTCCAGTCCACATGGTTTTAATATACATGAGAAAGAGGTAGAGAAAAGAAGAAAGTTAAATACTGGTGAGGAAAAGAAAATATTTAAATTAACAGCATGTAACAGAAAGATGTATTTCAAATAGTACAAAAGGACATCTGAGTGGCAATGTTTAAGCTACTATAACAATTTTTTTAGAGATTTATTTATTTGAGAAGGAGAGATAATGAGCAAATGTGAGCAGGGGGGGAAGAGGAAGAAGAGGAGAGAGAATCTCCAGCAGTCTCATTGCTGAGCATGGAGCTCAACACAGGGCTCAATCTCACTATCCTGAGAGCATGACACTCAAATGACTGAGCCACTATAATTATTACAAGAAGGGTACTTTAATTGCTTATTATATAGCCACATTTTGAGATAACTGGTGTATACCATTATATTCATTTACATTGGAAATGAAATGTCATGATTTTTAAAAAGGCACTGGCTTATGGTTAAGTGATTACTGATCAGTGAAATATAATACCTAAGATAAAATCATTAATTAAAGGTAAAGAAAACTGCTTAATGGTTTTAAAGATTAAGAAAATGAATAGTGGGATGCCTGGGTGGCTCAGTTGGTTAAGCAGCTGCCTTTGGCTCAGGTCATGATCCTGGGGTCCTGGGATTGAGTCCCAGATCGGGCTCCTTGCTCGGAAGGGAGCCTCCTTCTCCCTCTGCCTCTGCCTGCCTCTCTGCCTGCTTGTGCTGTCTCTCTCTCTCTCTCTCTCTCTCTGAGACAAATAAATAAATAAAATCTTTAAAAAAAAAAGAAAATGAATAGCATACACTGATATTAAAGGTAAACAAAAGTAAAATAATTATATTTAGACATTAATAATATTAATAAAAGCCATGTAATAAAAAATATAATTTAGAGTATAAGTGTATTACAATGTTTTTACTGTAATATCAATAATCCTAAGTACCACAGACTAATATATAAAAGAGAAAAACTAAAATTGAGAAAAGTTTTATGTTAAGGCAAAAATTTTCATAACTGCTAAATAGATACATCAGTAAAAATAAGTGTTTTATATTATTAAATTTTATATGTATATATGTATATGGTATAATTTCTTTGCTTGATTAGGAAACACCTGATGTCATTTAAAAACATATCATTTGAGGAATTGAACGGTTTTATTTGCATTTTACTTGTAATTTTAAGAAAATTAGCTACTACAAACTACTGCACAATTGTTTCTTAACCCTGAAGTTAAACATTCTGGAAGCAAAATTCTGAATTAAATTATACACTGAATATCATCTGGAATAACCTTGTTTATGAAGTTAAATTTTCTTAAAATGTATATCCAGTCATGCAGAATTTAAGAAACAAAACAAATGAATGGGGGGTAAAATAAAAAGAGAGGCAAACCATAAAAGAGATTCAACTATAGAGAATAAATGGTTTCTGGAGGGGTGTGGGAGGGGAGATGGGCTAAATGAGTGATGGGGAAGGAGGGCACCTGTGAGGAGCACAAGGTGTTATATGCAAGTGATGAATCACTAAGTTCTACACCTGAAACTAATATTACACTGTATGTTAACTGGAATTTAAATAAAAACTTAGAAAATGTAAAAAAAGGTATATCCAGATATGTATAAGGGGATGTTCATAATAGTCAAATATAGTAAGTCTTAGAAAACTCAAATCTCCCTGTGAAATAGTAATCTAGGTTATAAACTTATTCATCTTTCTATCTATTTACAATCAGAAAAAAAGATACCCTTGCTCATAAAGTCGAACTATATCAAAACAGTTTTATTCCTTTAATCCTACAAAGCAAAGTTAAACAATAACACTATTCTAAGTGCAAATTCCTCTTATTATTTGGAATTAAGACCTATCTAAACCAAACAAGATGGTCTACACAAAGTATGAGCAGAGGGGGCAGAGGAAGAGGGAGAGAGAGAATCTCTAGCAGGCCACTCTTATCTTTCTTATGCTATGATGTCCTGGTGTGATTTTATGTTTGCTCATTACTGGCTTTAGTGAAATTTATAGTTTTGATAATTGAGCCTAAGGGTGATTTTTTAAATAAAGTTTTTAAGAACTGTGTGCTGAGAAAATCAGTTAAAACAAAATTTTCAGTTAGAGAAGAGAATTGTGAGTTGGTGTTTCCATTAATTATTCAGAAAATTACAAAGCTGCTCCCACACTAATGGAGCAGAGTTCTCAATTTGACTCAATTGAGCAACTGCTGACAAATGCCTAGAAGGCCTCACTGGTGCTTGATCTTGCAGGCTCAGCAGGAATAGCTAAAAGAACAGTACTGTTCATTTTACAAAATGTAAAATGCTGATAGTTTGTTCTTTTAATTTAAAGCAATCAGAGTTAAACACATGCCAAATTATATAGTAAAAGATCTTATAGTGGTAAGTGTAAGGCCATCTAATAAACCAGCAAAATAAAGATCTTTGTCTCTCTCGCCTTTCTTGTGGAACTACAAACTAACCCTCAAGTACAGTTGTATTTTTACACACTTGTGATATTGGTTTCCAGAAAATCTGGGTCAGAAGATGAATACATTCAAACATATATAATATTTATAGGAAGGAAATATCATATATTTTTTTTACTATTGAGTCACAGTGTTATTATTTTATTCAAAAGACAACTGATGAGCATCGTACTCAAATTATATGGTAATAACTCATAGTGCATTAACAATTGTATAATTTATATTTTAAAAATGTTTTTAGAGACTTCAGATTTCTGATCCAACATGTAAAGGAGTTGAAAGTCATTTTTCCTATTTTTATACAAAAACTAACCAGCCAAAGAAACAAAAACCTGAAGAAACTGAACATCACTTACTTTTCTTGAGCTCTTCAGAGAAGTTACAGGGCAAACCACCACTGAAAGCTAGGGGTGGAGAAAATCTAGAAGTATAGCACCTGTGACTTGCTTTACACATGAGCTGATGGATGCCACAAACAAGTAGAAGTATTTAAATAGTAATTTTGATTTATTGCTGGAGGCTGAATGTGGACTAGCTTAAGAGTGAGAAGCTACTGGAAGCTAAAGCCAAAGGGGGAAGAGCTCATGCTTTTGCACACTTTTTTTCCAAGAACTCCACAGTGTTCTCATGGAGAGGATGTAAGAAAATATTCCACAAAGCCCTGAGAGTAGGAAGGGAGAAGTAGCCATCATGAAGTCTTCTTAGCCCTTTTTCCTAACAAAGTTTTAGTCTTCAGGGACCAGGGAAAAGGACCTCAGCAGAGAGTAAGGCTGATACTCTAACCCAGCTTGAGGAAAGGAACTGCTTTACTCCAGCTAGAGATACAACTGGAATGTGCTTGCTTGGAGCAGAAGCTGCTGGAGGCGTAAACTGACAAGGTCACATAAATGGCAAATTTTGACAAAATATTCAAGGCTGTGTGAAGACTATCATGAAAATGAGAAACTCCTAGGAGCTGCAGTCATATGGAGCACCCACACTTTCATGGGCTTTCCTTCTAGGAACCTAAGGGGATAACACTTTGTGGTTCTGGTTTGAAAAGAAAAGAACAAGCATTTTGAAATAATCTCAGAGCTTTCTCCATAATAGAAATCTACTTTCCATGGGAAAACATTTTGCCAGAGCCTTCTTCCAGCTAGGGGAAGGGAATTCCCCCAACCCCAGCCTCGTCCAAACTTCCAGTTTTACATAAGAAAGCAAACCATCAGTCAGCAGATAAATAAATGCTGTAATTTGCAGGAGATATAGTATAAGGGAATGAGACTGGTAACCCTGTAGTTGGAGAAGGGACTAGGGGTCAGGGTGGGAAAAACTCTTTCTACTTGCTGGAGGGACAGAATTACTTCAAAGACCACTTCCCCAAGAAACAGTTCCACTAAAAGACAAAGACTATCCAAAATTTTGAAAATCCTCACTCTCCCATATGCCACCATCAATCTTGCATGACCCCAAAAGTAATAAAAGTAAATAAAAGGTGAAAAAGATGCCTGATGCTGATTCTCTGAGAGTAGTACAAAAAGAAGCTCTGAAACCAAGAGGAAAGTACAAAACAATGACACAAGAATTGAAAGCTCTTAAGCCTATAGCTACCATAAGCACAGAATGAAGTTCAAATCCCAGCCATATTAACATAATCTTCACACTAAAGACTTATTTACCTCAGAGCTTACTACACTATATGTCCTTTCTAGCTTTCAACAAAAAAAATCACAACATGTGATAAAGTTAAAACAAAATAAGAAGCATTCTCAAAAGACAAAGCAACGCATCATTAGAGCTACTATCATTTGATTAGTTATTGAAATGATCAACAGGGATTTAACATAACCATTATTAACATATTAACTCTTATTAATTAATATATCATTAAAGATGTTAAAGGCTGTAATAGAAAAGAGGAAATATGCAAAAGTAGGTGGTTAATATAAGCATAAAGAAAAATATAAGAAAGAATTATAAGGAAATAGAAATATAAAAATATATATTACAGTAATAGGAATAAAGAATGCCTTCAGCAGTCTCATCAGTAAATTTAATACAGTCAAGTAAAAAAAAAAAATCAATGAGTTTGAAGATAGGTCAAAAGAAAATCCTCAAAGTAAAATGTTAACTGAAAAAAGAAAAAGAATAAAAGCCAAAAATAAAAAACAAAAAAACACCCAGAATATCCAAGAACCATGGGGAGATATCAAAAGATGCAGCATTTACTTAACCAGGAAACTAGAGGAAGGAGAAAGCAGGAAAGCAAAATACTTAAAGAAATAGTAGTCAAGACTTCAAAATTAATGACAGATACCAAACCACAGATCAAGAAGTTCAGGGAAATCAAGCAAAACAAACACACAAAACAACACAAAAACAAAAATATAAAAACCCAACATATATCACATTGAAAATAAAACATCAAAGGATGTCAAAGAAAGCTAGGAGAGGAGAGCTCACCTACAGAAAAATAATGATAAGGATTATAGCTGACATCTCACAAGAAATAATGCAAACAATGGAGAGAAATCTTTAAAATATTCAAAGAGAAAAATTGCCAAACTTTAATTCTATAATCAGGGAAATTATCTCTCAAAAGTAAAGAAGAAATAGAAACTCTCTTAGACAAATAAAAACTGAAGTAATTTATTTCCAGAACTTAGTTGTCTGTTTAAAGTAATAAAAGTAACAATGTATTGGGTATTCATAGCATATGGATAAGTGAAATGAATAAATTTAATGTAATAAGAAATAGGAGGGAAGAATTGAGAACACCTTGCTATTAAGTACTTAACAATGCACATGAATTGCCACAATATTATTTAAAAGTAGACTCTAATTATTTAAACTTGTATTTAGGTCAATGTTTTAAAAAGTCCATAAAGGAAGTATAACTGATATGTCAAAAGAAGACATGAATTTAAATCATAGTAATGCTACTTAAAAACAAAATAAGAAAAAGATCTAAAAAAATGAAAAATAAATACAACCAAAAGAAAATATTTAAAGATGATAGATTAGTTTTTTAAAGATTTATTTATTTATTTTAGGGAGAGAGAAAGAGAGAGAGAAATTGAGAGAGTGGGGTAGGGGCTGAGGGAGAGAAAAAATCCTAAGCAGACGCTGTGATGAGCAAGGAGTCAGACTGGGGGCTGGATCCCATGACCCTGAGATCAAGACCTGAGCCAAAACCAAGAGTCAGCTGCTTAACCAACTGAGCCACCCAGGCACCCCTACAGATGATAGATTTTAATCCAACTAGATGACTAATCACTTTAAAAATAAATAGTTAAGGGCACCTGGTTGACTTATTTGTATAAGTATCTGACTTGATTTCAGCCCAGGTCATGAGCTGGTCATGAGATTGAGCCCCTAGTCAGGCTCCATGCTCAACACAGAGTCTGCTTGGGATTCTCTCTCTTCCTCTTCCCCTTACCCCTGCTCACTCTCTCTCTCCCTAAAATAAGTAAGTAAGTAAATAAATACTTAAAACACAGAACTTAAGAAAAAGGAGACTCATATTGGAAAAAACGAAAACAAGACCAACCGATATGCTCTGTATAGGAAGCCCACTTCAAAAAATATGCCAAAGAAAGATAGACCATGCTGACACTAATCAAAAGCAAGGTAGAGTGCAATCTTAGTTTCAAGACATATCAGATTTCAGAACAACTAAAGTCATCAGAAACTAAAAAGTTATGTGAAATCATGATAAAAGGATCAACTCTCAAAAAAGGCATATTATTCTTAATAATGTAGGCACCTAACAAGAGAATATAAAAGTAAGTGAGGTAAACTGATAGAACTGAGAAAAGAAATGGACAAGTCCATTATTATCCTGGAAGACTTCACTCCTTTACCAGTAACTGATAGATAAAGTGGGGGGAAAGTAAGTAAGGATTTCAATGACCTAAATACTGGTCTAATAATCCTCTCAATATAATTGGTATTTATAGAATACTCTCTCCAAAAGTCACATTCTTCTAAAGTAGGCATGGGACATTGACCATAACAGACCATATTCTGGGCCATAAGACACATTTTAATGAATGCAATAGAACACAAATCTTACAGTGTATTTTCAGAACACAAAAGAAACTAGAAATCAGTAACAGAAAGACTGCTAGAAATTCCCAAATACTCAATAACTAACATACTTGTAAACAATCAATTAGTCAAAGAAGATTCAAGAGCAACTGTTACTTTGAGAAAAATGAAAATGAAAATATTACATCGAACTTTGTGGAATGCTTCTAAAGAAGTGCTTAGAGAAAAATTTTTTACAGTAAATGCATATATTAGGAAAGAAAATAATGTAAGTTTCCACCTTAAAACAAAACAAAATTGGAATAATGGGAGCAAATTAAACCATGACGAGCAAAACAATAAGAACAACAAAAACAGAACTCATAGGAACTAAAAACAGTAAATCAGTACAGAAAATTAATAAAATTAATAAATATCTCGATGGGTTAATCAAGAAAAAAAGACAAAGATAAGCAATATTAGTAAAGAAAGAAATGTCTTCACTGCTTTCATAGACATTAAGAAGAAAATAAGATAATGCTATCAACAATTTTGTGCTCATAATCTTATTTGGAAAAAACAGACCGATTCCCTGAAAGAATAATGAAATTCATCCAAAAAGAAAGCTATAATCTCAATCACCCTATTTCTGTCAAGGAAGTTGAATTATTAATAAAACATTGTAAAAAATAAAATATAAGGTCCAGATATTTTCACTGGTACATTCTATCATTTAAGGAAAAAATATTACCAATTTTACATAATCTCTTCCAGACATTTGAAGAGAAGTAAATACTTTCTAATGCATTTCATAAGACAGTAATCACTCTAATACCAAAACAAGATAAAGACATTAGAAGAAAATTACAAACTGAATATATCATGAATACAGATGCAAAATATCTTAATAAAAATTGATAAATTGAGAGAACTCAAATGTTTATTACTACTCTATTAAAACTATTACAAAATGAAAATATTATTGAAGAAAAAAATTGGTAAGTTGAATTCAGCAATATGTAAAAATGAGATGCTATATCACAAGTAGAATTAATCCCCAGAAGTAATACTTACTCTATTAAAACTATTACAAAATGAAAATATTATTGAAGAAAAAAAATTGGTAAGTTGAATTCAGCAATATGTAAAAACGAGATGCTATATCACAAGTAGAATTAATCCCCAGAAGTAAGGCTGGTTAAATATTCATAAATCAATCAAGCTTAAGAAAAAAAAAAGTGATCATATTAATTGATGCCTAAAAATAATTGAGTGAAGTTAAAATCTATTTTTTATAAAAACTAAAAATAAAGGGAAACTTTTTCATTCTGAATAAAGTATATGTTCATTATATTATATACTATATATATAGCCATTATATTAAAAATTATAGCTAATTCATGTATTGATGCCAGACTGAACAATTTCTGCCCAGGATTGGAAACAACGATGGACAGTCTCTCTTACCATTTGTATTCCAAAGCACATTGGGAGTCCTAACTAGTGCAGTAAGACAAGAATAAGAAGTAAAAAGTATGTGTATGGTTAACAGAAAAATAAAAATGTCTTTATTCAAAGACAATGACTGGGTACATAAAAGATGCTATTAAAACATCTACCAAAAACAAACCAACAAAAACAAACAAACAAAAAAACTTCTCCTGAAACCAGTAAGGTAATGTGTTGTGTTTGCCTGTCAGTATACAAAAGTCAATCATCTTTCTAAATACTAACAGTGAACAATTAGAAGTCAAAAGAAAAATATATATATATTTATATGCATACCTTTTACAATGACATCTCTCCAAATTAGTAATCATGTTTCAATTTTACTTAATATGTACAGGATTTGTGTATGTAGAAAACTGTAAAATTCTGATGACAGAATCCAAGGAAATCTAAGTAAATTGAGAGATATCACATGTTCATGGACTGGAAGCCTCAATTTGGCTAAGATGGCAATTCTTTGCATTTTGATCTATAGATTCACCACAATTTCAATCAATTTCCAGCAAGGTTTTTGTAGATATTGTACAAATTGATTCTAAAATGTTTATTAAAAGGCAGAAGTGCTAAAATACCCAATGCAATTCTGACAACAAATAAAGTGAGAGAACTTATATTACTGAATTTCAAAATTTACTATAAAACCATGGTAATTGAGACAACATGGAATTGGCCAAATAAATAAATAAATAAATAAATAAATAAGTGTTTTGATCAGGGAAACATAATAGAGAACTCGGAAATAGACCCTTACAAATATAGTCATGTGACTTTTGACAGAGATGCAAAGGCAATTCAACAGAGACTTGCTGAAACAATTGGATGTCCACATTCAAAGAAAAAAAAATGCAGAATCCATGCCATATGCAAAATTAAATTACAACATATCAGAATCCTGTGTAAAATGTAAAACTGTAGAGATGACATACCCAATAAAGGCTTAATATCCAAAATCTATAAAGAACTTTTCAAACTCAGCATCCAAAAAGCAAATCATCCAGTTAAGAAATGGGCAGAAGACATGAACAGACATTGCTCCAAAGAAGACATACAAATGGCCAACAGACACATGAAAAGATGCTGAACATCACTCATCATCAGGGAAATACAGATTAAAACCATGATGACATATCACCTCACATCTGTCAAAATGGCTAAAATTAACAATTCAGGGAACAACAGATGTTGGTGTGGATGTAGGAAAGGAGGAATACTCTTACCCTGTTGGTGGGAATACAAGCTGGTGTATCCACTCTACAAAACAGTATGGAGGTTCCTCAAAAAGTTAAGAATAGAACTACCCTATGGCCCAGCTATTGCACTACTAGGTATTTACCCAAAGGATACAAAAATACTCATTCAGAGGAGTACATGTACCCCAGTGTTTATAGCAGCATTATCAATAATAGCAAAACTATGGAAAGAGCCCAATTGTTGATCAACTGATGAATGGATAAAGAGGATGTGGCATATATATACAATGGAATATTACAATTTTATATTACTAAATATTATTTTATATTACTAAATATTATATTACTATATTTCTACTTGGCCATCAAAAAGAATGAAATCTTGCCATTTGCAACAATGTGGATGGAGCTAGAGTGTATTGTACAAAGTGAAAAAGTCAATCCAAGAAAGAAAACTACCATATGATTTTACTTATATGTGGAATTTAGGGGAAAAAAAACAAATGAACATATGGGATGGTAAAAATGAGGGGGAAGAGACCCTTCATGATAGAGTACAAACTGAGTGTTGATAGAGAGAGGTAGGTGGGGATAGGCTAAATGAGTGATGGGTATTAAGGAGGGCACTTGTTATGATGAGCACTGGGTGTTATATGATGAATCTCTAAATTCTACTCCTAAAACCAATATTACTTTATATATTAACTAACTAGAATTTAAGCAAAAATTTGGAAGAAAAGAATGACCTTAAAAAAACAAAACAAAACAAAACAATGCAGTCATTTTGGAAGACACCATGATAGTTTCTTTTTTTTTAATATTTTATTTATTCATTCATTTGAGGGAGAGACAGAGACAGAGAGAGCACAAGCAGGGGGAGGGGCAAAGGGATAAGGAGAAGCAGACTTCCTGTGGAGCAAAGAACCCAATGTGGGACTTGACCCAAGCCAAAGGCAGATGCTTAACTGACTGAGACACTCAGGTGCCTCAGCATGATAGTTTCTTATAAAGCTAAGTAGAGACTTACTCTCTAATCCAGCAGCCATGCTCCTAGATATTTACCCAGTGATCTGAATATGTATATATAGATATAGACATCTATACATGGCATGTAGGTAGAGAAATGATTGGATAGATAGATAGATAGATGATAGATGATAGATAGATAGATAGATAGATAGATAGATAGATAGATAGATAGATAGATTTATGATGAAGATTGGCTCACACAATTATGGATGCTGAGAAGTCTAGTCAAATGTCTGGGCATCTTGTGGCCCAGTCTAGTTGGCACATAAAATTATTCATCAAATACAGGTTAGTATATATGCTAGTATGTCCAAGCCTTATCCACTGAGAGGACCTAAAAGCAATGAGATCCCAGTAGCAATAGGCACACTAATTTTCTCAAGGTCAAACTTCAGTTTAGTAGCAAGATCACTAATGTAAGCATATACATGTTTGACCACAACACCTGAGAGTTTAAGCATTAGGATGAACTGACTCCCTGGACATTTAATTTTTAAATAGAAGACTTTATAATGATCACTGTTTCTTAGAAATGTAAATTATAGATCTTGATCCGGTACATGAGATATATGCAAAATGACAGAAATTAGGCCAGATGTAAATTTAATATCTTCTTGAAAGAAGTAATGCCCGAAATTGCAGAATTTTAATAAAAATTATTTTGCCTGACCTAAGTAATTGCCTCAACACTTTTTATAAAAAGACCAGAATCTTAGAAGTTTTTGCTAATATGTTCAAATGGTGAAGTATGTTTTCCTAAACAATTAATTGTATACTCATTGGTTGCTATATTTAAATGTGTCTAAACTCTATTAGAAAATTATCTGATAGAGGAGTGACTGCTATACAAAGTTTTTTAAAGGACATGCAGAGATATTTGTCGTACTTATACATAAATCATTAACAACACAAAACACTAATTTATAATATATTGGTCATAACTTTTGGTAATCAATGTCACTTTTCTGTGGTGTACTTGCATCTTTAAAAGAAAAAGAGGCAGAAACTATGTATGATCAAAACATTTTCATTTGGATGAAGTTAGATCCCTATTTAGTTTAATATTTAGCTCTGGGTTTTCTTTTTTTTTTTCTAAGATTTTATTTATTTATTTGACACAGAGAGAGAGATGACAAGTAGGCAGAGAGGCAGGCCAAGAGAGAGAGGGAGAAGCAGGCTCCTCGCTGAGCAGAGAGCCCGGTGCAACTCGATCCCAGGACCCTGAGATCATGACCTCAGCTGAAGGCAGAGGCTTTAACCCAGTGAGCCACCCAGGTGCCCCTAGCTCTGGATTTTCTGGTAGGTACAAATTCTTTAGTCTACAACATACCATTAATGTTATTGGTATAACAATTTAATAACTATAATATTTTTTCAGTTATTAATATATCATTTGAAATAATGTAAAAATATGCCTACCAACACTAGAAACTACACAACAACAACAAACGCCCTTAATTTCTGAGGGAATTTGATATTTTCTCTGGTATTTTTTTTTCTCAGCTATACTATTTACCAATCTTAAAATTAAAAGAAAGATTTTTCTGATATTGAAGTTCTCAAAAAGTTTAGCATCCACACATCCCTTTTAAGGAAATATTAAAGGAGGAGCACTTGGGGGTCTCAGTTGGAAGAGCATTGCCTCTTGATCTCGGGGTTGTGAGTTTAAGCTCCACATGGGATTTAGAGATTACTTAAGTAAATAAAAACCTTAAAGATACGTTAAATGATATAGTCAAGAAAACCAAAGGAGACAACGTGAGAAAAAGGAAGGCATTGGATCCAAACAATTGTGGCTATGGAATAGAAATACATGTTCTAAGAGTTACAGATGGGATTTTACTGCAGGCTTAGACAACAGCAGGTCTAGATTGGAGCAGGATGACAGAAAGGTTCAGAGTAGACAAGTGCCAAATAGAAGGCAAGTAGTTGCAGGAAAATGGAATGTTGCTTGCATATTTCCACAAATTCAGTAAGTGATTGAAATAATTCTAAGAAACTTTAGACAGTTTATTACTCGTGGAAGAGTAGGACATATGAGTTTCTTCACCTGGTTCTCATTGATCCCCACCCCAACAAGTCCCATAGAGGCTCAGTGGAACACTGCCCACAGTAGAACTGTGAATATAAGTAAGTCTCTTCATAGAAACCGGAGGCTTTACTATCCTGTAATTAACTAAATTTGTCCACTAACCTGCAAGGACCCTATATCTAGGATCCAAAGATATTACCTTGAAAAGACTGTTTAAGACTTGTGAAAACACCGTGGAGAATTGTTTTCCAACACCACTAGAAACCTAAGTGGCATTTTCTTACAATTTTGTTCTTTCATCAGAATGAAAAAGAAAGTTATTCAGAAGCTTCATGAAAGAGAGTTGTGTTAAAGTTAACTAAAACTTTATAAAGTTGACTACAACTTGGGATTCTTTTAAGCAACTGTTTGTGTTGAAAAATAATCCATTTAATCTTGACATTCTGGTTTTAGTGGCATGAGAATTATAGTATTGGGTAGTGATGGTGGGCATGTTCCATAACATAATAGTTCACACTGTTGGGAAAATTATTTATAGACCTAAAAATAGGAACAGTTATCTGTTGATTTTCAACATTTAGAACCAAGCTGTAGACAAATCAGAGAAGACATTCTTAAAAACAGTATTTAAGGGGTGTGTGGGTGGCTCAGTCATTAAAGCATCTGCCCTTGGCTCAGGTAATGATCCTGGAATCCTGGGATTGAGTCCCACATCGGGCTCCCTGATCCACAGGAAGCCTGCTTCTCCTTTTCCAACCCCCTGCTTGTGTTCTCTCTCTCTCTCTCTCTCTGTCAAATAAATAAATAATCTTTAAAAAAACAGTATTTAGGGGCGCCTGGGTGGCTCAGTCGTTGAGCGTCTGCCTTTGGCTCAGGTCATGATCCCGGAGTCCTGGTGGAGCCCCGCATCGGGCTCCCTGCTCGGCAGGAGGCCTGCTTCTCCCGCTACTATTCCCTCTGCTTGTGTTCCCTCTCTCACTGTGTTTCTCTCTGTCAAATAAATAAAATCTTTAAAAAAACAAAACAAAACAAAAAAACCACAGTATTTAAATGTAATAAACAAATTATATACAGATGAAAGAAGCTGAGGTGAATTAGAAGGGGTGGAATTAAGGGAGTCCAGTGACAGTTTTCTGAAGTTGATGGAACAAGAAAACAAGTTTACAAATATTAGTTAAAGTTACAAAGCCACCAATGGAATAACTGTAATAATATTTCAGTCTCATCATTGGGATGTAGAAGTTGAGGTAGTGAAGTAAGCTAAAACTTGATCTTTCATAATAGACAGTAGATGGTGTCTATAACTGGTATAGCATCCGTGAAGGATACATATATCAGAATAATGATAGGAACAACTAAAAGAACTAAATGCCAAAGTGGTTCTAAGCAGTAGAACAGGATTTTTAAGGACTAGGGCAGGGAACAGTTGTTCTCATTATAGCTTGATTTGTGCTCATTTGTATTTTATGATGTGCATAAATCATTTTGAAGTGTCAAAACTATCATCTTATAGAAATAGAAATTCTCAATCTTCCATAATATTTTAAGCTTATTTGTTGTGATTCAAAAAATAGCTTTCTTTGTAGCTACTTTCTTCAGTATTATTAAATATCCTTTGCTAACTTATTTCTATTTGGGATGAGTTCTGCTATTAGAGTTAAAATATTTCTTTTATGGTGATTGAACTTTCACATTTCCAGTAAAGATTCTTATGAAAAAAAACCAGAGCTCTAAGTTAAGGACAAATAAATATAAATACATTTTAAGGAAAATTTAATAAAAGTTTAAACCAAGTAAATGCTATCGCCTATCAGCCTTTTCATGAAGATAAACAGAGGAAAAAATAACGAAAAGCCGAAAAAGACATTGAATATCAAATAAAGTGTTGCCACCCTCCATTTAATAGCACATTATAATGTAAAAGTTCTCATCCAGTCATTTTTGTTCAGAGATAAAGCATACTTTCATTATTAAAAGTGATTTGGAGAAAATCATACATTAAAATTCTTGAGCACATTTTTATTTCTGGTAATATCTTTGTGATCAGTGATTTTATATTTATCTGATATTAATAATTCTGTAAAAATAATAGAAACAGTAATTATCTGCCAATAAGTAGGAAATTGGCATGAATATACTTTAGAATAAAAGGCACAAATGAGACTTATTAGTAATACATTAAGTAAGTTGTGTCTTGCTAAAATATTTATCTTCCCACATCATCCTGGAAACACTAAAAATGTTTCCAAAGAAAGTACAAACAAAACACCTAAGGAAAAAAAAAACTAAATGACAGTTGGCCTCTAAGAATGTTTACTATGTAATATTTTTGTGAAAATTTGGCTTCAGAAAATATACACTATCAGCAGATGGTAGGCATAGTTGGGCAATAAAATTTTAGACTTTTAACAAGCAACCTAAAATGATTTAAACATTGCTTCTTTTAAATGTATATAGAAATATTTGCTTGTACTTAATTCACTATGAAAATCTGAGGTCATTATCTCTTCTTGGTAACTATAACATAATACAAATACTATGTTATTTACACATATACTCCAAAATATATATTGTTATTAATAAAGCATATGCCATTTGACCTTAATAGATGAGAGACCTTAATAGCCTCCACTAATGACAGTGTAGTTAGGGACAACAAGCACAGCTTCAATTCCTCATTCTGACACTTCGTATCTATGTGATTTTAGACTGGTTACTTCTCTGTGACTCAAATTAATCATCTTGGAAGTGAGGATTCAGCTATAATCCACTTCATAGGATTTTGTGAAAATTAAATGAAATAATGTTTGAAGTGTCAAGCCTGTCTTAATGAGGGTTAAATGATACTAGTTCTTTCCTTTTACTTCTAAATTGACAAAAGTTAAGCCCAACAAATTTAGGGGATTTATTCAAAGTTTGCAAAGGTGGCAAACCTGGGTTGAAATTAGTCTTTTTATCCTTAGAAAGAAATATGCAGAGTATGGGTTTAGGGAACAGAAAAAACACCTAGTCACTACAGACTAGGTGGACCTCAGAGATATTGCAAGTTTGATTCCAGACCATTGCAATAAAGCAAATATAAAGTGAGTCAAATGAATTTTTTGGTTTCCTAGTGCATATGTAAGCTATGTGTATATTATACCGTTGTCTATTAAGTGTGTGATAGTATGTCTAAAAAAACAATGTACTTCATTCTTAAAAATTGCTAACCATCATCTGAACTTTCAGTGAATCATAGTCTTTCTGTTGGTGAAGGGTCTTGCCTTAACGTTGATGGCCGCTGAGTGACTGAGGTGATGATTGCCAAAGGTTTGGGGGGCTGTGGCAATTCCTCAAGACGACACTGGAGTTCACCACATCAATTGACTATCATTCACAATCTCTGTAGGATACAATGCTGTTTGATAGCATTTTATCCACAACAGAACTTCTTTCAAACATGAAATGAATCCTCTAAAATCCTACTGCTGCTTTACCAACTAAATTTATGTAAAAGTCTAGACTTTGTTGTCATTTTGACAATGTTCAGAGCATCTTCACGAGCAGTAGATTCCATCTCAAGGAATCACTGCCTTTGCTCAGCCATAAGAAGCAACTCCTCATCCGATCAAGTATGACCATGAGATGCAGCAATATGGCCCCAACTTCAGGCTCCACTTCGAGTTCTAGTTCACTTGCTCTTTCTCTGCACACACTTCCCCCATTGAAGTCTTAAACTTCTCCAGGTCATCTATGAGGATTGGAATCAACTTCTTTCAAATTCTTGTTCATGTTGATATTTTGACCTCATCTCATGAATTACAAGAGTTCTTAATGCCATCTAGAAAGATGAATCCTCTCTAGAAGGTTTTCAATTTACTTTGCCCAGATCCATCGGAGAAATCACCATCTATGGAAGTGGTGGTCTTATCAAATGCATTTCTTAAAAAATAAGACTTGACAGTCAAAATTACTTCTTGATCCATGGACTTCAGAATTAGTGTTAGCAGGCATGAAAACATTAATCTCATTGCCTCCATTAGAATTCTTGGGTAATCAGGTGCATTGTCAGTGAGTGGTCATATTTGGAAGGAATCTTTTCTTCTGAGCAGTAGGTTTCAACAATAGGCTTAAAATATTCAGTAAACATGTTGTAAACAGATATGTCATCATCCAGGCTTTGCTATTCCATTTATAGAGCACAGATAGAGTAGATTAGCATAATTCTTAAGGGCCCTGGGATTTTTGGAATGATTAATGAGCATAGGCTTCAACTTAAAGTCACCAGATGCATTAGCCCTTAACAAGAGAGTCAGCCCGTCTTTCGAAGCTTTGAAGCCAGGCACTGGCTTCTCCTCTTCAGCTATGAAAGTCCTAGATGGCATCTTCTTCCTATAGAAGGCTGTTTCATATATGCTGAAAATCTGTTGCTTAGAGTAGCCACCTTCATCAGTGATCTGAGCTAGCTCTTCTGGATAGCTCTGAGCTAGCTCTTCTGCTTCAGCTTTTAAACGAGCAAGTGCTTTACCTTGCACTTTCCTGTTAAGGAGATGGCTTCTTTCCTTAAACCTCATGAACCAACCCTAAATAAGTCCAATATTTATTCCATAACTTTCTCGCCTCTTTCCGCCTTCATAGAATTGAAGAGAGTTAGGGCCTTGTTCTGGATTAGGCTTTGGTTTCAGGGAATATTATGACTGGTCTAATCTTCTATCCAGACCACTCAAACTTTCTTCCTATGAGCAATATGGTGTTTTTTGTTTTTGTTTTTGTTTTTGTTTTGTTGTTGTTGTTTTTATCATTCAAGTATTCACTAGAATACCACATTTCATTTCCTTCAACAACTTTTCCTTTGCATTCACAAAGTGGCTAATTGGTACAAAAGTTCTAGCTTTTGCCCTGTCTTGGCTTTCAATATGCCTTCTTCAAGATGCTTAACCATTTCTAAGTTTTGATTTAAAGTAAGAGACAATTGACACTTCCTTTTACTTGAACACTTAGAGGCCATCATAGAGTTATTAATTAGCCTAATTTCAGCATTGCTGTGTCTGGGGAAAGAGAGAGAGGCTCAAGGAGAAAGAGACAGGAAGCAGTCAGTGGAGCAGTTAGAACACACATTTATCAGTTTAGTTCACCATTGTATATGGGTGCAGTCTGTGGTACTCCAAAATAATTACAGTAGTAATATCAAAGACCACTGAACACAAATCATCATAACAAATATAACAATAATGAAAAACTTTAAAATATTATATGACCAAAATGTGACATAGAGACTTGAAGTAAACAAATGATTTTAGAAAAATAGCACCAATAGGCGTGCTCAATGCAGGGTTGCCACAAACCTTCAATCTAAAAACCGTATCTGCAAAGCACAATAAAGCAAACTGCAATAAAATGAAGTATGCTATATTTTAAGTTGGATATATCCATTAACTTATGACCTCAGTTTCCTCTTATGTCCCACTTGTATACCAATAATACATACATGTTATGAGGAGTAAATGAAATGACAGAGGCAAAGTATCTTGTATATAAGAGATGTCAGCTATATATTACTTTTATCATTTTGCTTCATATCCTCCATATTTATTGTGTTGTCTCAATCTCACCAGATTGCCAGATTGGCTGGAATGGATTATATGCTGGGAATGGGAAATGAATAGTAGTAGAAGGAACAAACATTTATTGAATACTAATTGTATATAACAAGTAATTTGTCTGCATTTTTTCATTTAACTGGTATATGCTGAAGTTGCTCTTTCTACAACCACTACTGATATTCTAATTGCCAAAGTCCATGATCATTTCTTAAGCTTCATATCACAGAACATTCCTCCTAAATTTAGGAGTCAAGTTCATTATCTCTTCCAAGGCAGAATCCTTCAGTTTCTGGTACACTGTTCTTTCCTGATTCTCATTCCCACCTGACTAAACCCTGCATAGATTCCTCTTTCTCTTATGGGTCTATCAGTCTTTGGCAGACCCCTCACATTTTGCACCTCAATAGGTCTCCAGTGTTTCTTCCAAACCAGATCTCTTCCTTCATATGTGTAAACACAAATGTGTCTACATTTGGATGGACCCTAGACTCTTTAAACATACTGTCTAATATTGGACCTACTGATTTTCCCTTCTAAACTAGATATTTTTATAAATTTCCATTTTGGTTTTATGATCATAATCTTCTCAGGAGTTACCATTTACTGCTGGCCACATCATTTTCCCTAAATTTAATCAATCAACAAGTTCTTGACCATTTTGCTTCTAAAATATTTCTTGAATCCATCACCTACTTCTTATCCCTAATACTTTAATCACTATCCTCTCAAGCTTCAATTATTGCAAACCTCCCAACTACTCTTGCTTTTCCATTCTTGAGTTCTCATATTCAACCTTCACACATCCTTATTTCAATGTTTAAAAATACAAATATAACCCTTCTCTACATGTCAAATTCACTGAAAATCTTTGTAGACTGGTTTGTCCAAACATTCACTCAAAATATTATTTCTTTGCTATTCATTATTCACGATATTTTAAACTAAGATTTCTAAATTAAACAAATAGTGAAAATACACATTGTATTTAAAAAGCCCACAAAAACCATGAAGAACTTCAAAATATACTTTTAAAATTAGTTGTGGAGGTATATAGAATACAGTGAAATATAATTTTAATTTTGTAAGCATTTTGAAATTGAATAAAATATATAAGCATATTTTACCTTCTTTCATTTGTGAATAGAAAGATCCATCACACAATTGCATTATTTTTTTCTTTTCTCATTTTAGAGATTTGCAAAGTAACAGGTAATTTGATACATAATTAACAGAACCTATTCTATTTCTAAGATAAAGTAATTCATTTAGTAAATTCACTATTAGTAATTCATCAAAACTATTGAAAGTAGTATCAGCAAATAAAGAAACATAGAGTAATAAATACAGTGTCTTTAGTTCAACTAAATTATTTATTCTAAATGTATTCTACAGAAAAAGAATATATTCTCAATTTTTTGTTTTTTTATTCAATCTGGCTTCATGCTTTCTTCTGTAAAATATATATGTCTAAAGTCGATGGTCTATTTTTTTCCTATCTTCCAAAATACCACATCAGTTTTTTTATGGAACTACATAAATACTTCATTGACTTTGCTTTCCTTTCTTATTTTGAGGCTTAAAATTATCATCAGGATCCTGGGAACTCATTGAAAATTTTGGAAAAAGCTAGTAAGCTACATAAAGAAACTATAATTTAAACTCTGAAATGTTATTCCAAAGGACTAATCAGAATATGTGATGCTAAATATATTTTATGGTTCCTTTTATGGCTATTTTACTTACAAAAGAATTTCTTAAGAAATCTAAATACAAAACAATTGGCTTTACTTCCACATTTGGAAAAATTATAATTCTATATTAGAATTGGAAAGCAAACATCTCATAATCTTACAATATCTTCAATATTGGTGGAAAACAACACTTTAACATGGGGCAGATTATACTTTTGTAGATACATATTGTGAGGATCGGGGACAAAAGGCATGTGTGTTACTAGAAATAGTATTATTTTACATCTTTATTTGTGATATGCAATTATTATTTATTTTCTTCCTTTCAGTAAGCTTGAATGGAATGTGGTTTCTGGGTTAGAATTTAAATCTTTAAAGTACAAAGAAGATGAGACTAGTATAATAAAAGTTCAAGTGCAGAGAAAGTTTGGATGAAGTATCCCTTTATTTGGTGCATTTTTATTTATTCCTTCAAGAAATGTACACACACACACACACACACACACACAGAGAGAAATGTACACATTTTACCATGCAAATGCCAGGAAAAGGGATGGCTGATATCAAACTCTTAACAATCTCAACATATCCATTTTGAGTCGAGAAATGTTCAGTGCCTGACTTCATCTCTTGTTTGTCCCTAATATTCAACTATAAGTGATGGCAGATCATATCACAGTGGACATTGATTCTGATTGAACTTGTGTCAATTCTGATTTGTTGGGGCCCATTCCATACTTGTCGTTAAATACTGTGACTATCACTCTTGCTTTTAAAAAGAATTCTTATATTATATGTTGTAAAAAAGACCTCAACGTGAGGTAGGAGTCTACCAAACCCTAGAGAAGAACATAGGCAGTAACCTCTTTGACATCAGCCACAGGAACTTCTTTTAGGACATGTCTCCAAAGGCAAAGGACACAAAAGTGAAAATGAACTTTTGGGTCTTCATCAAGATAAAAAGCTTCCGCACAGCAAAGGAAACAGTCAACAAAACAAACAGGCAACCCACAGAATGGGAGCAGATATTCGCAAATGACACTACAGACAAAGGTCTGATATCTAAGATCTATAAAGAACTCCTCAAACTCAACATTCACAAAACCGATAATCACATCAAAAAAATGGGCAGAAGGCATGAACAGACACTTCTCCAAAGAAGACATACAAATGGCTAACAGACACATGAAAAAATTTTCATCATCTTTAGCCATCAGGGAGATTCAAATCAAAACCACCCTGAGATACCACCTTACACCAGTTAGAATGGCCAAAATCAACAAGACAGGAAACAACAAATATTGGAGAGGATGTGGAGAAACGGGAACCCTCTTACACTGTTGGTGGGAATGCAAGTTGGTACAGCCACTTTGGAAAACACTGTGGAGATTTCCCATGAAATTAAAAATAGAGCTACCCTATGACCCTGCAATT
>CM053604.1:120317600-120382605 GCA_028646535.1 Procyon lotor
AGTCAAGTGGATAGAGTCAATTATCTTATGGTCCCACTTATGTGTGGAGCATAAGGAAAAACATGGAGGTCATTGTGAGAAAGAAGGGAAGGATGAATGGGGGGAAATCTGAGGGGGCGATGAACCATGATAGACTGTGAACTCTGAGAAACAAATTGAGGGTTTTGGAAGGGAGGGGGTGGGTGTTTGGGCGAGCCTGGTGGTGGGTATTGAGGAGGGCACATATTGCATGGAGCACTGGGTGTGGTGCATGAACAATGAATCTTGTAACACTGAAAAAATAAAATAAACATATTTGGGGAAAAAAAGTATTATTTTCAAATAATGAATTAGATATACCCCTGAAAGGGGTTAAACAAAGACTGTATAAATTATCCCTTGGTGATGTAAGAACTAATACAGGGCTATCTCCCTCTTATACCTGATAACATACAGATGCATAAACTTAAGATACAAAAATTTTAACTAGAATTTATAGGGAGGATAAAGATTAATCCTACAATAATTTTATGCCAAAAATAAAGTATTTGTATGAAATTTGAAATCAATCACCTAAATAGCAACACAAAAAATACTTCAAGGAAGCGCTACAGCTATCTCCATATTCAAAATCATCCCTTCCCAAAAACAGTAGATGCTTAACTGACTGAGCAACCCAGGCACCCCAGTTATGTTCTGTTTTTTAGGAAACATTAATTTTAATCCAGAAACCTCCTCCAAATATTCCAAAAGATTAAGATTCATTTTTATTATAAATTATCATATAACACGTCCCAATAATTTTATTTAATTTTCTTTTTCTATGAATCTAGTAAAGTAAAACTATGGAAGAACTTATAATTTATAAGTAGTATTTTTCATGGAGAAATATGCATGTTCTAAGATCATATGAATACACTGATGTTAAAATGTTTCCTACTGAAAATTCATTCCATCATGAAAGGGAATTTTTAAAGTCCATATGAGAAATAAATGTTGAAACTACTTTTCTTTTTGCCATTTGGAAGAAGGCATAAATAAGTTCTTACTCAATGTTCTTTCTTTAAATTCATTTATAATCATAGCACAATAATTAAGTAAATTATGTTTCTTAATACGGCTCCACAGGATCCAGAGCAATGAAGTGAATAGAGAAAAAATGACTGTGTCAGAGCACAGAACTCATCCCCATATTTTGTTTTTTGTGGATAAAACCTATCAAGCTTTCTAGTTCAGCATGTTGAGAGACAACTGAAGACTTGACAAACCTATAGCTTCCCACATGTATTCAAAAACATTTCAGTCAGTCTCAGATGAAGTATCTTTCATTACAAGAAGAGCTCTTTTCTTTTTTTTTCTTTTTTCCTGTTGAATGATCTGTGACTCCACACATAACTTTGGTAGGCACAATTATCTCTGATCATTCTGGGGGACCCAGAACTATGTCTTCTTCACCTTGTGTCTGATGCGGGTCCCAAGCAAGAACAAAAGCAAGCACAATGTCCTCGTACTTTGTTGTTAAACCCATTGCGCTTAAAAATGCATGGCTGATATAAGGCTCCATGTTTGAAAAATATGTTTTTATGTTGCCCTCAGCAACAACGTATGAATCAAAACTGCTTTGTTCTAACTTTCTAGTCCTATAGTGCCAACTTAACATTAATGCACACAAATACTGATAAAAGCTAAATAGCAAAAGCAAGTACTGAAGAATTCAAGAATTCAATTTATCTTGAAATAAACACCACACAATTATAATCACAAAAACAACGAAGGAATTAAGGTATAGATGTTAACAAATGTGTTTAGAGTTGTAGTTAAAAATATAACTTCTTTGAAGATCTTAAATGACTAGAGAGAGTGTTTTAGTTAACAAAAACAATATCCTGGACAACATAGGTTAATATACTTAAAATCTAAATAAGCAGACATTTATTTGAGAATGCATAAATTAGTATAATTGTATGAAAAAGATACAGATGCACACAATAGACACACACACACACACACACACACACACACACTCTGCAAAGACCAGTAGCTATGAAAATAATGTGAAAGAATATATCAAAGAGAATAACCCATAATAGTTCCTAGGCCACAGAATTTAACTGCTAAGTTATGTCAAATTTTCAACCCACAGTTAATTTCCAGCATAAAAATACTATTAATTAAAGAAATGAAAACTCTCCAAGTGTTTTGTACCCGATCTGATAAAAAAGCATAAAAATAAAATTTAAAATGACTTTTAAGGTATACTTTATTAGAATTCAATAGCATTTAACAAGTGTCATCAATTAAAATGAAATAGAAATTCAAAGATGGTTTAATTTGAGGAAATTCATCCATAAGTCTTTACAATTATATATATATAATTATATATATATCACTTTATGTGTGTGTGTGTGTGTGTGTGTGTGTGTGTGTGTGTGTATCCTACTTTACAGATGAAAAAGCTGGGAGTCATAAATTTAAATATAATGCCAAAGGTCATACATCTAGTGCTGAACTATTCTAGAATCCATACTTTTAGCCAATAAATTATGTTAGCCCACAGGATACTACCACATAAAACAGAAGTTCTGTAAGAGCTACATACACACACACACGCAATCAAAATTAGAAGCAAGCAAGTCAAGTACGTGGGCTAATAGTTACAGTGACTGAGCACCTGTTTGATTCTGATACTCTTAGAGAATGAAGCAAAAGACAAAAAGATTAAGTTACATGATTCCCAATTTCTGATAAAAGGAAACCTGAGTTGTACAAAAAACTTCCAGTGAGGATGTAATGGAAACAATGAACCACAGGACCAAAAAAAAAAAAAAAAACCCAGGCTGGTATTTTTTATTAGCATTCTATAAATCACCCAAGGTAATTTACATGTCATCTCCTCACATAGTTACCATTTTGTGTGTGTGTTGTGTATGGTGAGAACATCTGGCACCTAATATTCAAAATGGTGTTATTAACCATAGTTGACATGCAGTACCTTGGATCTCTAAACTTATTCAACCTTCATAACTGTGATTTTACACCCTTTGACCAACCTCTCCCCCACTTCCCTGATCTCCTCACCCTTGGTAACTGCTTTTCTACTCTCTGGTTCTATGAACTCAACTTTTTTAAGATTCTCCACATAAGAAAGATCATGCAGTTTTTCTCTTTCTTCTTCTGGCTTACATCACTTAGCATAGTGTTGTCTGGGTCATCCATGTTGCTGCGTTTGGCAGAATCTTCTGTTTTAGTATATACATGGAATGCAGTATTACAGATCACAATTTCTCTATTCACCCATCACTGAACACTTAGCTTGTTCTGATATCTTGTAAATGATGCTGCAGTGAGCATGGGAATACAGACACCTCTTTGAGATCCTGATTTCATTTTCTTGGGTATAAACCCACAAGTGGTATTGCTGATCAGATGGTAGTTTTTTTTCTAGTGTTTGGAGGAAGCTCCATTACTCTTTTCCACAATGGCTATGCCAATTTGCTGTACAAGTGTTGCCTTTTCTCCACATCCTCATCAACACTTGTTTTCTTCTATATTTTGATAATGCTAAAATATTTTATGGGTTCTCTTCATTTCTCCTGCTGTCTCCACTCTATAACTCTATATTTCAAATTATGAAGGTGTGTGAGTGTGTTTAGATGCATGTTGGGGTGAAGGTAAAAAGCATTAAAGTGATATTTTAAAATTAATAAAAATTTTAAAGAGATTGGATACACAAAACCATAATAGCTGTATAGAATGCATAATTATTTTTTAAAAAAGTATTTGGGGGATTAGAATATTCAAATTCGAAACTAAAAGGAAATGTCATTTAAAGGCTCTTCTGAATCTAGCCAGTCAAGTGAATAACCTAATGGAACACTTACGGTATAGCATAGGTCTAAAGTTTACTGTGCTTACAGACCACTATTGTGTAGGTCATCTAAGATATGCCTAGGGTATATTCTTTTGAATTTGGATTTACCAACTACAAAATAAACACTTTCTAAAATCCTTTCCATTGCTCTTAATCTTCAGTCCTGCAAATACCTCCTAAGATTTAGGATTGCATTGTATATTATATGCAAATTCTATGGAAAATGGTCTCTTCATAGACTATGGTCACAAGTTGAATCTCATATTAACCTGGCTATATAAAACATATTAGCTTTAAAAATCATCTGTGATGTCAGTAGTCTTTGAATGAAATTGATTAACCTTCTAAATAATCATTCTGTGTGTGTACCAAATGATAAACTTGAAAAATAGTCACTGGGGGGAAGAAAGTAATATACTATAGGAACCTAGAAGTATATGGCTTTTGTAATATTTATTTTATGGGTTTGAAAAATAGAAAAGTGTATTGTTAAGTTACCAATTGAAGAAGGGGTATGCTTATTTACCTAAGTAAATTCAGAATCTGGAATTTCAAAAATATAAGCAATTTTTTAAATTTTTGTTACTTGACTGTATATACTTGGACCAATTTGTGCATATTAATTATTGAATACATTAGGAGAACAGAGGAGAAATTAATTTTCCATAAAGGAAATGCACTTTTTGTTAGTTTTTATAGATTATAGGTAACTTTGAAGAATTTATTCTGCTTTAACACAGTGAAAATATAATATGGTGTCAATTTGATCTCAAATGCAGGAAATCCAAAAGATTTAAAAACTATTTCATTGTTGGTAATTTCTTCCTCACTTTTCTAAAACAGAGATGCTATTAAACAGAATTTCCTATACTGCCACTTCCTACACTTCAGTCTACTGAAGGCATGCTTCTAATGTAAATGACAGTTGAAAGATTAGAAATGATACTGAACTAAGTTTTACATTTCCCTTGTCTCTTGGCCTTTGGCACTGTGCAGAAATGACATTCACAATTTTCTGTACTGCTTTTCCACAGCAGCTAGCAAAAACCTGGACTCATTTTGCTCTGACAATCCATCAGAACAGGATTTTTTAAATACTTCTTGCCTCTCTTTCCACACACAATTGAACACAAATGATCTTTATCCCCTGAATATATCACTTTAAGAAAATTTTCCTTCTGGACATATTAATATAAACATTGTCCAGAGAATCTGAGCAACATGAAACGTAGTCATTGTTTACTCACAAGAATCCTCTTCTCAAATATGTTACCTTTCATGTTAAAAGCATAGTAAGTTCCTTTTGCAGTTTGTGGGAGGATAGGATATATTGACCAACATCAAACATACCTTCTCATTCAAAAGTAAGTTCAGAAGTAGGAATCTTATTAAAGGGAAACCTTGTTGAAGAGTATGAGGTATTAGAGGAATATGCTAATTATGATACTCCTTTTCAAATGTTCTTAATAGTCTCCAATGAAAAGAATGAGACATGGATATTGAATACCAAGGTAGGATTTACTTTGTACCTGAAGTGGTTTTCAGAGGAAAATATATTCAATCATATAAATAGAGTGGGTGTGAGGAAGACAGAGATATTAAAGTAGTTCAGTTGAAGAAAAACTATAATTAGCTCTTAATTATATGGGGGCTGATTATTATATTCAAGGTCATGCTGAATATCCTAATTTGGACTATGCTAGAAAGAGTAGATTGGGGAAATGAGGGGTGGGGAATCCAGAGGGAAGCAGTCTCTGAAGCTGGCCATCGCCTGGTGTAGGGGACAAAGGTGAGGCTTAAAGAACTGAGCTCTTGGAAGGCAGCTTAGACCTTTTCTTCCACCACATGTTGCCTTTGTGTACATTGCCTAATGTTTGAGCACTAGCTCACCATAAATTTCCAAGTCAATTTACTTTTCAGTATTAAAGTTGACTTAGTTGCTGTATTAAAGGTGATATGGCAACATAGGTTTTCATTTTTTAAATTGTCTTAAATATTACCTAATGAGTAAAGACCAATATAAGTGGTGTGATTAAAGTTCAAAAGTTTTTATAATCACTATATTGAACACCTGAACCTAATATTACACTGTATGTTAACTAATTAGAATTTAAATAAAAACTTTAAAAAAAACCTTTATCTGTAATAAAATGTTTATCATGGTACTATAAAATGGAATATCAAGTATGCCATGCTTAACAAAATATGTAGTTTATATCAAATGAACTTCATATTAACTAAGATTTTTCCTACCTGCTAATCAATTATTTGTATTTTACATAAAAAAGGGCAAAATCCCATCATTTCTCTTCATTAAGGACCCACAATAATAACTATTAAATTACAAGATTCATATGGTTGCAAAATATATGATCAATGATGGTGGTGTCCTATAAAAAAATCTTACATAAAAGGAACATTCATTCCGTAAATTTTCTTCCTTATCCATAGCCATCAAGATATGAAACTGCCATAGAGATATTTTTAAAGGCATAAACATTATCTTACACATGTAAGTAATACTGTGTAAACTACAATAAATAATCTACAAAAAATCAAATCATATGCAATAACACATAGGGAGTTAAATGTATTTCATTATTTTATTATTAGACATCATTCCAATAAAACAAAAGATTTAAGGACTCCAGGCATTGTCAAAAGAAAGCTTAATTTATACACACACATGCAACATATGGGATAGACATTTTTCTTTTAAAAGGATCCTACTAACTGACTAGTTTCACATCTGATCAAACTACTTTATCACCTACTACTTTACCACTGACTTGCTCCAAAAGAAAAAAATAAGGAATACAAACACATCTTAGACATAATAATTTATAGGAGGCATTGCTTTAGATTTTCTATATATAGTGAACAAGTAGAAAAGAAACATCCAACTGTTACTATCAAGAGAAATAGAAATCTGTAGAGAATTATTACTTGCTATAATACTTGAGACCAAAAAAAAGTTCATTTACAGTGTAATTACTGTTACGTAGTAAACTTCATTTTGTATTTGATGACAACATTTATTACAAAACATTTTAATAGGGAAAACAAATGCAAAACTATAAATAAATTTTCATCACTTACCTCTCTTAACATTTCTGCTTGTACTTGTGGATTTATCTGAAGGACATGGGCAACGTCCTTCACATTTGACTGAGATCTGTTTTCCTAAGACACATGCCTGATACTCTAGTTTGCACTGTATACAAAGAGAAAAAAATAGTTATTTAGATACATTTAGTTATGTCAATACAAAGTCAAGAAAGGGACAATAGCACACTGGTGATTCTATTATACATGCTAATGAATAGTATAGACGGATGAAGAACATTGCATCTGATTTCAACTCTATGAGTACTATTTCCTAAATGTAGTATTTGGAGTTCGTTTCTTAAATGTTCTCAGCCTTGATTTTCTCATATGGATCACTGGAATAATAACACTGAATCTACAGAAATTTAAGAATTAAACAGGCAGTCTTCCTAGAGTGGTAGCCACCATCCACTGGGCTCTCAGATGTTAACAAAGTCTGAATGAAATTAGTCAGTCAAAATTATTATGGCATATGAAGTTTTGTTTTGTTTTCTTTAGTTTAGCTTAATTTTGTTTTGATTTTGTTTGTAAACATTACTCTTTGTAGTACTTTAAGCCTGAGTATCCTTAACTCAGTGGTAATATTTCAGAACTGCTCAATTTGACATTATTTAAAAATTATAAACCTACTCCATTTTTTAAGAGGCAATAATTGCCTTCCTACTCTAAAAGAAATAGATCTTGCTAATTCTGAAGTAATGTGATTTCTTTAGTGGCTACGTCCATAAATTTACTCAGTGCAAATTATTTTAAAATTAAATAGGGCAGACTTTCTGGCTCCAATCGACAAATGCACCAGTGACTAATTTAATTCGGCTACAGCTGATACCAAGAAATACTGAGTACACCCAATGACTAACCAGATTACTCATATCTGTACATTTTTTTTTGTCAAATAACTCTAATTGACAGGCAAAATTCTTAACTAGCCTTTCAACAAATGAGTTAAAATTATTACACTTGGAAGATATATGTAGTGGCTTGGTTGGCCTTTTTGGAGGAATAAACTCTTTCAAAGAAATAATTTTTTTATTATTATTCAATGTTTCAGTAATTGAAGGAAATGATTTTGACTTGTAAAATCACAATGAATTTTAAATGAAATTAAAATGCCCAAGGGCTACTCAAAAGTAGAAATAGATAAGAAATTATGAGCACTTTAATGAAAGCCAGGTAAGTTATACAAAACTTTGAGACCTCAAATGTAATATTTTTTTTACTCTAACTTCTTTTAACTTAATATTTCAGAACCCTGGATCTGGTCATATGAAAATTGTGACTCATGACATAATTTAAGAAAAATTCAAGAACGATTGCAAATCGTATGTGAACAGACAAAGCCTAAAGTCTATATTAATTATAGCTAACATTAAAATTTAAAAATTTGAAAATATGTTAGCTCTCTTCAAAAATACGTTATGCCATACTCATTTACATTCTAAATGTGGCTTATTTTAAAAGTGATTTTTTTATTCAAAGAAAATGAAAGCCCAAAAATAATTGAGTGAACAACAAAAATACATGAGTGGTGAGGTAAAAAAGTTTCACTTCTTAGATAACTTTCTTTGACATTACAAAAATTTTCTAAGCTGTCTAAAATTTGCATGTGATGAAATTATAGCTTTGAAAAAGAAGTACTTTAAAATAAAATAATTTCTTTTTTAGAACGGTTCTATCAAACACTTTTCTGTATACATTTCTATAAAGACCAACAGAATCAGGATAGCAAATCCACCCCATTGTTTATAGTTATAAGAATCTACTTCCTATAATCAGAAAAACAGTTTTATTTACTAATGGATTGATTTTCAAAAAACATCATCTTGAAGAATTTTATCCAAAGAATGTTAGGACATTAAAAGTACTATTTTAAAATATTATTTTAGCTACACCTGCTGATTAGATTTCTAATTAATGACATTCAATTTACTTAATTATCACAAAACTGAAATATTTATAAAGGTATAAGTGAACTAAAATATCACATAAAGGGCATGCTCATTAGTTTATGATTACCAAAAAATGGAAATTCTGTAGAGAAAGACATGATTAATGCATTCCTGATTATCTAAGACCCTGAGCATTGAGAATATTTAAGTTAGGAGTTATTGTGAAAAGCAAGCCTGCAAAATGATTTTTAATGGTCAAAGTTGACACTTGTCAGGGAAAGCAAGTTAAAGTCATTTGTTTAATCACAGCATTAAAGAAGAAAATAAGATCTTACCATAAGAGAGATCTGGTCTGTCCATACCAAAGACCCCAACCATCAGATTAATAAATGCTGGGACAAGCTATTATTGCAGGTTTTTAATATAATGCAATCACCATGGCCTTGTTGGATGGCTTAAATCACAGGTTCTCAATTGGAGTGATTTTGCCCCCAGGTGACATCCGGAAACCTTTTTGGTTGTTGCAATTGTGAAGGAGGGATTGCAGCTGTCATTTAAGGATGCCACAAATGCTGCTAAACATCCTTCAAAACACACGTCAACCCCCCAAAATAAAGCATTATCTAACCTCAAATATCAGTAGTGTCCTGATTTAGCTCTGGACAATTAATAATTAACTAACCACTCAGAATCCCTTCCATATTTCCTTAGGAATTTTTTCTTGGTCATTCATTAAAGTAATGCAATAAGATTAAAAAAAAAAAAGACAATAACATAAATAAACTACCAGCTACAAGTACTTAGATTATCCAGAAAACACACAAAAACACAAGACAAAACAGCTAAAACAAAATATACAGCTTATAAACGATGACTTTCACTGATGTATCTCTACGTGTCAAACACTGTGTTAAGCAATTTGATGCATTATATTTTGATCTATGAGGTAAGACAGGTATATTTTTTTAAAATAAGTCTTTCAGGGGCACCTGGGTGGCTCAGATGGTTAAGCCTCTGCCTTCGGCTCAGGTAATGATCTCAGGGTCCTAGGATCGACCCCCACGTCAGGCTCCCTGCTCAGAGGGGAGTCTGCTTCTGCCTCCCCCCCATTTGTGCTCTTTCTCTCTCAAATGAATAAATAAAATCTTTAAAAATAAATGAATAAATAAATATTTCAAATGAAGTTTAGAAAACTATGCGACTGATCAAAAATGTATGGCTAACATGGAATTTGAGCTCTATTTTATAGTGCTTCTCATGTAGAACATGTATATAATTAGCAGTAGCTAAAAATTCCGATAATATTCTGCTTCTTTTTGTAATGATAAAACTTTTGATTCAAATGAAAAAATAAACTGGAAATTTGGAATGAGTCACTTTTTTAGTGTTTGTTTCCATCTATCTTTGACTAAAATATTACATTATATATCTTTAGTACCTTAGACAACCAATATCTTAGACATGATCTGAGCTCTTATGATAGAATGCCTCATAGAGTTTCCTATAGTGTTTCCCATGTTTCCCATGAAACACCTCATGGTGTTTCTCAGGCGAAGACAACCAGAGGAGGAAAAAAAGACTTGATTTAGACTGAAATCCATTAGTTCATTGGGATTTACCAATTACATGCTCATGTTATTATTGTAGCATAAATAACAAACAGGGAGTTAAACACAGCAAAAAACTTTGGCAACCCTATGCACTAAAGTGGACACTCGCCCACTGTTTTCTCTGTCACTGTACTTTTCATTAAGTAATAACGCTCGGTTTATTTTGGGCAAATGTCTCCTTTTCTCACCAGAAACTTTATTTTGGGAAACTAAATTTTACATACCAATGTTATGGCGTACCTCTCACCACAGGATCAAAGTCCTGTGGCATGAGGCAGGTTAAACTCATCTTCCTAATTTTTTATTCAGATCTGAGGAGAGAGATCCTTTAAGGAGACAATGCTAGAGATGTGAGAACAGATGCTATTAAGCAAAATCAAAATGAGAACAGGACCAACAGAGTCCTGAGAACGTTAAAGTCCTTAATTTAAACAATCTTTATGGCTAAATGACATGCAAGTTGTTTTCCCCTTACACCTCAAAATGTTTCTATCATACATCCAGAAATTGGGTATTATAAAGATTAGTTGAATTTAAGCTGAGGTGAGATGACGTAAGGACAGTAAGAACCCTTTAACCCAAGTTAATAAATTTATAATACTTATCATGTAGTCATGGACCATTTAAATTTTGTACCAGTTGGCAACTAGACTGACTAAGGAGAACAGCAAGGAAAAAATAAGGCAACAAAGGTAGATTATTCTTGAATCAATATATCTCTGATTTTCCAAACCAGAGTTATTATTCCATATGTTTTATTTTTCTCCCCAAATTGAATGCATCTCAAAATACCTGAAAGAAATTTCTCATTTGGCGCAGACCTTACAATATCTTACAGTGCAACATGAGAACATTCCAAGGAGAAAGCAGCTTGACACATGGATTACGGACTCAGAACTGACGCAGTACTGTGTTTCGAATGGTTTCTCTTTGAAGAGTATATACACGGGTTGGCTGTATTACATTCTGCCTTTAATTCAGTTCAATCCAATGTGGTCCTAGAATGTCAGGATTGTATATTTCCTCACCTCAGCTGAGACCGTGGATATATGCATATAAAGAAACCTTACTGCTATTTATATCACTAACTGGTTTACTTGAGTTACTGTCATGTACTGCTAAGTGTCTCGATTTTGTGATCTGTGGGCACCATGCCCTGTTCATATGTGCATTTTGCTCCTTGTCAGGCTGTTGTAAACAGGTATCTTGGACTGCAAAATCTGGTAAGAGACTTAAAATTTTTAAGAATAAAAAATACAGGGTGTTTATTGTATGATTATTTCCTTCTCATAAGTTGTACTAAATTTTGTCATCAAACCAAAATTCCCATTTAAATTATTCCAGACAAATGTTGCTTTCAATTACGAGTAATAGTTTCGATTAAAATAAAGCCTACAAAACACATTGTTTGATGATTTATATAATATATACATAACGTTAATGAAATCATTTTAACTTATTTTGTCTTTTATTTTCATTATTTATGTTAGTGTAAAATATGGCATTGACAGATAACTCAACTTTCCAGAAGGGTGCAGAATGGTTAAAAATAATTAAGAAATGGGGATGCCTGGGTGGCTCGGTTGGTTAAGCAACTGCCTTCTGCTCAGGTCATGATCCCGGGTCCTGGGATCGAGTTCCACATTGGGCTCCATGCTTGGCAGGGAGCCTGCTTCTCCCTCTGCCTCTGCCTGCCACTCTGCCTGCTTGTGATCTCTCTCTCTCTGACAAATAAAAAAAATAAAACCTTTAAAAAAATTTAAGAAATGGATGAAATTAGGAGGTTTTTATACAAGTAATCAAAAATTTAGGTTTATATTTGAGAAGAAATTATTTTTACAGATATAAATGAGAGTGAATTTTTTAAAAAAGAATGGCAACAAGGGGCACCTAGGTGGCTTAATCAGTTGAGCATCTGACTCTTGGTTTCAGCTCAGGTCATGATCTCATGGGTCATGGGACTGAGCCCCGCGTGGTGCTTAGCAAGGAGTCTGCTTGAAGATTCTCGCCCTCTGTCCCTCCCACCAGAGCATGCCCTCTCTCTCTCTCTAAAAATCTTAAAAATGCATAAATACAAAATAAACTAAAAGAATGGCAACAAGTAACAAGGTACGTATTTTAAAAGAACACACAAGGACATGAACAATTCAGAACAGAAAGTTTAATTTAGCTAACAAGAGAAAAGACTCTGAAGACCTCAAAGTTTTCAGTGACATTAACAATTATATAAAAATAAAAATACTGAGGTGTAGAAGCTTGGGCATACATTTCAATGTATATGGGGTTTACACAATTAAAGTTTTATATTAACTATTTCAATGAACATAAGTCTGAGGAAATTTCTTGTTTATTATGTTTAAGAAATACTAAGAACCTATTTAAAATTATGTACTGTTCTTATAGCTAAGATACACGCTTAATAGTCTATCATTCCTGAACAGATTTATGCACTGATAGCAGTAACAAACTTTGGAATATGCTGGAATAGAAAGATAGGGAAACGGTGGCGCACTTAGTTTTGACAAAAAGGTATAAGCACATAAAACATTGTTTTTCCACTGTGTTAAACTTTTCCTCTTTGTAAATGTGAGGGAGTAACCTGGGAAGACATTACTTCTGGAGCGCCCTCTGTTGACTCACTACAGGAATACATGTGAATCTAAGACCACAGCTCATCCTACGCCTTTGGAAAGGAAGAATCCTGGCAATGTTGACTATGGAAAAGAGGAAGGACCTGCTAACTGAGGTGATCAAAACATCATGAAGGATGAGCTTATATAGGAAATATGAATATAAAAAGGAAAAACAACAAGGATAAGGTGAGACATAGATAGTGGAAGCAAACTAGTTAACCTTTCAGAAGTTAATAATTTCTTAGTATTCTAAATAAACAAGTATCCTTCTAGGATACACATGCATACAAATATATCTATAACTAAATCAAGAATGTTTCTCTCTCTATATATTTTAATACATATTAAAATATATAAATATATACATTTTTAAAACCAAAAACCAAACCAAAGCAAAACAAAAAACACAACTCAACATGACTTCATACTGATACCTCCAATTCCAATCCAACATCTCAGAATTCTTTCCAGCCTTCCATTTTCCATGTTTGTAAGTACTTTCTCCAACAGTAAGAGACATAGATTTATTTACGTGATCACTCTATTTTCTTAATTGCCCAAGAGAACAATCTCACAGCTTGCTGGCCTTCTCTTCAGCATAGAAATCCCAGGAACATTCCCCACTAAATACCCAACACATCCGTGCTATATTACAAAGTTCCACCTTTCTCTATTCACCACTGTGCAGTGGATCCACTAACTTTGGGCCAGGGCGGGGAAGAAGGGAACTTAACTTTTTTTTCTTTCCCTGTATCTCCAGTAATAACTAAGAGAAGAGTGCTGGAATCTTATGATGTGTGAGTGAGATTTGATAATGTCTCTCTGTAGAAAATTGCTTTACAGATCTTGAAATCACTACTATATACATACAAGATTAGATTTATTCTATTAGATTCTCTAGGTGAATTAACATGATAATCATTCTGTAGTAATCCTCTTTATCTTTTATGAATTTTATTGGGAAATCTAGGGTTTTTTTTTTTTTTCTCTGACACTGTAGAGCTACAGCTACCCTACTATTTTGTAGTATTGAAAGACAAGTCCCTATAGATTTCCTGTGTTTTTGTACTCTCAGGAGCAGAGGCATTTGTTAGCCTTTTGTTTGGTATTGTATCTTTGATTTGTTTGTATGGTAATATCCTTGCAAGGTAGAGATAATTCTGCCTCCTATCTGGAAGAAAGGGCAGTTTCTTTGCTTCCCAGTAAAATAAAAATAATGTTTCCCAATAGGGCAAAGTTTGAGCAGGCTTGTTTGCAGTCCATTATGAAATATCCAGATTTCCTTAGTTGTGATACAAACCCAATGTGTGTGGAACATCCAACTGGGTTACTCTGCATTGTCCTGTGGGACTTGTGGGGTAAAGAGAATTGATGCAAATATAAACATTATTCTCCTTGTGTCATAAGTAATAAGTTGCTTTGTCTCTGACCCAGGGGGTCTTAGGTCTTCTGCCAGTATTCATAAACTGTAGCATGAATTTGCAAGTAGGGTAAAAATCTCAGACCCTTCACAGTTCTTTTGGCAATGAGGATAGGTTGCTTCCAGAGATAGGGCCTTCTGGAAGTGAAAGGACCCTAAGCCCCAAGGACCAGATCAGAAGACTGATTATGAGAAGACTGCCCATGATCCAGTAGCGAATGTTCTGAATGCTCTCACCTGAGTCATGAGCCAAAAGCGGAAAAAGAATCACCCACTGTTCTATCTGCTATTGAAAATTCTGAGCTTGAGCAGCAAGAAGTAGGATTGGCTAAAACTGTTCAAATAGTGCTTTGGTTATTGCTCACTAGCCTCCAGCAGGGGGAGGAATTTAGTGTTATCTTGATATTAGGGTCAAGGTTTCTCTTTCCAAATGAGACAGAAGCCATGTACACTCATCCAAATGTATTAAAGAAGTCTGGGGTAGGTGAGACATTCAAAAATTTGTGGCTATGTTGGATGCAAGCACCATCCATCACTCCTGGTTCTGTTGGGGAAGGTGACCCTGGATCCAACTGATGGGGCTTGGGCACACTAGCAATATGGAAGGTAAACCAACATGACCTTTCTTGTGGGGATTTTTGAACCAATTCAGTGCATGTTGCTATTCCTTCTGTATCTGAATGTGTAGTAGGTATCAATGTGCTGTATGTTTATACTTTGCTGTTTGATAAGTGTCAAGAGGGATCCAAGAGCCAAGAATTTTCTAGAGGGAAAAATGTCTTGCCATTTGCCAGCAGCGGGAACTTAATAAACTCTGATATTCCCCATACAGATGATGTCCTGTTGCTGGAAAGTCAGAAGCTTAGTCTCAACGACTCTGACTGCAGTATTATAATACTTCTGTCAGCAAGAATGGCAGAATGAACTCCTGACAAAATTCGGAAGCCCATTTGCTAAGTAAAGGGTTTTTGTTTGTTTGTTTGTTTGTTTAATGACTACTTGGGTGGATTCACAAGGCTCAGTCTCACCAATAGTGAAGGAAAACTTCACCATTCTTTAGTCATCACCACCAAAAAGCAGTCCCAGCACCTAACTGGGCTTTTTGGGTATTGAAAAGAGTATGGTCCTGGCTTGGTCATTTTTCTTTTTCCCTCTATATCAGCCAAGCCAGCAGGCTTATTTAGAAGCTGTGCAAGAAGCGGTGTCATACTCCTGGCCTGTAGGGCCCCACTATCGTAAAGGACCCTTTCAGCTACAAGTCTCTGTTGATACTCCTTTCAGGTCATGCTATCCCTATTCCAGTTCCATCCGCTGACTCTGGCTGTGTCATTCTGTCCTGTGAAACCAACATATGCTGTATGTTTGACTTTGTGGACTATTTGTAGCCTGACAACAGTGTGGCTTTTATCATAAAGTTACTAAACGGGCTGGCAAGTGAGGTATGTAGCAGACCTTCTAAGCCCCTTTACTGTCCACAGGCATCTGATTTTATAAGTGTTGGTATGGTCTCTTCAAACATCTCAAAAAGGTTTCTGACTCTGCGTCCTGCACTTTAGCAGAGCAGTTTGGTCCCTGAATTTTACTGTCTCCAGAAAGGGAAAATACCCTCTCAGCTGGTTCCTTAGTAATGAATAGGATGAAAAGAGGTTATGGGTACCTATTTTAAATATTCAGGCTTTTTCTTTCCTTCTTCTAATTGCAACCTCATGCTGGCCTGTTGCTGTACCCCGCAGGTTACAGCCTGACTAAAGGGGACCTTGGGATTCAAGCTTACTTCTGACTCAGCCACCTGGATTGTCTCGTTGGATTAACAGGGTCCTGGATCACATTGCTCACTAAGTCCCCTGACAGTAGTCCACGCAGCTCAAAGTTGGGAACACAATGTGTCTCTTTAACTTCTACTTCCCTTGTCCCTGCTGGACTGGACTCCTATAGGTATAATATTTATGTACAGAGTTTAGAAGTTGAGAGGAAGAAATGGGGAATTTTACCTTCTGTAATGTGGCACACTAATTTTGTGTTTATGGAAGGAGAGCAACAACCTCAGCACAAAGGGAGGGAACACCTTAAACCCTGAGAGAAATGGCCGAGGGAGAGACATTAGTGATCCTTTGTCTTTCAGAGCCACCCATATTTCTTTCCTCCTCAAGGAATGTGCCCTTGTATGGTTTGCCCAAAGCATTGCTAGTGCCTTAAACTTAACTGCTGGATTTTCCTTTCCCTAGACATTTCCTTCTCTATTCTGTTTAACCTAACTGAAGAGTCTATCAGAAAGAGAAAGGGATGCACCAGCTCCTGAATGTTCTATGCAAAGCACCTGCCAGTACCTCCCAGTCTTTCCTACTTCCATTCTCAGTCATTCAGTGAGATGGCTCAATGCCACCAGTTGGCTGCTTCAAAAAACAGGACAGATTGAACAGACTGCTTTCAAGCATCACTCCAAAAAGGAGGAGTAGAATTGATTATGCTAATTCAGTTGGAAAGTCAAGCATCTTCTGGTGGGCTGGAAGGTCACATTTGATATACTGTCAATCTCTGTCCCTAGAAAAATGTAATTCTTACTTGCAGGTCAGAGCAATTTTAGTAATATTTTGCTTCCAGAACACCACGTACACTGCTGGGACTATTCTCTTGAATAGAATCCAGGCATGAATAGGCCTCCATACAGAAAGCGTGATTTGCAACTCAGCAGTGGTCTAAGAGAACCTCATCTGTGCAGGTAGCACCACCAGTAGATCAGGTAGCTCTCAGAAAACCAAGATTTCTCCTAAATGAATCTACACTTAGTTATTCAGTCCCAAGTGGCATACTGGACTCATTTTTTAGGACCACCTTGAAGGAATTTCTCTCTGTAACAGAAGGTACTCAAAAGTTGTACCTTGAAAAGTTGATATAAATTTGCCATTGATCTCAAGTGAAGTAATCAATGATACCACATTGTTCCTAGAAGGCATTCAGATCACCCTCAGCTCACTGACAGGGGTTTTTGGTAACTCTAGGTTCCTCCTTGCAGGCCAAGTGGGAGTTGTGCCATCACCAAAAGCTGCCTGCTTCTACCTGGATTAAATCCTCAAGCCAAGTACAAAGACTGAGACAGAAAATTGAGGCAAAAGCTACCTAGATTTCTAAGGTAAACTTGATGGTTTATGGTATTTGCTCAGGTGGTTCGTCCAGGACCCCAGAGTGGGAAAGGAGACATTGTTGAGTGAGCAATGTGATCCAGGACCCTTTTAACCCAACGAGATAATCCAGGTGGCTGAGTCAGAAGTTTGAATCCCAAGCTAGTATCATATGTAGGTTGGTTTCATTCTTCTGCTTGGAGCTTCCTTGCTGTTAGTCTTAATTAAAGGCTGCATGACTCAAACTGAATGGATTTGGTCCCAGCATCTGTTGATCATATTAGTTGGAATGTTTGATGGAGTGGTGTACTTACAGGTAAATTCTCTAGAAGCCAAAAAGATGTGGAAATGAGAAATGGGATGTTGTTTGGAGGTAAGTCTCCATGGGTCACTCATATTTCTGCATATCTTGCAATCAGAGGTCTTGGCTACTTTGTTCTGTACAATCTTTTCAAGGATTTTTGTGTAGACAAATTTTTGGACAATATTTTCTCTTAAAGAACTTGTTTTGAATTTTTAAATATTTTCTTTCAGAAGTGTATTTTTCCACTATTTTTAAAATCCCATTAATCCGTGGAGGTAATTTTTGTTGGTGTAATCATATAATATTTTAAACTCTTTTTGTCTGGTTAGATTTTATTTTGATAATCTGTCATTTTACTACAGTGTGTCTAGATTTGAATTTCTTTTTATTTATCTAACTTAGTACACATTCTACTTCCTGTATTATGGATTCATGCCTTTCAACATTTCTGAAAAATGCTCAATTTTTTTTTTATTATTTCTCTCCACCTTATTATTTCTGGTTTGTCCTTTTGTATTTCAGAATAATTTTTTTATACATTTTCATTCTACTTTCTGTTCTTTATCTCCCTTTTTGGATCATTTTTTCTGAAGAGTATGAAGAGTATGGAGAGAGGTTAGAGCACTAACACTCAAAAATACAGCGTGCTCACTTAACTTCAGCAAGTCACCTTCTAAAGTTAATTATGGTATTAAAGTGTATTATACTAGAAAATAAAAGTGAAGTTAAATTTCTTCAATATAACACAAGTTGCCGAAAAATGATTTAGTGAGTGAAACAATTTAGAAGCAAGGCAAAATTGTCCATTGCCACAACAATAACATATTGCATTATTTATAACTGAGAAGGTGGAACAATTATCTGAATATTTAAAAATAGAAGCAGTTAGTTTGTTCTGACAATGCTTTTATAGACATGGCACATGGTTTTCGTGTTTAAACTTAGTTTTCTTAATTTTCCTTTTTCTTTTTGGAGATAATTTATAGTGATAAATTAATTTTGTTTACCATTTATAGTTCTATAAATTATTTCCCTTACCTTTTTGTGTGCATTTAAATACACTAATAATATGAATTAGTATATATAAAACACTATACGCTCAGCACTTTATATTCCATACGTATAGAATACACTGAGAAGAAAATAAATCTAGGATTGAAGAACAAAATAATTAATATTTATTTTTATGCAGTATTTTCCTTATGAAATTTCCTTTTGAAAATTCAGTGATTATTTCTACTTGTTCGTATTCAGCTTATTAAGAAACTATATTTCACCTTTATTTGGTAATGATATTTCTATAATATTTACATATAATATTTACAGAAGAAGAACATATTAGTTTCATCTGAATGAATATTTTTTTTTTTTTGGTTAACAAGAAAAGTACATTGGAAGTTCACCCTCAGTTGATCTCTAGGAAAATAATCGATTTCCATAGTTTGCTAAACACTGAACACTAATAAATGACTCCAAACTTCCTCATTTCTGTCAGCTGAGTTTCATGCTTACTACCACTTCATTTTTTTTTTGTTTCTAAAGTCTGTCCAATAAGTTAATAACATAATTATATAATTTAACTAAATATGACTTAATATGCTTAAATATCAGTGCATAATATAGGGTTGTGTTTCCTTGAAAACAATGTTGAATGTCTTAGATCCAATGAAGGTGAATATTCTTTACAAAGTTCATAGGTGCCTGGGGGGCTCAGTGGGTTAAAGCCTCTGCCTTCAGCTCAGGTCATGATCTCAGGGTCCTGGGATCCAGCCCTGCATCAGGCTCTTTCCTCAGCAGGGAGCCTGCTTTCCCCTCTCCCTGTGCCTGCCTTTCTACTTGTGATCTCTTTCTCTCTGTCAAATAAATAAATAAAATCTTTAAAAAAAAATTCATAGGTAAATAAACAGGTACAAAAAAATTCTAAAAGACTGGGAGTTGAGTTTTATAAAAATTAAATAATATTCTACCCATGAGGCTGTTTTTTAGATTCTTGCTCCATTTTAAGTGAAAATTTAGGAATTCAATTATTTCCCAACAACTAAAGACAACAGAGATTGCCTTTTGTGCTTCAATATATGGTAAGGGGGTAAGAATGGGGAGTGTTAGAAGTCAAATCAATGTAAGGACAGGAAAGCTTTTCTGACCATTAGAACTCCCCACAAATATAGACACTTATCTCATAGAACATGATATCTTATCAGGCACCTGCGTGTTGTGTAGAAGTTTGTACTAGATGTCCTATTGAGCTCCTTTCAAATCTGAGATTTTATGAAAAAGTTCAGTCTTCTTATTTCCTCTGATGTTCAGTGGTTTAAGAAGAGCTTCTCCCAGTCAATGACTCTGTTAACATGCTGTAGTTATAATCTTGGTCATGTTGGCATACTTAAGCCAGAAGTACAACCTAGCCTACACTGAAAAACAGTTCAAATAGAAACAGTGCCCATCTGTTTCTGAAGGTTGATCTTCCAACATAAAACTCTTAGCTTAGACAAAGTATTCAGAAGAAAGTACGTAGGACAATTAAATACTAAATATTAATAGATACAGCACATCAAAATGGTGAAGTGCCAAGAAACATTTTATCTTTTAAAATGTATAAAGGGCTACTAGAATTAGGAACTATTATTAAGAGAAAGTAATAGAATGCTTCAAATATGAGGAAAAGTAAAGAAAAATAAGACAACAGTAGTATGTTGAAACAAAATGGGATTTTTTCAAGATGCAACAAAAAGTAAGTGCTTCCCCATTAACGCTATTGTTGTTCTAGTTTATTCTAAAAAATAAGAATTCAAAGGTAATGTGTAGGGATGCAGTAATCTGAAGGGATGCAACAGTGGTTTTCATGCCCACACATAAAAATCATCCAAGGAGTTTTAAAATTCAGATTCACAGGATTCCACCCCAAACCAATTTAAGTAGCATGTCTGTAGCCACAGTTGGAAGCTCCAGTATAAAATGGTTAAGCTTTCTACTTGCCCTCCCTCAAAACACACATGCACACGCACACACACACACACACACACACACACACACACACACAATTTCTTAGAAAAACTGTTAATTCCTAAAGAATTCAACTTTTTAAGTTCAATTCCCAAGCAGTGCATGACTAAATATGAAAACAAAAGTTCAAAATCGTCCAGTGTGTTGTGCCCAGGGAGTTTATATTACCGATGTCTTGCTGAGTTCTAAAACATTAATATTATTTATTGACTTCTGGCCAGTAAATGTAGTATCCATTTTACCCAAGTCAGTGACAAATATATCCATGGTCTAATATGGATGCTATATTGGAGAACAATTCCTAGTTTTACTGAAGCGATACAATCAAAATAGACTTTGCCTGAAGTAAAGAAGCAAAGACCTTTATCTTTTGTGTCAATTTCAGGAACAATTACCTTTCAAATAACCTTGAACAGACTTATATTTTTATTTTTCTGGCATTGCTGAATTTAAAAGAATTCAGAAAAATATTTGTTCTCTTGAAAAGAAGATGAACTAGGCTTCTATAAAAAGTGTCAATTGTTTTCCTTAACAGGAAAAAAAAAATCAGATGTTACAAAAATAGTTCTTACAAAAATCACAAAAGTCCCAATATTTTTTCAAGTAAATCAATTTTTTCCTAATTTTTCATCCATTCCTTTGTCTTTTTATGTATACAGTTTTAAAATACTCTGCTGAGGATTTCTAGACAAGCTGACAAGTTCAGAGCTTGAACTCTAATAAAATAATTATTCCAAATTGGTCACACTGTGTAATGAGATGTACTTTCCAAAATTATATCTTAGGGCATTTGACTAAAGTCTTCCTTTGGATACCCTGTGATAACCTCTTTCTCACCCCATCCCTCAACTCCTGCACCTGTTATACTTTGTAATGACCTCATCTCCAATTAAGTTGTACAGTGGAAACATGATTTCTAACTTCCTTTCCATAAGTTGAACTGAAGGTAATGAGGAAATATTATGGGTCTAAAATAGAACCTGAAGGAAGATTATTTGTAGTAGTAAAGCGAACAACTGTACATGCAAAGGAGCCAAAAGACAGAAAAATGATAGGATAACCAGGAAAGCAGGACTGGGCCTCCATCCTGGATGTAAGGTCCTCCCCTCTGGGCTGATGGCACCTGGCTTCTGGCCAGTATTTAACATATTGGGAATACTTACCTGAGGGATTGGAAACCTCAGGTAAGGAACTTCATGGACCTTACTAAACCTAGAATTTGGAGTTCACCGTTACTGTGAATTCAAATGCCCATGAGTCCCCCAAAGCTGTTTGTATCTCCCCCTGTCTAAATTTGCTAAGCTAATTGACAAAGTTGAGTGAGCCAAGAACCAAAATAAAAATCTGTGAACCCCCCCCACACACTAATCTTTTGTTTTTATCTCTGGTAAGCAGATGCTGGAGAAATAATAAAATTATCACTTCAAGAAGGCATTTGCCTCTGTGGTCTCTGTTCTTTGTCCAGTACCTAAATAGCCTAGGGCAATATTTTGTCTTACAGAAAATGAAAAAAGAAAAAAGATAAGGGCCTCATTTTGAATTTCAAATCCTATAAACTTCTAAAAAGTATTATCAAGGATTGTTTAATATAAGTTCTTACTGGGCTAAGGTCTAAGGTCAAACAATGCAATTCGTTTGCATTGTTTTATACAGCTCAGCCTTACTACTCTAAGTTTAGTACTGGTGGCCCAAAGTGGAAAAATCACCAAGTTAAATTCAAATCAATAGAAATGAAGATGGTGATTTGGGATTTACTGCAAGTTCATATTCATAGGAACCATGTTCTTTCACATCTTTTTTGTCAACAAGATATCTATTGAAAGTGATACATACATGAATAAGTATTAAAATAATAATGTAATGATTTATTATTCAATGGACTACTCAGAATAGTTACAATTCAATGGGTTACTTAGAATGGCTTTATTAACAGTATTCATAAAACCACATACTTTGTAAGGTGAGGGGGCTTCAAGGGTGCTTAGTACAAAGAAAATTGCAGAAACCCCATGGAATTGGAGATATATGTTATGATAAGTATATTTAATCTTGGGTGGAATATGACTGTATTTCTCCAAAATCATCAAGCAAGTCCTCCTGTGTGGTTCCAAAAGGAAGAAATTACTCATGATGATAACTTTGTGTTCCGTGAAGCTAAATTTTAACAGAACTGATCATCTACTAGGAGCATCCTTAAGAGAGACCCAAACAAACATGTAGTTGACTAATATTAGCACACTCCAGGGACACACTGGACCCAAACATACTACCACCTCCAGCACATATACTTCTAAGGTTGAGAAAGACAGGCTTATCCTAGCTAGATGCCAGTAAAAATTAGTCTCTCCCTTCATTTAACCTGTTCAGCCATCAGTGTTCATCAAATACAATTAAGATTAAAATTTGCTTGCCTTGTACCTCTACCCACCAATTTGAATATTACAATCTGCAACCTTCATTGTCACTGAATACATCAGTATCATGATTTACTCATTATCATGTAGGATTTGATAATATGAGATAGATTCATTATCTCTTGTGCCAGAAGCATGAGTTTTCCTAACTTGCAAAGCTGAGATTCTGGACTATGGAAAATTCACCAAGATCGAGGTTATATTGAAATGACCAGTAACATTCTACATTCTCTCCTAGCAATGCACACCTTTGAAACCTCAGCAAATTAGCACATGGCAGCTTCACCAAAATAACACAGTACTTAGCACCAAATAAGTATTATGCATATATTTATTGACTGAATGAATCTATCTTATCATTGTATTGCTATTGTTAAGATTAGTGATTATAAATGCAAGTGGAACTGGTGAGGACCTATTTACTAGGAGAAGGGATGGTTCATAAAGAGGTATCTGAAAAACAAAATGTTCAGGTAGCTAAGAATTTTTGGAACTCCCCTTGCAGCAAGCAACTCAGATATGAACTGAAGTAAAGTTATTTTACAGTTTTCATGCATTCTGTTTAATGTGAATATTCATCTAGTTCCTTAATAAGATATTAATATGCTTAATAGAAGGGCAAGGTCTCACTGGAGACACAGTACAATATGCTACATTATCTTTTTTAAAAAATATATATATTTTTAAAAATTTAATTTCATAAATTTATCTGACCCCAAAGCTTCGTGTAAGAACTTGTGAGCCTATAGTCCTTCCTGTCACATAATCAAAGAAAACTTATCAATGTCTTATGAGGTGAAGTTCTTAAAAGCTCTTACATATCTGAATAAAATGGGATATGAAATAAAGAGGCAGAATAATGTAGAGGAGAGAACAGAGACACAAAATCAGAGATGGCGATACATCTTGGTTTCAGTGTTAGTAAATATGTGAAAATTTGCTCTATCTTTTTGATCTTTAGTTTTCTCTATTTGTTAAAAGGAATTTTTGGAGACTTTTTAGTAATGCTATAGGAAATAACAAATGAGATAAAAGGTAATGATAATGACAGATGGCGGCTGCTATTGCTGTTACAATGATAATAATTGTTAACCTTACAAACAATGATATGGTTACACTTCTGACCTCTTTCATAGTAGAAACAAAGGAAATGTTGCTTTTAATACTTGAGTGTTCAATGTGTTCACAACTTTAGTATTTCAAATTTTAAAAATTCTGATATAGGAGAAACAAATACACATTAAATCAGATTCCAAACCAGTGCGATTATTTGCATTGTTTTAAAAGTTAAATAAATTATTTGGATGACTACATGGGAGAACTAATAATTTTATTCATTTAATAGTAAGTACGCATTACATGTTTCATATGAAATGGCTATAATTGTCTTTACCTGAGAAGAGTAGGTATGACCATCGGAACCGCACACGGGGTTGGTATAGACCACTGGACACTGCTTGCAGGTGGATGATACGGGACCCCTCCATTGCTTATGGCCTACTCCTGCATCTTTCATACTGTTAAAACAAAACAATAACCATACTTAGTGCATTTTTAAATACATAAATTGATATTAACGCCATGTCTTCATGCCATTCCAACTCTTGAAGGCAAATTATAATCAGTGAACTCCATGCTCATTTTCAATGGATTCATCAATATAGTATTCTTCATTATAATCTTTTATTTCATATATCAACATTATAAAATTTTATATTATATATATAATATATATTATAAAATAATATATTCCTTTGAACTAGTATGCTGGTCACATAGTTCTGTTTCATGATGCAGATTTTTTGCTTTAATCTGTAGCTGTGATGTGTTTTTGATAATCCCAGAAACAGAAGCAAAAATTGCTTGGCAACAAAAACTATTCCATTAAGAACAGTATCTGAAAAGAACACTTAATTCCCCAGGTGTACCCAATGTCCCTGAAAATAAGGGAAGCTTATTTTGAGAGAAAACAGCAATAAAGAACTTTTCCAGCAATGACTAAAATTTAGAAAGCCAAATTAGTAAGTTTAGTGATAGCCAATCCTCTTTTTATTGGGTAGAAATACCTCAAAATAGACCCATTTTGAGGCTTTGATCTAGAATAACTTGGGAAAACCCTTTCTTTTCTGTTACCCACACTTAGAATTATTTGTTTTTCCACTTTGATTAAACTACTTATTGCTCTGCCTATTTGTGCAAAAGATTTACATACAGAAGGTTAAGTGCTAAAAAATAAGCAAAGCAACAGGGAATCTATTCAAAAACATTTATTTTTTTTCAAAAACATTTAATATTTAGAAATTCTTTAGTAAATCAGTACTCATTCTTATTCATTGAAATTGTTTATAGAGTAATTTGATGTGTCTATTGTGATGAGAAAAGATATTTTACTAGAAACATTTGCTTCTATTTGCTTTTCATCTTTTTCATGAATAAGTCAAACCTACAAAAAAGTAATCCTAAAGAAATATAGTATTAATTTCCATTCCAATTAATTTCCATTAATTTCCATATAGTATTTAATAGCATTAAGTTCCATTAATTAAGTTCAAACTATGTATTTTGAATTTTGATAAAATTTGAATGCACATTGAGAAAAAGTTTTTATCCTCTCTTCCCCTTCTACTCCCAATCCTGCTTCTCTCAAAAGTTTTTCATGAAACTATTATAGATCTAAACACTTCTGTTCATTTCAATTTTGTTAATTTTGCCAAAAGAATATTTTAAGATTTTGTTGGCCATAGAGTTCATATCATAAGAATAAAATGGGGAAAATAACCACGCTGCTATTACTGAGTAAATAATGGGCACAAAATCCTAATGGGAATTAAAACAATAACTGGAAAACTTGGAACATTACTCTATACCACTTCATACTTATAAATGACGTAAATAAAGCAGAGGGAAATAAAAATATATTCTATTTGCATTGTTCTTTCACATTTTATAAACAAAATGAGACATAAAATTATGCAGTCAGATACCTTAGAAGAAATTATCACCAAGTTCCAGTTCCTCATCAATAGAAAATATTTTATTAGAAGAAGCTGCATGTTTTGGGATATATATATATATATTATTTTATATATATATATAAAATATATATATATTTTATATATATATATAAAATATATATATACATATATATATATGTATATATATATACATATGCATATATTGGGATATATTATATATATGTGTGTATATATGCATGCATCCCAATTTTTAGGTATCTTATTTGACTAAAAATTACTTCTACAAATTCATAAATTAATTAACAATATACTAACTAGGGGCACCTGGGTGGCTCAGTGGGTTAAAGCCTCTGCCTTCGGCTCAGGTCATGGTCTCAAGATCCTGGGATCGAGCCCCGCATGGGACTCTCTGCTCAGCAGGGAGCCTGCTTCCCCATCTCTCTCTGCCTGCCTCTCTGCCTACTTGTCATCTCTCTCTCTCTGTCAAATAAATAAATAAAATCTTAAGAAAAACCAATGTACTAACTGGAATCACCAGATACACACAAATAAGACATGTAGTTTCTTTATTTCAAAAATCAAAACATCTGTAATTGAAAAAATAAAGGATTTGCATGTGAAAACAAAATAATATAACATGGTAGACACTGAAAGACAAACTATCATTAATAAGGGCTTGAGGATTCTGAGTAATGCTGATCTTTTTTTTTTTTTTTTAAGATTTTATTTATTTGACAGAGAGAAACACAGCGAGAGAGGGAACACAAGCAGAGGGAATGGTAGCGGGAGAAGCAGTCTTCCCGCCGAGCAGGGAGCCCGATGCAGGGCTGGATCCCAGGATCCTGGGATCATGACCTGAGATGAAGGCAGATGCTTAACGACTGAGCCACCCAGGTGCCCCAATGCTGATCATTTCTAAAGGCAGTTGCTGTGCAAGGCTTTGAGAACATCTTGCTGCCCCTTCACACTTGGGACGGAAGGGGTGGACAGGTGGAAACCTGTCAGCTAGCTATATGTGGTATCTCTACTCACACTATTCACCATGGAAGACATTTTTGCATCCCAGAGTCTATTTCATGGAAGTTACCATGTGATTCAGAATTTGTTTGATTTCAGGAATGTTCCTCAGAATTAACATTGCTCACAGTCTTGTCTATTAAAATATTTATCTTGTTCGTAGGAAAATTAGTGAAGTAGATGAGGTTATAACTAAAAATGTCTAAGGTTTAATTTAATAGCTATATAGTTTGTGTAACACATAAACATATATAATTACATATAATTGGAGATTATCTTTGTTTGATTTTTAATTACATTTTGAAGATCTTATTTAAGGAAGAACAATTGTGCTTCTAAGTGAGAGACAGTCAAGGCAGCCCAAGATGGGCAAAGTGAAGGGCTTCGGAAAAGGCAGAGCCAGCTCAGGCTATCAGAATGAGTGTCTGGCATCCATTATAGGAGGAATGACAGGTAAAAAACTAGCATAAGCAAAAACATCACTACGCATATTATTCTGAGTATTCTAAATGTAAAAGATTGCTAACCTTTGAAAGTAAGTCTATTTTTTGATAAACCAAAAGCCATTATCTGTTAATTATTTTGAATTATTATCAAATGGGGCAATAAAATTCCCCCTTTATGAAGTACAAAACTTAAGCTGGCTACAAAATTCTGAAATTATTTAGAAACTACACTTCCAATGGCAACTCTGCTCAAATAAACTTGTTAAAGGTCTACCTTTTTCAAAAATACATACTTCAATTTTGAAGACCTGAGTTAAAAATTTATTTACTAAAAAAAAAATTATTTACTGACTTTACGATGGCATCCTATATACTGTGATAATCCTTTCCCTTAAAGAGTAAAAAGAAATGTATTTTTGAAGCCAAAGAATTAAAGCAATTAAATGATAATCTATGACAAAGCAAAGGATTTTTCTCAAAATCTTCTTATTTAAATATTCCACCATTCTGGCATTAAGTTAGCTTCACACTCATGTACCTGTTATTATGCTTCTAGTAGGTAGAAAAACTATTCAGAAGAATTGGTACCATTACTATTGCTCCTTTACATGACTTATTTTGAGGCAGTTGAGTTGTATCACCTTCTTATTACCTGAGCTGTATCCTGTGCTCCTGATTTACCTTTCACTCTGGTCTTCAGTGTTAAGACTCAAAGCAGCAGTCACACATGAAAGCTCAATAGTCTCTTATTTTTCTAATAACTACAATGTTAATTACTGCTACATCTGTTTATTCAATTATGATCTATTTGGTTTTCTGTTTAATCATGTTGTGCATTTTAACAATATAATTTGAACACAATGTCCATGTTTTAGGATTTACATTGATTTTAGAAAGAGCACAAATGATGTTACCAAAATGGTTAGCAGGAAAAAAAAAAATCTCATTCCAGTTTGATTGAATTTTTATACATGACCATGTCATTAATCAGTCTTGACAAGTCAGTAACCTCCCTGGGTCTTAATTTCTTCCCTTATATAATGTTAAACTTCATCAGTATGGATCATTTGATCTTGAGCATTCCATGAGTCTATAAACCTTTAATAAAATTACTTATACAAAGACACTCAAAAATTGGAAGCATAGACAGTACATACACGCCATATGTTATGATTTTAGAACTTAGAGCGTTACCAAGTGAAACAAATATATCATTATGGTGTGAAGGATGTTGTTGAGTGGGGCAAAAGACAGATTGGAATGCTGAAGGTGCAAACTTCAGCTATCTCAAGGTAGCAAATGAAAGAAGGAAGCCCAGTCTTATGATAACTAATGAAAGAGGGAAGATAAAACATGGCTGTGCTTAAAGAGACATAATTTCAATGAAAGTATACCTAAGAATTAAATAATACTTGTATTATAATATCAAAAATATCAATAAATCATAAAAATAAAAATGTATCATATTTATACCATAAATAATTAGGTATTTTTCTAAAACTCTGAGAGTTCCTAAATCTGACATCACACATAATAAATTCTCATTTCTTTTGGCCATAAATATGCAAACAGAAAAAAATAACAATTTATTTATTATATGTTTATCTTAGGAGGAGAATCATCAGTATTTAAGTCTTAATTCCTTAAATGTATTTGCTTCTTTCTGTATGGACTTTTATATTAACTTTTATTATTTTTAACTTTTTTATATTAACTTTTATATTAACTTTGCACCAACAAAAGAATTTTATTTTAATCTGATAAAACATTCAAGTGAATACAGATATTCTGTGAACATCTCAGCTGAGAACAGCCTGATGTGATATATTTCTTGTCTTTTTAATATCCCTAACATTTCAATTCCTTTAGGCAGCCAGTTTTTCAAGTTCTGCCAAACTTGTGGAAGAATTCTTTCTTAAGACACAACTAACAGCTTATGATTTGCTCCCTATTGGCCATATCTCTTTAAGAAGAAGCAAGGCTGCCCTTATTACTTCTTCTTCTTTTTTTTTTTTTTTTTTTTTTTTTTTTGTCATGGGTCTTGGAAAAGGACTGATGGTATTAGCAAGGTGCAGGGAATGATCTTTTGGGGTGACACAATTATGTGAAAGTTCAGAAGTCCTATCCAAAACTTACTAAAACTATAGTGGCCACTATTTGCTTCCCATGATTTTTGTACCATGTATGATAGTAATTTAAGCAATGAATCAAGGGATAAGCAATCAATTTTAATTTTAAGTAAAAAGACATATTCTACAAATACAAAACAAACATTTATCTATATGAGAAAACATTATTTACTATGGTTACTAAACTATGAATGTTAAAAATAAATTGGCATAGTTTATTCTGCAATATGAACAGAAACTCTACTTATTCCTTATATATTACAAATAACTAAGATTCATAGAAAAAGCTCACTTGTAGATGTATTTCAAAAGTCAGTAATAGGAGTAATTAATAAAATGTATCTTTAAAAACTATCCATAGCGTAGAACTGGAGGGTATTATGCTAAGCAAAATAAGTCAGTCAGAGAAAGACAATTATCACATGATCTCTCTGATATGAAGAATTTGAGAGGCAGGGCAGGGGATCGTGGGGGGGTGTGGGGGGGAAATGAAACAAGATGGGATCAGGAAGGAGACAAACCATAAGAGACTCCTAGACTCACAAAACAAACTGAGGGTTGCTGGTGGGTAGGGGGGTAGGGATAGGGTGGTTGGATTATGGACATTGGGAAGGGTATGTGCCATGGTAAGTGCTGTGAAATGTGTAAGCCTGACGATTCACAGACATGTACCCTGGGGCAAATAATACATTATATGTTAATAAAAAAAAAACTATCCATAGCATAAATTGAATGCATTTTAAAAATTGATTGCAGTAATAAATTCTTACCACAACCTAGATTTACCAGATAACTTAAAGAATAGTGTTGCCAAGAAATCAAAGTAATCAGTGATTTAGATAGCATGTTTTTTAGAGTAATAAAATTAAACATCAGAATTTAGTCCTTAAAGAGATGTGGATAATTTATAATGTTCCACACTTTCTTTGAACAAATCTTAAAATAATATTGTAGAGTCATATTGCTACTTAAGTAGAATACAATTTAACTGAGGTTTATTTCAACAACCAATATATTTGAACATAGATCTTGCTAACACAATAAACCAATTAGTGAGGCTAATTTTCCGTCAAACAATGTTTCCCTGACTTTATTTTAAAGCTATGTTATCTTCATGAGATTTGAATCATGGACAAGTTATATTTAAATGATATAGTCCATCAAATAAATAATTTTTATTAAGAGTGAGCATATTCACAATTATTAAAGATATCAATGAATAACTTCAAATTTCAAAATAGATACTATAAATGACACCTATGATATCTTTCTTTCTCAATCTGATCCCCAATGGACTGAATGAGTAATAAAGGTTTAAAATATATAAAAGGTAGATGATGTCAAATTCAGATTGCAGTCCTTACTGTTTTAACATATTAATTTCAAACATTATTTTAATTACTAAAATCCTCTTTATTTAGCTATGGAAAAAGTATATTCAACTGCAAAGGATCTTGATTATGTAAGATTTAGTCATTGGTGGAGTTATTTGGATTAGAAATGCCTGTAAATCTACTCCCAGCAAAATACAGACTGGTAGATTGGGAATTCATGAACTTACACATGATAAAACAATTATTTAATTAACAAGTATATGTAAATGTATTCATTGGAAGAAAAGCTGGAAAGTTAATTTTTGTTTTCAAGCCAATAAAATTTCACCAAGCAATATTTTAGGAACTGAGTCAAGAATTTACACAATTAAAGGTTAGGTTCTCATGTGTGTTGATAGTCTATTGTGTGCTAGATTCATATAATGCAGTATTATTTATTATTTTAGCAGTCATATATGATATGAGTTATTCTTTACATTCTGAAGCTAGAAACAGAGAGGTGGAGGGAGCTTAATTATCTTGTGCAAGTTTCTAGTGTTTATAATTACAGATGTGGACTTCAAGTGTTCAATTTTTTACTTTGTCACTAATGTTTTCCTTGCCATAATGTGCATAGAAAGTTTTAAATGTCATAAAAACTGCATTCCATATTTCATAAATTTCTATATCTGTTTTACTTCACAGGTGAAAAATGACAATTACTTTAAATTTTACTTAAAAAAAGATCTACACCAATAAGTGTTGTCTAGAGAACAATTCTGGCTGATTAAAACTGAAATTACATACAGTATAATAAATAATATATGTGATTCTGATTTAGGGAATCAATACAAATATTAATTTGCTAATACATGAATTGGTTCAATTTAATTTGTATTGACAGGTGTAATTTCATTCCGGACATGAGAATGTTTATGAATTCTAGCTTCCTAGATTTAAAAAAATAACTCAGAAATTGTTTTTTCAATTATTAATGTTCTTAATAAAGCAAGCTCTTATTATTTTACTTTTTAAGATTTTATTCATTTATTCGACAGAGAGAGAGACTGTGAGAGAGGGAGCACAAGCAGGGGGAGTGGGAGAGGGAGAAGGAGGCTTCCTGCTGAGCAGAGAGCCCAATGCGGGGCTCTATCCCAGGACCTTGGGATCATGACCTGAGTTGAAAGCAGACACTTAATGACTAAGTCACCTAGGCACCCCAATAAACCAAGCTTTTAAACATTAACTACATTTTTATTTTAACATGAAGTTTTTCTAGAGTCCCAACACTGAGCAAAGCCTGACCTAAAATTTGAGTTCACAAGAATGGGTGACTCTCAAAGATCAAGGAGATTCTATATTTGGAAAAAACATAGTCACATTTTAAAAATAACAATGACACTCTGTCTTGTTTCTCAAAAGGGAAAGGAGAGAAAAATGAAACAAGATGAAACCACAGAGGGAGACAAACCAGGAGACTCTTAATCTCAGGAAACAAACTGAGGGTTGCTGGGTGGGGGGTGGCGGCATGGGGTGGCTGCGTGATGGACATTGGGAGGGTATGTGCTATGGTGAGCGCTGTGAATTGTGTAAGACTGATGAATCACAGACATGTACCCGGGGAACAACTAATGCATTATATGTTAATAAAAAAAAAGAAATGTTAAAAAGGAAAATAACAATGACAGATATGCGACTTAAAAACAGAAAAAATCTACTAAAATGATTAATAATACATTTATCAAGAGACATGAGAAAATACTCTGTGTGATCAAATACATCTTTTTTCTTTTTAATTTGTTTTTGAGTATAGCTTAAACACAATGTTACATTAGTTTCAGTTGTACAACATAGTGATTCTATGTGTTTATACAGTATGCTATGCTCACTACAAGTGTAGCTACCATGAGTCCAAATACAACACTATTACAGGATCATTGACCCAATTTCCTATACTTTATTCTTGTCACTATTCATTCCATAGGGGGAAGCCTGTGTCTTCCACTTCTCTTCACCAATTTTGTCTCCCCACCTTCCTTCCTTCTGGCAAACATCAGTTTGTTCTTCATATTTATAGGTCAGATTCTGTTTTTTTCTTTGTTTGCATATCCATTTGTCTTGGTTTTTAGATTCCATATATGAGTGAAATCATATAGTATTTGTCTTTCTCAGTCTGCCTTAATTCACTTAGCATAATACCTCTAGATCCATCCATGTTGTTGCAAAAGGCAAGATTTCATCCCTTCTATGGCTGTGTAATATTTCATTACATATGGCAAAGTTTCATTCTTTTTTGTGACTGATCAGTATTCCTAGACATATATGCCATATTTTCCTTATCTATTCTTCTATGGATACATTGCTTGCATATCTTGGCTATTGCAAATAATGCTATAATAAATATAGGGGTGCATGTATCTTTTTAAATTAGTGTTTTTGTTTTCTTTGAGTAAATAATCCACAGTGGAATTACTGGATTATATGGTATTTCTATTTTTAATTTTTTTTTTAAAAGATTTTATTTATTTATTTGGCAGAGGGAGAGAGAAAGATCACAAGTAGGCAGAGAGGCAGGCAGAGAGAGGGGGAGCAGGCTCCCTGATGAGCAGAAAGCCTGACGTGGGGCTCGATCCCAGGACCCTGAGATCATGACCTGAGCCGAAGGCAGAGGCTTTAACCCACTGAGCCACCCAGGCACCCCTCTATTTTTAATTTTTTGAGGAAACTCCATACTGTTTCCCACAGTAGCTATACCAATTTACATTTCTACCAACTATGCACGAGGATTCCTTTTTCTCCACATTCTTACCAATACTTGCTATTTCTTCTCCACTTTCTCATCAAGACTTGTTATGTCTTTTTGATTCCACACCCATGAATTGGAAAAATTAATTTTGTTAAAACGCCCTTTACCCAAAGCATCTGCAGATTCAATGCAATCCCTATAAAAATATCAATAGCATTTTTCAAAGAACTAGAACAAATAACACTAAAATTTGGATGGAACCACCTGAGACCTGAAAGAGCCAAAGCAATCTTGACAAAGAATAACAACGCTGGAGGTATCACAATTCCAGATTCCAAGAAATACTACAAAACTGTAATAATCAAAATAGTATGGTACTGACACAAAAACAGATATATAGGTCAATGGAACAGAATAGAGGGCCCAGACATAAACCCACATTTATATGGTCAATTAGTCTATGTCAAAGGAAACTAGAAAATAGAATAAAGAAAAGACAAATTTTTCAATAAAAAGTGCTGGGAAAACTGGACAACTACATGCAAAAGAATGAAACTGGCCACTTTCTGACACCATACACAAAAATAAACTCAAAATGGATGAAAGACATAAATATGAGACTTGAAGCCATAAACATTTTAGAAGAGAATAGAGGCAGTGGTTTCTCAGGGTTGTAACCACATTTTTCTAGATACTATCTTCTGAGGGAAGGGAAACAAAAGCAAAAATAAACTATTGAGACTATATCAAAACAGAAAGCTTCTTCACAGCAAAGAAACCATTAGCAAAACAAAAAGACAGCTTGCTGAATGGGAGAAGATATTTGCAAATGGCATATCCACTAAAGGGTTAATATACAAACCAAAGAAAGAAAATGTGTCTTGACTATGAAAAATTCTTTTGATTTTGTTTTTTTCTAAACAGAAGGAAATATTTTTAGCTCCTCTTCAACAAATAGACATGACAACTTTTGCAGAAGCTTTCAATGATTAAATACCATATTTTATTTAAGAAAACAGTCACTAAAATTCATTCAAAGTTCAGGGAAGGAAAACAGCTTTTTCTTCATGTGTTGTCTTTATGAAAGTCATTGTTACTGACCTCTGCTTTGCTTACTGCTTCATTGGAAAAGGAAAGTTACAGAAATAAGAAAAGAGGAAGAAGCTATCATGTTGTGCTTGCATCTGAATTATAGGCTGAGAGAAAGTTTAAGAGTACAAAACCTTCACTATGCATCAGCTCTTATGTTAGCTCTTGTTTTTCAAGTAAATTAATTAATAAAATTAAAAAGAAAGTTGGGAGTTTTTGACTCCATAGTATTTTGTTCTCCAGCAGACTTATTCAATCCTTGTTCTGAAAGTATTTACTTTTTTTTTGAAAGTATATACTTCTAAGCAAGTGTTGACTCCTTCTGATGTAATAAGGAATAGAATCAGATATGCCAGACAAAGACATTTTCTTTAAGAAATATCTCAATAATGTGTATGATATCTAAAAGGTTATCAGAAAGGCCTTTTAAGTAGTTTTATTTTTATTTATAATATGTTATTACTTATAGTTACAGCTACTGACCATATCCTAGGAACTGAATTAGGCATTATCACTACCCTATCACTAGTTCACCTGATAACCTGTCATCTTCTAACCTATAAATAAATAGTAACTATGCACCCTTCTAAATATTGTTTGTTGATTTTTTCATGAATATACTGATAATGTGTCCAGAAAGTATTTTACAATCTGAAGGTACCAGGTGGGTAGAATCATTGAATGCATAGAGCTCACAATTTGTTTGGACACAAAAAGATGAGCATAGTTTGCAGTGAGGTTTCCCTATGGTCCAACACGTATAAAGGACAATTTAGAGCTTATATGTCCAACTTCTACTCACGTTTGAGGTCTCAAAATATTTTACAACTCTCTAAGCACATTTTTACCACCTGTTTGGTATCCTACAAACTCCCTTTGTAACTTATACCTTTTATTTACTTATTAATTATATTCTAACAGCCATTTTTATGCTTATCTTTCTCATTTAACCCAGACTTACTCATGCCTTCCTAGTTCTAAGTCTCTGTTTTGGACTTATGACATCTACTAAACAATCAGGAGACGTACTTGTGCCTCATAACTACTCCTAGCCTCCTTCTGCTATTTCTTCTAGCTCTGAGTTTGGGAGACAAGAAGCTACTTTTAGCCAAGGCCTACTTTTTGTGGCCTAAAAATACTTCTAACTTCTGTTGGGTGCCGCCATTCACAAGCAAGCAGCTGAGCAGCAACAGAGGTCATCTCAATCACAGCATGGGGTTGTATATAAATTTGAATTTAAGCACAACATCCTCTGGAGTCACCACATCAAGCATTTCGACCTATGTGCTATTTGCTTACTCACATTCCTGATTTTCTTTTGGTTAGATCATGCTTCCAGAAATAGAACTTCCAAAATTTGAGAATGGATTTGCTTCCTATGTTTGCTGAACTCATTACCAAAAACTTTCTGGTTCAAAACAACAGAAGTTTAATCTCTCACAGCTTTGGAGGTCAAAAGTCCAAAATCAGTTTCCCTGGACTAAAATCAAGGCATTGGAAGAACTACATACTCTTGGGAAGCTCTAGGAGATGGCTGTCATTCCTTGGCTTGTGACCCATCTCTCTCTGCTCCATTTTCAGTATTGCCATCCAACCCATTTGTGTCTGTGTCAAAATTTCCTCTGTCTCTCTCTTAAAAGGAGACATTGTGATTGCATTTAAGGTCCACTCCAACAACCTGGGATGACCTCCTCTTCCTAAGATCTTTAACTTAATCACAGTTTTTGCCATATAAGTAATAGTCACTCATTTGTCATATAAGATAGTATTCACAGATTTCAGAAATTAAGATATGGACATATATTTGGGACAACCATTCAGCCTATTACTGGAAGGATACTTGGAAGAAGAGAGATTTTATCTTTTTCACAAGAAGGGAATTATAGTAATGAAGTCTCTGGTTTGGAGAGGTATCTTACTCAATCCTATGTAGAAATTCACAATAAGAGCGTATTGTGTCCTTCGATTACTCTAATGAGTCTCTTTACATCTAAAAGAGGAATGTATGGCCCATGGCAATATCTTGGGACTTATGTATTGTCCTTCAGCCATCACAAAGATGTGCTATTCTGCAAATAAGTGCTTAGTCTCAACCACAGGAACACTGCCAGATTTCCCATGTTCTTCCATGGAGAGAACAATTCTGGGCTTCCCGATCCATGTACTTTAAACTCACCTTATGTCTCAGTGCATTATCCCATCATTTTTACTTCTTACTCAACTACCTTTAGGGAAACTGAGTGCTAGAGTTGTGAAGAGTGGAAAATGAGAAAGTTACCTTTCTTATGGAATATCGATAAAAACAACAGTCTTATCAATGTGCCTCATCTGATCCTCAATTTTATTGGTAGAAGAACAAGTGATAAAGGCAATGGGGACTTCTTTTAGTTCTTTGGCATTTAGGAGTAGTGGTCACTGGGGGCAAGTTGAAAGATAATGGTAGGTAGATGGACTAAGTATCATGTGATGGAGAAAATATAGTCTCCGTGGAATCCAGGGTTTACAGGAGAAAAACCATTGCATTATGCCAGGAATCTATTTCAGAAAGTGTGGTCCATAGGCTTTGTTCTATGTTCAGGGATGATTTTCCATTTTTGTGCTCTGCTACTCCTTTCCAAAACTTTACACAAGCTCTCTTCCTTCTCCACTAATCTTTTCACCTTTTAAACACAATTCCTCATTCTTCCTCCAGTATGCTTCCCTGAGACTGGCACAAAGTGTGTACTCAGTAAGTATCATTCAATGGGTAAGTAAAGGAAAGCAAACAAAAGGAAAGCAAGAAAGAAAGCAGGAGGAGGGAGCCAGAAGATGAAGGAGAAGGAGAGAGAGGATAGGACTCCCTGGTTGACCACAAAGGATAGTTCCTATTTTCTTATCTTAGCTCAGAGTCTACTTAAGAAGCAGAAATTCTATAGCTTTATTTTCTTACTATATGAACTTGTTATATATAATTTGCAAAGTAAGTCTTTGTTAAAAGTCATTATGGCTTGCCATATTCCAAAGCCAGTGAATTTAATTAGAATAAAATAGAATTTGCTCTGAATTCAAACAAGAGTCTTATTTTTCCTATCATTTTATACTATAGCATAAAAAACATGTCAAGGAACAAGTAACAACAACAACAAAAAAACATGTCAAGGGCATTTTACATTATTTCCCCCAGCAACTTCAGTCTATCAAGGACTCTTTTTTTTAACGTGCTCTCCATTACTCATGTAGCAAGTAAGCAACAGGAAAGGAACAACTTGGCTCTTCACAATTGTATGGAGAAGTGATTTATACATGGGTCTTCTTTTCAACAATACTAACTCTTAAAATCATTGCGAGTTTACTGGATTTTTTTGCTTCTCACACTTAACTTTTTAGAATAATAGAATCTATTTAATTAATCTCATTAATCTCGTTAATCTCATGCTAATTTTCTTTGAAAAATACTTTGCCACAGTCTCTCTGGTCCTTCTGTTTTTTTATTTCTCTTTTTGACCAATTAAAGGCAATAAAACACACAGTAGACAAAGAGCACTCTACATTTCCCAAGTCCCCCATTAGCACTGCCCGCAAGGACTAGAATGCTGGCTAATGATTTATCATGTTTATTGTTACAATACTGACCAAAGGCTGAGAAGTGGAATTCCTGGGCTGAATAAAGTGTTGGTGAATCCTTAGCTCTAGGATCACAAGGCTCAGTTAAGAAGCTCATCTAAAAGTTGGCCAGTGTCTTTCTATATTGAAGAAATGTTTAAATGAGTAATATAATCTACTGCAACACAGCTGCAGACTTTACTTTTTTGTGTCAACTTTTTTTTTATTTATTTGAGAGAGAGTAAGGGAGAGAGAGAGAGCGAGGGTAGGGCAGAGGGAAAAGGAAAGAGAAAATCTCAAGCAGATCCCCTACTGCTACTGGATGGAGCTAGATCCCAACACCCAGAGATCATGACCTGAGCCAAAACCAAGAGTCAGATATTCAACTGATTGAGTCACCATTGCCCCATGGCTGTAGACTAGATCAAATAATATTTGTGTACTCTGTGTTTCTTGTTGGAAGTTTATTTCCTTGGGTTTGTGTTTGCTTATTTTGTTTATTCACATTGGTTTGACAAAAATCAAACTTGAATTACTTAGGATTTGGATGCAAATATGTAAAGAAGCCTTTGGCTTATTTTAATCCTATTGGTATATTATCCAGACATTTAAGTTTAGGTAAAGAAGTGTGCCATAGTTGGTAGCATAGCAGATTGGTAAGCATGGGGTTTTATGCTGAAGATTCAGCATGGGATAAGTATTAATTTATATTTTGTTCTTTGCATATATGTCCTTTGGTGAAAATTTTCAGTATTCCTGAATTCCTTTAATCACTTCCCAATGACAGACCAAATATACCCTTATAGTAATCCTGTCCCACAAACTTCAGTGGATATAAATATAGATCTATGTTTATGTACTACTATGGCTTTTGTAGAAAAAGGAACTCTATATACATGCTTACAGTTAAGAGTCTTGTCCCTACATCTACAGAAGGAAGACAGCGAGGAATACTTCTCATGGTTTAATATGTATATGATAAATTCATTTTTATTGTGTCATACCACTGAAATTTGAGGGTAAAGTGGCTAAACATAATGTAGCCACAAATAACAGATATTTAAAACAATATGGACATATTAATATCTAAAACACATCTCATTTTAACATAATAAAAAGGAAAGAGTTGAAAATAATTCCTAGTCTTCTCAAGTCAGACATCAAGCCCATCATTCTAAGTACAATTTTTATCTATCTATCTATCTATCTATCTATCTATCTATCTATCTATCTATCTATCATCTATCTATTTAAAGATTTCATTCATTTATTTTTCAGAGAGAGAGAGAAAGAGTGCATAAGCAGGGGTAGCAGCAGGCAGAGGGAGAAGCAGGGTCCTCACTGAGCAAGGAGCCCGACTTGGGACTCAGTCCCAGGACCCTGGGATCATGACATGACCTGAAGGCAGGCACTTAACCGACTGAGTCACTTAGGCATCCCTCTAAGTACACTTTATTTAAAAAGATAATTATTAACTTCTCTAAGTTCCCCAAGTATGGAACTGCAATCTTGGATTTAAAAATGTGAAGAAATAAAGAAAACAGAAATGTCATTCCCAGCAAAATATGTTGAAGTCAATACCATGCTTGTGAATTTCCTAATATGCAAGGTGAGAATTTGAAAATCCCTTATATTTTAAGATAATTAATATAAAATCACGTCAAAGCATTAAAGTTAATTTTTACAATTCACTTTAAGCAAGTATGCTAGTATTTCTCAATCCTACTGAGAAATCATCTAACACTTTTCTTTTCAAAGTTCCATACGTCAATTTACACAACCACTTGAGTGAACGATTAGGAGACAGATTTCCTTTCAAAGCTAAGGGATTTTTTTTATGGGAAGATTATTGTTCAAATAGCATCTCTATCATTGTCATCAAGAGAAAATAAATTATGATATAATAATCCCTTTGGTGAGGCTAAATTTTACAAGCCCTTAGATTGGAATGAAATGCAGATGTTGAGTAATTGGTGAAGCTTTACTAAATATAGAACATGAGAAGAAATTTAAATGTGGTTTATGAATTATTCATTGAGTTTTCTATTCAATAACCACAAGAACCCTGTGGGTTCTTAGGATCCTGTCGGCCTACTTAGAGCCACACAGCATGCATGGTCACATCTGCAGAACCTTAGTTTTCTCGAGGATATGAGGACAATTATACAACTTTTAACAGAAAATTGTCACCTTTGGCATTTGCTTCTGGCTACATTCTCCAGATAGCATTTGAAATAACTTTATGGAAAGGTTTTGAGATCTGTTTTCTCTAATGAACTATTTGAACTTAGTTTTCAGACTTCCATCCTTGATGGAATTTTAAAAAAGCTGCCTTCATTTCCAGGCAGCCCAACTGCTGATAAGAGATATTTTAAATTCTGCCATTTCCCTGTGAACTTTGACCTCTCCCCCTCAGTGGCCTCAGAAGAAACTAACAACAGGCATTTATGTCACAATTATTTTCAGTCCAAAAAAAAAAATTCTTGGGGCACCTGGATGGCTCAGTGGGTTAAAGCCTCTGCCTTCTGCTCAGGTCATGATCTCAGGGTCCTGGGATTGAGCCTCGCATTGGGCTCTCTGCTCAGAGGGGAGCCTGCTTCCCCCTCTCTCTTTGCCTGCCTCTCTGCCTACTTGTGATATCTCTGTCAAATAAATAAATAAAATCTTTTAAAAAAATTCTCAACTTTTATTTTAATAATTTAATAACTAATAGGGATGCCTGGGTGGCATAGTCAGTTAATCGTTGGACACTTGATTTCAGCTCAGGTTATGATCTCAGGGTCTAAGATCAAGCTTCAAGTCGGGCTCTGTGGTCAGACTAGAGTCTGCTTAAGTTTCTCCCTCCCTCTCCCTCTGACTCCACACAACCCGTGCTCTCCCTCTCTCTCTCAAATAAATAAATAAATCTTTAAAATAATAATAATAATAATAATTTGGTAACTAATGAACTGTTCCCTCAAATTCTGTAAGAATATCCTCTTGGATTATATTTAGAGGGGCAATAGCCCTATTGAACATACCTGTACAATTTTTTTTTCATACATGTACAATTTTTATCCAATTTTAAATGCAGTTCAATTTAAGACATTACATTTTTCACTTTACAGTACCTTGCTTATAAAGTGCAGTGTTCTTTCCTTTCCCTGTTTATATCCATATTCTAATAGCAAGAATAAGCCGTTATTTACTATAACAACTCAGTGTTAATAATGCCATGGGATTTGCTAAAAATACGGGTCCTTCAATGTTTTGTGTGGAACAATGTTAAATCTATGCTCAAGGTTAGCTTGACCAACTACTTCAATGGTGAGCCCAGAGGAGGCACCACCAGTTGGGGGAGCTACGGCTCCGGAAACCCCTAGGCATTCCTCCTGGCATGTGTCCCGAACACTGGAATAGTTTGGTAATGATGGAATTGCAGACTTCCTCCAGTTCTTTCTTCTGAGGTTCAAATTCTTCCTTCTCTACTCTCTGGTCGATGATTTCATGATGCTTGTCAAAAATCTCTTTGTCCTCATCATCCGTATTCCTTTGAAGCTTCTAGTGGGTCTCTAGATTGAATACTTTGATCAGGTGTGAAAGGAGAAAAATTTAGAATTATTTCATTTCAAGCTTTATAGTGCTTAAATCCCTTAAAATAGGTGTAAGGTGGCCTGTGGCAGTGGGTGGTTAAGTTTCCTAAAGAAAGATCCAACATGTATTTCATAGCTATGAGTCATGAAAAAAGAATGCCTAATATGAGGTTCAGATAGACACTGTGGGATTCATTATATGCAGAAATAGTATAGGAAGATACCAAAGACATTCTTTTACAAGAGTATTTTGCAATCTTGACTAGTAAAAATAGCCCATAAAGCTAAAGCAAAAACAAGCAAACAGAAAACCTCCTCGGACTACCATTTGATAGAGCTCATACTTTGGTTTGTTAAGAAATTATATAATAACAAAAAAATTATATAATAACATAAAGCATTTTTTGTCAGTCATAATGTTTTGGAAAAATGATGCAAATATTTTGTGTTGTATATGTAACAAGTATAAGCCTTTCAGTAACTTCACAGCCTCCAACGCATTCATCGCCAACAAGTTAAAAAATTCTGAAGAAAGAGATTCTTTTTTTTTTTAAAGATTTTTTAAGATTTTTATTTTTATTTATTCAAGAGAGAGAGTGAGAGAGGGCATGAGAGTGGAGAAGGTCAGAGGGAGAAGCAGACTCCCCCTGGGAGCCTGATGTGGGACTCGATCCCGGGATTCTGGGATCATGACCTGAGCTGAAGGCAGTCACTTAACCAACTGAGCTACCCAGACGCCCCTGAAGAAAGAGATTCTTATGTTATGAAATAAACCGATGTTAGTGAGCTGAAATTCTTTGTGTAGACAGGGTCACATTTACATCCAATAAATATTTCACTATTGCAAGTTAAGTTCTGATGAAAATTTTTGCCTTTATCATTTGAATGATAAATGATCTTATATAATTAGTTTAAAGATTCTTGATGAAAATGGTATAACATTGTGTTATAAATTGCTGTGACGACCAATGAGAGTAAACATAATTTTCTTTATACTTTTGGTTTTATTTCCTTCCATTGTTAATTTATATTTTTCCCTTACGATTTTTCTATTTGTGTTGAATACAACTTTAAAAAAATAATTCCAAAATAAAAATTTAGAGAGGGATAAGCAAGGAATTTGATAAAAAGGAACAAATGCTAAGAAACAATTAAGTTATCTTCCATTTAAGATTTTTATACTATGGAAGAGTAGAATTTACAAACTTCTGTTAAAGATTCCCTTATCTCAATAATGTTTGATTTTTCTTTATCCTGACCAATCTGTTATTAAATTTTCAAAAACATTAGTTTTATGTTTAAAACACAGTTCCATGGGTGATCTGGTCTGAATGGATGGAATGGGGTTCTGACAGCACTAGCTTAGAAGTGATTTCCCAATCTTTCCCAATGCAGGAAGGATAGATTTGATAGCAATTTAATAGATTTTGTGCATTTTCTAAATCTTCACTTTATTCCCAGAAATGTCAAAGTGTGGAGTTGAATCTTTTCTTTCCTAATAGTATCTGCAATGTAGATGCATAGTGATTGCCAAACGATATAATTAAAATCACTCTTAATTTGTTTTTTGTCTTCTTTCTGAGCTAGGATCTTCCCCAGAAGGTTTTAATAAGATAAACTGAAGGAACAAAGATATTTCAATAGTTTGAAACTCCTTATAGTGAGGTTGTGAATCCTGGTCAATTTTTCCCTTAGAAATCTGCCATTTCTATGTAATTTCTTCATAAAATCAAGAACTCTTTATTTTCAAATATCTGTTTAGGTCCAGAGAGCTCTTAGAGTGTGTTGCTTCATTGAAATATAATAGCAAGATTTATACCAATTCCCTTGCTCAACAGGAAAATAAGGGACTCTGTAGGAATACGTTTTTCTTTCAAGTTGATCCCCCAGCCACACGCAGCTTGAATTATTAGTCTAAGTCTATGGTAAGATCATAACTCTCAAAAAATTTCAATATAATATTTGAAATTGCTTAATGTATAAGGTGTACATCAATCAATAGAGTGAGAAATATGATCTTTCTTAACTATGTCCACATTGCAGAGGTACAGGGATTGCTGACCAACATCAACAGTATGCTAAGAACTTCTCATTTAAAAAAAACAGCAAACTGAAAGATTTCAGCAAGGAATATGGACCATGATGCTCAGTTACAATTACACTATTTGGAGACATTTCCTAATAAATTGCTGGTTCTCTTACTCCTTAATTCTACACATTTTTAAAAAAAAACTTTATCTTTTTACTGCTAAATAAATTTGAGTGACTGTCATAGAATTTTTTTTTTTACTAGAACATGACCGCCCTTTCAAAAGTAAAGTAGTTTGTGATGTAATTATGGAGGCAATATGTGATTTCTTTTTCTCAAAAGTTGGAGTATAGGGGAGGGGAGGAAGAAGGACAGTAAAGATTGATCCATAAACACAAAGTAATGAATGCTTGCGTATTTAAAAACTGTCAACATACCTCATTTACAACTTATGCTATATTTGTGTAGGTTTTTAAATTTTTACATTTTTATTTGTTTGTGTGGGGAGGGGCAGAAGGAGAGCGAAAGAGAATCTCAAGCAGGCTCCATGCCTAGCGCAGAGCTTGATACTGGGGCTCCATTTCACAATCCTGAGATCATGAGCTGAGCCGAAATCAAGAGTCAGAAGCATGGGTGCCTGGGTGTCTCAGTGGGTTAAAGCCTCTGCCTTCGGCTCAGGTCATGATCTCGGGGTCCTGGGATCGAGCCCCGCATCGGGCTCTCTGCTTGGCGGGGAGCCTGTTTCCCCCTCTCTCTCTGCCTGCCTCTCTGCCTACTTGTGATCTCTCTCTCTGTGCCAAATAAATCAATAAAATCTTAAATAAAAAAAAGAGTCAGAAGCTTAACTGAGTCACCCAGGTGCCCCTGCAAATTTTTTTAAATCAACATTAATTATTGTATTTATTATTATAAGCAACAAATGTATTTATTGTATGTAGAAAGGAGCTATTTTTACAAAATTGATATGGTCCTATTTAACATTCTCTCCTTGTAAAAAGGGACAATTACAGCCATAGTTCGATTGACAGCTCTTTAATAATTCTGCTGGCATCATAAAAATGAAAAAAAAAAAAAGCAGCCTTTCATGAGAGAAGATAAATCAAAGAGAAAAGACTCTAAAAAATTACTGCATTATGAAAAGGTCAGACACTTAGATTAACATAGAAGGCACTTATGGAAAACATTTGCATTTCCTGTCAAGTGATCATAAGATGAAGTAGAGACAAGAAATTATCCTATAAGACATGCTTCCGTGAGATTTATTTTTGCCCCCAAATATCATATATTTGATAAGATTTTGTTAAGATCACTTTTTAATGTCTGTAATTAGATTTGCAGGAAAAAATATAAATATGCCAGCTTGTCACTTGCCAAAGAGAGTAAATAGGCTGTTTTAGGAATTCCATTAATGTCTTATTCTATCTACTTTTCCTGTGGATATGATGCACACACAAACACAGGACTTGCTATGGTCACATGTATTGAATACTTTTGTATTCTCTTGCCCTGCAATTGTAGTATCATCTTAAAACATTCCACTGCTGCACATAAAAAATAATTGTATCGCATTAACTTACCTGATATTTACTATCCATCCACAAATTTTAATTTTTTTTATCCTCAGTCTATCCCCACTAGAATATAAGCTTCTCAGAGCAGAGACTGCGGCATATTTTATTCAGTTCTATATTCCCTGTGACTAGAATACTCCCTGATGTATAAGTACACAAAAAATATTTATTTAAAAAGTGAATAATTGACAACAATTAGTATCTTTTCTCTACATACTGCTAGTTTCATTTAGAGCATTATATTTATGCTTTGGGTTTACTGTCACTGTAAAGTTTATTTCCTTATATTAACCACTTGTGGTATATTTTCTAAGGCTGAATTTGCCACAGGTGACACAGTTAAATGTTCTGAATTCCTTAAAAGAGCCGAAAGAGCCAGTATTGGGTTCTCAATAGACTTTACTCAGAAAACTCTTGGAGAATTTGATCCAACTCCATTATTAACTGTGTCTTCTGGGTTTCTGTTGGTCTCTTGGGTCCTCTATTCTCCTTTTTTTGGCACTGCTTGCACACATTTTACATATCAAAGTGTGCGGATATAGAGATATAGAGCAGGATAATGATTTGTGATATTTCCTAAGTAGTGGCAGAAACTCACATTTCACATTCATTGCCATTACTGCTTTGGAAAATTGCATATGACATGCATTTTCATTTCCTGAACCACAGAAGAAAACTTGGAAATATGTTAACTCATTGCATTAACTTACCAATCCTTAATAAGTCCACAATTTATGCAATAAGACAATTAAAGATGTTCTATGAGTTATTAATTAATATTAGACTAATTTGATAATAACAAGACATAATTTTTCTTTTTTCAAGAAAATTCCTGAAGTGCAAACTTTTGAATATTAATTTTTAGTCATATTCTGAAGAGCGCTTTTCTTATAAAGCGTTCAGATATTTCTCACATAATTTCAGTCAAGTTCAAACTATTTCTGGTAACAGCAAAACTATAAGCAGCAATATGATTGAGACGATATATATTGAAACATTTATTTTATCTTTTAAATGAGTGGTTTTTTTTTTAAAGATTTTATTTATTTATTTGACAAAGAAAGAGAGATCACAAGTAGGCAGAGAGGCAGGCAGGGAGAGAGGGGGAAGCAGGCTCCCTACCAAGCAGAGAGCTCGATGCGGGGCTTGATCCCAGGACCCTGAGATCATGACCTGAGCCGAATGCAGAGGTTTTAACCCACTGAGCCACACAGGTGCCCCTAAATCTTTGGTTTTAATGAAGTATGGTTGACTTACAATATTATATTTGTTTCCAGTGTACAACATAGTGATACAACAACTATACACACTATGAAATGCTCACCACAATAAGTGTAACTACACTCTGTCACCACACAAAAGTATTATGATATTATTGATTATATTTCTCATGCTGTGCTTTTTATCTCCATGATTTATTTATTTTATAAATGGAAGTTTGTGCCTCTTAATCCCTTTCATCTGTTTCACCTATTTTCCACACCTCTCCTCCCAGCAACCACCAGTTTATTTTATGTTTGTTTGTTCAGTTGTTTTGTTTTTTAGATTCCATGTATAAGTGAAATTATATGGTACTTGTCTTTTTCTGTCTTCCTTATAAACAATGTTATATATGTGTGTGTATACACACACAGACACACACACACACACACACACACACACACGGAATATTACATTACTCTGCCATAAAAAATGGATCAATTTGTTTTTATGTTTCCTCCAAATCCTCCAGATCTCAGCTCTAATGTAACTTCTACTGAGAGTCACTCTCTAACTGAAGTTAGATTCCTTTCAGAAAATTGTTTTTTCTCTCTCTCTCTTTCCCTCCTTGTCTCAGCAAATCTTATTTGCCGCTGCTTTTGCTGTGAGTAATAAAGTCCTATGTCACCAACCGATGAGTCTCAAGTCTTCCGCCAGCATCCACAACACAGCGGCCGGCTAACTATAGCATCCAAGTCGGGTAAAACCCCAGACTCTGCATAGCTCTCCACCAGGTCATACCAACTATCTGGCTTTTACCCTGGGTGATAAGGAGTTTCATTAAAGACTTCGAACACAAGAATCAATGTCAGGAGTTAGAGAGTGTTACTCTTTCAGCTGTGCAAAGAATACACTGATATAAGCCAAGGGTGAAACAGGAAGACTCATAGTTAGAAAGCAATTCCATTAAGGCAGGCACAGCATGATGGTGGCCTGGACACAAGTTCTAGTAGTGAAGATGGTGAGAAGTAGTTGCATTCCAATGTATTTTGAAGATAGAGCTAACAGGATTTTCTGATAGGTTACATATGGTATATAATGAAAGAGATCATGATAACTTACTAAAAGGATGGAACAGAAATAAACTGAATATATACATGAAAATCAGGATTGGAAAGATCAGGTTAAAGGAGTTTCCCTCCATTCTCACTTTGGTTAGGGTTTTTAATCCTGAATAAGTATTGACGGGTATTGAATTTCCACAAATGCTTTATCTAGTGAGTAGATCCTGATGTTTATTTTTTTTTGTTCTAGTAATAACATTGATTATTGGATCTTGCTTGCTTTTCTAGAATAAACAACACTGACCTGTGATATATTACATTTTTGTATAGGACTGAATATGCTCATATTGAGTTAAAATTTTTGCATATATATTCATGAGCAATATTAGCCTACAGTGTTAGTTGCTTTTTTTTAATTCTTGTCAGCTTTTGATATTGGGCAATCAATCACAATTAGTTCGAATAAATTCAAATTCTAGTATCCAGAAGTGTTGTACAATCTTTGTGATTGTCTTCTTTAAAAATCTGAAATAATTTGTGAAAAAAACACCTCAGCCTAGGGATTTTTTTTATGAGGTTTTAAAATACGGTTCGATTTCTTTAAAAACCAGATATTTCACATTTTCTGTTTTGCTCTGAATTGGTTTAGATAAGTTATCTTTTTCTAAAAATTTGTATATTTGACCAAAAATGCCATATTCATTAATGTACAATAGTAACTATTATGCTATTATGGTCTTTATGTCTATGAGATCTCTGGTGCTGTACTTTTTGTTCATGTTTGATAGATTGGAGATATATCTTCTCTCCTTTTTCTTGATAATTCTTGCTAGTGGTGAATATCTTTTATTAAAAGATTTTTAATAAAAACTAGCTAAGTTGAGTTTATTTTCTTGATTGTATACTTGATATATTTCAGTAATAACCTTCCTTATATTAGTTATTTCCTTACTTCTACTTTCTTAATTTTAATTTTCAACTCTTGTTCTAAATACTTGAGTTGAATACACAGACTTTTGTCTTTCAACCTTTCTTATTTTCTAATAAGTTCATTTTTTATGGCTGTATATTCCCCACTAGCATAGATCTAGCTAGATCCCAGAAGTCTTTATATTTTGACATTTGGCATTTTACTACAGTTTAAAATATTTTCTAACCTTAATTATGATGTTTTTCCTTGATAATAGATTATTTATAAGAATATTGTTTGATGTCTAAACATTTTGGATTTTCCTAATTACTTTTTTATATTAGTTACTTTTATCTGAATTTCACTTGTTAAAGAACATAGCATGTCGTTAAAGAACATAACTAGTAGACACCTACTTTGACCTGCTCACTACAAAATGTTAATTTTTTTAAGCTAAGCTATATAAGCTATAAGAACTTGATAAGCAAAAGTGCTTAACAATTTCAAAGCCACAAAGATTATCCCACAGCATATGTGCATGGAGAATAACTGCAATAAGCATCAAGTGGTGAGGAGCAAAGAAAAGTAAAAGATAAGACATTTCTGGAAACTTAGAAACTGCCAAAGTCACTCCCTCCCAGGATTACCATACAGAATCCTAGAAATTTCATCAAGGGATTTGATCAAGGCTGTGAACAATGTATAAGTTTTATATGCATAGGAGACAGGAGAAAAATAGAAGAAAATGAAGATAATAGAGAAGACATACGCGATAGTTAGTCAGCAAATACAATAGAACACTAGCCACAAACTAGTTAAAGAGAGTAGTCATATAGTGTAATACTGCAAATGTCAAAGAAGGAAAGAATTCCAAGAAAGGATGTGTTAATGTACAATAACAAATATCTCTGATCAAAGGAAAGAGAATCAACATTTTGAGTGTCTCCTATATGTCTGATTAGGTAAAGAAAGTCACACACATATATGCACATACACAGAATGAGAGAGGGGAATTCTCATTAAATTCTAAGAACCATATAATATGTGTATTATAATTAATAAAGTAGGGATAAAGGCTCTCTAAAGTTACATGTCCTATCAGACCTCAGTAGAGTATAGAACCTGGACCTTTTCTGATTCCAAACCTACCCTCGGATAAGACAGATTTTAATAATTTAAGATCATTGAAAATTATAATTTGCTACACTTAAGGAGCAAGTAAAACCTTGGAGAACGTGGTAGAGAGTTGATGGCACACTCATAATTTGGATGCTTTCTTTCCTTCATTCATTTTTTTTCAATATTATGAAAAGTGAGCTATGCAAGATGATGAGGAATGAAATGTCAACATAAGCACAATAGCAATAATGAAGAAAACTTTCTCCTTAGGAAGATAACAGAAAAGTGGGAAACGATTGTGAATTTTAAGAAAAGGCCAAATAAGGCTCAGTCAGTTGAACATCTGACTCTTGATTTTAGCTCAGGTCATCATGAGATGGAGCCCCATGTCAGGCTCTGTGCTGGGCATAAAGCCTGCTTAAGATTCTCTCTCTCCCTCTCCCTCTGCTCTCCCCCCCCCCCCATAAGTAACAAATAAATAAGGACAAACAAATGCAAAATTGTCACTGTGATACTTCAAGAAGAAAATATGTATTTCTATGGCAGAAAATGGTATCTGACCTGGGATCTGAAGGAAGAGGAGTTATTTACTGGGCAAAATGTGCTTTTGTTTGTGGCTGAGGGGTGGAGGGTTCTAGTACATATATTAGGAGCTCAAGAAATGACAATTTTTTTATAAATTACTCTTATGTGATTCCCTCAATTTTTAAAAATATCCCCAAACCTGAATCGTGTTCACAATATTCTAAATAATAAGCCATTTTATTTTTATAAAATAATTTTATTTTATATATTTATTTATAAATATATAAATATATTTATAAAATCCCTTAGTTGATTTTGCTTTTTTTTCCAGATTTTATTTGGTGATATAAAAAGAGTAAGTGACTTAATGATGCAAAAATTTTACATTTTCTGTAGTTCTAAAGGAAAGAGGTTTAAAACAAGATTAATTAAAAATAGAAAAATGAGAAACAATGCAATGGTCCATTGTATGTGTCATGCATGGAGAATGTTCAGAATGGTCAATAACATCTTTTCTACCATGGCTCAAACAATCTAGGAATGATTTTTAAGAAAGCAGAATTTTCCTTCTGGTGACTCAGTTATCCTTCTGACCATCATAATACAATAATCTATAGGAGTAATCTTTTTAGTGTGTGCCCAGATTATATTTATTTTTCTTTCCAAAGAGTCAGATGATCTGGGCTAGATTCAACCACTATAGCCTCCCTTACCCACCCTCAAAACAGCCACCTGGAGATCCTACACAAACAGATGTGGACCCTGAAGTCATGCTTGGTCAAAGCTAAAATGGATTCAGGATGGACAACAGACAGAAGCTAGACAACAAATTAATGCCTCCAGAGAATGTAGAGACACCTGATCAGTCTCCATGGGGAGAAAATAAAATCATGTTCTGTGAATGAGAGAAACAGAAAAATCTCTTCTTTTTTGTTGTGATTTTGTTCTGGAGTTAGCAGAACTGAAGTTAAGAGAAAAGCCATTTACTAAGTCCAGAGAACCAACACAGAAGTTGATTCCATATATGTTGCAAGTTTTTCAGTCTTTTCCAGTTGCAGCATTACTTTTTCCATAGGCTGAAAGGTGAATCACCACCAAGAAGGGGAAGAACTATAATACTTATTATCCTTTTAACATTTCACTATCTGTGGGTAGGCAGCCTCTAAGATATTCCTCAGTGATCCCTGTACCCTGGTTTCCTGGTTCATATCGTCCTGTAGTGCCTCCCCTTCGGTGTGGGCTAAACTCATTGACTTGTGTCTAATACAGAGATCACAATAAAAGTGAAAAGATTAGGTTACAAGAAGAGCATGGTTGGGGCACCTGGGTGGCTCAGTCGTTAAGCGTCTGCCTTCAGCTCAGGTCATGATCCCAGGGTCCTGGAATCGAGCCCCGCATTGGGCTCCTTGCTCGGCAGGAAGCCTGCTTCTCCCGCTACCATTCCCTCTGCTTGTGTTCCCTCTCTTGCTATGTTTCTCTCTGTCAAATAAATAAAAATCTTTAAAAAAAAAAAAAAAAAAGAAGAGCATGGTTGTCCTCCATCTTAGGTGATCCCTTTCTCTTGCTCTCTCTTGGATCACTTGTGCTAGGGGAGCAAGCTGCCATGTTGTAAGCAGTCAGTCCTATGGTGAGGCTCTGGTAGGAACCTATGGTAAGAACTGAGGGCTTTGGTCTAATAGGCAATGAGCTGCTGAAGCCTGCCAAGAAACACAGGGGTGAACTTGGAAGTAGATCTTTAGGCCCCAGGCAAGTCTTGAAATTATTCCAACTTAGGGCAGCAGATAGAATGTAACCGAATGAGATCTTAAATCAGAGAATGTTTGTGGTTTTCTGCCACTCAATTTTCAAGTAATTTGCTGTACGGAAACAGATAACTAACACAATCATTTGACATGCTTAAGATATTTTATAAAATATTTAAATGTTATCTTCTTCAGTTTTCCTAACAAAACTACCACACGTTAAAATATACCTAACAAATCCATAGTTTGAATTTAGATTCATCTTGTTATTTCTTGAAATAAATTTTTTATTGATGAATTGTCCTGCTAAGGTAAAGGGGATAATGATCTCTGAAATATGGAGAAATATTTTCCCTTAAAAAAACCCCAATATTCATAGAAAACTATATAATTTTTATGCAATAAATGAATGCTATTCTATTGAGGCAAAATGTAAAAAAAATGTAAATAAGCAAAAACTCAAAAGCTATGATGCAGAAAAGATTAGACTAAGAATACCCTATGGAATCTGACTTAATACTTTGAAGGTTTCACAGGTGTTGATATTTGCATGATACATTCAAGCAGAATTTATAGCAACTTAGCAGCTGTACTGTAAATAGTGTCTTATAAAAAGTCTATTAAGCAATAATTGCTATTCAATATTCATGGCTTAATGAAAGTGACTTGTTGCAATTTTAAGCCATTTTAGAATCATCATTATGTAAAACTTTGACATGTGGAAGCTGTTTATATCAGTTAGTTTGGGAGAAAAAATATGTGCACATTTTCCTTTTTTTTCATACAGAGGAAGAAAATATTGATTGCATTCCGTTTAAATAGTTTATGAGAGAGAGAGAGTGTGTGTGTGTGCGTGTGTGTGTGTGTGTGTGTGTGTGTGTTTATGGGTGTGATTTTTTTTACATTTTATTTATTTGAAAGAGAAAACACACACATAAAGGTGGGAAGGGGTAGAGGGAGAAGCAGACCACCCCTCGTAAGTAGAGAGCCTGACCTGGGCTCCATCCTAGGACTCTGGGGATCATGACCTGAAGAAGACAGACACCATTGAGGAACCCCATTTGAGTGTGATTTTAACAAAGCTTTAAAAACAAAATGAAGGCCCACATTAGGTATAGAGATTACTTTTTTTAAAAAAAGGAAAAGAAAACGAAAAAAAAATGCTATGTGATTTTCTTTCAAGTTCGCCATTCAAGGGCATGACATTAACACCTGAAATGAAGAAGTCCAGCCAGTCACAGCTACTAGTGATAGAGACCTATTTTTTTTTTTTTTTGACTAGTGCAGGCTGATCTCTAAGCATAGAACCAGTTAGAGAGTTATAATAATTAGAGTCAGTGTATTGACTCTCAACAATGTTTAGTGAAAAACTACATTAAAATTTAACAAAAAGAAGACACATCATGAAATCACAGAAGCATTAATTAAGCGCAGTTTCTCATTTTTGACAATTAGTTGAAAAGAGACAAAATTGGGGGAAAAAGTACTAAGTACTTATCAAAGTTAATTTGAAATGTATAACAGGTGTTTCTTTTTTGCTTATGTTAGATATTTTGAACTATTTTAGTGTTAATCAATGGTGTATTTTATATCCTGTGACTTGCTTTGACAATTACTAAATGTGGTCATATATTGTGCATATAAATATATGCAACTTTCTTATTTTTAAATTATCAACTAAAAAAAGGTTAAGTCATTAATTTTCAGATTAAAAAGGAAGGTTAATCTTAGCACTAAATAATGGTAGTGCACTTTTCCTTATACTTCACAGGTGTTTTACCACTTAAATCTAACTATGTACAGTTAAAATAAAAATAGTATAAAATAAAAGGCATGGAAGTTTTATTTTTTGATTTGAATTGAATTATTGTATATTGGTATAAATAACTATGATATTAGAGTTGTCACAAAGATAATTCAATTCTCTCTTCTTTCCTAGAAAGTATTCCAAAATAGAAGAAAGTTTTCCTATATCAAATAGGGGAGATTGTACAAAGGTGTAAATATCAGTTGCTGACATAATACCCCACAATTCCACCAATATTTTTGTATTTGCTACAGAGACATATCTTCTACCTAACAACAATGCAATCATCTGAATGAAAAAAAATTAATATTGGCACATTACTTCCATCTACTCTCATTCAAGATTTGATAATTGTCCCAATAATATCCTTTTCAGAAAATGAATGCAATTCAGAATTATGTTTTCTTGCCTTTAGTCAACATTAAAAAACATGTCTCCTTCAATCTGGAGCAGTTCTTCTATCTTTTCTGGGCTTTCTTAACTTTTACACCTTTGAACATTATAGGCCAAATATGTTGTAGAATGTTTTCAGTTTGGGTTTACTTGATGTTTGCTCATGATTAGATTTATCTTATGCAACTTTGGTAGGAGTATTGCAAAATTATATTACAGTCTACGATTTCAATTTGTTCCATTAATAGTGATTTTAACTTGTTCACTTGAACCTTTCTATGTAAGTATTTGTGGTAGAAATGCTTTGAGATTTTGTAAATAGCCTATTTCTTATCAAAACTGCATTTTATTCAATTCACTTACATTACTGCGTTCTCGTGATTTCTGATTTTATTCTGTAGGTTATAATTTAGTACTATGAGCATGCTCAAATTATGGTAGACCAGTCCTGTCACAGCCGCTTAAAATTGTCTTCTGTCTCCTTTTAACACATCTCCACCACTCTTTGATCCCTTCCTTGCTTTCTGGCACAATAAAATGTTTCAGGCTCACCTTATTCTTTGTTCCTGCTTGGAATCAACCATAACTGAAAGGACGCTTGATATTTAGCTGAGGATGACATTCAGAAACCAATACCAAGGTGCAAGATTTGCTCATTACAATTAAGGTGGCACTGCTCCCAGGCCCTCTTAGTGAACAGAGCTAGAAAGAATATATATGTGACATGGTATAACATCTACATCTATATCTATCTATCTCCACATTTAAATCCATATTTATTTTTATTACTATCTATAGGTGTTTAAAACTATGAATGACAATGATACTTGAATCTAATCGATTTTGTCCCTTTCCATATTTATAACTCTCTAGCACAGTGTAAATTTCTAACAGAAAAAACCTCATTCCATATCATCTATAAAATAAATGCCCTGAATGTAATCATTTTTTTCATCACAGATTCTGCCTCCAACCTCACACAGATATTCTCCTTGCTCCAGCCCCCATAAATCCATGGCTATCCACACTTTCTGACCCTGCTCTAACCACCGTATGTCCCTTGTGGATCCCCTTCTTACTCCAGCTGACCACTAATATGTTTTAATGCCATCTCCACATCTTCACCTTGGTTGGGCTTTGAGAGCCTGCAGGTCATCACTCCATAGGAATAGCTGACGCCTGCAGGACATGTCCCTGGGAAATATACCTTCTTCCTCCTGCTCAGGCTTCAGAACCTCCCACAAAGTCATGATGCCATGCGAATGCCCTCTTCATCCTGCAGGGAACAGATACTCTTTCTGGGTCTTCACAGCTAGCCTACCTGAGGTGAATGCCTATCATGTACTGAGTTCCCAAAGGCTTTAGGGTTGAATTGTTCTGAAGTATTCCAGGAGGAAGAGCAGCCTATTTGCTCTGAAATGCATTTCTAAAGGGCTTAAGCGCTTACCATTCTACCAAAACTTCTTTTATTTTGGTGGTTAGGCCCACTAATAACCATGATAACCATATACCCTATTTATCCGGGACACGCCTACTTGATTTGGTTTCACTTGTAAATATGTTCCAGTTTGGACAGTAAATTATAGGTACCTTATCAATACTGATCTTCAGATTGCTAAGTCCAGTGGTCAATTCTCACTCATCTTAAGCTGATTTTTCAGCAGTGTTAACAAAGATGATCTGTGTTTCTCCCTGGTGCAACCGCATCTCTTGGCTTCCAGAAAACGAGACTCCCTAGTTTCTGTGTTCACCTTGCTGGTTCTCCACTCCTGCCTCATTGAATTGTTTCTCCTCTTCTCCCTCATATATTCAAATGCTTTGTTTGCCCCAGGACCCTCTCCTCAGAACTCTTTTCTACTCTATTTTCCTCACTCCTAGGTAATGTCATTCAGGTCAGTGGCCTTAAAGAGCCATTTATCTGCTGAGACCTGTCTGATGTACATCTTTTAACCTAGATCTTTACCCTAAACTTCAGATACATATATCTAAATGCCTAGCAGGCCATTTCACCTAGATAACACATGGGAATCCCAAACTCAGCATGTTGAAAACTGAATTCTGTCCTTTCTTCTGGTCTTGCTCCACTTTCAGCTTTCTTCTTCCAGGTGAGGACAACTCAAGATGCTCAAGCAAAAACCTCAGTGCCATCCTCTCACACCATGCATTCCACCAGTTTGTAAATCCTCTTGCATGTGCTTTAGCAAAATGAGTTCTTCTCATTTCCATGACATCACCTTCACCTGAGCCATGTTAAGATTACTGCAGAATTTCTTAACAGGACTCTGCTTCCACTTCCACCATTCTCCTACCCCCATTTCTCCCCTTCCCAAACCTGTCTGTATATTCTTGACACAAAGTGCCAGAGTAATCTCAAAACAGCCCCAGCTGTATACCCTGCTCAGAACCCTGCAGGACCTCCTCATTTCATTCAGAGAGAAAGCCAACATTCTTACAGAACGTAGGTGGTCTTACATAATCAGACCCTCCCTTATTTCTCTGAGCGGATCCACTTTGTGCTCCAAGCTCACTCTGTGCCAGTCACACTGGCTTCATTGCTGTCCCAGAGCAAGCTGGCATGTTCCTGTCAACATGTGCTGCCGTAAGTCCTTTGCTCTAGCTTTTCTCTCAGCCTGAAATCCTCTGCAACAGATAGCCAACTGATAGCTTCTCACTACTTCCAATCTTTGCTCAATTACCTCCTTCACAATGAAGCTTCTTTGGACATTCCTCTTACTGCTGCAATCTGGTCCTTCCCCTTCCTGCCATGCCAGATCTCTCTTACCTCACTCCTAATTTTTTATAGCACTTAGCCCTTTAAAAACCCTCTATTTATTATCTTAAACGATTAGTTTTTCCCTCTACATGGAAATGTAAGTGCCATGGGGCAGGAATCTGTGTCTTGTTGTGCTCATAGACATCGCCTAAGCACCTACAATAGTACCTGGCACGTAGCAGATAAGCAATACACGGCTGTTGAAGAAATAAGTGAAAGTTTAATACAAACCAGTCAATATCCACAACTATTTAAAATATCCCCAACTATTTTGCTTTAAAGTGCTCAATAATTTTCTTAATCTGTGATCAATAAGGTTATATAAATATACCAAGTGTACTTAAAATTTATTTTAAAATATCATTGAATATCATACCTGATAGTCTACCATGAAGAACAAATTTTTAAAGAAATCAGAAGTACTCCCTCTTTTTCCTCCTAATATTAACTTACTTGCACTTTTGAAATTAGCTATTTTTTATATAACATGAATATTTTCATCTCCTATTACTTTGCACCATTTTATTTTTTTTAATTTTTTTAAAGATTTTATTTATTTATTTGACAGAGAAAAGAGAGAGACCACAAGTAGGAAGAGAGGCAGGCAGAGAGAGAAGGGGAAGCAGGCTCCCTGCTGAGCAGAGAGCCCGATGTGGGGCTCGATCCCAGGACCCTGAGATCATGACCTGAGCCGAAGGCAGAGGCTTTAACCCCACTAAGCCACGCAGGCGCCCCCTTGCACCATTTTAAATAGAAATTATGATATTTTAATTATATGAATGAATCGACCAATAGCCCTCCAATTTCCCAATAATTTTCTAAGCTTTTTTTTTTTAAGATTTTATTTATTCATTTGAGAGACAGACAGAGACAGAGAGAGCACAAGCAGGGGGAGAGGGGGGGGGGGAGAGAGAAGCAGACTACCTGCTGAGCTGGGGACCCAATATGGGGCTTCATACAAGGACCTAGAGATCATGACCTGAACTGAAAGCAGATACTTAATCATCTGAGACACCCAGTGCCTCTAATTTTCTAACCTTTTAACTTTTGAGTTGTTATACCCATGAACATATTTTCACAGCTAAACATACTGGGCGTGTCACATTTTCCACCACTGTATATATGTTTCCTAAATTCTTAGTGTGATCATGTTACAAACATTCCACACTACAAATACGGCATAATCTACTGAATGTTCATCCATTATGATACTGTACTTCTATCCTTATTCATTTATAATACTACTGTTAGGGAAGAAAATGCTTTTGCAAGCAAAGTTGTGCACATAGCTTTCCCTCTTTTGAATTATTTTCTTAGAAAAGATTCTAAGAAATGAGATTGTTGAATCAAAAGACATAATGTATTATTACTATTTTGATTACAAAATCACTGACTAAGAGAAAATAACCATAGTAACCTTTTCTACTAAAACTCACCAGCACTATATTTATTTTTTGGTCTGGTTTTGTTATATGTTATTTTAAAATATTCTCTGTATGGCTTCCTTTAAGAAAAAGGTTTTTTGAGGTATTATATACATATCTAAAAATTCATTAATTTAACTGCACAAATTTTATTTAATTATTTTTTAAAAGATTTTTATTGGGGTGCCTGGGTGGCTCAGTAGGTTAAAGCCTCTGCCTTCAACTCAGGTCATGATCCCAGGTCATGATCCCAGGGTCCCTGCTCAGCAGGGAGCCTGCTTCCCCCTCTCTCTCTTCCTGCCTCTTTGCCTACTTGTGATCTCTCTCTCTCTGTCAAATAAATAAATAAAAATCTTAAAAAAAAATTTTTATTTATTTATTTGACAGAAAGAGAGAGACAGCAAGAAAGGGGACACAAGCAGGGGGAGTGGGAGAGGGAGAAGCAAGCCTCCCGCGGAGCAGGGAGCCGGATGTGGGTCTTTATCCCAGGACTCTGGGATCAGGACCTGAGCTGAAGGCAGATGCTTAACTGATGCAGCCTTAACCTTCTGAGCCACCCAGGTGCCCCAATATTTGTGATTTTGAGCAGAAAAAAATATACCTATGATCTTCCCGGTCTGGAAAAGAATATGAATTTTTAAAAAAGAATATTGGACTGTCATAATTCTTGTATTTCCTCTATTCAGGTATTCCCATTCACTTCTTTGACCTGCCTGCTATGCCACTGATAGGCCATTTCAGCATAGGACTCAAAAGGCTTCACTGCTACATCATAGATGGGCTTTTATGCTTTTCTGTACTTTTGAGTGGTCCATAAGCATAGTTTCCAATACTTCCAAAAACATGCAGATATAAATTAGTAATGGATAAAGTTTTTTAAAAATATATAACAGTTTATTCATTTCCTTCACATTCTTGTCCTTAGCAAACTTGCATGTCCCCTAAAGACACTGCTTCCGTCCTCTCAAACTTTTTATTCTCTTATGTGACTTCTGTCCTAAGCAATATAGATGTCTTCCTTGCTCCTCATTCTTTGTCACTTTGCCCTAAAAACTCCAAGTTCTGATTCTCACATCATCAGATTTTACTATCCTTGCTTTGTAACAGTCATCTGTGGGCCTTGTATCATAATTATTTCTCAATGGCCTTTGCTCCTGGTACATTGTCACTCAAGCCAACAGTATTGGTGATTTTAACATCCATATAGATGGCACTTTCAATACTCTTGATGACAATGATCCTCTCCTCCACCCATTCACTTCTGTAGTTATACAATAGTTTGTGTTATTACAACTGTTACTACCTGTTACCAATCTTTTCAAATCCAAGCCCCCTCTCTAGTAGACCAACTCCAGCAATTTTGATTCCACCACCATCTTTCAGTCTTCCTCACCCTGTCATGTCTTTCCTTCTCTACTCACCCAAGTTACAGTTCATGAGCAATTACTACAGTAACTCTGTACTCTTCCACTTTATCATACACAGTTAGCAAAATCCCAGTTTTGCCCTTGTATCCACGCAGATGTATATGTTTGAAAGAAATACACAGTCTCAATATTTAACCTCAATTTAAACAGACTATTAAATACAAGAGTGGGGGCACCTGGGTGGCTCAATAGATTAAGAGGCTGACTCAGTTTTGGCTCAGGTCGTAATCTCAGGGTCCTGAGATAGAACCTCATGTTGGGCTCCACACTCAGCATAGAATCTTCTTGAGTTTCTCTCTCCTTCTCCCTCGGCCCCTATGCCCTATGGGCTCTCTCTTTCTCTTTTTAAAATGAATAAATAAACAAATAAGTAAATAAATACAAGCAAGTGGGTCCTAAAATCATTTAATATTTTCTTAGAACATTACCCTTTGCTCTCCCTTAAAGGACAAAATCATACAGAAATACATGGCCTAACCAGAACTCCTGATTTCTTCACTCCTAAATGTGTTTCTCATTCAGTCTTCCCACCCCAATGAATTGCAACTCTATCATTCTCATCTCTTAGGCAAAAACTTTGGAGTCATCATTGACTTCTTTGTACTTCTCACCATCTGAAGCAAACGCGTTTGGCTCTTTCTACAAAATATCTTCCAAACTCAGACACTTATCATAACTTCCCCTGCCACTGAATTGGACCAAGCTATCATCATCTTCCATCTGGATTATCGCTGTAGCTTTCCTAATAAGTGTCTCTGCCTCAATTCTTGTCCCTGATCCCAAAATTCCTTTTAAAAAAAAATCAACTGCTGTCATTATTTTCCTCTATTACCTTAATTACATAATGCAATATAAAGAAGATATAGAGTGCTATGGAGAATAATCAGGAATGGGGAGAATGGGTACAGTGGGACATAGAGGAAGACTGCAATTGAAATAAAGTTAATATGGAGGTACAAATTGAGAAAGTGATATTTAGGTGAAGATGTATTTGTTTTGCTTATTTTCTTTCTCCTGCTAGAAGGTAAAGTCCATGAAGCCTGGGACACATCACTGTTTTGTTTGCTGCTCTATCCCTAGAACTGAGAAATTCATTCTTTCAAAAAATGTTTATGTTGGACACTCACATAGGTACAAGAAAGGAATGACCAAGAGAAAAATGTTCTTTCTCCAATTTTGAACTTAAAGTCATTAAATAAGTTGGGGAAAGGGAGGAGAATCATAAGCTTAAGTAATGTTACTCAAATCTTTGATAATATCTTATATTCAATCATAACTAGTTACAAAGAGATTAATTTTCATTTAGAAAATTTGACAAGCATCCAACTGATGATTTAAGCATAGCATTAATTACTTTTTAATGATTTTAGAATGTGTGAAATGTGCTCATTGCAAATATAATTTGCTCACTTGACACTGTTTACCTGGTTCTTGTTAAATTAATGAAGCAGAAAATAGAAAAGGAAATAAGGAGTGATCAAGGAAGATGTGAGTAAGTTAGAAAATAGAGCCTATGACTTTTTCCAACTAATTAATGCTTATAGGAGAAATGAAAAAATAGGTTAATTGGGGAATTAAGCAGACTGAATTATCAGAGAATGAGGAAAAATAAGAGAGAAACATAATTAGAAAAAATATGAAACACATATATTTAATAATATAGTTTTTAGACCTTATAGAGATAGGTCTAGAGATATTATTTATTATTAGTAGCACAATCACAATTACATTAAGTCTATTTTATAAGTATGCCATAAAATATATCATAAAATGGAAGAAATGGTCATAAGAAGTAAACACAGACTTCAATTAAGGGAGCAAGCACTAAAAGACTTTAAAAATTCTATTTCCCCTTTGTGGTTGTCTTCAAAATGAAGCACGATAAAAACATACTAGAATAATAATTGAAACATCTTAGTCTAATTAGATTTATTGATTTTTGGAACATTCTCATAAAGCTACTTCTAGGGTGCAAATTTAAAAATTCACATGAAATTCATGTATTTTTCTGATTATGAAAGTAGTATATACTCATTGTAAAATCATCAAGCAATATAAAATGTTTGATTTGAAAAGAGAAATCCCTTGATAATCAAGGATTACTCCTTTAACAGTTTAGATTAATTCTTTTTTTTACATGTTAACATCAAAGCAAGGCTTTGTGTAAGTTGGATATAAAGAATAAAAAAAAAAAAAGGCAAGGAGAGTTGCAGGCCTTAGCAGATGGCAGGTACAACTCATATAATACTGAAAAGCCACAATGAGGCATATAAATTTCTATGAGATATAGTATAGGGAGAAATAACGAGGTGGGAAACATCATAAAAAATTCACGGAATATAAAGCACTTGGAATTTACTCAGAAGGATAGATATATGAGTCTGTTATCTCAGAATATTCATTACCCCAGAGTATAAAATAATCAATCTTAAGAGCTTTGGCAGAGACTTTGATAGGGGAGGACAGCTACTCAAACAATGCCATAGAAATAAAAGAACTTCTCTGTCAGGTCAATTTCTTCACTGAGTACGACAATTGCATTTGGAATTGTAAAGACAAAAGAGGTCCTATCCAGTTAGCTAGGTCAGTTAAATCAATGCTTGGATCAGGGGGTGACAAATTATGCTTGCATCCAGAATAGAATAAACACTGATAACTGGAGAGGTGTGTGTGAATGTTTACATGCATGTAACAGCAGGAGGAAGACAATAGCAATGGGCAGGCACAGGAATGATCAGGTTTTAAGAAATCTAGTCTGATCAGTTCTGTAGTGATCTAAGGGCAGAATAGCTGGAATGAGGCTGGAGTCCATACAGTAGAGGGACTGAAGGGCTGAGAGATGAATCCTTTGCATATAAGGAAAATGGACTCAACAAAGGTTGTAAAATTGGGATAGAGATGTCCAATCTTGTTCCAAAGAATCTGGGAGTTGTAGAATTAGAGTTTTGCATGTATTGAAATAATGAATAGAGTATCCAGTATACATTTTAAAAATCAACAAAAATACAAAGATAGGCAAATGATATATTCAAGCAATAAAGGAAAAATAGTAATAGCAAAAAAAGATAAAAATAAAATGAAGCACAAATTAAACTGATATTTGCACCTGTGAAATTCACATTTTAAGCATAAATATTTTAAAATAAAAAATTAAATATGTAAATTGCAACTATTAAATAAAAATAAACAAATAAACACAAAATATTTAAACATGGATGCATAAATATTTCACCCATAGAAATGTACACAAATTTTAAATGTAAACAGGCCATCTAAATGAAGATGTACAGGGGCACCTGGTTGACTCAGTCAGTTAAGCAACTGAATTCTAATTTTGGCCAGGTCGTGATCTCAGGGTTTTAAAATTCACCTTACATTGTGCTCCACCTGGGCATGAAGGCTGCTTAAGATTCTCTCTCCCCCCTCCCCCTCCCCATTCTCTCTCAAAAAACAAAAACAAAAACAAAACTAACTAACTAAATAAATAAATGCAGATGTACAGAGTTGGGTCTTTTTACAATATTATGACTGAGGTATTAATTAAAGAAAACTTTTGGAGAATAACTTAGCAGGAGTCATTGAAAATAAATTACAAACACATGAGGCTATTCTGATGCTGCTACCCCAGAGCCAAAAGCACTGCCCAGCCATGGTCAACCATGTGCTCTTGATATTGTGTGGAGGAGGAGAGTTTGGCCTATGTCTCCTTCAAGCTATTTGCAGACAAAATTTCAAAGACAGCAGCAGAGTTTCACACACTGAGCAGTGGGAAGAATAATTTGGTTATCAAGTTTCCAGCTTTATAAGGTTATTCTAAGATTTATCTGCCAGAATGGCAATTGCACACTCTAAGTCCACCTATGGGGAGAAATTTGGTGATGAGAATTTCACCCTGAAGCACAAGGGTCCTGGCATCTTGTCCATGGCAAATGCTGGACCCAACACAAATCGTTACCACTTTGCCATCAACACTGTCAAGACTGAGTGGTTGGATGGTAGGTAAGCCTGGGGTCTTTGGCCATGTGAAAGAGGGCAATGAATACTGTGGAAGCCAAAGAAGTCTTTGGATCCAGGAATGACAAGACCAGTGGGAAGATCACCATTGCTGACAAATCTAATAAATTTGACTTCTGTTTTATCTTAACCACTAGACCATTCTGTAGCTCAGGAGAGCACACCTTCACCCTGGTCTTGAAATATCAAGTAATGTTTGTGCTCCTTCTGCAGTTCTGCAAGTTCTATATTTTCCTTATCCCTTTCAAGTCTAACTGAATTGTGAAGTTAAGTGTATCATTATGAAATAAAAATTAAACAATAAACAAATAAGCAAATTAATATAATACATGTACTCCATTTGATCCATTCGGCTAGTCCCCTGACATCTTATGGCTTATTTATCCTTGAAGCCTGGGTCAATTTTTCTTTGGGAATTTCAGGCATTATTCCTTAGTCCTTATAAAAGATAATTTCCCCCAAACTTCCAAAAGACGGTTTCAGAGATTTCCTATATTGCAATTAACAAAAACAATGACAAAAAATCAAGTAGAAAAAATTATGCCCATCATTTCAACAAGTATAAATAATTGTTAAGAAAATAAACCCTTAAAAAAAAAACCCTTGGGTAAGAGTGATGGCATTCAGAATCATCTTCCTCTCTTGCTAGCTCCTCTGACCCTGAGTATCTTCATCAAGAAAATGGAGGTTGTACAATAGCCAAACTATGGAAAGACCCTAGATGCCCATCAACAGATGAATGGATAAAGAAGATGTGGTATATATATATATATATATATATATATATA
>CM053604.1:120392418-120404843 GCA_028646535.1 Procyon lotor
ACTACTAGGTATTTACCCTAAAGATACAAACATCGAGATCTGAAGGGGCACGTGCACCTGAATGTTTATAGCAGCAATGTCCACAATAGCCAAACTATGGAAAGACCCTAGATGCCCATCAATAGATGAATGGATAAAGAAGATGTGGTATATATATACAATGGAATACTATGCAGCCATCAAGAGAAACAAAATCTGGCCATTTGCAATGACGTGGATGGAACTGGGGGATATTTTGCTAAGGGAAATAAGTCAGTTCAGAGAAAGACAAGTATCACATGATCTCTCTGATATGAAAAATTTGAGAGGCAAGGCGGGGGTTTGTGGGGGTTGGGGGAGAGAAATGAAACAGGAAGGGACGGGGAGGGAGACAAACCATAAGAGACTCTTAGACTTATGAAATGAACTAAAGGTGGCTGGAGGCGGGGGGGGGGGTAGGGATAGGGTAGCTAGGTTGTGGACATTGGGGAGGGCATGTGCTATGGTAAGTGCTGTGAAATGTGTAAGCCTGACGATTCACAGACATGTACCCTGGGGCAAATAATACATTATATGTTAATAAAAATTTAAAAATATATATATATATATATGTCTTAAATATATCATCATGGCAATATAAGAATAAAAGTTGTTTGATCACCAGTTTATTTAATTACAACTGAAAAAGATGTACTTACGAGTGAAGAGAGATAACTTTAATGGAAATGCAAGTTATTTTTAAATTTTGAGAGTAAACAAAACAACTTTTACCAAGGAAAATTATAATTTAAGTCTTTGGAATAATAAAATACACCAATATATTTTTAAATACTCTAATTATAATAATACTTTAGCTATAGCTGATAAATATACCTAATGAACAAATATTGCTTGTACACACACACACACACACACACACACACACACATTTAACAGTTCTTTAAAATATAAAGCTACTGCCTAAGAAGTATTCATGGGGTAAATAGCAAACCGAAAAGTATTATCAAAGTCAGAGCCTACCCACTTGTCCTCATCAGGAGACATATTTGAAAAGTCATTTTGAAAAACCCAACAAAGCCTTAGCAAATCTTAAATATAATTTTAAAATTGGTAAGCTTATTGTGAACAAATATAAATTTTTACATGGGTCATGCTAACTCCACCAAAATAATAATCAAATATCTACCAAAGTCTAATTTTTTGTTATACAATTCTTTCAAGTATACTAAGATTATGGAATTTGAGTTTGGTGAGGTCACGGAGTTATAATTCTAGCTTTTAAATTATTAATATTAAAATAACATCAAATATTTCAGATAATCTGCAAAACATGCAAAATTCATTTACAATCAAATCATCCGTATCTATTTGAATATTTACTTAGATTAATTAAAACATATTTACAAACCAATCTTTATAACTAATGTTTTAAAATCATAATATGTGTACCATTTCTCTTTTCCTTACAGTAAAATTCCTCAAACTAGTTACATTCTAATTTCTTTCTCACCAAGCTTTCTTGAACCTTTACCACACTGAAACTACTCTTGTCAAGTTTATAAATGATTTTCACATTACTAAAAACCAAAGGGTAAATTCTCAGTCCTTGAACTGACTGTTCATTAACATTTGATACAATCCAGTCAACTACTCACTGAAACACCTACTTAGATTCTATCACACTACATTTCTTGGTTTTCACACGACCTTAAAGGCTACTCCTTCCCAGTATCCCAGTATCTTTAACTTTGTTCCCACCTATCAATATTGGACTTCCTCATTGCTCTAAACTTGGAACTTTTATCTATATACCCTATATTGTTATTATTCAATTACATGCTCTTATACATAATTTGCTTATAAACCTCTACCCTAAATGCCAGATTTATGTGTCCAATTGCTTAGAAATTTTGGTCTTAATATATCCTAAAGTGAGCTATTCATCCCCCCACATAACACAACACCCTGCTCTCTGACAAAAAAAAAAAAAAAAGCTAACCAATAGACAACAACAAAAAACTGTTCCTATAATTTTCTTCAGAACTCTCTCACTTTACATCAATTTCATTCTTCCAATAACCCAAGCCAAATTTTTGTTGGCATCACTGCCTCCTCTCTTTCTCTCATACCTTACATTCAACCTTTCTCTCACACCCCACGAAAACCCTATTGGCTTTAGAACAGAAATATTTCCAGAGCTTAATCTCTTTTGACACCCTACATGGCTATAATCTCAGCCTAATCCATTATCATCTGCCCCCTGAATCATTGCAGTGGGTCTCTATGCTCCTGCTGTTGCCATTTCATTCTGGTCTCAGCATGGTTGAAAAGCTTAAGTAAAGTTTAATCTAATTATGACCGTGAGTTTTGTGGCTGCTGGAACACTCACTCCTACCTTAAAATTTGATATTCAGATTGGGATTTAGCTACACAACATGACTCAAACTCTCATTGCCTTTAGGTTATTATCTTAATGCAGCCATTCCTTTGCAGCCATTCCTTGTTACCTTATTTAAACCTGACAGTCTCTCCCTCCATCTCACAAACACTTTCTGTCCTCCTTCTTTTACTTTCTTTTTATCCATAAAACTAGTTTTATTATACACTAGTTTGTGTACCTGTACTGTCTGGTAAAGAACGAAAACCAAAGAATTGCTTAATAAATATTTACTGAAGGAACAGACTGTTACTATTATTTCTAGTTTTGAGAACTCACTCTAGCCATTAAACACTAAATATTCTAAACACTAAATATTCTAAAAACAAATAGATTGTTTTACTATCTCTAAACTTGCTATTTTTAGAAAGCTAATATTCACTGAAGATGTCCTAGATACTGTAAATATGTTGTCTAAGTCTCTTTTATATAATTTGTCTTTTAAAGTTAATTTTAAACTATTATTAAAAATTAGCCAATTTTCTGTCAGGAAACAGATTCAGAAAGATTGAGCAGAAACCTCAAGTTCACAGAGTTAATAAGAAGCAAAGCAGAAATTCAGGCCAAAGTCTTCTTATGAGTTGTTTTGACAACTTAATTTATTTTTTTGAGACTTTTTTTTTAGATTTTATTTATTTATTTGACAGAGAGAGAGAGATCATAAGTAGGCAGAGAGGCAGGCAGAGGGAGGGGGGAAGCAGGCTCCCTGCTGAGCAGAGAGCCCAATGCGGGGCTCGATCCCAGGACCCTGAGATCATGACTTGAGCAGAAGGCAGAGGCTTTAACCCACTGAGCCACCCAGGCACCCCAACAACTTAATTTATTTTATCAATAATACAAGGTATCTTATGATGCTTCTCTATTTTTTAAATGGGCTCAAATATTGATTGTTGCTGTTGTTATTTTCAGACATTTTACTCAAAACATATCTTCTATTACATCTGAGGATATTTTTACTTTATAGATTTTAAGCTCTTTATAATCACATATTTAGTAGAAGTATACAAATTAGGGGTAGATTCATTTGTTTTTAAAAGTATTATTTTTGTGGAGTCAGTTAAACCAACTCATAGTTATTCATAGGTAATCTCAGTTATGAAAATTTAGATAGAATGATAAAGACCAAAAATGTATGAAAATTTGTAAATCTCATGAATACTTTAAAACATTCATTATGATATTATTAGGTAGAGAAGCAAGGATGACTTGTCAAAGTTTAGAGGCATAGCATTCCCCAACATTATAATTTTTCTTTGCCAATCTTTAAAATAACTATCATTTAAAATAACACTATCAGTGTTGTGGGTTTTTTTTCCTATTACTTTCATAGTTATATGCAATGGATTGATTCTGAATGCTCCTGTTTTCAATTTCATAATACATACTTTCAAGGATATTTGGAGGGTTTTGGTATCAGATAAGTCTGAATGAAAATTCTGGAGTAAGTCATTTAAACTTAATCCTTCATAAGTGATTGTTCCATTGATAGTGAAGCCAGAACCCGATAGTTACTAACTTTTGCTCTGGAAATCTTCCATTAGTTGGGAAGGCTGCCAAAGCTCTTCTCTTTAAGAAGAAGGATGTAAAATAGATTTGAATCAGTACAGCATTATATCAATTTTCTCTCTCTTGGCAAAACTGCAAATGCATATACTCAAAGATGTTAGATTCCTATTAGTAACACAAGCTTTTGACTCACGTCTAGCCATGATTCAAAATTATTGCTACAAATCTGTTTAAAAGTCTCCATTGACTTTTTTGAAACAAAGGACAAGTCTTCCATTATAGAGGAAGTAGATATTGATCCAGGGTTTCTGATTTAGTCTAAGATCAAGTATATCATAAGAATGTTTTCACTAATGCTGGACCGAGAACCACATTATAATATCAGAAGTGGCAGTTTCTCAAGTTAAGACAGTTGAGCCTTATTCTCCAAAAGTCTTACTTCTTTTTTTCCACTACTTTAAAAAATGTGTGTGTGTGTGTGTGTGTGTAAAATAAGTCTCTCCCAGTTTACCATCAATACCAGTCTTCTGATGATAAGCTCCTACCCTAAAATGAACCATAACAAAACATACAAAAACCCCTCGGTCTTTCAAGACACTTTCCTGTTATTTCCCCCCCACAACCTGTTTTCAATTTCCTTAATTTCCTGCATGCTCATATCAATTTTGCTATGAATTCCAACCCCAAATTGTCAAATTCAGTAGTTACGTTCCTATAAATATCTAAACATCTCACTTATCCTCTCTACAGAATCTGGAGACTCTCTGGAACACCTGGGAGAATCTCTGGAACCTACCTCAACCAAGGAGTCCTATCAAAGACAGGACCAGGCAAATACAAAGAGAGGTTCAATTCCAGTAGGGGAAAAATATAATAAAAAGCAGAACAAGTCCTCATGAGTCGAACAGGGACAGGATTAGAAGAAACGGGACAAAACTTGTTGAGAACAGCACATGACCTCAATTATTAGAACAAAGCATTAGGACAGAGCTGAATAAACAAGATAATTTATGATATGCCTCTGGTTTTGGGCTGCAGTCTCACAATGTCTTCAAAATACAGGGAGAAGGAAGGAGACTGACATTTACTGTATACCCACCATGTACCAAACTTAGAGTTATACACTGTATTCAAATTATCACATGTATAAGCAGTTTAAAAATAGTAATAATGTATGCAATGTAGGTATAAAAAAAAGAAAAAAGTTCCATTTATTCAATATGATCTTGAAATACTTTATTAAGTAAACTCATACACATTCACATACACACATACAATGAAGATAATGGAAAATTAAAGGGAAAAAGAAAATATTAAAAAATGCATCCATTTATTGGCAAATAAGTCTTTCTGGAAATATTCAGAAATTTTTGAAAACATCACTTGAGTCCAGGAAAAGGAACCAGGTGGTATATGACAGTTTGGAAGGGAGATGTTCCCCTGTACATACTTTAGTATATTTTGTCTTGAAACATGGTAATGTATCCTCATTCAAATAGCAATAAGAAATCTAATAATAATTACTGTATGCTAAGATTTGTAATAATGTACTTATTTTCTTTTAGAATAGGGCAGGTGTTGGGGAAAATACTTTCATAATTCACACATTCTCTTTTTCGTTTCGGATAGGACTAAAGAAGTGTCCTTTTTTCTAAGGCAGAATAACTTCCACCCACCCACATGTAGCTAGTATCCTTCACTTCTCACTCTCTCAAAGACTCCGATTCTCTTTCTTCTAACGAAAAAATCTCTTCTGATCTACTGAATTCTCCATTGATACCAAAGTCTTCTGATGCTAAGCTCCTACCCTAAAAATGAACCAAAACAAAACAGTATAAAAACCCCTTGGTCTTTAATGAGACTTTCCCATTATTTTCTCCCCAGAACATATTTTCGATTTCCTTATTTTCCTGCATTCTCATATCTATTTTGTTTTGAATTCCAAACCCAAGCTGTCAAATTTGATAGTTACATTCCTATAAATATCTCATTCATTCACTCTACAGAAGGGACATGGTCAATGGTTTCCTCCCTCTAAAAATGTCTCTCTTGGTTTCTGTTTCACCATGGACTCCTGCTTTTCTTCCTACTTCATTAGTTGCTCCTTCTCAGTTCTCCTTGGTAGGCTCTTCCTCACTGCCTGCCTCTAAAGACTGGAATTTCCCAGGGCTCTATTCTCTTCTCTTCTTTGTCTTCAGGCTCTCTCTTATCCATTTCTGTGAGTTACAGCATCATTCATATGTTGGAAGTCTAACTCTACACCAAACTTCTCTGACTTTGTAAACTCACTGCTTATTGTGCATCTCTACTGGCTATCTCATTGTCCTTTTAAATTTAACATGTTTAAAATTAAGCTCCAAGTTTTGTTCCTTCTCCCTTTCCAGGCTTATCTGATGCTTACAATGATGTCACAACCTACCCAGATAAGTAACACAATAGAATGGAAATCATTGTTGATTATTAAATTGTCGTCACTTTTCATGCGCAACTTATGGGTGAGCCCTGTTGTTTCTGTCTTCAAACTGTATCACTGATGTAGCTACTTCTCTCCAGCTATATCTGGTTACTATCCTAGTCTACAAGAGTTCCACTGCCCTCCCTTTATTTTTCAAACATGTTTCATTCTGTCCTTCCTCAGGGCCTTTGCATATACTGTTTCCTCTTCCCCACTCTTTTGCCTGCACTTTGCCTGATGGCCTCCATTTAATCCTCCATGTCCATGCCTTGAGGTTATACCTTCAAGAAGTCTGACATCTCTATCAATTATGGTATCATACCAATTCCATCTTGATTGCAGCAGTGATCTCATACTGAATTTACATACCCATTCTTTATTCTAGAAATATATTAAATTTCAGCTTTCACAAGGGCAAAATATATTTAGTTATATTTCATGCCAAGAAGTACTGGCATATTTCAGATAATAAATAATGGCTGTATGGATAAATGAACAAATGAGTGAATGAATGAACAAACAATCAAACAAATGTAGTAATATCTTCTTTAGCCTTCCTCCATTATCATCACCAAGAATTTGTTTCATCAAGTCAACTGAGACCTTACTATAGTAGAAGATGTTCCATGTCCTTAATACACATTTTACTGATAATATAAAGCTGTCTTTCCATGATTTGATATTTATTTTTCTTCTCTCACTTATGTGGAAAAATCAAAACACTTTTTTTGTTATCCCACATAGTAGTAAACACATTAAATAATCACCCTTACAGATGAAAATATCAACTTTTAGGTTCATCCAAATAAATGACTTTATAATTAAAGTCAACTCTGAATTATACTAATTGGAGAAAATGGAATTTGGAATTATTATGATTACATTTCCATTCACAATCCAGGAGAACTATAAATTTGAGTCACTAGAATTATAAAGTTAAAACAAGTAGAGATGTAAGATGTAAAACTTAAGTCATATTTACTTTTTAGACATTTTCTTAAGAATCTGGTATTACTAAAAAAAAAAAAAAAGAATCTGGTATTACTATATTTAGGGATTCCATATCTGCACTCAAATAATGAATTCTTAGGGACCAGGATAGTTGTCAATTATTGATAAAGACAACTAGCAATATTTATGATTCATTGATCCCTCTTACCCAAGTTCTTTCCTGGAGTAATTGTTCAGTAAGTATAATAAGGTAGAGTTGTACAAATACATAAAATAGGTTGCCATTTTAATAATATAATCATTAGCTTTTAGGATTTTTTCCATATGGAATGAGTCTACTCAATAAAGTAAAATATAACAATGGTATAGTAGAAGAGAGATTATTTTAATGACCATTAATTCCATATTTTGGCCTTTGTTATTATTCGCTTCTACATACATAGTATAGTACAAGATGGTATAAAACTAAAATATATATCAATTCTTTCACAAGTTCTTTATGTTTATATTTAAACATATATTGTCTCTTTGTGGAATTATGCAGCTATATTTCTATTAAATTAACGCTATTTGAAGCCATAACTATAGCATATTTTATTATTAATTTGGATTTCCAACAGCAGCTAACAACATGCCTTACACATTTATAGGTGCTTAATAAATATGCACGGAGTTGGAAATATATTTCCCCATTTACTTGGATATAATAAAGCAACAGGAAGAAAAGTCCATGCATCACAGAGATATTTGTAATTCAGTGATGATTTCTCTTAGAAAAATTGCAGAAAACCAAAAAAAAAAAGAAAAATTGCAGAAAACCTAAGAAATAGTATCTCCTTTCAGCAATATGTTAATCAGTCTTCAGACAATTATGTTTAAAAAGAATAATTCAAGCTAACTGAACCAGCTGTACTTCTACCTAGAAAATGATATTTCTTATAAATCTAATACTGCAAATACATTTAAATTCATTTTAAATTATTATGCCCATATTTTCTCAATAATTTATTCAACTTTCTTTTGATAATTTACTAGATTGAACAATAAGGTTAAATGGCTTTTCAGAATCCATTAAGATCGGAGAATAGGTCACTGGGATCTAAAACACTGAAAGCAAAACAAAGAAGACAGAGCTCTTCAGTAGTGGTAAATAAAGAAGATTTCCACAAAGCAGCATTTCCACTCTGCGCTACATAATGCACGCTATAGAACTGGGTTGCTAAAATACTTTTTAAAAAATTAACTGCTTTCACCATCTTCTGATAAACTGTTACTCAAGTTATAAAAAATAATTCTAAATGAGAAAAAGCCAAGTATGTAATTTGATAAACTATATAATTCAATTCCAGCATAAGTAGCCCTCTGGTCCTCCTGGGGCTGTGCATTTTAATCAACTTCTAAATTGGTCAAATGCCACTATTGAATTTGTAAGTGTAAAACTCTTTGTATTAAATTCATTATAAAATACTGAGAAGTTCTTTGTATTTTGCTGACATCTTGTTCTTTACTTTTATTTTTTTATTTTTTTATCCGAATATAGTTGAGACACAATGCTACATTAGTTTCAGGTGTACAACATAGTGATTCAACAAGTTTATACATTATGCTATGCTCACTACAAGTGTAGTTATGTCCCCTTTTTAAAAAGTCTTGGTATAAGGATCAACAGGATAGATGGTATAGCCAGATTTAGCTCAATGTGAGGGAGAGATTTCTGATCATCAAAATAGCACAAACTTGATGATGAACAGGCACACCGCAAAAGAGTTCATTTCCAAAGTGCAAAGATGGAATAGACATGTAAAACCCTTTTGTAGTCTAAGACCATAAACAATTTATGGTTTCTTTCTTTTTGTTTCTAGGAAGCCGTGATTTTTAAGATTTATTTATTTACTTTAGAGAGAGAGAGAGAAAGAGAGAGAGAGGTGAGAGAGAGAGAGAGAGAGAATGAAGGAGAGGGGCAGAAGGAGATGGAGAGCGAGACTCTCAAGCAGATTTCCCACTGAGTGCAGAGCCCAATGCAGGGCTCAATCTCACAACCCTGAGATCACGTCCTGAGCTGAAATAAAGAATCAAATGCTTAACCAACAAAGCCACCCAGACGTCCCAATTTTATCTTTTCTATACGATTAACTATAAAATGTCTATAGTAAGCATTTTGGTTAAAGTTTCATTTAAAAAAATTAGTTTGTCATTTCTAATAACTTTGTTTTATAGTAAGAATTCTTCAATTTTTGTCTTTATGATCGACCTTTTACTTCATTCATTGCATGGGTACATCTACATCTTGTTTTTATAAATGAAGCAGGATAGAAATATTTAGTTTGAAACAAAATAGGTAACTGTTATCTAGAAGACTTTCAGGAAATAGACTGAAGATTGTCTACATTAAAAGAAATAGATACTTCAACTTCCAGAAGAGAAGCCTCAGGCATAATATTCTTTATAATTGACAATTTTATTAATATTTATATTTATTAGTTTTTTTAAGATTTTATTTATTTATTGAGAGAGAGAGAGAATGAGAGGGGAGAAGGTCAGAGGGAGAAGCAGACTCCCTGTGAAGCCAGGAGCCCAATGTGGGACTCGATCCCAGGACCCTGGCTGGGATCATGACCTGAGCTGAAGGCAGTCACTCAACCAACTGAGCCACCCAGGCGCCTTAAGTATTAGTTTTTTGAATCACTACTGAGACTGGGAAAGAAATAGACATGTTCCAGCCTATTTTCTCACAGGGTAGCTCTGGATTGTTTGAAACTAAAAACCTAATAAATCCTTCACAGTGAGAATTCAACACTGAAACCAGCATCAAGAAAGATATATTCACCCCTGTGTTTATTCCAGCATCGTTTTCTCCTTTTTTTTTTCTTTCTTTCTTTTTCTTTCTTTCTTTCTTTCTTTCTTTCTTTCTTTCTTTCTTTCTTTCTTTCTTTCTTTCTTTCTTTCTTTCTTTCTTTCTTTCTTTCCTTCTTTCTTTTTTTTTTTTTTTGATGTAGTGTTCAACGATTCTTTAGTTGCATGTAACACTCTGTTCATCACCACACATGCCTTTGCAGAATTATATTCAATAGCCAAGATATGGAAGCAACTCAAGTGTTCATTGATAGATGAATGGATAAGACACACATTGCACACACACTGTGTACACACACAGAGAGAGACATGCGCACACCTGGAATATTACCCAGTCATAAAAAAGGATGAGATTGTGCCATTTGTGACAACAGAGTGAGACTTAGAGGGCATTATGCTAAGTGAAATAAGTCAGAGTGAGAAGACAAATGCTATATGATTTCAATCACATGTGGAATCTAAAATAAATAAAGAAAGAAAAATCAGAATCAGACCTGTAAATACAGAGAACAAACTGATTGTTGTCCATGGAAAGGTGAGTAGAGGGATGTGCAAATGAATGAAGGGGAGTGAGAGATGTAGGCTTCCAGTTACAGAATGAATAAATTATGGGGATAAAAAACACAACATAAAAGTGGAGTCAGTGATACTATAATAGCATTGCATAGTGACACTTAATAGTTGAACTTGCTGTGAGCATAGCATAATGTATAAACTTGTGGAATCACTATGTTTTACACCTGAAACTAATGTAACATTGTGTGTCAACTATAATAAAATTAAAAAAAAATGCCTGCAAAGATCATTAGCTTGCTATAATTTAGACTAGTCTGAACAGACAAAGTGGCAAAAATATATCTTCTTCAGGACTCATTAGTTTGAATACATGGAGGTTCCAGTAGAAACTTGTATTTGCATCAGGCCATTTTATTAAAATGGGATGGCACTTTCCATTGTATTGCACAACCCTCTTTAATGAAAAGTCCTCACAGAATATATGTCAATTTGTACTCATTTTCCTGTTTTTAGAAAGCATTCAAGACTTAATGTTATGTTCAATATTATAATTTTATAAATGGAAAAATACCTACAATAATCATAATCCTTGGAAACCATTCTATAAAGCTCTAAAGTTTCAGTATGGTGTGTGAGCATAAAATGATCATAATGCACCACATGTTCTGGCACTCAGATTAACATGTGAATAATATAGTCAGGTGAAAATATACAATTTTATTTTCACACTAAAATATATAAAGACTTATAGTGATAGTTATGTATTCAATGAAGCTAAATGGGAAAAGGAGATATCTCTGATCTCTCAATGGAAAATTTTAATCGCCCAAACACTAGAATATCAAGATTTCTGTGCTGGTTTTGTACATTCATTCAAAAAGAATGGATAAGGGTGCCTGGGTGGCTCAGTGGGTTAAAGCCTCTGCCTTCGGCTCAGGTCATGATCTCAGGGTCCTGGGATCCAGCCCCGCATCGGGCTCTCTGCTCAGCAGGAAGCCTGTTTCCCCCTCTCTCTCTGCCTGACTCTCTGCCTGCTTGTGATCTCTCTCTGTCAAATAAATAAATAAAATCTTTAAAAAAAAAGAATGGATAAAGGTTAAGCTGATCTTATATTTTCTTTCCCTGGGCTCTAAAAGTTTAACATACCTTTCCTTAAAAAACAAACAAACACAAACTTTTCCTTTTTTTTTCTGTAGAGTGCATCAAAATGTATTAGATTTTGAACTACAGAGAGAATCTACAAATGAAATAATTTTACTACAAAATTATTTTTTTTAAATTTCCTAAACTTTTAAATTTATCATTCCTATAAATCCTCACAGGTTCAGAGCCAAGGTAAAATTCTGGGAAAGAATTTAAAATTCTAGGGAAAAAAATGTTTCTCAAATTTCCCACAGTGATTTTTCCTCACAAAGAATATGTTTTTGGGAAAAAAAAAGAATATGTTTTTGGGGTGACTGAATGGCTCAGTCGTTAAGTGTCTGCCTTCAGCTCAGGTGATGATCCTGGGGTCCTGGGATCAAGCCCCGCATTGGGCTCCCTGCTCAGCTGGAAGCCTGCTTCTCCCTTTCCCACTCCCCCTGCTTGTGTTCTCTCTCTTGCTGTGTCTCTCTCTGTCAAATAAATAAATAAAATCTTTTTAAAAAGTATGTTTCTATTCTCCGTACACATCCACACATGCATACACACACAGACACACGCACATACACACACACTTCTTGTAATTGT
>CM053604.1:120404943-120430080 GCA_028646535.1 Procyon lotor
TAGTGCACAGATTACCTAGTCACAGTGTCTCACCAGCCTAGCTGTGGTGAATGGTATAGAAATCTGTGCCTTGGGGTGCCTGGGTGCCTCAGTCGTTAAGCGTCTGCCTTTGGCTCAGGTCATAATCCGAGGGTCCTGGGGTCGAGCCGGCATTGGGCTCTTTGCTCAGCGGGGAGCCTGCTTTTCCTGCTCCCATTCCCTCTGCTTGTGTTCCCTCTCTAGCTATGTTTCTCTCTGTGAAATAAATAAAATCTTAAAAAAAAAAAAAGAAAAGAAAAGAAATCTGTTCCTTACCAGCATTAGGTTCTAATTCTTTCATTCATAATTTTACAGCACTTGAATCATGTGTTGTGTATCCTCACAAAAGCAGGCTCACAATTTGTGATCACTGCTAACAACTGAGCAGGGGAAACTAGTCAGTGAAAGGGACTCTAATCTCTAAGAAGAGAAATAGTAGAATGTATCCAGAGTGATGTAATCGATGTATGACTCTGTTCTATGATTTTACATAGTAATGCAAGTCTAGAGCTATTTGTAATTATGTACCATAAATTCACAATTTTATTTCACAATATACAACACCTTCAATGCCACCTCAACACACATACTTCAAAACAAGATATCCAGTCCATCCACAAGTTCATTTAGTTTTGCTTTCCAAATACGCTCTGTAAACTATCACCTCTCCCTTCCCCCACATTACCAGCACCTATCCCCAAGAGTTACTGGACTTTCTTTCTAACTAGCTGGACATACACTTACACTTTTGCTTCGCAGGACATCTGTAATGATCCTTTAGAAAGGAAGACTTTTTCTTTTTTTTAATTATTATTTTGTTTTCCAATTTATTATTATTTTTTATTATTTTATGTCACCATACAGTACATCATTAGTTTGTTTATTTTTTTAAAGATTTTATTTATTTTACAGAGAGAAACACAGCGAGAGAGGGAACACAAGCAGAGGGAATGGTAGTGGGAGAAGCAGGCTTCCCTCAGAGCAGGGAGCCCGATGCAGGGCTTGATCCCAGGACTCTGGGATCATGACCTGAGCCGAAGGCAGACAATGACTGAATCACCTAGGCACCCCGACATCATTAGTTTTTTATGTAGTGTTCCATGATTCATTGTTTGTGTATAACACCCAGTGCTCCATGCAATACGTGCCCTCCTTAATACCACTTCTTATCCCTCTCTCTACCAAAGTCCTTCCACGGTTCACCTATTTTCCTTAGGATAAAATCCAAAACCTTTAATGGCTAAAAAGCCCTGTGAGATCTGAGAGCTATCTACTCTTCAAAACTGTTATCTTACCTCTTGTCAAGCCACACTGGCTTTTTCACTGTTCTACAGGCACATGCCAAGTTTGTTCCCTATGCCTGGATCACTCTGCCCTTATATTTGAAAATGACGGATTTCAGTTGGATAAGTTTTCTAAGAAGGCTTCCTTCCACCACCCTGTCTCTCCCTCTTGTCAGCTCTATTTTCACCCTCTCATTCATCACCACCTTATAGTATATTGACTACTGTTTTATTTCTTTATTTTTTTTCACTCCAAAATGTGAAAGTGATGAAACTAAGGTTTTTTTCTATCCTTTTAACACTGAAATCCAAGTGCCCATATAAATGACGGGCTCACGATACATGCTCAATATGTGTGTTCAATGATGAATGAATTATGAATAATGAATATAATAGAAAACTCTAATAGGATAAGAACAAAATGAATTTGGCAACATAAAAATTACCAATGCCTTATGAAAAAGTAGTTTCATTGCTTTAGCCCCATAAAAGTTATAAGTTAAGTAAGGGAAATAATTGCAAGTAAGAAAAATTCTCTATAGAAAAATTATATAACTTGCAGGAATTTTTTATAACCATGTGCAAGAGATGAGGAAACAAAGAGACAATGAAATAAAAATGAAATACTTTAAGAGATTTGCCTGCAAATGGCCATAAAAATGCACAGTATGAATTAGAAGGGGACTGAAGGTAAAGAGAGGACATGGAATTTTGCAAGCTTATTGTTTTTTAGATTTTAGGAACTTGAATCTGTTTATATGCTCAAATAACTAAGTTAGATATAGAAATATTTAAGATATTATATGGAAGGATAATAGAGACAGGAAATAATAGGCCTCAAGTCTAGAACAGAAACTGAGGGATTTGGGTTATATGGGAAAGACTGATGAAGGCAGCCAAAAATAATAGTAATAAAAGCAATAGTAATAAACAAGACTCTTCTGTGTTTCACAACTATTAATTAAACTAACAACTCTATAAGTTAATAAACTGAATGTCAGAGATGCCCCAGGGGATCAAATCTGATGGCTGCTATTATCTCTGTAAACAAGACAGTGAGTTCACCCAATGAGAACATAAAAAAAAAAAAAAATAGTAAAATATGAAGCTTAACTAGAGTAGACACTTTACAGCAGCAGTTTATAGAAATAGAGATGAAATATGACTCAGGACATGCAGAATGCTTATCAGAAAGTGAGAATGATCTAACTAGGAGCAGACACCATCAAGAGTGACATCACTTCTTATAGCCACACAAATCTCAATAATAATATCTCAATATCTCAATAATAATATCCATATATGGAAGACCCAGATTTTCTGGGCAAATAAGTTAACAAGTAATGAAAGCAATGAACAATAGTAGCAAATCATGGAGAGTTTGAGATCCAACTGGCCTGAATTCCATTCTTGACTCTATCATTGAACACTTATGTAGCCTTTTGCAATTCCAATAAACAATGTGAGTTTTAATGCCTTAATCTATAAAATGAGGATTACAGTAGTACCTAACAAATTAGAGGGAACATGTGAAGTGCCTACAAATTTCCGAGTAAACTTGTTAGCAAAAAATACTTAAGTATTATTATTTCTGTGACTCTCAACCCCATTCTCATCATCATTATTGTCTTAATCATAACAATCATTGCCTTACACATAAGATGCAAGATGGAATTAAGTTATCTCTAAAGAGCTTTCTATGCACAATTACTTCATTCTAGTTACAAATCTTATATAGATATCAGTGGATCTCAAGGCTAAAACAAGAAAGGGATCTAGGAAAGTGACCAAAAATGTCCAGCGCCTATAGATGTTGGTTATTTATATTTGTCATTAAATTATAACCATTTTAAATAATTATGTTTTGAACCTACAACTGGGACTGAAGGCTTAAGTTAATACAACTCATATACTATTTGAATATAAAATAGGCAAAACCTTCTTTATCATGTAGGTAATATGCTTCTAACTTTACTGAGCCCCCATAGCCTGGAGTAATTTTTATAATCATCAGAAAGTTCCAATCAGAGGTTCTCATGTTTTTTATGCTACAATTTTATCAATAAGAGTAAACAAAGTGGCCTACATTTGGGAATAAATTATGGGCAATTGCTAGGTTATATCATGTTCTGGGATGCCTGTGGTACCTATGTGGCAAGAAAGTTTTATCACATCCAATGAGGTCCATGGTGGACGAGTTCTTTAAACCACACCCATTTCTTAATAATCTGGACTCTGAAGTGACAGACATTCTATCCACTCTGGTTCAGCATGCAAGAACTAGTCATAAGGAACTAGTCCCACGTAAGGCCAAGTGGAAAGAGCTGCAGGGGACTTCAGAACCTGGCCTGGAAACCATTTTGCAGCTGTGTTATCTACCATGTAAAAGGGGAGTGTGATCCTTTGTTGCAAGCTAGCTGGTCCTGCCAAAGGTGGATGTCAATGAATGTAGATGACATATGCAAAATCACAAAACGAATAGAGATAAAATAGGAAGTATTGAGTTTTGTATCTTGACACTGGATAAGCCCAACATTAAACATGGTTTAGAAATATCTTAAAGAATTTAAAGGAAATAAAGCAGGAATCTAGAAAAAGACAAATAATTCACTGAAATATAGTAGCACATGATTCTAAATTATCTAATTATTTATCTAGCTATATTAGTCAGCTTTATTAAAAAAGGCTTTTTACTAACTTTAAAAAATTTACATGCCCTGACCTTTAATATCCATTACCCAAAAGTACTACTGTATCTCTGCCAACATTTTGCTAGCAGGAAGTTCAGCTGTAATGTATCCAAGATTTGGATTCTTTAACAAAAACTTGGTGATAGGGAGTTTGGGTTTAATATTTTAAATGTCATGATTAAAGTTAAATGAATTCATTGCAGAATTGATCATCAGAAACCAGTTTAAGAATAATATTATTACATTTTCTAAAATGCTAAGAAATAAACTTGATTACCTAGAGAGGGAAGTATTTAGAACAAGAAAAATGCATTTGATGAGATTACCAAAAACAAAACATGTAAAACAGTAATTAGGTTCATCACAGCACCTGTCCATCAAGCATCAACTGCTTTAAAAATAATAAGTCTAAATAAATGAGAATAAGTAAATAGGCACATTTTGTTACAGTTTAAACATCTAGCACATCTTTCTCAGTGTGAGGACTCTTTAATTAAACTTCCTTATCTTGTAATAAAACCAGCCTATTGTCTGAAAAGAAAAGCTGCAACTCCAAAAATGTTATTAGTACAAATTTCTTTAATTTGTCAGTATTTTTAAATTTTCCTTCACCATGTAACAACTTAGAAAGAATGATTGGTTTAAACCACTACCGCTATCTTCACAACCCATCCATTATTAAAGACACACACATACATTTGTTCTTAAAACTGAAAAGAGAGAAGACTTTATACCATTTTTTTATTAAAACTTTATTTCCTTAGAAGATTTTAAGGTCCACATAAAAATTGAGGGGAAGGTACAGAGATTTCCTATACCCTCTGTCCCTACACATGAATAGCTTCCCCCATTATTAACATCCCTCAACAGAGGGGTTCATTTGTTACAGCTGATGAACTTACATTGATACATCAGAATTTCCCAATCTCTATAGTTCACATTATGGTTCACTTTTGGTGCTGTGCATTCATTGGGTTTAAACAAATGTATAATGACATGTACTCGTCATTATGTCAACATACAAAGTAGTTTCACTGCCCTAAAAATCCTCTGTGTCCCACCAATTTATCTGACCCTGTGCCTTCACCCCAATCCCTGGTAGTTACTGATCTGTGGTCTCCATAATTTTGGAGAATGAATATTCTATATTCATAGAATATATGAATACTCATAATTTTGGAGAACTATATGACTTTTTCAGAATGTCATATAGTTGGAATCATATAGTATGCAGCCTTTTTTTGACTGAATTTTTTGCTTAATAATATGCATTTAGGGGTGCCTGGGTGGCTCAGCCTCTTCCTTTGGCTCAGGTCATGATATTGGGGTACTGGGATCGAGCCCCACATCAGGCTCTCTGCTCAGCAGGGAGCCTGCTTTCCCCTCTCTCTCTGCCTGCCTCTCTGCCTACTTGTGATCTCTCTCTCTCTGTCAAATAAAATCTTTAAAAAATCTTTAAAAAAATATGCATTTAATATCCTTGCCTTTGCTTCTTTGTCAAAGATTAGTTTACTAGATTTATCTGAATTTCTTTCTGGGCAATCTATTCTACTTCTTTTATCTATTTGTATATCCTTTTGCCAATACCATGCTATCTTGACTACTGTAGCGTTATTCTTAATTTTTTTTAAAAGATTTTATTTATTTATTTGGCAGAGAGAGAGAGAGGAGATCACAGGTAGGCAGGGAGGTAGGCAGAGAGAGAGGGGGAAGCAGGCTCCCTGATGAGCAGAGGCCCGATGCCGGGCTCAATCCAAGGATCCTGAGATCATGACCTGAGCTGAAGGCAGAGTCTCTAACCCACTGAACCACCCAGGCACCCCTTCTTTATTCTTTTTTTTTTTTTAAGATTTTATTTATTTGACAGAGAGAAACACATTGAGAGAGGGAACACAAGCAGAGGGAATGGTAGCAGGAGAAGCAGGCTTCCCGCCAAGCAGGGAGCCCGATGCGGGGCTTGATCCCAGGACCCTGGGATCATGACCTGAGCCGAAGGCAGCCGCTTAACGACTGAGCCACCCAGGCGCCCCACCCCTTCTTTATTCTTAATCTTGATGTCAGGTAGCATCAGTTCTCCAACTTTGTTCTTCTTCAAAATCATGTTGGTTATTCTGGGTGTTTTGCTTTTTCATATAAACATTAGATTAAAAAAAAAAGATTTAGTTTGTCAATGTCCACCGAGTAACTCTCTGGGATTTTGATTTGGATTGCTTTGAATCTATAGACGGATTTGATAAGAACTGACATCTTGACACCATTGGATTTTTCACCCATGAACATGCAATATTTCTCTATTTATTTAGTTATTCTTTGATTTTTTTTGGTCAGTTTTGTAGTAATTCTTATATAAACATGACACATATTTTGTTAGATTTATCCCTAGTATTTCATTTTGGGGCTGCTAATGTTCATGGCTGTGTGTTTTGATTTGTTTGTTTTGTTTCATTGACTTACAATTTACATATAACATTGTGTAAGTTTAAGATGTACCACAGGTTGATTTAATATATTTATATATTATGATATGATTATAACCTTAGATTTAACTAACACTTCTATCATGTCACATAATTAATATCCTTTTTCTGTGGTGAGAACATTTAGGATCCAGTTTCTTAGCAACTTTGAAGTATATAATACGGGTATTGTTGAGTATAACCACTTTGCTATACATTAAATCTTCAAAACGTTTTCATATTCTGATTACAAGTTTATGCCCTTTTAGCTCTCCAGTTCCCCAATTTCCAGCTCCTGGTAACCACTGTTCTACTGTTACTACAAGTTTGGCTGTTTTAGATTCCACATATCAGTGATATCAGACTACCTGTTTTACTCTGCCTGGTTTATCTCAAGGTCCATCCATGTTGTCAGGAATGGCAGGACTTCCTTCTTTTTCATGGGTGAAAAATATTTCGTTTATATATACATTACATCTTCATTAACATTACCATCAACAGTGCATGAGGGTTCCCTTTTATCCACACTGTCACTGAAACTTGCTATCTCTTCTTGATGATAGCGATTCTTACATGTGTGAGGCAACATCCCATTGTGGTTTTAATTTGCACTTCCTGGATGATTTAAGTGATGTTGAACACAGTTTTCTGAACATATAGGCCATTTGGATGCCTTCTTTGAAAAAAATGTCTTTTCAGTTCTTCTGATCATTTTTATATCAGATCTTTGTTATTGCTGTTATTGAGTTGTCTGAGTTCTTTATATATTTGGGTATTAACCCCTTTCTGATATATGGTTTGTAACTATTTTCTCCCATTCCTGAGGTTGCCATTTCATTTTGTTCATTGTTTCAATTGCTATGCAGAGGATTTTTAGTTTGAAGTAGTCCCTCTTGTTGATTTCTGCTTTAGTTCCTTGTACTTTTAGTGTCATATCCAAAAAATCATTGCCAAGACCATTGTCAAGGAATTTCTTCCCTATGTTTTCTTCTAGGAATTTTATAGTATCGAATCTTATATTTAAGTCTTCATTCCATTTTGAGTTTATTTATGTGGGTGGTATAAGATAGGGGTCCAATTTCATTTTTCTGCATATGGTTATCCAGTATTCCTAGCACCAGTCTTCAGCCTCTAAGAAGAGATTATTCTGTCTCCACTGAGCATTTTTGGCTCCTTTGCCAAATATTAGTTGACCATATATGCAGGGTTTTGTTTCTCAGTTTTCCATTTTATTCCATGGGCTTATGTGTCTATTTTTATGTCAGTATCATACTGCTTAATTATTGCAGATTTGTAGTATATTTCAAAATCAGGAAGTGTGGTGACTCTGACTTTGTTCTTTCTTAGGATTGCTTTGGCTAAATGAGCTCTTTTGTGGCTCCATACAAATTTTAGGAATTTTTTTCTATTTCTGTAAAAGATGTCATTGGAATTTTGATAGGGATTGCATTGAATTTCTAGATGTCTGTGGATAGTAGGGTCATATTAACAATATTAATTTTTCCTATCTGTGGATTGGAAGAATTAATATTGTTAAAAAGATATTCTAGTTTTGAATTTCAAATTCCACTTATTCATCACTGGTATTTTGGGACTAAATTGACCAATGTACATTATCTTTTCATCTTGAAACCTTGCTATAATTGCTTATTAATTCCAGAATTTGGTTTACCAATTCTTCCAGATTTTCTTCATAGATGATTATATCACCTGTGCACAAAGACAGTTTTCTTTTTACCTGATCTCTGTACTTTTATTTCCTTTTCTTGTTTTCTTGCATTAGCTAGAACTTACAATACGCTGTTGAAAAAGATTACTAAAAGAGGATATCCTTGTCTTGTACTTGATCTTAGAGAGAAAGCTTTGAGTTTCTCACCAATAAGTATGACAATAGCTGTAGGTATTTTGTAGATGTTTTTATCAAGCAGAGAGAGTCCCTTCCATTTCCAATTTACTGAGAGTTTCTGTCATGAATGGGTGTTGGATTTGCCAAATTCTTTTTCTGCATTTATTGATATGATCATGTGATTTTATATATAACAATTTTAAGTTAAGAACAAGCTGTAACACTTGATAATTCAAAATTACTAATAGCTAAACAGTACTTATTTTATGGGCAAAGGTGTGACCATACAGGCATCAGGATACATTGCTTGAAGCAGAGAAATTGGTACACTCTACTTATAGGGTATTTGACAATATCTATCAAAATTTAAGTATATTTTCTGTTTTACTTAGGAACTCAACTGCTAGAAATTCATAACAAAAATATACACACAAACATGCAAGGGTGCATCCTCAAGAATGTCGTAAGTAGCATATAAGACGAAAAACTAGAAATAAACTTAATGTCCATTAACGAAGTGTTGTTTAAATAAATTATGGGACATGCATGTAATGGGTATCTTTATGACCATTTAAAGGAGTATGATAAAATCCATATGCTTAATTGCAAACGTGAAGAAAAATAAAGTTAATAGGACAAAGCACAACACATGCACAAAATACTCCCATTAGGAGATAATTGTGTTTGTATGAATGTGCGCGTGTAGGAAATTTGTGCACAAGTGGGAGTGAAACTGGGTGGCTGGCAAGGGAAGGAATAAAATATGCACTCCCTTTTCTATCACATGAAGTTCTTTTCTTATCCACATGTTATTTTTGTAAGATTTAAAACTTTAAAAATATATATTAAAATTGATATCATTTATAGCATCTTAAATAATATTTTCCTACCTTTTCACATTTAGCTAATGAATGATCATGGTTTTTCCCAGTTCCTTCCAAACAGTAAATTATAAGTATAGAAACATTTATATTTAGAAAAGCAAGAATAATCATTGCTCTTAATAGGCAATTAGTTTTAACCTCCTTAGAGACAAAGGATGGGATATTCTTTTAACATAAAAAGCATCTACTTAACCTATATAATTAGCTCTCTTTCTATAAATCAGAAATCTAAGTAATGGCATTGGACTTTGAGCCTGAGTATTTCAGTCTTCATCATTTAAAGACGTAGGCATAGGAGACATTAAGTTCCATCTAAGCTACTTATTTGAAAGTTACCTTCTTCATAAATTATCCAGATTTTCTTTTTTTTTTAAGATTTTATTTATTTATTTGACAGAGAGAGAGATATCACAAGTAGGCAAAGAGGCACACAGAGAGAGAGGGGGAAGCCGGCTCCCCGCTGAGCAGAGAGCCCGATGCGGGGCTCGATCCTAGGACCCAGAGATCATGACCTGAGCCTAAGGCAGAGGCTTTAACCCACTGAGCCACCAGGTGCCCCTTCAGATTTTCTTTTCTTCCAAGGTCACTATCTTCTTGTTTATTTTGGACATCATGCTTCATTAAGCAATATTTGAATCCTCTTTGTTGTGTTTTTTCTCTTACTGTCTTCCCTGCATAACAGATATTCATGAAGCAAGAAGTAGATTGCAGAGAAAATGGCTTACATGTTGAATGAATGTCTTATGATCATTGTTCATAGTACGCAATCAACTGAGTTTTATCTATCCCTGTGTCATTTCAGTATAGGCTTCTTGCATTTGGCTGCTCCTATTGCCCTTCTCTATTAACCAGCTTAATTCAAACTCTGTTCTCACAACTGAAATATAGGTATCAAGAGACTGAGACATATACACAGAAGTACATCAATTAAAATCTTTACAAACTTCAAAGCCAGTATGTACGGGAGGAAGAACCAGAAAAAATCTCCACTCAGATTCAGCATTTCCTTCCTCCAAACACAAGGAGGAGCTAAGCTAAGCAGAGGAAGTGTACAAATCTTTGGGCCCATTAGGGAAATAAGAGCTATCTGAAAAGACAGGAAAAGACTTATCTATACCCAGTCATAAAAGACAGTATTAGAGGAGGGTTGTAGGAGGCATTTAGTGCACATGAATTCTCATATATTTTGAGCTATTTGGTCTGAAGCCCCTCTTCTCTAGGCATAAGGATATGGACAGTGGTAAATCTTATTAAGTAGAAAATCATGAAACAAAGTGAATTTGTTCAAAATACAGCACCTTAATAACTTCCAGGAGAGCAAAGTTATGGTTGCTTCCTTGCTATTTCCCTGAAGTATCTGTCACTCGTATTTTCCCCCAACACAAATATACCACATTATTCCCATTCTCTCCATTCTCAACTGGCAAAATCATATATCTCCTTTAACATGCAAAACAAAGTAACCTGAAGTTTCACCTACAGTAGTCATGTCAGACGTCACCCTTTTTTTCAAATACTGTGTCAAATGCAGCTCAAACTTAAGCTATTAAGTATATAAACAAATTACTATAATACAGGTAGAGAAGAGTTTTTCATGTGCTCTGAGCACAACGATAAAGGAGAATTTAATTCTACCTTGTGCTAGGAGATGTGTGGAAGAAAGCTGGATAGAGATTTCTCAATAATTAATGTTTATTGAGTGCTTATATTGTACAGAGGGTTTTACACAAATTATGTCTTTAATTTTCACAAAAACAAAGGAGATAGATAGTACAACTATCATCTCTATTTTACAAACAAGAAAACTGATTCTTGGGGAGTTTAAATGCTCAAAATAATTTTGCTACCAAGAGATGGAGACAAACTTCAAAGCCAGGCAGTCATTTCAAATTACATGCTAGTAACCATCATGCTAAAGCCTCTTCAGAAATGGAGTATTTGCCAGAACAAGGGAATAAATGCACAGAACATTTCCCCAGGAAAAGATTTCAGTCATAGCAAAAGTCTAGTATTATCAAATATATAACGCATCTAGGAAAAAGTACAAGTAACTAACCCCAACACAATATTTACTATGGATCAGGTACTGTTAAAATTGCTTTTGTATATCAACTCATTAATCAGTAAATCAACATCATCATGAAGTACCATTTTTCTCATCCCTACTTTACAAAGAACTGAAGCACAGAGAATTTAATTAAGCTGCTCAAGATCACATAGCTAGCAGAGTAGGGCTAGACTGTGAAGCCAAGCATTCCAGCTCTGGCCTCTCTGTTCTGATACATCACTCCACACAATTAATTTCCTATGAAAAGACTGCAATGTGCCACGAGGAAAAGGCTGTAGATACTGCTGTAAAGCTACCTAGCTCTGGGTATAATGGACTGTGCCAGGGATTTTGGACTTTAATCAACAAGCCCTATCTTTTCAAAGAGAGTGGAGGTAATATGATAGTAATGATAAGGTGTGCTGTGTATTAAAAATACAGTAAGTGTTGTCTTATTTTTGTACTTGAGAAACATGCTTTTTGTTTTGACAATGTACAGCACCTGAAGTAAAAGTTGACCACATTATAATGATTGATCTAAATGTTCAGTCTAATGAATTAAGTTTTCTTCTAAGGAACAGTTCTCAAGTATCTAGGGATTATGCACTGTTGAAGGTCATATCAGAATAGAGAATCTAAGAATTGCGTGTTCAGGAAAAAGGAATGTGGATTAAAATATGCTGAGAAATTGTTCATTAGGCAAGAGTTACTCAGTGATTTTTTAAAGGTCTATGGGGTTGTTGTAAGATAAAATGATTTAACATCTATAAAATATATAGAGTGTCTCAATTATATGACATTTTTGTAAGCATTAAATACAATGTATCAAAAGATATAATATAATAATTAAAAGAACAAATACTGGAAACTCAATAGCCAGGATAAATGTCCAAGTCTTCCATTTGAGCAAATTATGTAAATTCTGTGCCTCAGCTTTTATTATTGGTAAAATGGGGGTAATAAATTTAACTCACTTCACCTCACATTGTTGTGAGATTAAATTAGTTATGCACACATATGAAAGCATGTGTGTGTGTGTGTAATCTGTGTCTATACCTATACCACTAGAATATAGATGTGTGTATATATATATATATATATATATATATATATATATATATACACACACACACCCATTAGAAAAGTTTAAGAAATAAATGAAACATGATTAACTTTAGGTATTGTCTGTGTTTTAAAGAGTTAAACTAATTCACTATCCAAAATATTATGACCTGTATTTAAATGCAATTAATATTGAAAAAATAATGTAGACTGTGGACTTTAGATCATAGTGATGTATCAGTGCAGGTTTATAAAATATAACAAAAGTACCATCCTGGTGGGAGTTGTTGGTAATGGAGGAGGTTATGCATATATGGGGACAGAGGGTATATGGAAATTTTCTTGTTAACTTTTGCTCTGTTTTGCTGCAAACCCAAAAATTCTCTAAAAAAATGAAGTCTATTTTTAAAAAAAGTGTTGCAAAACCTCTCTATACTGTATACTAACTGTATAGGTCATAAAAAGGTTACATAAACATCAGTCCGTAAACATATAAGCAATTATCTGTTCATACACATATAATTAATTTATAATTATAAAAGGAAGTCATATATCTAAAACATAAGCTTTATTCCAAAACCTAAATCTGCCCCTTTAATCTAGCTACCTAGCTAGTTACCATCTTTCTGTATAACTGATCTCATGCAGAATACCCAGAATCTTTGAGCTTCACTTTTTGTTTCTATAAATTGGGCATAATAGTCTTTAGTCAAACTTTTGGAGTGTTGTAAAAATATATAAATTTATATTTAAAGCATTAGAAAAAACTTTTCATGTATTAGGTGTGCAGTAAATGCTGGATTTCATTCTCCCTAAGGAGAATTCTCCTCCAGTGCATTCATATACCATACAGGCTAAATCTTATATAAGTATAAGGACTGTTATTTATAAAGAGTTCAATTTCATTAACAATATTTTTGAGACTCTACTATAAATTAAGCCGTGTGATTGAATCTTTCTATCATAAATATTTCAACATTATAGGAATGAAAATATAAATACCATAAACATATATTTAATCATTATATAAAGAAATTCCGATCTTTCAAAATGGCCATTAAATTTATGAATTCTAAAAGTGCATAGTTTAAACAGAGGAGTTTTAGGACTCACATTCTTTTGATATCTATTTTTAATAAATAATATTTTAAATTAGTTTCATCATTCTTTTATATAATGCCTTATTACAAGGCCCAAAGCATTTCCTTATTGATGCTTTTCAACCTTTGGTGTAAATAAAGCAGAAATTAACATAGCTAGTTTTGTCCTACAATAATTTCTTCAACCTTACACTGTTGTGCTATGCCAATTTTTTTTTTTTAATATCAGCAGCATCCATTGATTGGTGCCTGAAACACAGATCTAGAAATAGTGTTAATTATCTGCAGCTGCACAGGCAGCAAAGGGAGCATAAAACACTGGGCTTCTTGCTCACAATGTACAAAAACAATGAAACAAAAACCCTCAGCTGTATCTCCAGAACTCTTCCCCACGACAATATAAAATGGGTCATTTTCAGAGCCTGGCAAGCCCATCATATATTTTACATCAAACATCTAAATTTTAGAAAACATGATGCAGTTTTTCTCATTGTTCATAAAACTATTTTGTCTTAATTAGTGATGATAATGCTACAGAAAACCAGCACAAGCACGCAGGTATCACATTTGTTTGAGGCTAATTCTTCACAAAAAATCTTTAGGAGACAAATAGTCAAACGTGATTTTGAACATGGCTTATTCGAAGAGTTTACACCCTTTTCCACTTGGGCAATAATGTTCAGAGCTAGTGTAAAATATATCATGAGCCTCCCGATGAGTCTACCTCTTTGATTTCAAAGACGGGTATTGTTAATTAAAGCATTATTAATTGTTTCAATTATCTGCAAATCTAAGGCAAGGGTCTACATCTACCAGTTTCCTAAAACCGATTGTTAGGGATTCATCTCTCCCTCATATCTTTATATATTCCTCTTACTTTTTTTGTTGGCAATTATTTGTTTATTCATTCAATCAATACATTTATTTTAATTGTGGTAAAATTGGTATATAGCATTATATAATTTTCAGGTATACAAAATTATACTTTGATATCTGTCTACACTATAAAGTGAACACCCTCAAAAGTCTAGTTACCACCCATCACCATAAAATATACTCCCTTCACCCATTAAGTAATCATCAGTCTGTTGTCTGTATCTATGAGTTGGTTTTTGTGTTATTTTGCTATTCATTTGTTTGGTTTTTTTAAGATTCTGCATATGAGAGAGTCATATAGTCTTTGCCTTTCACCATCTGATTTATTTCACTTAGCATAATGCACTTATGTTCCACGCATGCTATCACAAATTGCAAGATTTCATTTATTTATAGGGCTGAATAGTATTCCCCTGTGTGTGTGTGTGTACCATATCCTCTTTATCCATTTATTCATCAGTGGATACTTGGGTTTTTTCCATATCTTGGTTATTTTGAATAATGCTGCAATGAACACGGACATATAATCTCTTTTCAAATTAATGTTTTCATTTAGATAAATACCCAGAAGTGGGAGAGATGGATCACAGAGTATATCTATTTTTAATTACTTAAAGAATTTCCATATATTCTTAATTATTTGAAGAATTTCAATACTGTTTTCCATAGGGGCTGTAACAATTTGCATTCCCATCAACAATGAATAAGGGTTCATTTTTCTCCACATTCACTCCAACACCTGTTGTTTCTTGCGTTTTTGATAATAGCCCTTCTAACAAGTGTGAGGTGATATCTCATTGTGATTTTGATTTGCATTTCCCTAATAATTAGTGATTATGAAAATTTTGTCATGTGTTTGTTGGCCATCTGTATGTCTTCTTTGGAAAAATGCCTATCCAGGTCTTCTGCCCATTTTTAAGGGTTTTTTTATTGTTTAGTTATATGAGTTTTTTAATATGTTTTGCACATTAATCCCTTATAGGATAAATGACTTGCAAATGTCTTCTTCCATTCAGTAGGTTGCCTTTTCATTTTGATGATTTCCTTTGCTGTGCAGAAATTTTGTTTGATGTAGTCCCATTTCTTTATTTTTGCTTTTTTTTCCTCTGCCCTTGGAGCCAGAGCCATACACTGCTAAGATCAATGTCAAGGACTTTCTCACCATGTTTTCTTCGGGGAATTTTATGATTTCAGGTCTTACATTCAAGTTGTTAATCTACTTTGAGTTAATTTTTGTGTTCTCCAGATTTCTCAGCACCATTTAAAAAAAGACACTATCCTTTCTCTGTTTTATGTTCTTGACTCCTTCATTTTAAATTAATTGTCATACATGTGTGGGTTTATTTCTGGGCTCCCAATTCCATTCCATTGATCTGTGAGTCCACGCCATACTGTTTTAATTACTGTAGTTTTGCACTATATTTGATATCAGGGAGCATAATACCTCCAGTTTTGTTCTTCTTTCTCAAGATTGTTTTGGTGGTGCCACATAAGTTTTAGAATTATTTGATATATTTCTGTGAAATTTTCATAAGGATTTCATTGGATCTAGATTGCTTTAGGCAATATGAGCTATTTAACAATATAATTTTTCCAGTCTATGAGCACAGGATATCCTTCCATTTTTTTGCATCTTTTTTGTTACTTTCTTTAATCAGTGTCTTATAGTTTTCAGAGTATAGGTCTTTCACCTCCTTGATTTAAGTCATACTCAGGTATTTTATTCTTTTCAATGCAATTTTAAATAGGATTCTTTTCTTAATTTCTCTTTCTGATATTTTGTTATAATGTATAGAAATGCAACAAATTTCTGTATATTGACTTTGTATCCTGCAACTTTACTGAATTTGTTTATTAGCTGTATAGGTTTTCTTGGTAAAGCCTTCAGATTTTTATATAAAGAGTATCATATATCATTTGCAAATAATGACAGTTTTACTTATTTCTGTCTAACTTAGATATTTTTTACTTCTTTTTCTTACCTTATTACTATGGCTAGAACTTCCAATACTTTGTTGAATGAAAGTAGTTGAATGAATGAGAATCCTCGTTTTATTACTGATCTTAAGGAAAGACATTTAGCTTTTCACCACTGAGGATATAAATAGTGAGTTTGTTGTATAGAGCCTTCACTAAGTTCAGGTACATTTCTTCTATATACCCATTTTATCAAAAGTTTCTATAACAAATGAAAGTTGATTGTTGCCATTTTTTTCCCTGCATCTACTGAGATGATCATATGATTTTTATTCTTTTTTTAAATGTGGGGCATTATGTTGATTGATTTGTGGATGTTGAACTATCCTTGCAACCCAAGAATAAATCCCACTTGATTGTGGGGGATAATCCTTTTAATGTATTGAATTTGGTTTGCTAATATTTTGTTGAGGATTTTTGCATCTATGGTCATGAAAAATATTGGCCTTCGTATGTGTGTGTGTGTGTCTGTGTCTGTGTGTCTGTGTGTGTGTGTGTGTGTGTGTGTGTGTGTGTGTGTGTGTACTGTCCTTCTCTGATTTTGGAATTAGGTTAAGGCTAGCATCATAAAATGAATTTGGAAGTATTCTTCCTCTTCCTCTTGTGTGGAAGAGTTAGAGAAGGAAAGGTGTTAAATTTTTGAATGTTTGACAGAATTCACTAGTAAAACCATTGGTCCTGGACTTTCATTTCTTGGGAGGTTTTTTACTACTAATTCAATGTCACTAGAAATTAGTTTACTCATATTTTCTATTTCTTCATGATTCAGTCTTTCAGGAACGTGTGTTTCTAGAAATTTACTTCATCTAGGTTGTTCAATTTGTTGAGATATGTGTAATATATATATATTTTTTTATTTGACAGAGAGAAACACAGCGAGAGAGGGAACACAAGCAGAGGGAATGGTAGTGGGAGAAACAGGCTTCCCGCAGAGCAGAGAGCCCGATGCGGGGCTCGATCCCAGGACCCTGGGATCTGACCTGGGCCAAAGGCAGCCGCTTAACGACTGAGCCACCCAGGCGCCCATGTGTAATATTTTTTAATGATCCTTTGTATTTCTATGGTATCAACTTTTAATTGATTTTATTTTATTTCTGATTGATTTATTTGAACCCTCTGTCTTTTTTTTTTTTTTTTCTTGGTTAGTCTAGCTAATTCTTTGTCAATTTAGCTTATCTTTTTAAAGAACCAGTTCTGGGGCACCTGGGTGGCTCAGTAGGATAAAGCCTGTGCTTTCGGCTCAGGTCATGGTCTCAGGGTCCTGGGATCGAGCCCCTCATTGGGCTCTCTGCTCAGTGGGAAGCCTGCTTCCTCTCTCTCTCTGCCCACCTCTCTGCCTACTTGTGATCTCTCTCTCTCTGTCAAATAAATAAATAAAATCTTTAAAAAAAAATAAAGAACCATTTCTTAGTTTACTGTTCTTTACTATTGCTATTTTACTTATTTCTATTCTGATCCTCTTTATTTCCTTCCTTCTATTAACTTTGGGCTTCACTTATTCTTCTTTTTCTAAGTCCTTTAGGTGTAAAGTTAGATTATTTTACTTGAGATTTTTTCCTTTTTTTTATTCCCTTGAAGTAAGCCTTTATTGATATGAACTTCTCTCTTAGAACTGCATTTGTTGCATCCTGTAGATTTTGGTATATCCTATTTTTATTTTCATTTGCCTTTAGGTATTCTTTTTTTTATTTCTCCTTCAATTTACTCAATGATCCTTTGTTGTTCAATAGCACATTATTTAATCTCCATATTTTTATGTGTTTTTTTTTCCTGTTTTCAAATTGTAACTGTTTTCAGGTTTCACACCACTGTAGTTGGAGAAGATACTTGATATCATTTCAACCTTCTTGAATTTATTGAAAATTATTTTGTGTTCCAACATGTATCTACCTTGGAGAATATTTCATGTGCACTTGAGAACAATATATATTCTGCTGCTTTTGGATGGGATGTTCTGTATATATTAAGTCCATATGTTCTAATGTATCATTTAAGTCTGATGTTTCCTTATTGAGTTTCTGTCTGAATAGTATATGGAATGATGTAATTCTGATTTTTTTTTAAATATGGAACACTTCACGAATTTGCATGTCATCCTTGTGCAGGGGCCATGCTAATCTTCTCTATATTGTTCCAATTTTAGTATATGTGCTGCCGAAGTGAGCACGATGTAATTCTGATTTTAACATCTCCTATTAGTGTATTGTTGTCCATTCCCCCCTTTAGGTACAATAATATTTACTTTACATATTTAGTTATTCCCATGTTAAGTGTATAGATATTTAAAATTGTTATATCTTCTTGTTGGATTGACCTCTTTATCATCATGTAATGTCCCTCTTTGTTATACAGTCTTTATTTTAGTCCATTTTCTCTGATTGAGTATAGCTAAAACAGCTATCTGTTTCCTTTTTCATGGAAATCTTTTCCCATTATTCCTCTTTCAGTCTGGGTATGACCCTACTTCTATAGTTAGTTTTGGGGCACCTGGCCAGCTCAGTTGGAAGATCATGTGACTCTTGATTTTGCTCAAACTCATGACCCCACATTGGCTGTTGAGATTACATAACTAAATAACTAGCTAAATAAATAAACCTAAAAAAGTAAAGTTAATCTCTTGTAGACAGCATAATAGATGGATTATGTTTTTTATCCATTCAGCCACTCTATGTCTTGGATTGGAGAGTGTAGTCCATTTACATGTATAACAATGATTGATAGGTATGCACTTATTGCCATTTTGTTAACTATTTTCTAGCTGTCTGTTTCTTTTTTCCCTGTCTCTTCCTTTGTGGTTTGGTGATTTTCTTTAGTGTTATGTTTAGAGCCCTTTATCTTTTTTTTTTTTAATTTTAGTGTAAGTTCTTGCTTTATGGTTCCTATGAGTTTCACATATAACATCCTATGTATGTAACAAGTGATTAAGTTGATCTTTTTTTTTTATAGATTTATTTATTTATTTGAGAGAGACAAAGAGCAAGGGACAGCAAGAGGGAGAAGCAGACTACCTGCTGAGCAGAGACCCCAATGTGAGACTTGATCTCAGGACTCCAAGATCATGTCCTGAGCTGAAGTCAGCAGACAGAGCCACCCAGGTGACCCTAAGTTGATCTTTTTATATTATACATCCCTTAACTAATTAATGTAATTTTAGTTAATTTTACTACTTTTGTCTTACTTTCATACTTGTCTTATAATTGATTGATTTGCTGTCTTTACTACATATTTACCTTTTCCAGTGAGCTACTTTACTTTCATATGTTTTCTTGTGATTAATTAGGGCCATTTCTTTTCTATTCACAGAAATTCCTTTATCATTTCTTGTAAGGATTGTTTAGTGGTGATGAACTTCTTCACTTTTTGCTTGTCTGGGAAACTTGTAATCTCTACTTCAATTCTGAATGATAACTTTACAGGGTAAAGAATTCTTAACTGAATTCTTTTTTTCTTTCAGTATTTTGAATATATCATGCTACTCCCTCTGGCAAGCAAAGTTTGTGTTGAAAATTTTCTGATAGCATTATGTGTTTCCCTTTTATGTAACAAGTTGTTTTTCTTTTACTGCCTTTAAGGTGTTTTTTTCTCTTTAACTTTTACATTTTAACTATAATGTGTCTTAGTGTGCATCTCTTTGTATTCATCTTGTTTGGAACTCTCTGGGCTTCTTGGACCTATATGTCTGTTTTCTTTCCTGGATTAGGGAAGTTTTCTGCCATTGTTTCTTCAAATAAGTTTTCTGTACTTTTCTTTCTCTCCTCTTTTTTACACCCCTATAATGCAAATGTTATTCTGCTTAATTCTTTCTCGAAGGTCCTTTAAAATATCTTCACTTTTTAAAATTCTTTTTTCTTTTTGTTCCTCTGTCTGGGTGAGTGCTGTTGATTTGTTTTCCAACTCACCGATTCATTCTTCTGCTTCATCCAGTCTCCTATTGAGCCACTCAAAGGTAATTTTTTAGTTTAGTTATTGTATTCTTTAGCTTTATATAATTTTTAATTTGGCATTTTCTTATATTTTCTATCTCTTTATTGAAGTTCTCACTGTGTTCATCCATTTTTCTCCCAAGTTCAGGGAACATCTTTATGACCACCACTTTAAACTCTTTATCAGGTAAATTGCTTATTTCTGTTTCATTAAGTTCTTCTATTGAGGTTTTGTCATGTCTGTTTGTTTGGAAAAGTCTTCTCTTTCTTCATTTTGCCTGACTGTCTTATGTTTGCTTCTATATATTAGGCAAATCAGCTACCTTTTCCCACCTTAAAGGAGTGGCCTAATGTAGAAGATATCCTAATGTAGAGCTCAGAAGTGCTATCTTCCCTGGCAGCCAGAGGTATCCCTTCTGTGAGCTGTGTGCATCCACCTACTGTTGTGAGGCTGCAGCTACAGGATGGGAGTTATCAGGGATCTCACTTGGTCCAGTTGTAGTATGTGGCTGTGTGACACTGGGGTGGGTATGGCTCTCATTTGAGCCCACATGTGATGTATGGCTGCATCATGAGAGTTGGTGGGACCCTCAGTAGAGAATATCTTCTGGTGCTAACAAGTTAGAGGGAGAGTTATAACATGGTATCCACCAGCACCTGCATTTGAAATGAGTTTGCAAAAATGGCACCTGAGAATGCCTTTATCCTCAGAGAGAGTCCCAACAAGTTATTATCTTTCCAGCAGATGTTTTAAGATCAGTAATTACAACTCTTTTACATGTGTTCTAGGTACTTTTCAAAACTTGATTTTGTGCTGAATACCAGGGCAAGTGAGCCTGTGCACAAGCCCCTCAAGAGCATGTTCTCTGTTTCTTACAGTTCTATGGTTTTTCTGGATGTAATTTCCATTGGATTTCAAAGTAAGACATTTGGGGCATCATCTGTCCTGTGAAGGACCTAGGGGTTGGGGTGCCTGACACAAAGCATAGATCCTTCACTTCTTAAGGAAAAGTTCTATATTTTTGAGATCTATCCTGATTATGAATTGCCATTCCTGTTTTGTGTGTATGTGTTTGTTTGTTTTTTCCCAGTGTAGCCTTTTCTCCTTTGTTGTAGAGGCTCTGTTCATTGTTTTTAGGTCTTCTTCAGAGGAATTTATTCCATATGTAGTTTTAAATTTGTTGTGTCCATGAAAGGAGGTAAGTTCAGGATTTTCCTATACTGCCATCTTGAAAGTTTCTTTCTCAACAAATTTATTTAAAGATATTTATTGATTGACTCCTATGTTCTTTCCAGACCATCTTCAACCAATAAGCACAAGGCACACATAAAAAACTTCAGACAGATTATCTAGGTTGACCTGTTAAAATGATCAAACTACTCTATTTTCTTCTTTAAGCATTCAAAAATAAAAGCTATTTTAATATATTCTTCAAAGAAAATATATACTAGCCAGTAGTCAAGTTTGAGTATAAAGTAGTAAGATGTACACACTGCCTTCATGAAACTTCCTGTCAGTTGAAAGAGATTAATGTCAGACAATATATTACAAATGTAATGAGTACTTCAAAATGAGTTCAGGGTTCTGAGATAATGGAAAAATGGATGTGTCACCTAGTTTGAGAAGGGTGGGGAATTAGGAAAACCTCTTTGAAAAATAGGATTATTCCTACAGAAGCAAGCAGAAAATTCCATTTTCTTTTTTATGAGATCAAGAAAAGAAAAAAAAAAAAAAACTAATAAGTGGTTTCATTCAATAAAAACAGTAGTAACTTCTAATCTAAACTATGTAAGTGGCCAGAATTGATTAAACTGCTTTCCTTGTTTTCTGTACCTCATCCTCCATATCATACACACAACACCCAGATTTAAGACCTGCTTTATTTATATTAGCCACCTTTATGGATCAAGCTGCTTGGCAAAACTCTGCTTCCTTAAGTGTTGTATAAACATTCACTATGTACTGACATCCTCAAAGCAAATGGAGCATATCAAATATTAATCTTAAAATCAATTCTTTGGAAACTAGTTATTTACCTATTGAGGATAGTGTGTATTGAGTGCAAATTTTATAATTGTGTCTATCAGAAATAGAACAGGACTAAATACTATTTACATAAAACACTTAGAAGTCCACCTACTTAAAACATAGTAGTCTCCCCCACTGCTGCAGGCCCCTAATATCCCAAAGGCAGAGATAGCAATGGTTCTCTTTTCAAGACACTTCACCTGTTTATATTAAGAAATATTCTAGCTATTGGTTCTGAGCCTTTATCATGTTAAGGAAGTTTCTCTTTGTAGTTATGTGGGGTTTGTTTTGTTTTGTTTAATAATTTAGAGAAGTAGTGAGACAGCACAGTTGTAAAAAGCATGGACTCTGGTGTCAGTATATATAGATTCAAATCAATGCTCTGAAAATTCTCAGTTCTGTGATCTTGAGTCAGTTACTTTAACCTCTCCTGGCTTCAGTGTTCAGCAATTGTGGAAAGGAAAGAGTCTCTGCCCTGGGCATGAGATTAACTGTGAGGTCTTCAGTTGCTCTTTGACTTGGTTCAGGGGACCAGGGGTGAAATGACCAATGAGGTGTTAAATGTGTATAGATGAAAATCTTTCCCAGGGCCTCTGAAACTTGTGATAGAACAGTTTTGGTTTTTATGTGAAATGAATTGACTAAGTCTCTTCAATTTAGGTGAGGGATTATACAAGAATTCATTTCAACACTGCCCTCTTATTGATTCCTGAAGTAAAAATCAACTCTCTCTCATCCCCTCCATACATACATTTGCACATTAATATTTAAATTTTTGATGATTAATTAATATGAATCCAAGAAATTCAGAAGCTTTTTGAAATCTTATGGAAATAAATAGAAAAATAAAATTCTGGCCCAAAATTTTGGAATCGCTTAATACCATTAACATAGAGGACATGATTGAGTGGGGAATATATTGTTGATAATTTACTTTCCCATCCTGTGCCCTCCCACAGTGCATTGACTTTATAACAGAACTATTTCCTAGAAGTCTTTTATATTCCCAAACTGTTGCCCTCTTTCTTCCTCTCTCTCTCTCTTACTTCTGCAAGTACATTATTGGTATGACATGATTCTTTGGTCCCAAGTGAACTCATTCCTAAATTCTTTGTCTTGGTGTCATTAGTCTGCTTGGCACTTGAAATCTGTCACTGTAGATGTGGCATTATGGAATAAGCTCTTCCTCTACTCCATTGAGCATATAATAAAAGGTTTTATGCACATGTGTTCTTAAATCAATAAGAAAAGTCAACAAAATTTAAATTTTGCCATTTTCTAGAAATGTTACTTACATTTTTATTTGCTAATGCTTTTAATCTCGGTTGGTGTGTTTGAATAATAGACTTTAGAGTAAGTACACTGAAGTCAAAATGCAATTAATCTCTGAACATACCCAACTAGTGAAATTTCCTTGCTCATTTGATGTGAGAGTAATGCAGGTCCAAAATCACAGAAAAGACTATTCTCATAAAGAGAATTGTTTTATCAACATATAATGTACTATTTGCCCCAGGGTACATGTCTGTGAATCCTCAGACTTATACATTTCACAGCACTTACCATAGCAATACTCTCCCCAGTGTCTACAACCCAGCCACCCTATCCCTACCCCCCCACCGCCCAGTCACCCTTAGTTCGTTTCATGAGTCTAGGAGTCTCTTATGGTTTGTCTCCCTCCCCATCCCTTCCTGTTTCATTTCTCTCCCCTACCCCCCAACAAACCCCCGCCTTGCCTCTCAAATTCTTCATATCAGAGAGATCATGTGATAATTGTCTTTCTCTGACTGACTTATTTCGCTTAGCATAATACCCTCCAGTTCCATCCACATCATTGCAAATGGTCAGATTTCATTTCTCTTTATGGCTGCATATACACACACACCAAATCTTCTTTATCCATTCATCTGTTGATAGACATCTAGGTTCTTTCCAGAGTTAGGTTATTGTGGACATTGCTGGTATAAACATTTAGGTGCACGTGCCCCTTCGGATCATGACGTTTGTATTTTTAGGGTAAATACCTAGTAGTGCAATTGCTGGGTCATGGTAGCTCTATGTTCAACTTTTTTTTTTAAAGATTTTATTTATTTGACAGAAAGAAACACAGTGAGAGAGGGAACACAAGCAGAGGGAATGGTAACGGGAGAAGCAAACTTCCTGCAGAGCAGGGAGCCCTATGCGGGGCTCGATACAAGGACGCTGGGATCATGACCTGAGCCAAAGGCAGACGCCCAACAACTGAGCCAGCCAGGTGCCCCTATGTTCAACTTTTTGAGGAATCTCCATACTGTTTTCCAGAGTGGCTGTACCAGCATTCCCACCAACAGTGTAGGAGGGTTCCCCTTTCTCCACATCCTTGCCAACATCTGTCGTTTCCTGACTTGCTAATTTTAGTCATTCTGACTGGCGTGAGGTGGTATCTCACTGAGGTTTTGATTTGTATTTCTCTGATACTAAGTGATGTGGAGCACTTTTTCAAGTGTCTGTTGGCCATTTGGATGTCCTCTTTGCAGAAATGTCTGTTCATATCTTCTGCCCATTTCTTCATTGGATTATTTGTTCTTTGGGTGTTGAGTTTGAGAAGTTCTTTATGGATTTTGGATACTAGCCCTTTATCCGATATGTCATTTGTGAATATCTTCTCCCATTCTGTCAGTTGTCTTTGTTTTTGTTGACTGTTTCCTTTGCTGTGCAAAAGCTTTTGATCTTGATGAAGTCCCAATAGTTCATTTTTGCCCTTGTTTCCCTTGCCTTTGGAGATCTTTCTAGGAAGAAGTTGCTGTGGCTAAGGTCGAAGAGATTGCTGCCTGTGTTCTTCTCCAGGATTTTGATGGATTCCTGTCTTACATTGAGGTCTTTGATCCATTTTGAGTCTATTTTTGTGTGCGGTGTAAGGAAATGGTCCAGTTTCATTTTTCTGCATGTGGCTGTCCAGTTTTCCCA
>CM053604.1:120430580-120449869 GCA_028646535.1 Procyon lotor
GCCCACTTGAAACCCTCTAGTCAAACTGGGTTATGTAATTCATCAGAGTATTAATGAGTCTGCATGAATGACATGAAAAGCCATTAACAAAATGTATATTAAGATTAATTTCAGAAAGATAGCAATAATCAAAAAGAGTAAAAGAAATTCATACCAATTCTTGGTTTTCTTTGTTCATATTTTTATGAATATCAGTTATAACACAGGGGTCCCTGAAGTTAATTTCTTTCACCACAGGGCATTTAAACTAGCTACATTTAAACTTGCTACAAAGTTGCTACGTTATTTTTTTCAGTTAAAATCATTAAATATTAAATAATGATACATCACGTGAGTTAGGCTGAGTTTTCTATTGATATGAAATGTCTGTAACAGTCATGTTTTTCAAGGTCACTTCAAGTATGGAGAACAAATCTCCTATTTGTGAAATTTGTAACTTATAAAGATTATCTCTCTTATTTATATTTCTTCTCTCTATGCAAATAAGCCCACTATTGGTACTCTGTGTCCCTGCAGAGCCCTGAGGTTAGTGCACTGATGTCAACTAAAATCTGCATAGAACTTGCATAGCCCAGAAGGATTATCTTGACAGCTGCTTTTACAATCATCCTTACCTATGTGACTGTGTGGCCAAAAATGTCATAATAATTACTAGTATGGCTTTGGTCTTGAAGTTGTCCTAAATTCCCTTTCATAAGAAGCAGGAAATCTTAAGTGACCCATATTAAAGGAGCATAGGAAGTGCCTTGAAGAGCCTACCCTCCTGGTAATCCTCTCTGCATCTTGTTATCTTTGGGGAAAGTTAGGATAAAAACAAATGTAAATTACATGTTTATTAGTGGTAATCAAAAAAAGACTACAGTTTTTTTTAAAGTCTCATACTAAAATGTTAAAATGTGACTGACAGTGGAGTTATAAATATATCAACAACGAGGGTGATCATAAATAGGAGCCTATTACATGACAAATATCTTGTAGGTACAAAGAGCCCTTGGGAGTTTGATTTGGCAGTGGGGGTCTTATAAATTAAAGAATCTTTTTTTTACTCTTTCCCACTGCTTTTGTCCAGGGGGGTCCAGGGTGATTAGTTTACTTGACTGAAAGCTTGTATAAGCCAACTATGTGACATGGTTAAAAATGACCTCAATTAAAAACTCTAATGTCATCTAATGCAAGGAAGCAAAATGTCTGGATTAAAGGAAGTAATAGCCATGGTTCCTTCTTCCTTGGTCTCATTGTAGAATCCAGGAAACCTGTCCTATAACGAATGACAAATATAACGAATGTAATGATGCTTATCTTAGAAAAAAAAAAAAAGAATTCAAAAGAGAAGGAGCGGCACCTGGGTGGCACAGTCCATTAAAGCAACTGACTCTTGGTTTTGGCTCAGGTCTGATCCGAGGGTCCTGAGATCTTGCCTCACGTTGGGCTCCGGGCTCAGTGTGGAGTCTGTTTGAGTTTCTCTCTCCTTCTCCCTCTGCCCCTCCCCCTCTCTTACTCTCTCTGTCTCTCAAATGAACAAATCTTAGAGAGAGAGAAAGAGAGAAGGAAAAAAATAAGGGGAGAGAGGAAAAAAACAAGAAACCCAAAAGACAGTTTCATTTATTATTAAATTGCTTATCAAACAGAACAGACCTATGGCAAGTACCCAGAAAGTTTGTGTCAGCTATTCAAAGGCAAGAGTTAAATTTATACCAAGACTTCTACATTCAGTTCATAGTGTTCTTTCCACAGCCATTTCCAAGATGTATGATGGTTTTAAAATCAAGCAATCCTAAACTGAAAACGTACATCCTAACTTAATAGTGATTTGACTCAAGACAACTATTCAATCACTGTCTTTCAATTTCCTCATTTGCCAAAAGTGTGATAGCAAACCTGGAAGAGTAAAGATTAAATGGGGTAATTTATGTAAAATTCCAATTATAATGCCTGGTAGAGAGCAGAATTCTTTAGTTAGTAGTAGTTGTTGCAGATGATGATGATGATGACAATGATGATGTTATAACTATCACCACATCAGTATATGGACCAGAACTTGGACGTCTCAGAAGTTCTAGCAAGCCAGGTCTTTAATACAAGGAAGAATTTTCTAAACTCTCAGAGCTAATATTATCTTGGTTGCAATTCTAAAACTGTGGATTTTATTATTTATTTAATTGGAGGTTATTTTTGTCTTAATAGAAAAAAAAGAAATATGGTGAAATTTATGCTTTATAAAGATAAATCAGTTGACATGGTTGAAGATGTGTCATAGTCAAAAAAGAAGGAATCCATTGTATATACACCTGAGAATGGAATTCCAGAGCACAGCATGGACTTTCATTTTGTATCTTATTGGGTCCCAAAAATGCCTTCTCTTACCATCTCTACTTGGGGACACACTCCATTTTTTAAAGACCCCATACAAATGTCAACTCTTTTGGCATTATGCTAAGTCCTTACTACCTCAAAGTAGAACTGATATATTTTTCCACTACATTCCCAGAACACAAACTACATCTCATTATGATGTAGATATTTATGTCAAACACATCATATCTTGCAATGTATTGTAGATGCTTCATAAAAAAAAAATCCATTGTTGGGATGAATAAACTGTTCAGATTACAGTGATAATGCAGAAAGGAAGGGCAGAATAGGGTATTTGGTATACCTGGATATTAGAAAGTATTTAAATTCTCTTCGGAAACTTTATTTTTACATTTCTTCACCAATATATTTAAGTGATTCTTTTATTTTACCTATTCTTTGGCAAATATAATAAAATAGTAAAGTTCATACTGAGTTCATTGGTTTTACTATTTTCTCAAGGACTATAGGAAATAAGATACTCTACCATAATAGTACATCAGAAGAATTTAATTTCAGTTCTTCTTTTGTTATCGCAAAATGAGCAACATTAATTACATCATGGTTTCATAGAACACATTCATTTACTGAAGTGAGACCGAAGAACTCAGGACTCTCCAATCACTAAAGATCAACCAGTAAGACATAACAGAGGTTAAAACACAAGGATGCTATAGTGGAGGTTGAAATTGATTTTATTTCTGTCATCCTTTTATATATGAAGTAGACAAAAAAAGGATCTGCTTTGGGGGCGCCTGGATGGCTCAGTGGGTTAAAGCCTCTGCCTTCGGCTCAGGTCGTGGTCTCAGGGTCCTGGGATCTAGCCCCACATCCGGCTTTCTGCTCAGCAGGGAGCCTGCTTACCCCTCTCTCTGCCTGCCTCTCTGCCTACTTGTGATCTCTCTCTCTCTGTCAAATAAATAAAAAAAATCTTTAAAAAAAAAAAAAAGGATCTGCTTTGGAACCAAATCAGTCTGAATACAGCTCTGAGTTTTGTCAACTGTGACAGGCTCTGTAACTTGGAAAGTTACCTCACAATTTCTGATTTGTCATTCTCACAACTATTAAATGGGAATAACATCTTTTTCTTTCACAGGATTTTTGTGAGAATCAATTGTCCTTTATCTTCCCGAGCACTGAGGAAATGTCATTAAAATTATCACTATTTTTCCTGTTTAAGCTGGAAGGATTCACCTTCCCCATGTGTTAGTCATCCGCTACATTGCATCTATATCTAATTCACTGAATTGAAAAGTTCCTCAAGATTAATAAGTTTTCATTCTTTTCATATCGTCTACATTCCCTAGCACAATGTCATACACAGAGAGTTGATTAAGAAATATTTGATCACTAGATTAGGGAATGATACAACAAACAGAAAATATTTCAGATATGACTTTAACAAATTCAGAAATTGATACATACTGTGGGTGCTTACTAATAAACATTCATTATTGAAATTAACCACCCGGATTACAATAATGCTGCAAAAAGGACAGAATATTTTTGACCTATCTACATATATAGGTGTATAGTTAAGAAGCATTTTCTTAAACAAATTTATCTAGTAACTGATCTTCACATCATTCTGTTTATTGCTTACATAATGCATACTCTGATCCAAGGGCATTTGAAGTAACAATATTTTACCTCATTTAATAATCGTAACAAACCTAGAAGGTATGGTGTTACTGTTCTTTCTGTTCTACAGATGAGAAAACTGCAATACCAGAATAGAATTTAGGCAGAGGATCTTCAGTCTCTCCTTTCCTAACCATTATATTATGAGGGAATATTTTTTAAAAAGCGTAGCATCACTACCCTCTCAAATACAGAGTGTAATTCTTCTGACTTTTGCAATAAATATATTAAGGTTACTACAAGAACCACTGATAGGAAATTTACTTTTTTACTATTGGTGGCAACAGAACATGCTTCATCCACAAATCTTATGCCAAGAACAGCTTTGTTCCTTTTCCCTTAGGTGCTTAAACAAATCCTACAACATTGCTCACAAAATAAATGTTGGGAACCATTCAGTCTCATTTAGAACTGCTCAATGGTGAGTACATACCATCTGAGACTGCTCCTCCCGTAAATTGCCCCAAGTTATTGACTTTATTTCAAGTTATCATATATAAAGTAAACACCATTATTGACATGGAAGATACTTCATTTTCTCATGTTTCATTTACTTTCCACATTCTAGGGAACTAAAATGGTGTCATGATAAAATCCTGAACACCCTGCTTCAGAACATTGCTTATTTATAACCCAAATAAAAGCTTTATGTTTTTAGCTATCACAACTGCACCTAATAAAATCAGTTATGTAAATATAGATTGTTTGTTTCTTTTTCTTTTCTTTCTTTTTTTTTTTAATTTTTTCTGTTGGATTTTTATGGAATCAAAAGCTAATAGTATATACTACCAACACACAAACACTAAGGGAAATTTTGAATGAAGTCATTCAAGAGAAAGGCAAATTATTCCAGAAAAAAATATTTCAGAAGCAAAAAGGAAAATGACTATTTTCTTAATTTCCCCTAAGGAAGACATATAACTAGTACCATTCAAAATGTGTTGCAGAAAAATTAGCACATAATGGATCCCTTATGGCATTCACAAACTTTAGTTCAAATGAAATCACCTGGAGGACTTTTATAACAAATTTCTAGAACCAGCCCTCAGTGGTTCAGATTAAACTGGTCTTGGGGGACTTCTGGGGTGCTCAGTTGGTTAAGTGTCTTCCTTTGGCTCAGGTCATGATCCCAGGGTCCTGAGTTCGAGCCCCACATCAGGGTCCCTCCTCAAGTCTGCTTCTTCTTCTCCTGCCGCTTCCCCTGCTTGTGCTCTCTCTCTCTCTCACTCACTCTCTCTCTTTCTAATTAAAAAATAAATAAACATATTTGGGGAAAAATTAAAAATAAAATAAAAAAGAAACTGGTCTTGGGTGGGGCTTGAGAATTTACCCTTCTTGTAAGTTCTAGGTGATCCTGATTTTGATGTCTGTGAGCTCACTTTGACAGTCTCTGCTTTAAGATTTCAGAGCTTCATCTTATCTTGGAACTCTGCTGAGGAAAGACCAGCAAACTTTAAAAAATTTTTCTAACCATGAAAGAAACCATGTAGGCTACCTTGCAAATAAGACCTTTGAAAGATTTCTATTATCTGAATGAATCATTTACATTTTTAAGGTCAATTCAGACATTATAATTTTCATTTTTTAAAAAATTCATTTTATAGTAACTGTTAACTACTTTTGATAATGATTCATACCTTCACAGCTCTTGCAGTTGTATTAAGCAGGCTGAAAATATGTGGTTTAGTTTCAGTCATTTAAATATGTTGCTATGCACTAAAGGATGAATTGTTTCTTTTTGTAGTTATCATTTGTATTCCAAAAACCAAACTTATTGTGTTCAATAATTTGTTAATTCATTCAATAAATACATATTAAACTTGTATTTAGTTATTAGGTGTTATATAAATAAAAGAATAATTAATACAACCTTCTCATATGTAATTTACAATTAAGATTAAAAATAAATTTAAAATATAATGTTTGAAGGCACCTGGATGGCTCAGTTAAGCATCTGCCTTCAGCTCAGGTCGTGATCTTGGAGTCCTGGCATAGAGCTTGGAGCTGGACTCCCTGCTCAGCAGGGAGCCTACTTCTCCCTCTGCCCTGCCCCACTGCTCCTGCTCATGCATGTGGAGCTCTCTCTCGCTTTCATAAATAAATAAAATCTTAAAAAAGTAAAATAAAAAATAGTAGAATATTTGAGGTAGAATATTTGGTAAAGCAGACAAAAAAGCCAGAAAGGAAATAAGAACTGTCTGGGATATTGCAATTTCAGATAGGATGTCCAGGGAAGGCTTCCCACAGAAAGTGACAAGTTAAGGCCTCAAGAGTTTCATCTCACGTTTTGAATTTTAATTTGCCAATGTTTATTTTATTTTTTTTCTTATCTTTAAAAGCATCAGTTTAGAACTGCCATATGATGCAGCAACTACACTTCTATATATTTATCCAAAGAAAACAAACATTAATTCAAAAAGGTATAAGAATACCTATGTTCATTGCAGCATTATTTACAATAGCCAAGATACGAAACAAACCTAAGTGTCCACTGATATATGAATGGACACACACACACACACACACTACTCAGGCATAAAAAAATAAACAAAATCTTGCCACTTGTAACAACATAGATGGACCTTTGGAAATATGTCAGATAGGGACAAATATCATGTGATTTCACTTATACATGGAATATATACACATATCAACAAACAGAAGAAAAAATCCAGACCCATAGACATAGGAGCCCAATGGTGATTGTCAGAGGGAAAGGGAGTTCAGATGGGTGAAGGGGATCGAGAGGTACAAACTTCCAGTTATAAAATAAGTCATGGGGATATACCGCACAGCATGGAGCACAGTTGTTATTACTGTATTAATTTCAAATGGTGACAGGTGGTAACTAAACTTGTGGTAACCATCTTGCAATGTATGCAAATGTCTAATTAGTGTGCTGTATTCATGAAACTAATATACTATTGTATGTCATTTATGTTTCAGTAAAAATAAAACAGTATGCATCATTGAACCGGTAATTGTTATTCTCCCCATTTTATAGACAAGGGTACTGAGGCTTAGAGTGATGAGTAATTTGCCTAAAGATATAATATTAAACAAGTGATAGAGTTGAGATTTGAACTCAGATTTTTTGACTAAAGAGTTCTTCAAAATCATACAGTAACTTCTTCCATTTGCAAGACTGAAGGGGCTCCTCTATAGTGAGTGGTTTTAATCACATTATATTTTAACTGTTTATTTAGTTGTGTCCCCAACTAAATAAAGAATTCCTTGAGGGCAGTTAGTGTGCCTTTTGTCTATATCCGCAGTGCCTAGAGCAGTATCTGGCACACTGTAAATCTTCAAAAAATGTTTACTGAATGAAAAAAAAAACCAAATTTGTTTTATTTTGTGTGTTTGTGTTCTAATTCTGTTATACCTTACATGATACAGAAGTTATTTTTTGAGTGGTTACTTTTGAAAATTCACGTGCCTTTTTTTTTTTTAAAGGATTTATTTATTTATTTGAGAGAGAGGAGAGAGCATGAGCAGGGGCACACACACGTGGGGGTGGGGCAAGATGGAGAGAATCTTCAAGCAGACTCCCCACAGGGTCTACTCAGGCTGGGGCTGGATCTCAGGATCCTGAGATCATGATCTGAGATGAAACAAAGAGTCTGATGTTTAACCAACTGAGCCATCCAGGCACCTTTTTCTTTCTCCTTGGAAAATTTCCATGGCTTTTATTTTATTTTATTATTTTACATGCCTTTCAAACAAAGTCTAAAATCGAGGTCTTGGCAGCTTCAGCCCATAATACTTAATTACACTCATTCAGTATATTTGGGAATTTTTAAATCCACAAATAAAACTTTTGAAAAAATAAAATCATGAATGTTTTCTTTTGTCAGGTTTATCAAAGTATCATTTACATGCATAATGTTCACTCTTTTAAGTTTCTAGATCAATGAGTTTTATAAAGTATATACAGATATTTAACTACTACCACAATCAAGATACAGTCTGTTACCTAAAAATTTTCTCTCATAGACCTTTGTAATCAATCTCCTTTCTCCAGGTCTTGTTGACCCTTGACCTGTCTTCTGCCCCAATAGTTTTGTCTTTTCCAAAGTGTTATTTAAATGGAAGATAGAGTATGGAAGATATTTACGTAGAGTATGTAAACTTTCAATTCTGGCAAACTTTCAATTCTTAGCATAATACTTTTAAGGTTTTTCCATATTATTGTATGTATCACTAGTCATTCTTTTATTTTCTTTTTATTGATATGACTAATATTCAATTGTATGTGTGTACCACAACTTACATATCCATTCATCAGCTGAGGGACATTTGGGTAGTTTTTAATTTGTGATAATTATGAATAAAACTCTATGCATATTTTTGACAGGTTTTTGTGTAGACAATTGTCTTCATTTCTGTAGGATAAAGACTTAAGAGTAGGATTGCTGAGTCATATAAGTGTTGGTTTAACTTCATTAGAAACTGACAAATTGTGTTCCATATTGGTGCAATTGGTTTAACTATTTTATATTCCCACTAGCAATGTATAAGAATTACAACTGTTTTACATCTTCATCAGCACTTGGGATTATTTTTTTTTCCTAGCTACTCTAATAATAATGATATTTAATGGTATTTAGTGGTATTCAATGGTATATAATGGCATTTCATTTTAGTTTTAATTTGCATTTCCATAATGACTAATAAACCCAATCAGCTTTTCATGTCCTTATTTGCTACCTATACCGACTCTTTGATGAAGTTTCTGTAAATAGATTTTGTCACATAATATTTTTAATTTCTGAGGAATTATAAGGAGATATGAGTATTTTTAAAAGAATTTTATTACCCAAGTACAAGTAACCTCAAGTGTTTTACAATCCAAAAATAATAACCTCATAATTAACCTTATCTTGTTATGATAAATAATTCAGATCTAAATAATAAGAAAAGGTTAAAGTAGAAATAAGGACATATCTCAGAGATCAAGAATCACTACTTTTAAAACTTCAACAACTAATAAAAATCGGCCAGTTTCAACCACATAAAAATGCTTCTGATTCCAATTACTTCATACTTGGCCAAACACTTATAAGAATTAAATATGAGAGTTAAAACCATCATGCATTTCAAGCATTTCACACTAAACCGCTACAACTGTCCCTTAAGAGACTAACCTGGAAAGTTTCTCTCCCTTTCTTTTGCCTCAAACAGCAAATAAAATAATGTATTCCACTCATATTAAATTACTGAAATGTTTAAATACCTTTGGAATATCACAAATAGTGTATTATTGGCAATGAACTGTTTATAAACACTAATCAGATATTAAGTTATTATTTGATAATCAAGTGTTAAATATCTATGGGATCAGACATATTGAAAGTTAGCATGAAATTATGCCCTTGTAAATTATTATGTGATAAGCTTATATTGACTCTCAGGCTTGATATCTTTTTCATTTTCCAAATATTGATATAAATATCTACCTCACAGGGTTATTTAAAGCATAAAATCACTTTCTAGACTAAATACTGATACTTAAATATTAATACTATTTCTATTCATTTACTATTAAAATTATGAAATTCACATCCTTCACTAAGATGTAGTTTTAATGGAATAGTGGACACAAAGTTTGGTGGTTTATGCACAATGCTTTCATCAGAAACACATGCACAGTCTTATGAATCATAGAGAATAACATAAAATACATAAAATAACAAAATTTTTGTGATACTATGGACAAATAATAATGAAATTCTAAAGAATAAAGATATACTGAAAATCTTCCAACTATCCATTTCTCCCTGACCATTTTCTAATTACTTATGTTCTAGGAGAAACAATTTTTAACCTCATATTTTGCTGAATAATAATAAAATGAAATTATAGAAATTTTTCTCTAATGAAACAGTAAGAGAAAACATGAATAAAAATAAAATAATAGAGCAAGAGAGAAAATAAGGAATTAATTTTTTTCTAGAAAATTTAGTGAAAATGTTTAAAAATTTAACTTAGCCCATTATAGTAAACATTCATCAAATACCCATTATGAGCCTTCAGCTTTATAGGTAACTGGAATTAACATCATTAAACCTGCATATATCCTTGAAAAGACTAGACGGTCTGAGAGACTTTGCTCCCATAAAATATCTGATTGATGGATAAACTGTAAGAAACATATTGCTCAATGTATTACTGAGCTTGCAAGAAATCTCCAAAGGCAAATACACACACACACGCACACGATGTTAAATCAATACACTGAAAGAAACACAAAGTTTATGCTACTTTGGAAGAATTGACAAGTATTGGGAACCTAGAATCTCAATTTTTTTTTTTTTTTTTTAGTCATGTAAGGAGTATAGTATAGTAGTCTAAACTCTGCATTATTGAGAGTATTTGGGTTAGAGGCTCTAAAAAAAGTCAAGATACTTAAAATTAGTAATTACAAATTATGAAAGGTTGAGTTGTAAAAACCTCAGTTACAGGCAAGAAAGAACCAATAAGAAATCCATTTTATGAAAAAAAATTAAAAACAGCAATAATCGTGACCGTGGACTTTCTCTTACATGAGCCTTATGCACACTACTAACACTTTCTAGGAGCATCTACACTGAGATAGTCAATTAAAGTAGACTCAGATAGTGAATCTGCAGCAAACAAACCTTCTTTAAGATAAAAGCATGACCAAGACAAAGTCCTCTGTATTCCTGAGACTAAGTTTAACAAATTCATAATTATATAGCCAAACGTGTGGAAAGAAGCCAAAACAAGCCAAACAAGCCTAAGACAAAGAAATCATAATTAATAACTAACAAAAGAGTTTAAGTCTTCCTGACCCAAAGTTTCATAAATTAGGTTATGAGATAAATAATACAAAATGTTTACGTATTAAAGACATCAAGATAAATATATTATACAAAACAGGGAGCAACAAAGGACTATGTTACAAAGATTTGAAAAATAATCAATAGAATTTCTTGAAATAAGTTAAATAATTGTAAACATTAAAATCTAATAGAATATGTTGTTTTTTAAAAAGATTTTATTTATTGAAAGAAAGAGAAATAGAGAGCACACACGGAGGGAGCAACAGGCAGAGGGAGAAGGGAAAGCAGGCTCCCTCCCCACTGAGCAGAGAGCCTGACCTGGGGCTCTGATCCCAGGACCCTGGGATCCTGACCTGAGCCAAAGGCAAAGGCTTTAACCCACGGAGCCACCCAGGTGCCCCTAAATTTTTTTTTCAATAGATTAATTACAGATTTATGCTAAGTATATGCTAGGATGTAATGAGAAGTATGAAAAATAAGAACAGGACAAGAGGATTGGGAATGCTGGGCAAACTTCTGCTTGTATAATGGCAATAACCTCCCATGGGTATTCATAACATATGGGATTGCTGACTTAGAACATATCTTCAATATTCAGTCAAATGCCTTATGTTCTTGAACTGCATTGTCATAGATGAAGACAAAGTCCTCAGACGTCAAAAATACAAAAAAGTGTAAGTATCTAAGTGTCAAGCTACTTATTCTACTCTAGCCACCTGAATCTCCACAAAAAATATGTTTAAAATGAATAATTAATATTCAGTGCCTCAAGTCCTGGATAGTAGACAAATGTAAATATATGTGTGTTACATTAGAAAAGCAATATACATGAAAATAAAAATTGTTCATTAGAAGACTTGATTATCTGAGGAGTTTTGAGATATTGAGTAGAATTATATGAGGGTTAGGTCCTAAAAGAATTTTCCAACTATAAATTTCCATTTGAGTTTGTAGTTGTAAATTGGAAAGTGCACTGACTTTAGGCACCTATAAGTAAGTGAAAATAACCTCAAGAACTTTCATCTCCTTAATTAGGAAGAAAAAGGAGGAGGAAGAGAAGAAGGGGCAGCAACAGCAGCAGAGGGGGAGAGGGTGTGCTTGAAATGATTCTCAAGAATTCTCCCCCCTTTTATTTACTGTTACTAATTTATTTAAGTCCTAAACATTTCATTTATGAATTACTCTTATTCACCAGAAACTGTCCTTTATGTTATTTGAGAACTGGGATCTGGGCCCAAGGAGTTTTCATTTCCATTTTATTGTTCAGTGGTTTTATGAATGGTTCACATCTGTTGTACAAGGTCCTAAATAGTCTGCCCCTTGCCTTCCTTTTGGGGTTCCTCTCTATTCATTCTCTTCATCCACACTAGCGCCAATCGTGAGCAAATCTTAATCATTCCTATTCCAGAGTTTTACACTCATTTATTAGACCTCACTAAAGTGTCATCTCAGAACGTGCTTTCTCTCACTGTTACTGAAATTGTCCCATCACTTTCTACCATTTAGATTGATTTTATTTTCCAGATAGTATTTATATCTGAAATTATATTACATATTTATTTATTTGGGCTTTAGGATGTAATAAAATAAAACAGACATAAAAATGAGGACTATATTATTTTAATTGCTTATAATATTCACTGATTATTCACAATACAAATTGGACTTGATCATCAAGATAAACAAAAAGTATCCCATCTAAGATTTTTAAAACGATTATGATAGGCTATGGCACGTATGCTAAAACAAGGTAAATAATACATTTTTCCATTGTGATAGGCAACATCTCAAAGTTTTAGGATTTAATAAGATGGATGATGTTGATAGTAGGAAAATACTGAATAATTGAGCAGAATCATAACCATGTCATTAATTTTTTTGGAATAGTTCTATCATTTATATGTAAGATTTTATAAAATTTACAAATGATTTGGCAAGGTAAAAAATGGAATGCACAAACAACAGGAAAAATTCCTATTGTTTACTTGACACTCTGAGAACTATTAAAATTGAAAAAGAGATCACATTGTGGTTTGGAGAAATCTTCAGGGTTGGTAAAGGTAATAATTTTAGGAGTTGGCTATTAAATTTATGGATTACTCAAGTTTTGAATGATAAAGTCTCTCCATTATTCTTCACTGTTGGACAGTTTTTTTTTTATGGCAATTTTTTTTTTTTTAAGATTTTGTTTATTTATTTGACATAGAGAGAGAGAGATCACAAGTAGGAAGAGAGGCAGGCAGAGAGAGACAGGGAAGCAGGCTCCCTGCTGAGCAGAGAGCCCGATGTGGGGCTCGATCCCAGGACCCTGAGATCATGACCTGAGCTGAAGGCAGAGGCTTTAACCCACTGAGCCACCCAGGCGCCCCACTGTTGGACAGTTTTACTGCTGATCAGTATCTCCCTCAGTGTATAGAGAAATGAAGTAAAAAAGATGCAGAACTTTACAAACTGCACAGACAGAACAGGAAGTTTACAAAAATAGTGACAAAGACATTGAAAGATCTAGCTAAAGTTAGTCTTCAGAATATTCTGGTGATTTATTCTCCAAGCTATCACTGTTCCCAATTTCCATAAAGAATTAAGAGCTACCTAAATTAAAAAGAAGATCAAAACCAAATCACTGCAGGTTTCAAATGCATTTTATCAAGTCAGATCAATGCAGTAATTTTAAGGAGAGATAATTCATTGAAAACCATTAAAATAAAAAAAGAGAATGCTTACCAGGAGTATGTGGGGATAAGGGAGGAGGCTGGGACTATTACATAGGGAAATTAGAAGGAAATGATCCAGAAGGCACATCAAAGAGGATCTGCTTATGATATTAAGGGGGAAACCGCCTTAAGATTAGAAATTACAGTTTTCATAAAAGGGAAACTCTTTACTTCTACTTTGCTCATAGTAAATTATACTTAAAAGTGATTATTCACACAAGCAAAGTGATGTACATTTATTTTTGTTTTTTTTAAAGATTTTATTTATTTAGTTGACAGAGAGAGACATCACAGGAGGCAGAGAGGCAGGCAGAGAAAGAGGGGGAAGCAGGCTTTCTGCTAAGCAGAGAGCCTGATGCAGGCTACCCCATCCCAGGACCAGAGATCATGACCTGTGCGGAAGGCAGACCTTAACCCACTGAGCCACCCAGGCGCCCCATGATGCACATTTATTTACCATAGTCTTAAAATAAGTAAGAGTTTGATCTATGGTTTTTGTGAAAAAGAACAATTCTGATAAATTTCTTAAGCCATTAAGTATATGTAAATGTAATTATAAACAGATTAACAAAGATGTTATCACTTTTTCAACATCTCTCAACTCTTTTCCACAAAAATCTATTTGGAAAATTAGTAAAGAACATAACACACCATGTTGAAGAAGTTTAACCCTGAAGCTTCTAGTAACAAATGGTTTGTAAATATGTATTTCCTTCAAATGTTGTTAATATAAATGCAAAATCTGGGTTTGGAATATAATGTTCATAGAACAAATTTTAAAAATCAGAAAAAAATATATGTAATCAAGTTACAATAAAACTGTAAGGTCCTGGATTCTGCTTAATGACAGCTATAAGGTTAGTGAAATAAATAAAAAGAAAAAAGCTAACAAAATTACTTAAAATTCCATAGAAATGAAAGCACATTTTTTAAGAATCCATAAAAAAAAGAATCCATAAAAAACTCAAACACTGATGTCATAATCAATTTAAATGATTGAGTCACAAGATATGTCATCATTCATTTTAAATCTCAAATATAAACTGAATCAAGTAAACTATTGTGTTTGACAGAGCACAGACAATACAGAGTAAAAGAAACAATCAGCAATTTTTATTGCCCTGAAATATGAATCTGGGGTATCGTCATTCTTATTCATTGTAGCATATGATTATAGGAATTCAAAGAATAAACTCTATCAATCCATTCAACTACTAAATTACTATATTGTCCATAATGAAGACATAAGAGGTACTTATTAAAATTGTTTCTGTGTAATATTAATATATGTATAACTATCAGGTAATTCAATTTACCATATTTGAAACCAGGGACTTTTTGTTGATCTTACCAAATATAAAAGAAAAAAATAAAAATCTCTCAATAGATAAGATAGTTCTGCTTCTGAGAATTCTGCTTAGAAGGATAAGCTATCGTGACACCATGAAAAGCTGACAATTTTGAAAAACTTAGACTTTAATAACTACATGAGTTTTCTCTGCTTAATTCACCAGATGAGCCTGGGTAGCATGGGGACTTCAATAACATGATGGTTCTAAGAATCTGGATGTCACTTGAATTTCTGTTTTTGCTTTCTTCAATTTTGAAGGAAACAGAGGACAATACATCATGAAATTTCTATGGTTAGCCCTAACTCATGAATCCAAAAATATACTGAGATAGCCCCTAAAATGTTTGACTTTTAAAATGAAATTTCTATTATAAAACAATATAAGATTTTAGAAAATTGAAAATATAGTACAGATTGTTCCTATATACCCCACATCCTGTTTTCCCTACTAGTACCATCTTACAGAGCTTTAGCACTATGCATTTCAAATCACCTGTCTTTTCTTGGTTTGATCATACATTTCCTTTTATTGCTGAATAATATTCCACTATATATGTGTACACTATTTATATATTCATCTATTGAAGGACATCTTGATTACTTCTAGCTTTTGATGATTATGAATAAAGCTGCCATAAACATTCATGTACAATGTTTTGTGGATATAAATTTTCAAATAAGTTGAGTAAATACCTGGGATGTAACTGACGGATTTGATGATACAGTTCGCTTAGTAAGAAATGCCCAACTGTCTTTCAAAGTGGCTGTAACTCTTTGCATTCCCAACAGCAAATGAATGAGAATTACTTTCTCTTCACCCTTACCAACAGATGAAGTCATTTTTTTTCAAATTTTAGCCATTCTAACAGGTATATAGATGGTATTTAATTGTTCATTTAATTTCAAATTACCTACTGACAAATGATGCTGAGCTTCCTTTCATATGATTAATTGGTATCTCTTCATCATTTTTGGTGAAGTGTCTGTTCATATTTTTGTCCATTCGTAAATGGATCTGTTCTCTGTTCTCTGATTGTTGAGTTTTAATAGTCCTTTGTTAATTATGGATACAAGTCCTTTAGTAGATATATATTTTGCAAATGTTTTCTGTTAATTGTGTTAAATCTGTTAATTGTTAATTGTGGTTTATCTTTCTTTTCTTAGTAGTGAGCTTGACAGGGCAAAGGTTTTTTAACCTAAATAAAGTCCACTTTATCATTCCTTTCTTTCATAGATTATGTTTTCAGTGTTGTATCTAAAACCTGATCACCAAACCCAAGGTAATGTATTTTTTCCTATGTTTTCTTTAAGAAGCTCTATAGTTGTGTTATTGCACTTAGGTCTATGATCCATTTCACATAACTTTGGGGAAAGTCTATATTTAAATCTTTTTGTTTGTTTGGTTTGTTTCGCATTTAGACCTTCAATTATTCCAGCATCATTTGTTGAAAATACTATTTCTTTCTCCATTAAATTCACTCTGCTCCTTTTTCATAAATAAGTTGATATATTTGTGTTGGTCTATTTCTGGACTCTTCTGTTTCCTTAACCTACTGCAATGGTCTGAATGTTTGTTAACCCTAAAATTCATATGTTGAAAACCTAACCCCCCAAAATTGGGATTAAAGGTAGAACATTGGGACTTGCTTAGGTTATAAAAGTGGAGCCCTCATGAATAGGACTAGTACTTCATAAAAGAGTCTCCAGAAAGATTCTTTGCCTTCTTGCATTATTCAAGGACGTGCTGAGAAGACATCAGCTATGAACTTGGAAAAGGGTGCTCACCAGAAACGTACCTTGATCTGGGACTTCTAGCCTCCAGAACTGGCAAAATAAATTTCTGTTGTTTCTGTTGTTACTGTCTTCATTACAGTAGCTCTATAGTAATTCTTCTAATATGGTAGTGTAAGTCTTCGAATTTGTTTTCCTTGTTTTCCTTCTTCAGCAGTGTGTTAATTCTAAGAGTTTTACCTTTCTATATTAAGAATTTCTATATTAAGAATATTTAGAAGTTTAGAATCAGTTTTTCTATATAGTAAAAAATAATTTTCTTAAGAAAATGAGAAGAAACACCACAGCCTGGGAGAAAATACTTGCAAAACACACATCTGACAAAGGACTATATCCAAAACATACAAAAAAAGAAGAAAAAGAAAGAAAGAAAGAAAGAAAGAAAGAAAGAAAGAAAGAAAGAAAGAAAGAAAGAAAGAAAGAAAGAAAGAAAGAAAGAAAGAAAAGAAAAGAAAGAGAGAGAGAGAGAAAGAAAGAAAGAAGAAAACCTCTTAATACTCAATAAGAAACAACCTGATTGAAAAATGGGCAAAAACTCTGAAGAGACACATCACTAAAGAAGGTATATAGTTAGAAAATAAGTATATGAAAAATGCTCCACATCACGTGTAGTCAGAGAATTGCAAATTAAAACAAGATACCACTACACATATTAGAGTGTTCAAAACCCAAAACACTGACAATATCAACTGCTGGCAAGAATGTGAAGCAACAGGAACTCTCATTCATTGCTGATGAAAATGCAAAATGGTATAGATGCTTTCGAAGACATTTTGGCAGTTTTATACAAAACTAAATACATTCTTACCTATAATCCAGCAACCACTTTCTTGGTATTTACCCAAGTTAGTTGAAAATTTATATCCACACAAAAATCTACACATGCATCTTTATGGAAAATTTATTTATAATTGCCACAACTTAGAACCAACCAAGATGTCCTTCAGTAGGTGTATAGATAAATTGTGGTACACCCAGATAGCTGAGTATTATTTAGCACTAAAAAGAAATGAGTTATCAAGCTATAAAAATACATGGAAGAATCTTAAATGCAAGTTACTAAGTGAAAGAAGCTAATCTGAAAAGGATATATACTGTATGATTCTAATTATAGGACATTCTGGAAAAAGAAAAACTATAGAATTAGTAAAGAATGTCAGTGGGTTACCAGGGTTAGCGGGAAAGGGAGGATGGATAGGCAGAGTACAGAGAATTTTCAAGCCATTGAAATTATTCTGTATGATACCACAATGGTAGACACAGGTTAATTATACATTTGTTCACACCTATAGAATGTACATCAGGAGTGTAAACTATGGATTTTAGGTGATTAAGATGAGTTAATGTAGGTTCATCGATTTTAACAAATGTGCCACTCTGGTCTAAGATTTTGATAATAGGGGAGGCTCTATATGTGTGAGGGTAAAGGGTATATGGGAAGTCTCAGTATCTTCTGCTAAATTTTGCTGGGAGTCTAAAACTTCTCCAAAAAATTAAGTCTATTTTAAAAAGTAGCTTGCCATGATTTTGATTGGAGTTACACTGAACCTGTAAATAAATCTGGGAAGAATGACATATAAATAATAATATTGAGTCTTCCTACCTATGTACCTAGCATATTTCTCCATTTACTTAGATCACTTTTTTTCATTTAAGTTATATTACTTTCACTTATATAGATTCTGGAAATATTTTGTTAGATTTACACCTAAGTGTTTCATTCAGTTGATAATACTGTAAATAACTCTATTTCTTTAAAGTCAAATTCTAATTGTTACTTGAGGTATATGGGAAAGCAAGTAACTTTTGTGTATTATTCTTGTAAGCTATATTGTCTTGTACCTTTGCTTATAGTACTGGAAATTTCTTTGTCAATTTATTGGGATTTTCTATTTATACAATATTGTCATCTCTGAATAAACAGTGTATTAGTCAGCGTTCTTCAAAGAAATAGAAATAATAGGATATATATATATCAACTCAAAACTTATAAATTAACTTCTAATAAAGAAAGAGGAAATACTCTCAAAACAGTTTTAATGTTTCTATTTTATTTATGCTAATTATTTCTACTTACCTCATTTGTTCCTTTTTTTAAGATTTTATTTATTTGACAGAGAGAGACACAGCAAGAGAGGGAACACAAGCAGGGGAAGTGGGAGTGGGAATGGGAGAGGGAGAAGCAGGTTTCCCGCTAAGCAGGGAGCACAATGTGGGGCTCAATCCCAGAGCCCTGGCATCATGACCTGAGCCAAAGGTAAATGCTTAACAAACTGAGCCACCCAGGTGCCCCCTGAAGCACTGCTCTTATCATCTCAATGCCGTGTTTAAATCTTTAAAGCTCCTCATTGCCTACAGAAGGAAATAACCAAGTTTAAGCAATTTCCCACATCATTTTTCGCTCAGTTTTACATCTCTGGCCCTCTGACTCAGCTGAGCCTCCTGTTCCAGAATTTTAATTTATTCATGTTCCTGTCTCCTTGATAGATCCATTCTTACCCTTGCTATTGTCATCATCTCGATATTTTAGCTATACTTTGATGATCAACCTCATTCTAATTTTCCATAGAGGTTTTTCAAATCCCTCAGGGAAAACACACACACACACACACACACACACACACACACACACACACA
>CM053604.1:120450369-120471920 GCA_028646535.1 Procyon lotor
CTGGTGATTTGAGCTACAAGGTACAATTAGGTGAAAATATTTCGTGCATTTCCTTATGAGTTTCATTTCTGTACTCCTTATTTGAGTGATAACTTTTTCTGTATTATTAAGGATGAGATAGCTGTAGTACAAAATAGTAGGCAATGTAGGATTATTTGCAAATCTGAAGAATTGTGAAAATTGTATGTGTTCATACATACATGCATGCATAGTTCTTGAGGATTATTCTTTCAAGTTGATTTTTGTCAAATCATAAAATAAATACAAAGGATTACCATATTTTATTATTTAAAGTGCATATATAAAAAAGTGCATATATTATTTAGTTGCTTGCTTAATATATAATGAAGGAGGTGAATTTCAACCATACAACTTTTTGTTTTTTCTTTTGATTTCAATGGACATATTTTAATGTAATTTTCTGAATATCAACTCAGTTCTGTGCATACTCTTACATTTAAGTGTCAGATTTTACTCCAGTCTCTTTTGTGTGGCATTGATATAACTATGGTAATTTGATCTTTGCTGGTAGGGTACTAAAAAGGTGTAAAATAGCAATCTAAATTATTAAAAAAATAATAAATTTAAAGTTTTTAATTTTAGGTTGCTGGTATCTGAAGTTACCCTTTTCTGACTTCTTAATTATATATTTTATCTATTAAATTGCCTAATGGAAAAAAAAGTCTCATAGTGAGACATGAGCTTAATTAATTAGCGGGCACCTCATAAAAGCAGCTTAACCTGTTTTAAAAAATTATTTATTCTGTAGATTGCTTATTGTAGAAAAGTCTATTAGCAGTCATGCAGATTATAATTTTTGTATTGGTTTCTATCATGTGTAGTTTAAGGGTGATTTAAAGTTTTCTATTGTGTGTAGTTTATTAAAATTAGAGCTATAAAATGCACAAGTCTTTATAAGATTACCTGTGTCATAAAATTTTACTGTGATTTATTTTCATGTAAGTTTTAATGTGCAAATCCATTTTCCCATAGTTACATTCGTTGATAGTTCTTGCTTTTTGACAACGATAGTCTAAGAGAAGAGTGAATGAATGGGTGTGTGTCCTAAGTCACAGGCACATTATAAGCAAAATATTGTTACTGATTTTATCTCTCTTGTTTGTCATAAGAAAAAATAGTATTGCAATGTAATTTTTTACAACTACCAAATTAGCTAAAAATTTTCAGGCATTTGGAGTTGTGGCATTTTATTATTCATTGGATTCATACCATTTTATCAGAAAAAAACCCTGCAAACCTAGATACATGAAGTTCAGGAAACATGTGTCTAACTGCATCCCCCGTATAATAACAATCAATGCTGTGCAAGGTATGGTCCACAGATGGATGCTGGTCCCCAAACTGAGATTGGGAGTAAGGATCAAAACAAATGCCCTAGCAATTTGAGAGAAAAAAATTATACTATAATATTAATGAATTTGGGTTCATATTTTATATGTCTGTTTTTATTTCATTTTTCAAGTGATTCATCATATTGGCTTTTACAAAATGTTTGCTTTATAGCAGATTTGGAAAAATAAAACTGATTCTTTACCATGGGTAGTTTCTGAAGCACTGCTGTATAGTACAGGCTTACAGAGCAAGGTTTCCTGAATTCTGAAATTAAAGAACCAATGAGGTTTGAAATTCCTTTTCTTGAAAATGTTGACGCTAGAATAAGGGGGTGTCAAATGAGGAAAAGAGTTTCCAGACCCCACTGTGGTTTAACACCTTGAAGAGGATCCCCAACTCCAACCATTTGGGCTGGACTTAGGGACTCACTTCCAAGAAATAAAATAGTACAACAGCAATGGGATGCCATTCCAAAGTTAGCTTTCAAAAGGCCACCCTCTCTATTAGACATCTTCTCTCACTGAAGTTGTTAGTCCAAAAGTTAGGAAAGAAAGAAAACTTTGCAAAACCTATGTGAAAGATCAGAAGATCCTCCCTTGGTCAAGCCTTCAGAAGAGAATACAGCCCTGGCTGGCACCCCGACGGCAGCCTTATGGGAGATTCGTGACCTTTGGAAACTGTTACAATAAACAGCCACTAAATTGTGGCATAATTTAGTACCCGTGGATAGCTAATATGCTCCTGTTTGAATAGAAGGGAGGAAATCAAGTGGATTCCTGGGGACTGTTTTTTAGCCACCATTTTCCATATAATATTTTTTTCCATAGCATATTTTTCCCCAAATATGTTTATTTTATTTTTTCAATGTTACAAGACTTACTGTTCTTGCACCACACCCAGTGCTCCATGCAATACCTGCCCTCCTCAATACCCACCACCAGGTTCACTCAACCCCCCATCCCCTCCCCTCCAAAACCCTCAGTTTGTTGCTCAGAGTCCACAGTCTCTCATGGTTCTTTTACTACTTACTGTAACTCTGGTATATTGGGCTATTTTTTTAAAAAACTACTGTGTTGACTTTTTGGTGATATTGTTACATCAGTGTTTTAAGACCTCTGAAATCTAAAACTTAAATATACGGACAAACTCCAGGACATACATGTTACTCTCAATTTTTAGTTGAATAAAGTTTCATTCTTTTTTTTTTTTTAATATTTTATTTATTTGACAGAGAGAAACACAGCGAGAGAGGGAACACAAAGTAGAGGGAATGGTAGCGGGAGAAGCAGGCTTCCCGCCAAGCAGGGAGCTCGATGTGGGGCTCGATCCCAAGACCCTGGGATCATGACCTGAGCCGAAGGCAGCCGCTTAACGACTGAGCCACCCAGGTGCCCCCAAAGTTTCATTCTTTTAGAAAGTTTTCTTTCTCTGTAATGCTGAAAAAGAAAGAGAGGATAATATGTACAAAGCAAAGCTGGTAGGGCCAGAATAATTCATACTTTAGGTCCAAGATTTTGCAAACCAGTGAGCTATGAATGTAAACACTCTTACTATAAATAATAGCAACTCTGCATTAGAATCTCCATGTATATATGATGAAATCAAATGATAATAGTTACAAACAAATTAAAACATTGCCTTCGAAACAAAAATGAAAATTCAAAGTGAGCAAAATAGGTTCCGGTTTGTGTTAAAAAATAGATATTGTCAGAAGGTATTTACAGGTGTTAACCATGATAAAGGACACAGATGAGGCAACTGGAATTAACTTATAAATATATTGTCCCTACTACTTAGTCTGAAGAGCTTGTTTTTGCCGTGAGAGAGAAAAAAAGCACAGAAATAGATTCTTGACTTAATAATGAAATAACCAACACATTTTATCTCTTAAGATAGAACATTCTAAAAATAATAAATGGTTTTCTTTCATTTATGATTAACTTTTCTTTATTTTATACAATATTTAGCTTATATTCTGAATATTACTACATTTTCATTGTGTGTGCTAAGGATTTATATCAGACTGATAATATGTATTTAACATTTTCCTATTATATAAATTTATTTTTATTTAGATTTGATATGATGAATAATTCTCATATTCAATATTGGTACTTTATTCAGTATTGTACTATATTCAATATTTAGGTAACTAGCTTTTTAATTTTAAATTATGAACACTCAGAAACTGCTATTATAAATACCAAGAGGATATGAAGTAAATAGGGAAATATTAATATTTTATTATTTATATTATTTGCTACTATTTTACTATTAATATTTTACTCTTTTGCTCTGATAAGTACAATAACTATAGTCTCAATTTAGTAATCTGAGAAGTGTTCTAGAATTAGAAGCTCTTTTATAATACCTACAGGCATTTTACCTTAATTTATTGCTTGGTTTCCACTTTAATTGAGGATCATGATGTCATATAGAATACACATTTGCAACCTGCCCTTAAAACACTTTTTGATACAATGTATCATAAAGATTTTGAGAATCATAGTCTTACTTGGTGCCAAATTATATATCTTGATTCCTTGTGCTGAAAATATGGACCACTCACTTTCAGATTCTATCCTGATCTAGATGATATATTTATGGTCAGAAGGAGGAAATGAAAGACTTGGAAAATTTATAAGCTTTAAGATTTGAGGAATGAATCACACAGATCCAGAGCATTAAGCACCATAAACACTTTTTCTTCCTTCAAAAAATGTTTCCCTCTGCGGAAATAGGTATTCTATTGAATATTGTTTTCTCATCTTTAAATAAATGTTCTTTTATGGGGGGCAGCACAGTGTAAGATCACAGTATAGTACTGGGGTCTTTGTCAATGTAAGAACAGCTTGGCAGGACTTCCCATTTCTTGGCCTCTGGTCTCAGTTCTAACTACTTCAGTCTGCTGTGGGAAACACCTGAGCAGGTGTAGACAATTGTGTCAAAAGACGTTTGTGGCTGTGCTCCTCTAACACTTCAGTTATAAAACGGAGGTGGGGACTGGCCTCTGGGCCCTAGTTGCTTATTTGTGGTATGGGGAAATGTTTAAGCATACAGGCTCTGGGCCCTCCTTCTGGGGTTCAAATCCCACCTCTATTTCTAACCTGCTGTGTAAGCTTGAGTAGATTAGTCTCTCTCGTTTTCCTCATCTATAAAACAGGAGTGCTATTAGAAACACTTAGCTCTTACAGATGCTGGGAGTACAGTGCTTAGAACAGCTCCTGGTACGGGATGAGAGAGCAGTGACTTCAAGCCACTGTTTTACTCAATTTCTTTTCGTGGGTTAGTGTCCTTATAGTTATAATGAAGCTTCCCAATATTTAAAAGTCCTTATTTTATTTATTAAGACAAAATATTTTTTGCGTCTTTCCATGATATTAATGAATTACAAGTTTTATGTATCAATGTAAAATATACATTGACATGAAAATATACATGACCAAATATACTCTGAGGAAGTTTAACTTCAATTTGCCAAGATTTTCAGAGACAATTGAGGAATTTGCTCGATGGCACTGCCCTTTCGCGCAATTCATTTTATTTATGTGTTTAATCTGTGGTGAGTCAGGGAGCATAAAGTGTTTTCTAAAAAATAAAGGGCTCACCAAAGTGTTATAAATGAATTCTTTCAGAGTCCTACGACATCATTTGGAAAAATGAGTGGTACTTGGGTAAAAAATGTGACATCTGGGGGCCTGAAGCAGATAGTTTGTCTCAAATAGATAATTCCTTTATATCTAGACAAAGCTTACTTACTCTATCTTGTGATCTAATCATGTGTTAAGGGTTTCTGTATGGGGAGGCTTCTCCTTTTGTGAAATATACTGGCTTAACTATTAGACAAGGCATTCTTCCTTTCATGCGGTGAAAAGTGTAAATGAGTTTGTCATAATATATAACATATTTCAAAAAAAGGCAGACTTCCATTGCTATTTTTTAGCTTATATAACTAGCAATGCGTCCTGATTTGGCTTAGCTATTGAAACACAGTGAGCAATAAGAGTTCATGTTAGTAGGGGAATTCTGAAGTTTTGTACAAGAGGGTTTGGGGAACATAATAACAAAATACAGAAATCCTAGGAAATTTATCTTTCTACTCCTCAGCATAGATTCATATGATTGTCATCACAGTGTCTTTACTTTTGTGGACATTTAAAAAAGCTAACCAAGTTTTTGTCAATAAGTGGAGTGATAGTTTATTATACTTTGCTTTGATTTTAGAGATTTGAATAAAAAAATTGTTGTCGAAAGGTTAAAAGTTAGGCATCTTCCTGTCTTTTGTATTTCCCCTAAATGTAAACCTTTTGCTGATCTACTTGCTCCTTGGGAATAAATGGAATCCTTCGGTGTGGGACTTTTGGCTCGGCTCTCCTCACATAAAGAGGGACTAGGGTCCAGAAACACTCTCCCTAATTCCTGATGTTTTTGTGTCCTCTGAGCCTGAATCTCTCCAACTGTGGGCATTTCTTGTAGTTGTTTTCTAAATACCATGTTGGCTAATTTTTTATCTAAATTGAAGCTTGAACCAATATTCACACAAAGCTTTCTGAGACAAAAGAAATTGTGCCTGAATGAACACTTATGTGAAAATACTTTTATCTCTTATTCTGGCAAAATTCCTAAGATTTAATGAAGTGAAACCATTTTCAGAAAAAAAAAATCTAGTGATGTGAGAACACAAAGAAAAATATCTAAAAATAGTTAATAGGCTAACTACTTTGCTTTTCTAAACTATGTCAGATTCCCCACAATGGCCAGACATTGACATTGCTTTTATCCAAAAGAATTGGGTTCGTGGTTTACATTATATTTTTTTAGATAGCTATGGCCCCAAACTAACCCAACATGAGTGTGTTGTTCTTCCCCCCCCCAAGATTTATATTTCTTTTTTGTAAAGCAATCTTAGAAAATGATATGCTTCCAATAAGATAAAATTGGTTACTTTTTAAATTAAGTTTTGAATTTTAATTCCAGTATGCTTAACATACAATGCTATATTAGTGTTAGGTGTACAATATAATGATTCAATTCTATACATTACTCAGTGCTCATCATGATATGCACTCTAAATCCTCTTCACCTGTTTCCCCCAACCACCTCCCCTCCCCCATCAGTTTGTTCTCTGTAGTTAAGAATCTGTTTCTTGGTTTGTCTTTCTCTTTTTTTTTCTTTGTTCATTTGTTTTGAACCTTAAATTCTACATATTTCATGTATAAATTTTGTATTCTACAAATTTTATATGTACAAAATACAAAATTTGTATGCACAAGTGAAATTGTATATTTGTCCTTCTCTTATTGACTTATTTCACTTCACATTATATCTCTAGCTCCATCCGTGTTGTTGCAAATGGGAAGATTTCATTCTTTTTCTTTTATAACTGACCAGTATTCCATTGTGTGTATATACCACATCTTCTTTATCCATTCATCTATCAATGGACACTTGGTTTTTGCTTCAATAATTTGGCTATTGTAGATAATACTGCAATGAAATAGGGGTACATACATATTTTCATACTTGTGGTTTTATATTATTTGGGTAAATACACAGTAGGGAAATTACTGGATTGTAGGGTAGTTCTATTTTTAAATCTTTCCGCAGTGCACCAACTGCATCAACTTGCATTCCCACCAACAGTGCATGAGGTTGCCCTTTTCTTCACATCTTTGCCAACACTTGCTGTTTTTGTGTTTTTGATTTTAACCATTCTGACAAGTGTGATGATTGTGTTATTCTGAAGGAAGTTATTTAAATATGGTTGAGGCTATGTTTTACATCTATCTATCTTTCTATTATCTATCTATCATCTATCTATCTATCTATCTATCTATCTATCTATCTATCTATCTATCTATCATCTATCATCTATCTATCTCCACTTAATTCCTGCTCATCTATACAGATGCTGGGTATTTTAAACACTGTGTGTTGCAACACACATGTTGCTTTCACATTGTTGAGCTTCAGTACTAATGATGTGAGTCTCACATCTATTCCTTCTTCCATTTCAACTGATATTTGTATGGATGTCATCACTATGGCAGTGAAAACTTACCCATATCTTGGGGGATGTCACTGATAGCTGTACTACTTCAGAAAGCTCTGAGGTGGCAGCAGAAAACTTGCTTTCTTGCATTAACTCAGTCATAAATGGTAGGTTTTAAAAACAGTTCACTGCAGCTAATGTTTGATATTTTGGAGGGCATTCACTTTCAAAAACGTTATGAGGAGTCCATAGCTTTTTCTAAGCAACCAGAAAAACTAAAGGGCTTTGTTAGCAGTAATGAAAGGTTGTCCAATGGTGATGTTCAGAGATACTAACAGAGATAAACGTGGTGCTTCTGATTAGCAAGTATGTTTTAGCAGCTCCTTTATGTCAGATATTGTGCAGTTATTTATATTTTTTATAACTAATCCCCACAGCACCTTTGTCAGAGAGGCAGGCATTTTTTTTCCCCCAACTTTAGTCACCGGATCTGAGGTTTACATCATTTTCTTTCTTTTTTTTTAAGATTTTACTTATTTATTTGAGAGAGAGAGAAAGAGAGGGCGAACATGGGCAGTGGGGAGGGACAGAGAGAGGGAGAGGGAGAAGCAGACTCCCCACAGAGCAGGAAGCCTGATGTGGAACTCATCCCACAACCCTGAGGTCATGATCTGAGCTGAAGGCAGACAGACGGTTAACGCACTGAGCACCCAAGAGCCCTATGTACAGCATTTTCTAAAGTAATACAGCTAATAAGTGGTAAAGTCAGACTTAAATTTAAGTTTTCCTGTCTCTAAATCCACCACTCATTCTTATCGTCTAGTTTGGTTTGGTTTAGTTTTGTTTTGTGTTTTGTCTGGTTTTGTTATGCTTCAAGGAGAAATTCCAACTCCTTTCCATGCTTTGAATGAGTAGTAGTCATCCCTACACAGTTGAGATGCAATTTAGAAAAATAAAAGTCAGAATGCCTGGGTGGCTCAATGGGTTAAAGCCTCTGCTTTCAGCTCAGGTCATGATCCCAGAGTCCTGGGATCCAGCCCTGCATCCAGCTCTCTGCTTGGCAGGGAAGCTGCTTCCCCGCCTCTCTCTGCCTGCCTCTCTGCCTACCTGTGATCTCTCTCTGTCAAATAAATAAAATATTTAAAAAAAATAAAAGTTATTAATGAGTGTATTATGACCTTCAGCCAAAGTTTTGAGACTTGAGTGGAGGAATCTAATTTGAAAGCTTAATTTCCCAAGAATTTAACCGTTCTACAATTTTTTACAAAGATATTTTAAAAAGAGCCTAAGCAATCAGTATTTATTTAATTATCCAGTGGTGTTATCTTCCCTTCATCTGATCCTAGATAATTTATTGCATAACCTGTCAGTGTAGACTGCTATAGATGCCACTGTCTTAACATAACCCTATCCCAACCTAAATATAAGATTGACAGAGATTATTTATTTATTTTAAGAATTTATTTATTTATTTATTTCACAGAGAGAGAGAGATCACAAGTAGGCAGAGAGGCAGGCAGAGAGAGAGGGAAGTAGGCTCCCTGCTGAGCAGAAAGCCCGAGGCTGGGCCTGATCCCAAGACCTTGAGAGCAGGACCTGAGTCTAAGGCAGAGGCTTCACCCACTGAGCCACCTAGGCGCCCCGACAGATATGATTTCTGAACTTTTTTCTTTTTCTTCTTTTTCTTTCATTTGAAGTTGGTAAGGTGGAAATGCAGAAGGTGGTGATGAGTGATTAGTCACAATAAGGAAGCGCTTTTGTAACAACTTAAATTTTTTGAGTAAGTTAGGAAGTTTATTTATTTCCATAATTAAAAAGTGCTACTTTTCCTCTTTGTACAAAAGGTTTTAGCAAAAGAGATTAGAAAGAAGATTCAAAGAATCTCCACTTGACCTTTATAGATTCCTGAGTTCTGTAGATTTCCAATGCATTGACTTTAGTAGGTTTAAGAGTGTGGAGTTAAGAAATGTTTAGTCAAGGAGCCTCACCATGATATACCACTCTTTCTTACTTTCGTGAAAATAGCATATTAATTTCAACAGTTAAATGTGTTTTATCGACCGTAAAATATGATAGAGCTTATTAATTTGAACAGTTAAATCTGTCTTATCTACCATAAAATATGATATGTATGTGGTTCACCTACAAGGCTTTTAGGGTGGTAAAACAGTAAATACAACTGAGTTGGTCAATGTGTTTGGCTTTTTAAAAAATCTTTTTCAGTACGCATTGCCTCACCTTAGTGTTGTATAGTCATGTTTATTAAATGTTTGTATAGTAAGTATATTGTAATGATTCTTTTCCATATTAAAGATTTAAATTTTAGGCAAGATTTAATTAGCTGTCCATTTTTTTTCAAGCTTCCAATTGCATTTTGATGAACTTCTTAGATATTCAATTATCATGTGACAGATTTGCATAGAGTCTATTTATACTATATGGGCTAGACCAGACTCACTTGATATTTTTGGGTCTGTATTGATGGTTCCATTTACTACTGTACTAGTGGAAAATGAAATTGTGTAACTGGAGACTGGCAAGATACTTTTGTAGCTTATTAGTTTAGGGTAATTATATGCATGTTCTATTACACATTGAATTGCAACTGAAAGTATTGCATTATACTATTTAGGTGAAGTGGCAACCAAATATAATTAAATTATTATAGTAAACATTGACTTGCAATGAAAATGAACACATTTATTGAAAAACATTTCTATAACATGTAAACAATGTGTTCCCTTTTGATAACTATTGTTTTTCTCTTGTTCCTTTTTTATTTTTTATTTATTTATTTATTTTATAATTTGCTGCTTGCCATTACAGGAAGTAGAGGTTTGTATTCAGCTTCTGTTTTTCACATTTTATTCTAGATTTTATATGAATCTTTACAATTTAATTACTCATATACACTCAATTCACGTTCTTTTCCTCCTCAGGATGATTATTTCCATACTTGGAGTCCGGGAAAGGCCTTCGATCAGGGTAAGAATCTAATTCTTTTAAAATAAAAATCTTTTTTTTTTTAAAGATTTTATTTATTTATTTCACAGAAAGCGGGGAGCTCACAAGTAGGCAGAGAGGCAGGCGGAGAGAGAGGAGGAAGCAGGCTCCCCGCTGAGCAGAGAGCCCAAGGCAGGGCTCGATCCCAGGACCCTGAGATCATGACTTGAGCTGAAGGCAGAGGCTTAACCCACTGAGCCACCCAGGTGCCCCTAAAATAAAAATCTTTACATTAATCACCGTATGTTCAACATTATATTTATTGTCGGTTAGATTCTTAAAATACGAAGTAGGAGAGCATCTTTAGGTAATGGAAAAATTCATACGATAATTAATTTCATTACAGAATAGTGTAGTCAATAAAAAGTGAATTAGATATCATGATTATGTCAGAACATCTTTTATTTTTAGATAAGTAGCTTAGATTACTGATTTGGCCTTCTGAACTTTATCATGCCCATTTTTCTTAGCTGATCCAAATCATTTCTTCCAGTTTTCAGATACACTCAAGTGCATTCAGTAGAACAGAGATTTATTTGTACAAAATTTCGAAACAAATGACTTTGCAGTCTATGTTTCAGTTAATAAAAGCTTTCATTTAAAATAGCACAGCCATTGGGGCAAATAATACATTATATATTAATAGAAAAAAAGGGGAAAAAAAGAATTGAGGTGGAAAATTAAGTACTACTAAAAAATGATAGGTTTTTAATAAGAAATGTGGTAAGATAACGAGGCAAGATATTCTAATACATTACAAACTTAGCTGTGTTAATGTATGCTTTCCATTAAAAAAGTGATTATCCTTCAAAAAATAAAAATAAAAATAAAAAATAAAATAAAATAGCATAGCCTGAAAAAAAAAAAATAGAATAAAATAGCACAGCCTGGTAATTCGACTCAGCTTGGGTCTTAGTAAGACCCAAAAGGGAAAGTCCTATGTAACATGAAGGTTCTCCCACCTTCATACACAGTTTGTACTTCTGGTTGTGTACATAAAAGGAGAAGCAGAAAAGATACGTGGGAAAGGAACACATGCAACGGAAACATCAAGTGCAATGCAATCATAATGATATAAGTAATTAAACAGATTTATTTGCTAAATTCTATAATACTAACACCAAAGACTCTCCCTTTTTAAGTCTGATCCAAAAGAAATTTCTACTTTACATTAACTATAATAACCTTACAAAAGATACTACTTCCTGAAGTGGGACCATTTAAAAACAGAGATCATTTTTAAGAATGAGTTGTAAAGTATTATTAAGAGAATCTTCAGGAATTTTGCTATTTCTCCTAATTTTTTACTTAATATGTGCAATGATTGCTACAACAGCCAATCTCTCTGAGAACCAATTTGGATGGACCTAGTTGGGGACTGTCATCGACGTTGATATTAGCCTTCAGTCTGAAACAGCCATTCACATCCAAGCCCCCTTTAATATTAATTCTTTCTGCTGTACTTCATGTGATTTCACTATGATTATCCAGAGTGTTTATTTGTGGAATCTGCATTTTGTAATTCTTAAAAAAAATACGTTTTATTTCACTAATAATATAAGTCAAATGTACTAAAAGGCAATAAAAAAAAAAAACAATGGCACACAGACTGAGATATATTTGCAAACTTCCTTGGGAAATGAATTTTTATGATGGAATCATAAACCTTGAAAAAATCAGAATTATCTGTGAAATGGATGTTAACACTTAAATTTGCCATACTTGGGGCACCTGGGTGGCTCAGTGGGTTAAAGCCTTTGCCTTCGGCTCAGGTCATGATCTCAGGGTCCTGGGATCAAGCCCCGGCATCAGGCTCTCTGCTCAGCGGGGAGCCTGCTTCCCCCTCTCTCTCTGCCTCTCTGCCTACTTATGATCTCTCTTTCTCTCTGTCAAATAAATAAATAAATAAATAAAATAAAATAAAAAAAAATTTGCCATACTTGGTACATCCAATTACAATGAAGATGGTTTGGGTTTTGTATGTGTGTGTTTGTGTGTGTGTGTGTGTGTGTGTGTGTGTGTGTGTGTGAGAGAGAGAGAGAGAGAGAGAGAGAGAGAGAGAGAGAGAGATAATTTGGTGAACTACAATTTATCTCCCATTAGAAGAATGAAGGAAAAAATGATTGCTATAAGGAGGCTTCTAAACCCTGGTAAGATTGACTTAGTTTAATTTTCAAAGAGGTTTTTAAGTTACTAGTTTGTCAAAAAATATCATATTTATCAGAAAAAGAGAAGCTCATGACATAATAATAACTAATAGTTAGAGTGCCCTATATCCAGTCACTATTCTAAGTATTCAATATATGAGTTCATTTAATCTTTGTAATAACCCTGTCAAATAGATGAAGGAGGTGAAGCACTTAAGAAGCTTAAGCTCCTACTCAAGGTCATGTTCCTGTAAAGTGGCAGAGTCAGGATTTGGATCCAGAAAATCTGACCCCCGATTCCCATTTCCTAACTACTATGTGACGCTATCACTCATATGATAGCATTAAAATGAAATGATGTATTAGTGATATTTTGATGTTTATGTTTTAAAAATAAATGTTTGTGTGAACATTAGAAATAGTACTAGTAGCTGTGTTTCTATATTTTAAATGATATTTTGTAGATTATCAGACCCAAGGTTTTAGTTGCTTGAACATATGTAGTTGATAAACATATATGAGAGAGTTTAGTATTAAAAGCAAAAAAAGGAAAATGGAAAAATGTAGATTGAGATGCACGTATTTGTTTTGGCTTTGAGTCCTATTATTTAACCCACTGGTAGACCATACTGATGAGTGAGAAAAATTATCCTGTTCTTATCTAGCTTTGAATAAGATAGACAGTGTGTATTACTTGAATAGAAGAGGCTTGAGATAAGCTGATTTCTAATGCTTCTTTTTTTTTTTTTAGATTTTATTTATTTATTTGACAGAGAGAGATCACAAGTAGGCAGAGAGGCAGGCAGAGAGAGGGTGGGAAGCAGGCTCCCTGCTGAGCAGAGAGACTGATGCGGGGCTCGATTCCAGGACCCTGAGATCATGACCTGAGCCGAAGGCAGAGGCCTTAACCCACTGAGCCACCCAGGCGTCCCACTTCTTGTTTTTTTATGATGAAAGAATCTTCTGTTAAGTACCATTTTCAAAATCTGATAAAACTTTTGAATATAAAATACTTTATGACTTCTTAGAAATATTTATATTTTTTAATATATTTTCATGCTATATGGACATCCATATCACATATCAGTATACATTGATTTTCTACAGTTTCTTTTTGGGGGATGTTTGCATATTTCTTGAAAAGAATAAAGAAAAAGTGAGCTTAGTTTTACACTTTTTCAGCATTATATTTTTTATGCTGATACTTATACCATTTTTAGCATATACATTTTAAATTATATCTTTCTTTTCTATACAATGGTCCACAAATATGCAGAAATTAAAGTACTGCAATGAAAATAATAATATTTCAGGACAGAAATGGTGCAGTTTCTCATCACCAAACCCTTTCTACGTGTGTGCATAAATGTTCACATGCATACATACATACATAAACATATACATAATTTGCACATGCATAGACACACAAATTTGTAATGTATAAGCTTTCTTCTAAGTAAAACTCAACTGATTGTTCAGATATAGTTTTTCCACCTTGTGGTTTAACTGTGACAAATTTTTCATCCTGTGAGTTTCTTTTCATAAATCAGCGTGTTTCTACATTGTTTTTGTTTTTTGTCTTACCAGTAAAATAGTGAGAGTTTTGGGACAATATAATAGCTTCAAGTAAATTTCAGCAAAACCATTTTGGTGATGGTAAAATCTGCTTTATAATAAAGGAAAGCATACTGATGCCAAAAATAAATTTCTCTTTATTTCTCCACGTAGAATTTCCTGTGTCATTACGTCTGTTCATTAGTGTGGCTAATCATGAGTTGACACACAGAAATTGACTGACAAAGAGTTTTAAGGAGGACATGCATCTTCTTGAATATGACATGAAAATTTAATGTTTATTATGACAAAGTTAAAGGGGAAGTGCATGGATGAACCTAGAGTGGTAGCATGATAAATATTTTAAACAATTTAATAAAGACTTTAAATAAATAGGCTGTAGCTTTAAAAAAATACTTTTATTTTTCTTTTCACTTCATTAACTCCACCTTGGTTTTGGTTATGGAGTAATTTGGGTTTATAATAGATACGTTCCTGAAATTTTTAGCAGGAATTCCTGTCAGTTGTTTACAGAATCTACAGGTACTAAAGTGCTATCTGTACAAGGAATAGCTTTTATTCAAAAATTATTTTTCTCCGTGATATGATATTCAAGTGCCCTGAGATGAAATAGTTGGAAGCTAAATATGTTTTGTATATATTTTCCTAATTTTATTATCCAATCCAGCTGGGAGTTGTTCCACTTGGTATCCACCATGGCAATGCATTGCAATCAATAGACAAATAGTAAAGAAGCTAAATTTAAATAGATGCAGAGGTTTCAGAACAAGTCAATTTCACCTTATTGATGTGTTTCTTCTGCTGAGGTGAATTTCTGAGGTATGGAAAGAAGGGAGAGGATTGTGCCTGTGGCTTAAATCAGGATTCTTCAGCCGTTTCACAGCAAACCAGTCAGGGGCTCTCTTCTTAAATCTGGACATCTGTACAAAGGGCAGCCTGAATTCTTCTGGCTCATTGGTGGCATGTAATTCAACAAAAGTTCCTCAAGAAGTGGTGTGCTAGGAGATCTTTGCTAAACTCGAAATGCTGAGTCTAGGCAGGAGAGATAGACATGCACACTTGTGCACATTTTATTGATAATATTGATACATACATAATTTATTATATTACCACTGCTCTCTCTCTCCATTTTTGCAAGGATTGGTGGGGAGTGAGACAAAGACTGAGTTCTTTGAAAGGCTAGTGGAATGCTAAGTCCTATAGTTATATTGTTTCCTCTTTTTTCAGGACCGGTTTGTAGAGCTTCATTTGATTCCCATAAATTTTCTCATCCTTTGCAAAACATCTCACATACACCAACAGATTCTGACATGTCCCTTTGCAATCAGTCTCTGGCTACAAAGGAAAAGCTGTTGATATATCCTCTGGAGCTTTTATCCCCTTCAATGAACAGAGCTGTTCATTGTATTATGGCTATAATTATTTTTGAAACTGAAAAAGACTAGTGTTTGAGAAAACACACCCCCAACTTACCTTTCCCTTCGTAAACTATATTAGCATACTTTTTAAGGTATAGTACATGTGTATTGCAAAATGGAGGTAGGGCCTCTATCCCAGATGACTTTAATTTTCACTTGTCTACATGAGGACTTTTTTTTCCCATGTTCTTGGATGGTATTTATTGATAGTAGTCTGAAACAATAGATAGATCTGATCCATGCTTCACAATAGGAGCATGGTAGTACCATAATGCTGCTTTGTGTAAGCACTTGGGGCCTTTTGGCATTTTTCTAGTGGAAAAATTGGTATTCTCCGAATTGAAATTCAGTGGGGACAACACGTAAAGATAATTATATGATCATGATATTTTCTAAAAATGCTTTCAATCATGTAAAATGTAAATTCTGAACCATGATTTGATCTGAATCATTATTTGATCTACTCACAAGAATTGATTTAGTATTTTTGTATCATTTTGGATGTGTTACTTGTTAGGTATTCGAGTGCTAATAGCCTTGTTAATTTGCATACTACATTAATTATATCATCCATGGTGGTAACCTTGCCTCATAGAAGCCCTCTAGAAGACCCACAAAAAAATTAATATTCACCCTAGAAATGAACAGTGCATGTTCATTTATTCTGTCAGGTTTAGGATGTAAGAACTACATAGGGCTTATAAGTGAGAAATGTATTTTCTCTTCTTACTCAATTTTGATTTTTTTATACAGGAATGATATTTAACTTGTTTTACTCCCACAACCTAGGAAAATAAATATAAGGATATTCCATAAAATGTAGGAATCAGGAATCTTACATCGCTCTATTCTGTTAGTGCTATTTTCTCCATTGAAAAATAAATACTGCATAATGGTTTGCATTTTTAATTTACAAGATAAAATCAAGATTAATAATGTTTCATTTGGTTCATATCACAGTAGCTTACATGCATGTGTAAGAAGGAAAGTTATAGTCATTTCTTTTCAATGGCCTTATGTTACTAAATTGTGAATCAAATTTAGAGAGCAAGAGATTGATTACATATACTTCAAAGGTGTTCAGATTTTAAGAAATGAGATTCTTACTCAGACTTCGATAACAGAGTAATAAGTATTGTGAAGATTGAAAAAAACAGTAGATATATAGGAAGTCATATTTTTATTTATTTTTTATTTTTTAAAAGATTTTATTTATTCGAGAGATAGCATGCACATTATTTGAGAGAGAGAGAGCACAAGTGGGCAGTGAAGGGAGGGAGATGAGGAGAGGGAGAAGCAGACTCTCAGCTGATCCTGGGACCCTGAGATCATGACCTGAGCCGAAGGCAGATGTTTTAACTGACTGCGCCACCAAGGCACCCCCTATAGGAAGTCATATTTTTAATAGGAAACCTCCGCTGGTTAAAAAGGTGATGTTCATTCCTGCCTTCACATGAAATTTACTAAGCATTCATGTAGAAAGCACAGTGGCTAATCTGGGGTAGATTCTTGGCACTTTGTGTCTTTTTGTGTATGTTTATTTTAATTTTTAAGAGTTAGGAAGGGTGAACAGGGGGAAATCAGAGGGGGAGATGAACCATGAGAGACCGTGGACTCTGAGCAACAAGTTGAGGGTTTTGGAGGGGAGGTGATGGGGGGTTGGGCGAGCCTGGTGGTGGATGAGGAGGGCATGTATTGCATGGAGCACTGGGTGTGGTGCATGAACAATTAATCTTGTAACACTGAAAAAATAAAAGTATTTGGGGAGGCACCTGGGTGGCTCAGGCGTTAAGCGTCTGCCTTCGGCTCAGGTCATGATCCCAGCATCCTGGGATCGAGCCCCGCATCGGGCTCCCTGCTCGGCAGGAAGCCTGCTTCTCCCACTACCATTCCCTCTGCTTGTGTTCCCTCTCTCACTGTGTTTCTCTCTGTCAAATAAATAAAATCTTTAAAAAAAAAAGTATTGGGGGGAAAAAGGATATATATAGCACAAAATTTACTATTTTGACCATTTTTATGTGTACAGGTCAGTGGTATTAATTCACATTTTTGTGAAATTACCACCACTATTTCTCTCCAGAGCCCTTTTTATCATCCTAAACTAAAACATTATACCCAAACTAAAACACTAAACCCAGTTTCCCCTCTTCCCAGTCCTTGGCACACAGCATTCTACCTCCCATCTCTATGAATTTGACTATTCTAAATATATAGGAATCATAGAGAATGTGTCCTTTTGTGACTGACTTATTTCAGCTAGCATTACGACCACTGGGCTCATCCATATTGTGGAATGTCAGAATTCCCTTCTTTTTGAAAGCTAAGTCATATTCTATTGTATGTATACACTACATTTTTTTCCATTCATACATTAATGGTTATGTGGGTTGCTTCCACATTTTGGTTATTGTAAATATTTAACTATGAATATTGGCATACCGATATCTATTTGAATCTCTGCTTTCAATTCTTTTAAATATATACTCATAAATGGAATTGTTGGAACACATAGTAATTCTATGTTTAATTATTTGAGGAACCACCATATCATTCTCGATAGTGGCTGTACCATTTTACATTCCCACCAGCAATATGGAAGAGTTCCAATTTCTCCACATCCTCACAACACTTGTCGTTTTGGGGTGTGTGTGTGTGTGTGTGTGTGTGTGTGTGTGTGTGGTTTTTGCTTGTTTGTTGGTTTTGTGTGTGTGTGTGTGTGTGTGTGTGTGTGTTTTAATAATGTTCATCCTAATGGATGTGAATGTGTTTGTCTTTTAAACTCTAAAATGTATTACTTAATGTAGATTCAGTTGAAAATCACGGAGTATAAGCAATGACTTATCAAAATAATTCTCTTCAGTGATTCTGTTTTGTAGTACAAATAGATTCTTTTGTCAAGATGCCTTTTTTTTTTTGGAAGGCAACCACTAATGTCAGGGAATTTTAAATAACCTAGTCACCTTTTCAGATCTGGTGCCAGAGGCTAGTGCTAAAAAGGTTTGAGAATGGATTGTGGGTATCAAGGAAATCCCCAAAAATAAAATCATTTCCATTGAACAAGTACTTCCTATGTGCCAGGTATTATAAATATAAATATAAATTGCTGTACTAATCTTAAAAGGTAAATATGTTTCTTAACTTTCAGAGGAAACTGAAATTGAGAAGTGTTAATAAAGGTGACAAAGCTAGTAAGTGTTGTAGTTGGGTTTGAAATCTTGTTATTTGTGGATTAGAAGTCCATTTGCTCTTTCATTATGCAATATGGTTTTAGATTTAGCCCATCTGTATGCACATTTTTGGTCTGTGTCTCCACTCAGAGGTACATCTTTTTCATGAGAAGACATGGTAGAAATGACACAGGGGAACACGGGTAGCTAAAAAGTCAACCATCAGGTACACATTGGATCACATTTAGAATTGCTCCAATACCAAGGAAAGGAGGTATTTTTAACTTGTGTTCTCATTTTCAGAATGGAGAAATATAGATTTTTAAACTCAGTTATATAATTGTTATCTAATCAGTACAAGGGTTGTTGCTTTGGGATGTATTTCCATTGTTTGGGAATAACTTAAGCATATCTGTGAGACAAGAATGTATTTCAAAGACATACACAAGCTTCTGAGGGATACATTCTTGGCAGTTACTTTTCACTGAAGTATCCTGGCCACAATTCTCACCGCACTCCTTTATATGAAGATGTGGAAAAGAAATATACGTGTTTTTTAGTGTTGACATTGAAAGAGGCAATTTTGGCTCCACTTTTATAATTAAGGACCTTTTCCCTCTTAACTGTCTCCGATGTCCAGAATTGACTTTCTACTTGGATATACTATCACATCTTTACATAATACTTATTACTTGAAAACTGCTTCTTAAATTAAAGTAAAATCTGTTATTGTGTCCAGTTGTTGCTCCTACATCCTTGATCAAAAGTGAGTAAATTCATCCTTCTACATGAAAATTATGTGAGTATTTAAAAGTAGCTAGTATGGTACTCTTTCTAGAAGATTTTTAATTAATTAATTAATTTTAAAAGTAATGAAGGATTTTGATTAGAATTTTGAAATAGATTAGTAATTTTGCTACTTATATTTTTTTTCTCTCCTCTTAGCATATTTCTTGATAATTCTACCGGGTTCTCCTCTTCTGTGTTCTAATGTTGCATTGAGATAGCTAAAATAAATGTTTGATAGTCAGGATAGTTGAGTGGGCATTTGATTGGATCATCTAGACATGAGTTTAAATCACAATTATGGCAATAAAGGCTATATTATCTTATGCAAGTCATTTAATCATTCTAGAGTTGTTTCTTTTCAATAAAATGAGTAGATTCCTAATTTACAAAGTTGTGAAACTAAATAAAAATGTAAAACCTATGCATACAATAATATTTGAAATGTTCAGTAATTATTTTTCCTCTCACATTTCTTCTGAAGACAAGTAGTAATCTTTCACTACTTTTATGCATTTGAAACCAATGTTTTTGTCCTGCCATAACAAATTGTTCCTTCTATACAATATTTCAATAATCAAAGTGGCCATGTAAATTATTGGACTTAATACTCTTAAACAATAGTTACTTTGAGAGATTTACTGAAAAATTATCTTCCTTGACACATTTGAAGTAATTTGAAATTTTTAAGACTTTGGGTTAAACATAATGTTACTTTATTATATTAAATAACATACATTACAATTTTGTAATTAATACAATGAAATATCTTTGGCTTTTAAGTAACATATATGTTATGGTAAAAAAGAATACCATAGGTATTCTTTTTTTAAGGAGTCAATAAGTCGTTTTATTTTTTCAGCTTTTCCAGTTGTTAACATAAAACTCAATTTTATACAATTTAAAAAATAGACTTTTTAAAAGAATTATCAGAAATTCTCCCCTGATTTATTACTTTTATTTTTAAGTCTATTTATTTATTTATTTACTATTTTTTAAGATTTTATCTTATTTTTTCAGTGTTCCAAGATTCATTGTTCATTCACCACACCCAACAATAAGGATATCACTACAGCTCTTTTTAATTGACTCTCTTTGTCAGAGCCATTTTAAATTGATAGAAAAATTGAGCAGAAGGTACAGAGATTCCCACACACATATACGACCTCCCTAATTATCAACATCTTCCACCAGAATGATGAGCCTACATAGATAGACACCTATATAAAAATAGATGATACACATTTTTATCACCCAGTGTCCCTTGTTTACATCATAGTTCACTCTTGATGTTATTATACAGTCTATAGGTTTGGGCAAATGTATAAAAACATGAGTCTATCATTATGAGATCATACAGAGTACATTTACTGCCTTGTCTATTCATCCCTCCCTTCCCCAAACCCCTGATAATCACTGATATTTTTATTGTCCCTATAGTTTTGCCTGATCCAGGATGTTATATACTTGGAATCATGCAATGTGTAGCCTTTTCAGACTGACTACATTCACTTCCAGTATGCATTTAAATTTCCTCCATTTATTTCCACGTATCAATAACTGATTTCATTTTAGCATTGAATAATATTCCATTATCTGGATGTACCACAGTTTATTTATTCATGCACCTACTGAAAGACTTCTTGGTTTTTCTTAAGTTTTGGCAATTATGAATAAAGCTGCTCTAAACAACCGTGTGCAGGATTTTGTGTGTGTGTGTATGTGTGTGTGTGTGTGTGTGTGTGTGTGGTGGGTACATAAGTTTTCAACTCAATTGGATAAATACCAAGAAGTGTGATTGCTGAAACATATGGTAAGAGTATGTTTATTTATGTAAGAAACCACCAAAATGTCTTCCAAAGTGGCTGTACCATTTTACATTCCCTCTGGCAGTAAATGAGAATTCCTGTTGCTCCACATCCTCACACCATTTATGTGCATAATTTATTTGCCCCTTAGGTATTTCAGTCTGTAACCCTTTCACAGCATCTGGAAATAAATGATCAATTATTTTTCTATTTTATCTAGAAAATCTGTGTACATGTTCAGAACCAGTTGATTACTTTGTATTATAGGATAGCCTAAATCTTTTTAACCTTAGGAATTTATT
>CM053604.1:120472420-120524773 GCA_028646535.1 Procyon lotor
AAAAAAAAAAAAAAGACCTTACTACTAAGTTATTTTTCTATAATATGAGGGATTGTAGCAGAAGTCCTTAAATTCTAAATCCATGCTTCATTTGTAAGCCCATATAATAGCTACATTCATCTAATGATCCATCTAGAACCACATAAGAAATTAGATAAAAAGCTGAGCATGTAAATCTAAAGACATTATTATATTAAGCAGTTTTTCAGAAAGTGCTTACAAAATAATTTGTTCATCATTGAATGTTATTCACTCAACTGATACATAAGCATGAGTCAGCTACACTGAAAGAAGAGAGAAATGATAAAGGATGCATATATAAATTTGTTTCTAAATATGGCTTAAATTTCTGTACATTAAATAATTCTAGTAGAAAGAACAGAAAGTAACTCCAGAAAAATTATGAATTAAAAATTATTGCCACTCTGCAGGTTAATGACATTTGTATAGAATAGAGAGACATTTGAGTCAAGAAAGAAAACAAGTTACATAATAGTTAATCATTAATTTCTTGATATATTTCTAATGTATAAATAATAATGTATAAAATAACTTTTATTTCTCTTTAAATGTGAAAAGGAAGGGGCACCTGAGTGGCTCAGTGGGTTAAAGCCTCTGCCTTCGGCTCAGGTCATGATCTCAGGGTCCTGGGATGGAGCCCCGCATCAGGCTCTCTGCCCAGCAGGGAGCCTGCTTCCCTCCCCCCACCCCCTGCCTCTCTGCCTACTTGTGATCTCTCTCTCTCTGTCATATAAATAAATAAAATCTTTAAAAAAAAAATAAATGTGAAAATGGAGACTATGATCATAAGGATTTTCAAAATAAAACAATCAAATTAAAAGTCTTCTTTATACAATCAGCAATGACGTATTTTCACAGGCATGTTTTTTGTGAAACTTTAAGTAATTCTAAAAACTTTCATTGAACAAATTTATTTCAATTAAATGTTTAAAGGCAATTCACTGTGGACTTTGAGAAACAAACTGAGGGTTCTGGAAGGGAGGGGAGTGGGGGGGACAGGTGAGCCTGGTGGTGGGTATTAAGGAGGGCACATATTATTACATGGAGCACAGGGTGTGATGCATAATCAATGAATCTTGGAACACTGAAGAAAAGGGGAAAAAAAAAAAGAAAAGAAGCAATTCACCAACAGACACCTGAGAAGGTACTCTACTTCACTAACCATCAAGGAAATGCAAATCAAAATCACAGTAAGTTATCACCTTGCACCTGTCAGAATGACTAAAATCAAAAAGACAAGAAATGACAAATGTTGGTGAAAATGTGGAGAAAAAGGAACCTTTGTACAGTGTTGGTGGGAATGTAAATTGGTGCATCTACTGTGAAAAACAATATGAAATCTCTTCAATATTAAAAAATAGAAATACTATATATCCCAGCAATCCCACATTTAAGTGTTTACCCAAACAAACAAAAAAATACACTAATTTGAAAAAATATATATATAGACTCCTATGTCTACTGCACTATTATTTATAATAGCCAAAATACGGAAGCAACCCAAGTGTACATTGACAGATGAATGAATAAAGAAGATGTAACATACATCTATGGCATATATATATGCCATAACTAATAAAATATTATTTTGGCCATAAAAAGGATGAGATTTTGCCATTTGCAACAACAAGGATGGACCTAAAAGTTATTATATTACGTGAACTAAGTCAGGAAAGGATAAATATCATATGATTTCACTTATATGTGGTTTCTGAAAAACAAAACAAATAAACAAAGAAGCAAAGAGAGAAGAAAAAACAGACTCTTAAATACAAAGAACAAACTGTGGTGATTGCTAAAGGGGAAGGGGTGGGGGACAGGTGAAATAGATAAAGAAGATTAAGAAGTAAAAACTTGGTGTTATAAGTTATAGAGATGAAAAGTACAGCATAGGAAAATACAGATAATAATATTGTAATAACATTGTACAGGACAGATGGTGACTATACTTATTGTGGTGAGCCCTAAGTAATAGAATTGTTAAATAAATATGCTATATTCCTGAAACTAACATAACACTGTATGTTAATTATACTTCAATTTAAAAAAAAGACAATTGAAGTAACATACCGTTATTCCTTATATCCATCATATTTCAGATAGTTATTCCAAGTTAGTTGTGGTAACTTACATTACACTAACCAATTTTTGTTAGGAAAAGTCATGTGCTCCAGTTGTGGCCATGTGAACCAATTTTGTGCTAGGGTTTTCTGGGACAACTTTCTCATTCTTACCAAGAGAAACAGAAATAGATAGCCCTTCACACTCCCCTAGTCATCTTCATATCTTGGTATGATACTTGGACATGTCTGCAATCATGATATATACCAGTCTAAAAAGTTGCCGCACAGAATAGCAGAATATAGTAGATAGAATCTGGGTTCTCAAACATATACTGAGCTGAATGAACCAGATGGAACCATTTTTCCTATGATTTCTTTATATGAGCTGATGAGTCAGTTTACTTCGAATTTGAGTTCTTTTCAGTTGCTTGCAGCACAAAGCAGCCCTGGATAATACTGGATGCATGTATATGTTCCAATAAATTCACTGAAGACAATAAAGCTTCCAGAACATTGTTGGTGACAAATGTAAATATTCTGGAAGATTAATTTTATTAAAAAATGTTATATACATTTATCTTAATAAAATAGTTTATATCTAACTAGTCTTATGCATACAGCTTGATTGCACTTAAAATAATGCATAGCAAATCATTTATTCTTCTTCAAATAGATTCTTTTTTTAACCTATTAATGTATAGCTATAACTTACAGAGAACTGATAATACTTCAACTTACTCAAAATACATAGGTACAGTTTTCTACACTAAATTATAATGTAATATTAAGAAATATTAATTGACCACATTTACGATATAAGCTGATTTTGCTAATATGCACTCTCTGCTCCTCTTCTACATCAGTAAATAATAAATTATACTGTTTCAATTTTTAATCAGAATCAAAATCACTTTAGCTTCTTATTCTATCACAGCAACTACAAAATCCAAAAGTTTAGGGCTTATAACGCACTAAGTGAATCAACTTTTTCCCTTCAGTATAATAATATGGTGAGGACCTATGACAAAGGGGTAAATAGCTGTAAGTCTGGAACCAGACTTCTGAGTTAGAATTTGAGCTCTGCCTTATACTAGATCTGTGAAGTAGGGCAAATTAGCTGAACACTCTGTGTTTCAGCTCCCTCTTTTGCAAATGGGCTATTAATAGCCTTTATCTCTAATAGATGTTCTGAGGTTGAAGTGAGATAAAACATGTAAAGTGCACTTGATCTGTAACACATCCTTTTAAGTGTTAGATGCTTTTGCTTTCATTAGTATTATTACCTAAGTCAATTCATGCCTTTATTTTTATGTTTTTAAACCTTAAGATTCAACTTTTTATGAGCCTAAAAGTTTTTAAGATTGAAAATCATTTTTTAGTTCTGTGATGTATGTAATTTTCCTCCCCAAACCCCACAAGTAATACAGTAGATACAATGTTTTCAAGTTGTAAGTCCCAAATTTGGGAAAACCAGAAGAGGAAACATAATGACAAAACCTTGTGAGGGGGCGCCTGGGTGGCTCAGTCATTAAGCATCTGCCTTCAGCTCAGGTCATGATCCTGGGGTCCTGGGATCAAGCCCCACATCAGGCTCCCTGCTTGGCAGGAAGCCTGCTTCTCCCTCTCCCATTCCCCTTGCTTGAGTTTCCTCTCTCGCTGTATCTCTCTCTGTCAAATAAATAGATAAAATCTAAAATACAAAAACAAACGAAAAACAAAAACAAAAACCTTATGAGCTAGGAAGCAGACAGATGGAGGCCATATTGAAATCCATGACAGGAAAGCTAAGACCAAACTGACATAGATTGTAGAATCTACAAAAGCTCAGTAATCAGTAGCACTAGGCATATTTGGAACTTGAGATAAAGGGAGTTGTTAAACTGAAGATGATTGAGTTAAACATGTTTGAGAACAATTCAATTTCTAAGGTTATTGCTATTCTCCCAACTCTGGAAAAGATATTAAGTTTTAGTCACTGAAGAGGGTTAAACAAAGGATCTGTGTATAGGGAGTGAGAAGAGATATCAGGCACAGTTGAGAGAGTTTGTATCATAACAAAACTAAAGCCAGGTTAGTTATCTTATATGAATACAGATCTCTTTTGACTTATGATGGGATTAGATTCTAATACACCCATAGGTTGAAAATATTCTAAGTCGAAGGGAGGGGTGTATGAGGGGAAACCAGAGGGGGAAATGAACCATGAGAGACTGTGGACTCTGAGCAACAAACTGAGGTTTTGGAGGGGAGGGGGTGGGGGTTGGGTGAGCCTGGTGGTGGGTATTGGGAGGGCACGTATTACATGGAGCACTGGGTGTGGTGCATGAACAATAAATCTTGTAACACTGAAAAAATAAAAAACATATTTGGGGGGAAAAAAAGGAAAAAAAAAAAAAAGAAAATATTGTAAGTCCAAAATGCTATACATATAAACTACCAAACATCACAGTTTAGCCTAGCCTAAAGATGCTCAGAAGACACTTTAGCCAACAGTTGGGCAGTCATCTAAAACAAAACCCATTTTATAATAAAGTGTTGAATAGCTCATGTAATTTATTGAATACTGAACTGAAAGTGAAAACAGAATGTTTGTATGAGTACAGAATGGTTGTAAGTATATTGGAAAAGATCTAACATTCTTAGGGAGAAAAAATTTATTAGCTTATTTGCAAAGGACGACTTAAAATAACTTTGGCTTTCTCAAACAGCCACACTGGAAGGAAGATGTCGATGAAATAACTCCGATTTTCTGAATGGAAATTATTTCCAAACTAGAATTTTTTACCCAGCCAAGCTATCAACCAAGTATGTGAGAAATATTACATCCTTTCAGAGAAACAAAGTCTCAAAATTTTGCTTTTAATACATTCTTTCACAGGAAGTTACTGGAAGAGGCCCCCAAGCAATACAAGAAAAATAAAAGGCAGCCACAAGATAAAGAAAACTAAAAATTCACCAAGAGAGAGGTCAAGACAATCTCCAAAATGGTAATAAAATGAGAACCGAGGGTGCCAACTATTCATCAGGCATAACAGGTTAACCCATTAACTTAATCAATGGGCTTGCCATCACCATGCTTTTAACATAATAAAAGTACTGGAAGCTATTCTTTCCCATAGTAAGTGAGTAAATTAGGAAAGATCAAGACATGAGAAAAAAAAAATCAGCAACAGAAAGAAGCAAAAGAATTCTAATATGCTAATAAAAAATGTCCCAGAATGCCATCTATTAGCAGGACTCAGAAAGAAAAAAAAAGATTTTTTTAGGAGAGATGTTTTGAAGAAAAGAATGGAGTTGACAGATTATTTTATGTGATTGGCTTTGATAAAAACTGTACAAGATTTATGGGATGGGAGGGTGTAGGGAACATTAGCAATAGATGCAAAGAAAACCAAGCAAATGAAAAGGAATTACCTAATTTTAATTTTAGGGGGAAAGTGAGAATGAAAAATGATCACAGCATACAACAGTACTCAGATATGAAGAGTAGGAGCACAAGAATTATAACATAAACCTATTTTAATAAAAATTTTGACTGAATATTTTGGAGGATGGAGCATGACAGCAAATATGTAGATTATGCAAAACAATCAAATCCTCATTTATAACAACAGAGAGTCAATACATAATATCACAAACTGGTGAATCAAGAGTTACCTGTTTTCACATTTATTTAGAAATACAGATGTGTGTAAACACCAGAATAATGGTTTTTGTAATGTAATGTAATGTAAACACCAGAATAATGGTTGTATCAGGGAGAAGCAATACATTTTGTTATGTACCTTGAGCATATTTCAGTCTTTAAAACTCTGTGCTTGTGTTATTTTAATAAGTTAACAAATAATGCATACAAATAAAACACTAAATTAGTTGTGTCCAATAGACCAAGCATCTCTCCCAATTTTTTGCAGAATCACAGGCAAACTGAGCAAGCTGCCAAATATACCTTTATCCTGCAGACATCTCCATGTAATTTCTAAGTAGAAAGATTATAGATTGTGAATTCAGAGAGACAGGGGTTTGGATCTCACTTTCTGAATTTCTGATATTTTTTCTGTCTCCTAGTGTGATTATATTACTTGTTAGGAATCAAGTGATAGAAAAGTTAAACCCTCAACACATATCTGGCATATAGTAATGGTCATTATTTCGAGTTCCCTCCCATCCTCAACAACACAATGTAGGCAGGCAGTAGGTAAGAAGCCACTACTATATTTTATTGTTTGAAATATAACTTTAGCTTCACCAAGTTAGGGTGTACGAAATAATTGTGACCTACAATTGCCAGATACCATCGTTTACATTTTATCATCTCTGAAATTGGGCTGGTTTGAGATCTTGTATACCATGAAATATGGTAATGCAAAAAAAAATCTAAAACATCAGTTTTCACACTGGAACATACCATGAGCTCAAGCACGACAACCAAAAGAGCAAAACTTTTTCAATGTAAAATAGTCCAAATAGTAAAAATAAGACCTTAGTTTATGTGCATAATTCCTTTCATAAGAGATTGGTATTTAACCAACACAATGATAGGTCTGGCAAAGGTAGGGAGGTGGTATGTGAGAGTTAATATGAGGCCAGCCAGATGGGTAAGTTAGTCACTGAAGATATTTTTTCAGCAAATCACTCATTTAATAATTTTGAGCATGTGTCATACTCCAGGTACTGTGGAGAGTGCAAATATGCACCTCAGAACATTACTTGCTACTCACTTGCTTCACAGTTTTGTTTTAAGCCTTCCCTTCCTCCTGTTTTTATCTCTTCCTCTTCTCGCAGTGATATCTACAATAGCCTCAATTTAGAAAACTGTGGAACTGCCGCTAATAGTGTCTATCTTTTCCTATTAATAAGCTGCTAAAGAGCACCCTAACAATTACCTTTGTGCTTTAATAGAAATAGCTACTCAACTAGACTAAAAATACCCTTTACGTTACAATACACAGTCAATTACCAAAACACAGGAAACATGTTCTGTGAAATTATGTGCTAACATTTTCAAATAATTCCAAATGCTTAATGTCTACTGAAAAAATATATCTAACTGCTCAATAGGGCTTACATTTCATACATGCATTTGCTTACTCTACAAATATTTAAAAGTCTACAATTGGCCAGACAAATGTTCTAGGTCTTGGCTATAACAAAGAAGCATAAGATATGAAAGTGGGGGAAAGAGAATATTAGTACACAGTGTCAGTGATGATCGTTGATAAACTATATGAAAAAAAAAGAAGGGAACAGAGATGAGAAAAAAGTAGGAGGTTATAATATTAAACACAATGGTCAGAGAAAGTCTTCTTGAAAGAAATATGAGGAAGCTAGCCATGCAGATATCTACGGAAAAAGAAACTTGGAGGGGGCCATCTAGACAGATCAGTCGGTTAAGTGTCTGCTTTGGCTCAGGTCATGATCTCAGTGTCCTGGGGTGGAACCCTTGGTGGAGCCTCTCACCGAGACCCTCGAGGATCCCAGGCTGGAGTCCCCAGGTCCCAAGTTGAGCCGCTCATGGAGCTGTCCTCCAGCTCAGGGTAGGAAGCCACACACAGCAGGGAGTCTGTTTCTCCCTCTTCGTCTGCCCCTCCCCCCACTCATGTGTGCTCTCTCTCTCTTTCTCTCTCTCTCAAATAAATAAATAAAATCTTTAAAAAAAAGAGAGAATCTTCGGGAAAGGGCAAAATAAGTACAAGGAAACTGCTCTGGCAGCAACACTGACATGCTTGAGAACAGGACTCTGGAGCAGAAAGGAGATGAAACTGAAGAGAGAGGAGGTCAGGATTCACAGAGGGCAGAGTTATCAAGCATACTAAAGACCCTCAGTGAAGCAAGGAATCATTGCAGGGTTTTGAACAAAACATTAATATAAGTTCCTTTAAATTTCAAAAACATCAAATTGCTGTTGAGAAAAAAATTGCTCGGCAACAAATTGTGAGATACTGAATTAATCCACGTGATAGCTGATAACATAGCCAGGTGGTGGGGGGGGTAGTGGCAGAGCTGCAGCGAAACTGATGAATTTTGCTTTTCTTTGGAGGTACGTCCAACACGACTTCCTGATAGATGGAATGCTCTATAATGAAGAAAGAAAGGAGTCAAAGATGAGTCCAAGCTTGCTTGTTTGTTTTATTGAAGTGAATCAAAGAACAAGGTTGTCATTTCCTGACATGGGGAAGCCTGGAAGAAGTAGACGGGTGCGGTGGGAAGAGCAGGATTCCCGCTTTGGACATAGTAATTCTGAGATGCCTGCTATGTAATCCGGGGGGAGGAATCATTAAGCTATTAGATACAGGAGTTAGTAGTAAGATCTGAAGACATAAATGTGGGAAGCACGTAAACGCTTTTGAAAAGTCATGGCACTTGATAAGATCACCAAGGGAAGATGTGAAAAGAGAAGAGATGTGAGGAGGGAGTTTGTGCCTTACTCTGATGTTTAAAGGTCAAGGAAAAGAAGAAATCAGGAAAGGGATCTGAGTGGAGATGCCAATGTGGGATGAGGACAATCAAGAGTGTGGTTTCCTAGAAGTCAAGGGAACAAAGGTGTTTTTAAGCGGGAAGCAAGATCAACTGGTAAATGCAGCAGCAAGAGCCATATACTAAGGTCCTAACAATGACCACTGCAACCTGAAGGTCACGGTGATCTTGAAAAGAACAACTGCTGTGCAATTGTGGATGCAAACCCCTCATTTCCCTATTTCCTTACTCTCAGCAGTGGTCTGAAGGTTCCCAAACAGTGATTTCACCCTCAAGAGGACATCTGGCAATATCTGGAGACAGTCCTAATTGTCCCCGCTTGGGCAGGGGCGTTGGTACTAACACCAGAGGCACTGCCGAATGTCCTAAAATGCACTGAACAAGCTCCTCACAACAAAGAAACTATTGACCAGATACGTCAACAGTGATGAAACTGAAAAACCCTCTTCTACAGGAATCTTCTATCATTACCTGGTCCTTCAGAGACAGAGTAACGCTCAGGGTTTACAAACGAGGCATCCTAAATTTAAGTATTACGAAGCAATAAACCCACTTGACTTTAACCGGTCCCTTTAAGGTACTACTCTACTACCTCCCACCTGTTTTATCATTAGAATGAGGACTCTAGACTAGATTATCTTCTCCATGGAAGTAACTGAATCTCTGACTATAGTCCCGGTACCCTGATGTCTCTCTACGCCCCCTATAAATACGGCACTGGCGTGCAGTCTCATACAGACCCCTGTACGTGTACACACGAAGCAAGAACATCTAGGGATATGTGTGTTTTTTTGTTTCAGATTTTGAAATCACTTAGTAAATTGTATTTTCCTTTGAATATTGTGTTTTCTTCAAAACCAGACTGAATAATTTCATAACGTTGTTTATGCATATTAAAAATCATTTGCGAGACAAAGCAAATAAGGCAAATGTATTTGTTCTGAAAAGTTAAAAAAATGTAGAACAGCATTTAAGAAACAAAGGACACCTAAAAATAATTAAAATATGCTATGTAACAGTTCCAAATAAACATTTTATTTCACTTTGAAGACAGGATTAATTTAATTTGAATACTTCTTTTGAATATGTATTTTATAAAAAGGAATATCTGGATATGCCTTTTTCGATTCACTAAGCATTAAAAATGCATATTGAAAATTAAATCAAAAAGAACTCTAGGCCATACGACTGTGAGAGCAGTGACTGCTTTCGGTCTAGAAGATATTGGAAAGCAATTACAATTGCATATCATTCAGTTCTTGCATTAATTCTCTCGTCATTCTTTCTTCTCTACAACAAATATTTATCATCTAAGATCAACTTTTTTCCTAAGTACTGAGTACACAACAGAAAATAAGTTAGGCATGATCTTTGCCCTCATGCTGAATATACTTACTCACTTTTTTATTATTTTTTTCTCAGTAAACCCTATTTGCTATAGAGAACCATCCTTCTTGTTAAAAACTGTTCAGTTGCACACAATTAAACATTCCTGTGACATCTTCACAAGGGGCCTATCTGTCAAAAGAAGCATGTTAATGGACTATGATTAATTATTATGTTTTGAAGAAAAAAATATAGATTCTTCTATTCAATGGCATTGCTCATTAAAGCAGAATTTTCAATAGCTAATTTATACACTAACATTTTCAAGTTAAGTGGAAATGCTAAACGTTTATTAGGTCTATTAGTGTTTATTCATGAACATATGGCTGCTACCATTATGGGACACATATTGTTTTTTTGGGGGTGGGGAGTCAAAAAAACTACATGTGTAGAGACAGCATTATTGTAAAATGCTAACCAAACATTAAATATTATTAGTAGTAAAGTATGAGCTCCTTAATTATAGGGAACATTCCACATTTAGCTATAGGTATAGGTGTAGATATAAATATGCCAAAAGCTTGAGTTCTGCTATCAGAAAGATCTGGATTTGAATTGGAGCTTGGCCACTTTCTTGTTTTGTGACTTTGGGCAGCTTCCTCGCCTTCTCCAAATTCAGGTGTTTCATTTAAATGGCTGTAATGAGGATTAAGTGGGATCCAGGCAAAGTGTCTCATAGACAATAACAGCTCAATAAACATTAGCTCAATTGTTCTCTTAATTATTATCAATTTTCTCTCTCAAGAGACATCTATGAAGTAGATGTTCCATAACGGTTCAAAGTAGTGCACGAGTGAGGCTTTTGTTCTGTTTTCCCAGACCATTTAAGCCCTGAAATCACGTCCTTGAATTTGGGAATAAGGAATTTATTAAAAGTTTTTAGAGAGAAATGTTAGAAGAGTGATTAGTTTGAAAGCCAGGTTTTAGGCTATGATAATCTTATCGAATGATTTTTAAAATATACAAATGAGCACAATTCAAATTTTAGAAGAGCTTGGCAGAAAAATTATTGAGGGAATGGGTGGCATTTAGGTGGCAGAGAAGTAGATGCAGATTCTAAAAAAGAAATTTCATGCACCACCAGGAATGATGGAAAGAGGAGAAGGTGGAATTAAAAGTGACTGGTGTAAGAGATATTCTGAAGACAGTGGAATGGGTGGGACACAGAGCCAAAGGTTGATCTGTCTGACAGGAGCAAACTGGCTTTGATGCTACTGAAAAGGATAAACAGAGAAGGTAGGAAAAGAGAACACAGATTCTTGCGGTGGCAACAAATGAATATAGTCTTGCATATGTAACAAGAAACCAGTATTTTATATTATTAAAAATGTAAAGATTTTACATTTGGTCCACCAAGTGAGAGAGTAAGACTGTCCGGCAACCCATCTGATTTTGTCAGAGTACAAATATGGACTTTGTGCTCCCAGAGGTAGTATTTTCCCAAGTGTGGTCTTCATGATGGGTAGTTAGTGGCCAATGCTAGTGCATTCATTATGTCAAGAAAAGTAAAAGAGAAACAATGACTTCAAGGAATCCAGAGTCATCAACATGGATATCAAATTACCAACTGAGGGTGATAAGAACGCCATTTATTTTAAGAGTACCCTTCTGAGAGTAAAAAATTCAAAGGAACTGAATGCCTTGTGTTATCTTTTCATCTGAAGCAGGTGAAGATATCACTGAGCCCATCACCTGGTAAATCATGATCTATTAGACTAAGATGCTTACTGTGGTTGTTCCCAAATCATGCTGCATATTAGAATCATCTGGAGATATTAAAAAAAAAGAAAAAAGAAAAAAGAAAAAAGAAAAAAGATTCTCAATGCCCAGACCACATCCACAGTGAGTTAAATCAGGATCTCTGCAGTGGGTTCCAGATATTAATTTTTGGAGTCCGCTCCAGTAGATTACAATATGTTGCCAAGTTTGAGACTCGGTGCTTTCTGCTACATTGAAAAAGTCTGAGGCCAAGGTTTTGCACAGTCCTCTGACTTTGGACAAGACTGTGCAGGCTAGAGTGAGCCATAGGCAATAGCAAGAAAGCCTGCCATGCCCCAGGTTGCCCGGGCTAGCTTTTGATTATAGAGCAAGCTTTCTTCCACATTCTTAGTTTTTTGGTCATAAAGGAATAAAGAGAAAAACATAGGGGGGAGTTAAAGAGGGTGAAACCAGTTCTTAAATATCTTTCCTCTGGAGTTGAAAATATTGTCATATTCAATAGTACTATAGATCCGGGGCTGGGCTGTGTTAGTAAACCACCCACAGATAATAACTTCAATTAAAATTAGTAGCAGGGGGCTCACTCTGCCTTCGGCTCAGGTCATGATCCCAGGGTCCTGAGATCAAGCCCCGCATCAGGCTCTCTGCTCAGCAAGGAGCTTGCTTCCCTCTCTCTCTGCCTACTTGTGATCTCTCTCTGGCGAATAAATAAATAAAATCTTTAAAAAAAATTAGTAGCAGGGTAGCTTCCAACTTTGGTAGCAGAGAGGGCCCTATTAATAATTCTTTTTTTTTTTTCATAGAAAACACAATAATCGGATTCTCTAATTTTTACTTAGAACTTAAAATATGACACATAATGGAGTGCCAAGTACATATCAATAAAGAGGAGCAATACAATTTAAGGAATGTGAGCTCAGGTATTTCGAGATAAGAATACAAATATTTTACATCATTGTAAAATATGGACCTATATATCCTAAAGTATCCATTAGTTGTGGGACATCCATAAATAATTTCGCAACTTGAGCTATCAAGCTAAAGTATGTTATTAATATAAATGTTCCAGAAAGCTGCTTGTGGCACATTTGCTAGATAAGTATACATTTTAGTGTATATAAGTCATATTAGCCATGAAGAGAGACTACCAAAATGATAAGCGTTAGTGACATTATAGGAGAATATAGCCAATGCTAATATTTTATATATATGACAATGAACCGTGGAGTAACTTTTCAATGTATTGGATACGGGAAGTATGATAATCAGGCCTGGTGAATGGAATCATTCAAGGCTCATTTCCCTGACAGTTCAGTAGCAGCCATTGGACACATCTGTGTGATAAAACCATCACTTAAACACTTTAAAATCATCTAAATTTGGACTAAACTGAAATCCAAACTTCTTTAATAATCATTGTACACTTTGATTCAAACCATGTAATCATGAGCAGTTGTTGAAAGTTGAGAACAGAATTTCCACGTTGAGAGAATAAATTCTGTTTTCAAGAAGTAGAAACATTCCAATGTAACAATTAAATGAAGCATCGCATACTTCAAAATGCTACAGTGACCAGAGTTTCAGGGTATTTTGTACCTTAATATATTGACCAGGGTATGCTTTTCAAAATATGTTCTAAGTATATTGAGACAAAAATTCAATTTTCTGGTAAAGGCAGGTTTTATTATTTATCATTTCGCTTGCATAAACTAAAATAAGCTCATCTATCTGGACATTATAACAATTATCCAAAGGAAAAAAAAATCGCATCAAACCCTGATTAATAACGGTAATAGGCACTGTGCTAAACTCCTTAAACTACATTCTCAATAGATTTAATTTTATTCTCCCATCACACCTTGAGAGATATTATAATCCCCATTCTACAGTTGATGAGACTGATGTTCAGTTAGGTCTGATAATTTCTCTAAGGTTACTAACTCATACACAGTATGTGACTAGGTTTAGACTGACTCACAGATCATCTATCCGACTTCTAAACCAAGGGTCTGTCCATTACATGAGGCTATCTTCTCACAATTCACTTAGCAACCCTCTAAAAATGTCAAAATAAATGGAGTAGCCATGGGACAGAAACTGGAACAACTTTTGGCATCAATTTGAGACATTTCTGCTTAGGAAAGTGTTAGATTATGTATATAAAAGAGGATTGCTTTATAGCCTTTGCTGTCTCACATGTAACTATTTGAGGTCAAATTCAAATTAATTAAAATAAAATAAAAATTTAAAAATGAAGCTCCTCCGCCACACTAGTGACATTCCAGTGCTCAATAACCATGCATTGCTAGCTGCTACAGTATTGGAGAGTGCCGATACAAAATATTCTCATCACTGCAGAAAGTTTTGGTGGACAGCATTATATACCATTATCATAAAAATATTAGCATCAGGAAATATAATGTGAAATTTGACTTTGTGACTCTAAATTTTAGCAACAATTTTCCTAACATGTTTAATGTCTATAACACAGTCACTGAAGTCATCAACTTATAGAATTTACCTGCTGGGGTGCTGGAAAACAACATCAGTATATCTGGGTTTCAGGGAAAATCTAGAACCAGTGTTTTAATAACTGTCAGAACTCTTGTCTCTATATTTCTCATCTTTGCTTTCATTCTCACTTTCTTCCCCTATCCCCCAATGCCAGTGTTATTTTCTCTGGTAAGAACCACATATAATAATATATCAAATTTAGGGTTTTCTTTTATGATTTGAAAACCGTTATTCCAATACAATTATTTTTCTTCATAATCCCAAGTATTTTACTATATGCATTTCACTAAAGTGATCATTGTGACAAAAAAAATTATGAACAGGTGTATCTAGGAAAAGACTAAAATTATATTCTCTCTGACTTCAACTCCATAATTCCACCCCCCGAAAAGTTTGAGCAGCCCAAATGGGTCAGGTGCTTATGAACACACAAATGCTCCACCAAAATCATATATGTGAAATGAATCTGGTGTAGCAATAAGAAAAGGAGGGGTTTTGTTCCAACATGAGAGAGTTAGAGGAAAGAAAAAATAATAGTTATCTACCATGCTAAAAGAGTATTTGAGTTCTCAATTTATATGCAGCTTTCATAGAATTAAGCAACTGAGCAAAAGAAACAAATTACCTCAATAGAGGGGGGGAATAAAAAAAATCCCTCAAGGTTCATTTTTAGCACTACAATCCTGCCATGACCTCTTCAAAAATTGTCTCTGCCTATGATTACGAGGCATTCAACAAAAATTGAAAATTTCTCTCATTCCTGTGTCTTTTCAATAAATCAATCTTCATCATGTTCTAAAACTGCTGCAGATTTTGAGAACATCTCTATAGTATACCATTTTTATTGGAGTCAATGATTGAGAAAAAAGCCCTGCAGAATAGTAGCCCCGAAATCTGAGATGAACCTTAGGTGAAATTACTAGCATCTAGCAGACCAGAGACAATAACGTGCTATCTGATCTCTCCTGCTTTCTTTGTGCCTGGTAGTTGTGTTGATGGGAGGAAGAGCAGTGTTCAATTATTCTAACGTTTTGCCTTGAAATTATTTTAACGTACCACCTGTGTTAAATTGTCCATCCAAGTAAGTGGCTATCACAACAGGAAATTAAATGGTGTTTCTCATAATATTATATAATTTATTCCAGGATTTCATCACGGGTCTAGTCCCTTAAAATGCAGAAAATAAAACAAAGCAATATTCCCAAGTCGTTTTAACTGGTTATAACAAAAGGTTGGAAGAAAATACAATGCATGAGATGCAATAAAAACTGCTGTGTAAACCAATTCAAAATCTCTCCCTTTACAATTCATAAAAGTCTAAAGATCCTAGAACATGCTATTAATTCACTTGAGTTTCACCAGTTTCACAGAATAAATTTTAAATCACTGGGCAGGAGGTATTAAATAGGGAATTGTTAAGAAGCAAATAAAGAAGACTGGGAAAGGTCAAAAAAATTAAACTAAAGTGGCAGAGAAAATATGACTGCAGTATTTGGAAGATATAGAGCATCTCTGTCTAATAGAAATATTATGTGAACCACATACACAATTTTAAGTTCTCTAGTAGCCAGCCACATATAAAAAGTAAAAAAGAAAAAGAAAAAATCCCAGGTGAATTGAATTTTAATATAAAATATAAAATATATATATAATATAAAATGAATTTTAATAATATATTCTACTTAATCCAATATATTGAAAATATGTACTAGCTAATCAATGTAACAATTGATATATTTTACATTAATTTTAACACTAAGTCTTTAAATTTATTTTCTCTGGCATATTTACAGTATATTTTCAACTTACACTGCCACAATGAGGGTTCTCAGTAATCGCCATATTGTACAGTGCAGATAGTGATAGTTAATGAGAAATCAGAGTGCATTCATAGTGATTCAGTCCCCTCACTTTTCCAACTTCAATTTATAAAAGCATACAACATTAGTAACTCTTTTCTTCTAAATCACTTCCCGTTTCTATCATAATAACTTAGATATCTTCACTTATAAATACACATGTGCAACTTTACTTCCTCTACACCATGAACAGTTGCTTGCTGGGTGGGTGTTCATCGCACAGGACATCAGTCCCCTTCTTGTAGTTCAGGCACATGGTGAGAAGATGTGTGCAACAGCAACTTCATAGAGAAAAACTATGAGGTACAGAAGAGGTTTGTTTTTTTTTTTCATTATAAAGAATGTAAAATATAGGATTTAGTTCAAAGTAAAAAATAATGAAAATAAGATAATGTAACTCACTAATGTCTGCATAATTTCTCTAATCCATTTAAAGGAATGTCTTAGAAATATGTCCTAAAGCTTGACCAACTAACCTGATATCATTTTAAGCATTGCTAGTACCCAGAGCTTCCCATCCAAAATATCTAAAGAGCTTAAAATTGAAGCACGGGCTTAAATTATCCCAATTGTTAAGACTCTTCCACGATTCAAGAATGAAAATTACAGGGTAACATTTAGGGAAGGAGAATATAATTACTTGAACTGGAATTGGGCCAAACACTGGTTTTCTCTTCAAAGCACTCATTGAAAATGTTTTGTAGTTTTTTAACAAACATCACAGTGCTGTATGTTAATCTGAGATTCTGAGAGTAAAATGCAGGCTCTCCAGCAAAGAAATTATTCACAAACATTTGTCACTGCATTATTCTGGAAGAGTAGTGGTGGTGCAGAGAATGTAATTTCCAGAACCACGCCTTCAAAATCTGTTTGTACTATTTTTTTAATGTGAAGTCTTTTTTTTTTTTTTTAAGATTTTATTTATTTATTTGTCAGAGAGAGAGAGCATACAAGCAGGGGGAGCAGCAGGCAGAGGAAGAGGCAGGCTCTTTACTGCACAAGGAACCCTCCTGAAACGGGACTCCATCCCAGGACCCTGGGATCATGACCTAAGACGAAGGTGGATGCATAACTAACTGAGCCACCCAGGCAACCACGTTTGTATTTTTTTTTTCAAATTCTGCTTTAAAACTTACGAAATAAAATAGGGGCCAAAGAAAAATAGAGATAAAAAGAGGGTGAAATACAAAATTACGAAGTTTAGGGGCGCCTGAGTGGTTCAGGGGGTTAAAGCCTCTGCTTTCGCCTCAGGAAATGAGTCCTGCACCTGGCACTCTGCTCAGCAGGGAGCCTGCTTCCCCCTCTCTCTCTGCCTGCCTCTGCCTACTTGTGATCTCTCTCTCTGTCAAATAAATAAATAAATAAAATATTTTTTAAAAATTACAAAGTTTAGTTAGCTGCTGAGAAAAACCCAACTTTACAAAGACTGGTAGGTTAGATTTCCCGGGTTCAGTAAACATTAAGTACCATGTAATATCATGACTCAGGGAGATGGGAGTTGAAAATATGAAGCAAATAAAGATCTAAAGCAATTTCAGACTTTATTGTTTAAATTGTACCCATGCAAAGGAATAAAATAAAATTTGCAAATAGTATTTAGAAATGTTCCTGAACAATAACACACTCATAAAATTCTAAACTTTTAAGAACTCTGTTGATTGATCAGCAGAAAAAAAGGGGGGGATGCTGTTTCTGGTGTTAATATTTGGGAAATGTCACATATTATATCCTATTTCCTGAATATTTTGCCAAATACTTTCACATAGTTAAGGTTTTTGAGAATCCATAATAAATGTTTAATAGGTTGAGTTTTTTAACCATTTTTTATGCTACATCAGTAAAAATACTAGAGTTCTGAAAACAACAATTCTAAAATGTTTCCTTAGAGTAATATCTTGATTATATACATACAAAAGTTTAGTTTTGTCTTTTCTGTTACATCACAAAATCTTGAACTTCTACAATCGACTCTGCCTATATTTTTCTGGGTCACACAATTCCAAGCCCTGAGAAGTTTCCATGGGAGTAACAGATTTTTTAATAAGCCACATGTGCAAGTTATTGTGTACGTTTTTTACCCTTAAGAATCCAAATCCTCCTTTCAGTCTTTTACAATATTTACTTAAAAATGGCAAATACTTTGAAGTGCTAAATAATTAAGTGTAAAGTCACTATATCCTAACAGCATTTTACATCCTAATCCTAACATAGCTATTTGAGGCTAACATGATTGGTTATAGATAAAGGAGAATATAGAAAAGAAGGACTATAGGAACAGAAAATAATTCTAAGATTACCCAGTTGTAGCTTATCATATTTTTTAGCACTGCCATAAAATGGGGCTTTTGGTTTTGCTTTTATAAGTATAGAAATAGGGAACACACCATAGTCATTGGCATCAAATCACAGAGATAGAGAGGCTTCATTATGTCAACACCTCCAAGAATGGTCTTCGTTGTGCTTTTAAACACCATCATTTAAAAATACTTTCTGATACTAAAAATATGTTAAAACAAAATACCCAGCATAGTCAACAGATGAGATTGCACATATACATTTGTAAGAAATACAGTGGATGTCATCATCAATTTGTCAGCAACAATCTATCACCCTTCTTGTTTTCATTCTGATGTATAGTGGAGTTTTGTCAGGATATGTAATTACACACAGGAGATCACTCTCCTTACCAGGTTCTATTTGAACCAAGTAAATAACTTCTGAGATATGAAGGATATGAAGCAACACTCAGGTGATTTTCTCTCAGAATGTGATGTGTAATAGTTATTAACAATAGTCGAAGAACATTCTACTTGTCATACAGTTCAATTCAAATAAACTCTTCCCTTGAAAAAGTATAAGGGAAACAAAAGGACATTAAATTATATCTATAAATATTATCAGCTTTTTGTGCCTGAATTCATTTTCCAATGTTTAATAAAGGTACGTTTAATAAAGTGTTTAATAAAACATCACCTAAGATGTTTTAAAATATATAACTGAGGTAGAGGTCATCAAAATATTTTTGTTTATCATCTGTTTGTTTTTTTAGAAGGGACTCAATAAGGATAAAATATCCATTCATGCATATTGGAAGGAAGAGCTAGTCAACTAGAAAAAATGTTAATGTAGACATAGTTAAAGACAGACTTTTAAAAAGTAAATATGTTAGTTGAGCTTGAATATTAAGCATACATTAAGATGGTATTTGTTATAAAAAAACATGGGAACTAGAATGGCTAGAGGTTACATTAGCCGTTAATTCTAGGGTTCTGGGTATGAACCCTAAATCCTTTATAACTCGAGGGAAGTTACTTAGTCCAAAGAAACTGGGCTTCTCATATGAAAAGTAATGGCTATCTCACATAATTGATATATTAAAAAGAATACTGCCTGTTAAACATGTTTAACCATCTGTGAGTAATGATAATTAGTATTATAATAACATATTCTGGGCAGCATTTTAGGCACTACCCATGTATTATCTCATTTAACAACTAAACAACAACTCCCCAAGTCTGGGCTTTCCAATAAGAGAGCCATGAGCCCCATGTGATCATTTAATCTTAAATTATTACAATTAAAAATTAATTTATTTTTCATATTGGTCATATTTTAAGTCTCCGAGAGCCACATGCCTCTAGTAACTCCCATATTAAACAGCACAGAATAATGAACATCTCCATCAACACAGAAAGGTCTATTGGACAGCACTGCTCTAAAGTATATATTTATATATTATTACATATCTCCATTTAATGAAAAAGAAAAGAGAGTTGGAGAAAGATAAAGGAATTTACCCAAAGCCACATGCTAGTAAGCAGGGCTAGAGCTAGAATGATCCCATGGCATGCTGATTCCATGACATCATGGTAAATGATCTATAAATGACAACTATATTTACTCTCAAATATTTTTGTAAGGCTAAATGAAATGGTTTTGCTTTATGATTACTAAATAAAATACAAATACCTCTTTTATATTTTTCCATATTTTGTTATATTTCATAGTAAATGTTAAAATCTCTTTAATTAAATTGTGTTAAAATTATGCAATTTTTCTTGCTTTTTATTTATTATATTTTCACTTATTCTCTTATTTTATTTTTGACAGAGAGAGTGAGAGAGTGGGTGCTGGCGGGAAGAGCAGATAGAATCTTAAGCAGTCTCCACACTCAGCACAGAGCCCTATGCAGGGCTTGATATCAAGACCCTGAGATCATGACCTGAGTTGAAATCAAGAGTCAGATGCTTAACCGACTGAGCCACCCATGCACCCAAATTATATTTTTCATTTAAATACAGTTTTGTAAGGGCACCCAGCTGGCTTAGTCGGAAGAGCATGCGACTCTTGATCTCGGGGTCATGAGTTTGCGCCCTGTGTTGAGGGTAGAGATTACTAAAATTAAAGAAAAACTTTAAAAAATAAAACATAAAAAAATACACACAGTTTTGTACCAGTTGATCTGAATCTTGCAATTAAAAAATGGGGATTTTTGGATAGATCTAAATTTTAGGTAATCCTTATCATGTTAAATATGAGAAAATGTTATAACATAAACACATGTTAAGCACAGCAGAATATTATAGATCCAAAATTACTGCATGCACACAAGTGGGAGTTATTAGAGATCAAGAAATATCCAAATGTCAATGGACAGAGATATAATTGAGAAGATGCCTGTGCATTCCTTCAGGAAAGGATCTATTTGAGAATAGGAAAATTGCCATTCATAGAGACTCAAGATGGAGTGGCCTGGAGAGGGTTAAATTTTCTGTAGTTCTATTTATCCAACAATTGGCATCATTAACAAAAGTAATGAAAGAGAAGAGTAAAAACAATGAATTCTGGTAACTAATTTATGAAAACTTATATGGTTTACATGCCATCTTACTGAGAAGGCCTTCTCAGTAAGAGAATTCTAAGAGAAAAGGCAAATTACTATTCAACAAAGGCAACCAAAGACAACAAAGTAACTCATAACTCAAATGGGCATTCTGTGGAGAAAAAAAATGAGGGGAACAATGTTACTGTTATAAAACTTTTTCTTTTACAGAACCCAAAATGACTATTTTCTTTAATCTTGTAGAGAACTGAAAATATTTGCATTATTTCAATATTCTCCAGAGAAAAATAGAACATTTCAAATGACACGTCTTTTAAACTGAAAAATCAATGCCTACTAAATTCTAAAAAAATTAAAACATAACTGAGTGTTCCACAGAATCCAACAGGCACAATTCTTTTCAACCTTACCTCAAGGCTCTACCATTTTTCTTGCTTGCTGAAATGTTTGACAGCCTACAACCCTCTCTCTTTGTACTGCACTAAAAGGTAAACTGATCTGTCAACGACACTGGTACTATGATCCATCTCTCAGGAGCAGGAAAATGTTGATTTTCTTGCAAAGCTCTCAAGAGTTCATGTGCTCTTACTGTCAGAATTTCTGTATTTTTATAGCTCTAGTTATAAAAATCACCTGTAAACCTTTTCAGCAATTAGTTTCCTGGGGACTAGTTAATAGTGTCATGTCAGATAGCTAATATTTATGACAATGGAAGGTAAATGGTCTGTTGAAATGCAGCCCACCAATCATTAATTTCATTCTTCAGTAGGAGAATAGCAGTTTACACATTTCTTTTGAAAACTGTTAAAAATACATGCATGGGATTTTGAAAATGGCAGTGGTTTTAAAATACTACAGTCTTTTTGTACCATGGTTTCATAGTGGAATAAAGTATAAAGCAAGTCTATTCTGAGTATTTTCCAAAAATTTTAATAATAAAAACAGACTTTTTTCATAATGAATTATACTTAAAATGGAGTTCATGTCCTACATATGTTTGAAGAAGCAAGAAAAAAAGATCAAATTACTGTATATTTCCATGAGCTTACATAATACTCTCAAAGCAAATGCTCTCACATGACATTTCATTTTATTTAATTCTTGCTGGGCCAGCCTAAACTCCTCAAGTAACATTTCACATATTTTTTCCCCTGCAAATTCCATCTTGGTATTTAGTACCTTATTTCTATATCTTTCCTGATTAAGAATGATATAGTTAGATTATAAAGAAATGTAATGGATCATCAGTAATTCGAGAAATAGGTATACAAAAAGCATATTCAAAGTATTGAACTCGAATTTGTTATAAATGATTTTGAATTGAGTGGGGATCCAGGGAATTGTCCCTTTGTCATTATGAAAGCTGACTGAGTTTTACAGTGAGAATAGAAAGTGATTTTAGCAATATTCCTCCTTCACCAGCTGCCATGGGCAATTCCTAATTATTACCTATGATTCGAAAGCAGGGACTTATTTCTGCAAGTGCATTGCAATTCAATATAATTACCTTGAGTCAAACCTCATCTACCTGTTAAAACAGTTTTGGAAAATTGTAATAAATCATCAACTTAGAGAGAAAGGTATTTCCTACTATTATGAGGAGGAGAGTAAGAAATAATAGCATATTTTTTGTGTAAAAGTTCAGGCTAAGAAACATAAAACTCCATTTTCTATGACAGAGGATCTGTATGTTGAGAAGGTACAATAGGTTAAAATTGAGTCTAGTGAAAAACAAGATTTTTTTTTAAAGATTTTATTTATTTATTTGACAGAGAGATCACAAGTAGGCAGAAAGGCAGACAGGGAGAGAGGGGGAAGCAGGCTCCCTGCTGAGCAGAGAGCCCAATGCAGGCTTGATCCCAGGACCCTGAGATCATGACCTGTGCCGAAGGCAGAGGCTTTAACCCACTGAGCCACCCAGGCGCCCTGAAAAACAAGATCTTTTGATTTATTTTGAATAATTCAATGAAGGAAAGGATGTAGACAGGGAATATTTATTCCAGTAACAAGTGATTGAAAATAATAGATTTATTTCATCAGTAGATAGTTTTAGTTTTGTGTATATATCCATAAATATAATATCAGGAGCATTAGGAGTTCAGGCCACTGGCCATATTGCTCCTTTAATGCACATGTAAATAATGTTAAATAGTATATACAATAGCAGTAAAATAGTGGTAAAATTGCTGAAATTCAATTCAAAAGACTAGTCATTTCTCATATTTATACCCAGGGTCATCATTTGTGAAAGCTACTGTTTTACCCTTTTAAATATAAAGGATATTGTCTAATTGATTTGACCTACATAAAATGCCAGAATAAATCAACCTGAATTTTACAAACAAAATTTTACAAAGACAGATTTTGTACATCGAATATCTTTCAGTAAGTCAAAGAGAACACTCTAAAAATGCACAGGTGTTTATGGGACTACTGAGTTGAAACATCATTCATTCATTCAACAAATATTTGCTATATGCCCATGATATGCTATACACTTTTTCAAGCTGAGCTCATGATGACAGCAAACTAATTTCAATAGAAAAACACAGATCTAAGCACTTTACTTCTATTAACTTATTAAATTCTCACTATGAGTCCCTAATTATACCAGTTTTACTGCTGAGAAAACTGAGGCACACACAACTAATAATATTTTGCTACCATGACGCAACTAGGAAGTGGGACAACTTATCTTTGAATTTTGACAATAGAGCTATCAATCTAGATTTAAGTGACTGTTCTGTATCAATTGTCTAAGTTTATCATTTTTTTCCAATTGAGTTTATCATTTTATAATAAAACTCAATAAACAATAATCAATCACCTGAAACCTGAAAATACCCCAGAAGGAATATCACATTTCAGAATGTGAAGTTAATGAGAGCCCCCAAACTGAAGATGAGTCAAGTTTCAACTGCTAAATCTGTGCCAAGTTCAAGTTTTGGATTATGCTATTTCTTGTGTTAGAAAATCACAAGACAGCACAGGGTCTGACTGATAGCTGGAAAGAAATCAAGTCAGCTCTCTTAGTTCATGATTTCCAAAGAGAGACAAGTGGGATGGGAGGAAGAGGACAAAAGAGAAACTTGCAAGCAATAAGAGACAAAGAAACAGAAATTATCCACTGGAGATTAACTCCAAGCATTTTTTTTTTTAATTTTTATTAACATATAATGTATTATTTGCCCCAGGGTACATGTCTGTGAATCTTCGGGCTTACACATTTCACAGCACTTAACAGCACATACCCTCCCCATTGTCCACAACCCAGCCACCCTATCCCTACCCCACCCCAACCCCGGCCACCCTTAGTTCATTTCTTGAGTCTAGGAGTCTCTTATGGTTTGTCTCTTGAGAACAGATGATTTGACAGACCAAGTCATCCAATTCCCTACATTTCTCTATTAAAATACTTTTCTATAAACAAAAATCTGACTTATTAAGTAGGTAAGTTGGGAAGGGAGAGTTCATCTGTTTGACAAATGACTTATTTTGGTTCTTCTTAATGCCCAGTTATAAATTTAAAACTGTGCACAATATGCATAGGTTGATAAAAATTGAAATTATAAAATTTTTTAAAACTACATCTGTTAAATAGCATGAAGTACCCTATTTATCAATAGCAGCTTAAGATAATACAAAACTCTCCAAATAAGAAAGAAGTTGGCTTCCAAAAGAGTTTTGGAAGTACTTGTCTGAAGCTTTTCCAATGGGAAAAAAAATGTATAAAATGTGCTCAGGTCCATCATCAGTGGTGGTTTAATCAGGTCTTTATTTGGGTTTATTATTAATGGCTTAATCAGGCCTTTAATTTAGCTTAAATATTAACATTTACAATACAATATATAATAATATAATGTGGCCATTATCCAAATGACAAAAGTTCAAATTTTCTAGGAAAAGTTTGAGTGCCTGAGAAAAAAACATAGATGTAATTAGAAGAAAATGAAGAGGCAAAGGAGACCATCGAAAAGCAGACCCTAAGAATTTAAGAATGTTTTGAAAATTCATGACACTCTTTTTAAGTTTTATATATTTTTGCATTCAATCTATGGCATTATTTTTCTTTACTGTGAAAGTATCTCTGTCTTACTAGATATCTTTCCATGAGCTCACTTATTTTTTTAAGATTTTTTTATTTATTCGATAGAGAGAGAGCACAAGCAGGAGGGAGGGGCAGAGTGAAAGGGAAAAACACTCTCCCCACTGAGCAGGGAGCCCGGATACAGGGCATCCTCCAATCCCAGGACCCGGAGATCATGACCCGAGCCTAAGGCAGACGTGGAACAAGAAAGGAATAATAGATCCAAAAGAAAAATTTTAAATGTTAATTTGAAAACTAATAACTTAAAAAGCAACAGAAGAAAACTGAGGGGATAGGAGGGGCACTACCGAGGATCTTGGGTAGACCTAAAAATGTATGGAAGCAGCGTGAACTTAACTGGACTTAGGGAAGAAAGGAAAAAAGCTAATGGGAAGTATAACAAAAGTCTGCTCTCTGTGGCAAGTTACCAGGCAGGGCTCTCTGTGCAGTCCAGTCTGGAGTCCCTAAAACAGTGGTCAGTGGAGAAAGGCACTCGGAGATTGACAGTGAGAGCAAGACAGGTGTACAACATGTGTTGTGTTTACAAATGCAATACTCCTTATCCTGAGTTATAACCAAAATGTATAATCAGAATTTTCTCACTGGGGAATTGTTACAAACTTCATTACTTTAATATCTGTCCTTATTCAGACAGAAACTTCGTTGAATTTTAGTTTCTCAATTTGCAAATGATTAGCAAGTATCACTTTTCAGGGTAATATTTACCCAATTAAGAGACTGCCGCTTCCCCAAATCGTGCATCTTCAGTAACAGCAGAAGCTGCTCAAGCTGGTGTTTACGTAAGCTGACAACTAACCATTCATATCTTTTGAAAGAGGACCCCTGGTAATTATGTCTTCCTTTGTTGTAGCTCAAATCACTATGGACAGCTATAAAGAAACTATATTTCCTAAATGCACAAGAAAATTTCAAACTAATATCCGCCAATGTGTTCGAGTTAGTTAAATCAGTTAATATATATTTTGCCCAAGTTACAGGTAGGCACATATTTTTTAATAAATCTGTTACAATATAATAAAGGCTTTAAAATACTATGTATGGATGTATATGAATATATGTAGATATATACACACATATCTCTGTATGCACATATATGTGTGTGGGGGTGTGTGTGTATTTGTGCAAGCATTTCATTTGGGAAAGAAATCTGGTTGACATTTATTTCATCAAAGGTTTCAAGAAACGTGGTAAGATTTCAGAGATCATACTTTCTCAAGAGTAAGTTGTTTTAAATAATTTTTCGTATATTAAATATGAAAAATCTAACAAAATTGATCACAGGAATGAATCCTTGTCTCTTACTTTGTTCTCATATTCTTTACATTAATTAGGCTGCAAATTTACAGAATCGTATGCAAATCTCATGTTTTCTTTCCATCTCTAACATTCATTTGCACCAGACATCTGCAATCCAGGGCTATAATCCATGTTTATGTTTCATTTGCCTTAGTTATATTTTTGTGGCTTCCTGCTTCATGAGGATGAAAGATGGTGAATGGATGCCCATAAGCACTTTGTTTATCTATGCATAAGTGGCACTCCATTTGATGATTTGAAATGCCAGTACAAAAACCAAAATATCTCTGTATTTTTACTTTTCATTATTTTTTGCTCTTTCTATTACAGTGGATCCAATCACTGTTATTACAGCTTCTCAATATATATGTAAATAACTTGTACAATATTGCCTTACATATTTTTACGTTCCTTTGCATTTTGTAACTTTTCTTTCGGGTACTTTAGGCCTGTATTTCCAATTACCTTGTAAATTTCCTGAAAGAAGTGTTTGTAGCCAACGCTCAGAATCTAAAGGATATTTATTAGATACTGTTACTGAATTTCTCGATATGACCTTGAAAATTATTCTGTAGTGACAATGACAAAAAGAAACATCTGTCATAATATGAAGAGTGCTCCATCCCCTGCTCCAATTATTTCTCCACTGACTTAAGCTTCTTTTTGTTAACTCAACAGACATTTATTGAGTGCCTGCTAAGTAAAGGGCACTGTGTTCCATGCTGGAGTAACAAATAATAACCATCTTCAAAAATCTGAGTACAGTGAGAGAGGCTGATAAAAAAGAAAGAAAAAAATTAATAATTATAATGTGATGAGATAATTGCAGAAACAGAAGCACTCAGATTCAGAGAACCGTATTGCATTGAGTGATTCAGGAAATACTTCATGGACAGAGCTTCATCTTGAAGGAAAAAGAGATAAACCAGACAGTCCAGGCAGAAGGAAGAGCTGGAGCAAAGACAGTATTGCATATTTTGCAATTTTCGACACTTAAGTACGTAGATGTACTTCTGATAGCTTTGGAAATAATACAATGGAATTTTATTTGTCAGTTCATTAGGAAAGAACATAATGAAACAACAAATCCAAATAAGACAATTATATGACACTGCTTTTCAAAATAGTCATAAGATGCTCTTTAGGTATATGATGTATTTTTATATGATTTGTTCAATATGGTATTCTCATTACTCAAGAATTATAATTATATGTGTTTTTCAAAGGATAATAAAAAGTATAGGAGTTGGGGCGCCTGGGTGGCTCAGTCGTTAAGCGTCTGCCTTCGATTCAGGTCATGATCCCAGGGTCCTGGGATTGAGCCCTGCATTGGGCTCTCTGCTCGGCAGGAAGCCTGCTTCCCCCACTACCATTCCCTCTGCTTGTGTTCCCTCTCTTGCTGTGTTTCTCTCTGTCAAATAAATAAAATCTTTTTTTTAAAAAAAGTATAGGACTTAACACTATATATGTGAAATAACTTGAATTTAAATAAAATCTTGGAAAAAAAAGAGGAATTAAAATAGTGATACATGTGATTGTACATAAGAGAAAAAGTGAATTTTAAATACACAGTCTATGTTTCAGGGAACCAAAGTATGAACAAACATGCTATTAAAAATGCACTACAAGTTATACTCTAAAATTTTGAAAAAAATCAAGTAAGATCCCTAAAGAAAACAGATAATTTGGGCAATAGTTTGCCAAAATATGCAGGGATTTACCACGACTGATTTTCATATTCCATAATGAAAGAAGGAGGAGGGCAACTCATAAAGTGTGGCATTTAGAGAGTTTCCAGGGACCAGTGAGGTCAGATATGAGGTAGTGAGCGCTGACACAGAACCAAGAGAAAGGAGATGAGCCTAGAGCCTGTGGGATTGAACTGAGGATCTAGAAACCAATAAAGATGCCAAATTTGAAGATGAGGCTAAAGCAAACAAGAGACCTTCAGCAGAAACTGCCTAAAAAAAAAAAAAAAAAAGAAAAAGAAAAGAAAGGAAAAAAAAAGTTTTAGAGTAGGGCCCTGGGGGCTCCTAAATAAGCTTGGAAGCAGCTTCAACTGGTTTGACATTTATGCAAAATTTGTATTTACACACACACACACACACACACACACACAGCCCTTTCCTTATGAGAAACCGATCTTTTTTGTAATATATATTCTTAAAGGATTCCTTGAAGTTTCAAGTCCCATTGATTGATCCAGGACAAATCTAATGAAAGTCAGATCTCAGGGGTAAATATGATAAGGTTTTCTTGTTCTATAGTAGAATGTAGCTGCCACTTGCTATGCGTATTACACATGATTTTTGCCTACCACCTGCAGAATTACTGGGGATACTCAAAATGATACAGTAACCACATACTTAACCAGACCTCATGAGAAAACATGAATGACTTAAAGAACTTCCAAAACTACTAAGGAAATTCTCTATAATTATAAAAGGGAGTAGTTTTTAGAACTATTAAATTGTCATTTCCCATAATTGAGACTGTATCCCAGTTGCATTATCAATGGTCCCATTTCTTATTAAACCAATAAGTCACAGTACCTTTACAACATGGCGAACTTCCAGTCGGGCTGCCCTTTAAAAGCACCACCTTAGTTAAACAAAAGTTATGGTTAAAATAATTCTTTGATTTTTTTTCTGTTTCTGAGACTACAGTCATAGATTTTATAGGATTTTTTTTTTTAATGCACATAATAAGAGGTGGCTGGCTGGCTCAGTCAGAAGAGTATGTGACTCCTGATCTCAGGATCATGAGTTCAAGCCCCACAATGGGTGTAGAGACTACTAAAAAAAATAATAAAATTAAAATAAATGCACCTAATAATTGTTATGAATTATTTGTGCCCCCCAATTCATATGTTGAAATCCTAAACCTAGTACCACATAGTGTGACCTTATTTGAAGTTGAGATTTTTACCAAAGTGATCAGGTTAAATTGAGGCCATGAAGGTGGACCTCAAACCAAGCTCATTGGTATCCTCATAAAAAGGGGAAATTTGGACAAGGAAACGCAAACAGAGGGACGACCATGTGAAGACCAGGTGAGGAGACAGATATTTACAAGCCAAGGAGAAAAAAAACTGAAACAAATCCTTCCCTCACAGCCCTCAGGTGGAACCAACCCTGATTCTTTTGTCAAATACTATGAGGGGGAACACCTGTAGTTATACAAGTTGGGTTCACACCACAACATTCACATTGACCATTCTGCCATTTAAACTATAATAATCTTCTATTTAAACAATTTTCATTTATCTAGAGTCTTACTATGGATTGAGCATTGCCTCAAGATGGAGAAAACCTAAGTGGAAGTCAAAAGGACAACTCAAAATATTGTCATCAATGAAATTACTCTTTTTAAAAGAGTTATTAATTTACTTTTAGAGAGGGATAAAGAGGGAGACAACAAGTGGGGAGAGGAGCAGAGGACGAAGGTGAGAAAGAATCCCGAGCAGACTCCCCACTGAGCATGGAGTCACACTTGAGGCAGGATCTCATGACCTTAAGATCATGACCTGAGCTGAAATCAGGAGTCAGAGACTTAACTGACTGAGTCACCCAGGGGCCCCTGAAATTACTTTTAATCAAGTCACCAAACACTCTCATCCATCACATTGACAGTCTCAGTTCCAAATCCTTTAGGTATTAATAGCTATTGGAACAAGTTACTAATATACGTCATGCCTTGAATCAACACAGAATTGTTGATATAGTTGTTATTTTACCAGCTGTTTCATTACTCAGTCCAATAGAAAATTCTCCAAATGTTAAAATTTTCTATAAAATTGAATTTTCTTGGTGCCTGGGTGGCTCAGTGGGTTAAAGCCTCTGCCTTCGGCTCAGCTCATGATCTCAGGGTCCTGGGATCGAGCCTCACTTCGGGCTCTCTGCTCGGCAGGGAGCCTGCTTCCCCCTCTCTCTGCCTGTCTCTCTGCCTACTTGGGATCCCTCTGTCAAATAAATAAATAAAATCTTTAAAAAAATTGAGTTTTCTTTTTAAGTATTAATCTTTGTAATATGTTTTAAATTATGTCCTAATTATACTTGATTATAAAAATTTCAGCAACAATTTAAAATTTTTGTGACTAGTTATTGTTCAGGTACTTATTTTAGGGATTACGTGAGTGAGATGTTTTTAAATGACTGATTTATACTGGTGCTATTTGTTTTTTTTCCCCAAATAATTTTATTTTATTTTTTCAGTGTTACAAGATTCATTGTTCATGCACCACACCCAGTGCTCCATGCAATATGTCCCCTCTTCAATACCCACCACCAGGCTTGCCCAATGGCCCCAGTGCCCCCTTCCAAAACCCTCATTTTGTTGCTCAGAGTCCACAGTCTCTCATGGTTCTTCTCCCCCTCCAATTTCCCCCAATTCACCCTTCCTTTCCTTCTCACAATGTCCTCCATGTTTTTCCTTATCTTCCACACGAAAGTGAGACCCTATGGTAATTGACTCTCTCTGCTTGACTTATTTCACTCAGCATTATCTCTTCCTGTCCCATCCATGTTGATACAAAAGTTGAGTATTCATCCTTTCTGATGGAGGGAGGCATAATATTCCATTGTATATATGGGCCATATCTTTATCCGTTCATCTGTTGAAGGGCATCTTGATTCTTTCCACAGTTTGGTGATTGTGGCCATTGCTGCTGTGAACATTGGGGTACATGTGGCCCTTCTTTGTACTGCGTCTGCTTCTTTGACATAAATACCCACTAGTGCAATTGCAGGGTCATAGGGTAGCTCTATTTTTAATTTCTTGAGGAATCTCCACACTGTTTTCCAAAGTGGCTGTACCAACTTGCATTCCCACCAACAGTGTAAGAGGGTTCCCCTTTCTCCACATCCTCTCCAACATTTGTAAAAGACAGCTTGTTAAACTCCCTGAGATTCTGAGAAAAGAAACACAAGGAGCCTAGGGTCCCAGCACATATGCTGATGATAGGCCCTGATTAGATATCATGAGTCCATTCATTGTTACTGAAATTCATTTTCCTTATTTTCTTTCCTGTGGGCCAAAGTAGAAAATGCATAGGATGGAGCCTCCACTCTCCCATGCCCATGCTAACCACAGCCAATGTGCCTCGCCTCTGCTGCAGAGCCTGTACCCAGTTTGCAATGCTCAAAATAAAATCAGAGGCAGGCTCTAAAAATTTATCAGAGCAAGTACACAAATATAAATCTACTTTCCATTCTGTCCCTGGGCAATTTTGGTCCCAGAAACCTCTTTGAGTTACTAAAATGATTTCCCAGAGGAAATATTTTTTATAATCAAATAACTTTTTTTTCATTCATGACTGTTCTATTTTCTTTATCTAATTTATTATGTATGGATTTCTTATAATCTTAATATAAAAATTTAATGAACATCCATGATAATCTATATTGATTTCACTAAATGTACTTTTAACCTTAGAAAGAAATAGACATTGCACACTTTGTTATGTGCATATCAGAATGATAGTACACTGTAGTTAGTAGCTGAGATCTTTTCATTCGCAATATGCAAGAGGCAGGTGTCCTTGCTATGCCAGAACCGAATTTTCAATATGTCTGTGAGGAGAAATTGGGAGACATATTTTACCTTCTTTTAAAATTTATTTGCATCTACTAATTTACATGGAAGCTAGTCAGATTTCTTGGAAATTTAGTAACTCACACAACAGCTAATAAAATTGGCATGGGGTGTAGAGAGGGGAGAGGGATTAATGCTCCAAAGGCAGGCAAACTACCAGAAGGGAAGATGGATTTCCTGAGAGTGACTCTACCCCACACAGAGCCATATAGCTAACCAGGCAGACCTAATTACGGTCGAATGGGGCCTCTGAGTAAAACTGCAGCATGACTGTCTCACTTCAGCATACCCTTCCTTAGGGGTATCTTCAAGAGAAAAGATAGAAAAAAATAGTAATCACTCAGGGTCTAAAATACATTGAGGTGGGATGCTTCTGGGTGGAAAGCATTCAGAGAAGAAAGGAATATCCTTCAACCAACCCTGCGAAGTAGACTAAGCATCTGCGCTGAAGAGTGAGGAGCAGAACTGAGGTTGCTCCAGTTCCGGGTTGTACCTGCTGACAGGAAGAGCGGCTGAACCCTGAGGAATGCCCATGGAAGCAGAAGCTGTGGTGGCCAGGCAGGACTATGGTATGTGTATGAGCAGCAGCCTGGAGTCAGTATCAAGTCACAATCAGGAGCTCCAGATTATTATCCATGAGGAGAAAGCATAAAATAAAGGGAACCTTGACACTGTGTTCCTATAATATGTAAGCAGGTTCTATTAAGCAAGAAACATTGCTGTCTATGTAGCAAGGTCTCATTTTTAGGCACAGAATAATGGAGCATCTTGACATTTCAGCATTTATATTTTAATGATCAATAACCTGGTTAGTGATTGTTTATATTCAATAGCTACAGGAAAAATAGTTAAGAATATGACTACAAGCCCAACAATCTAGGTATTTAATACATGTCAAATTGAATTCAGTTAAGACATAGCTTAACATTTTGAGAAGAACATCCATATAAGATGATATTTTGGTTTTAAAAGCATGTGCTACAGATAAATTTTCAACCATCTGTACAAATTGTCTAACTTAAATTAAAATTATTCTGCTGTCATTTAAATTTTTACTATAGTTTGGATCATGTTGAAGAGGACCAATCCATCATTTACTGATGCATAATATTTTCATCCACTAAACCCTCAAATATATGTATTTCTTTAAATATTAACTATGAACTATATAAATTTATATATTTGTCCTGTTTACTCCAGATGAGTACTTGTATCTTAATCTCTGCTGACACATTTGGATGTCTACGAGAAATCTTAGACTTAACAGGCACAATATAAACTTGACCTTCCTTGGATGTCTGCTCCTGAAGCAACTTCCCCATCTTTTCCAAAAGGCAACTTCCATTTTTAAAAATGCATGAGACAAAAAAAAACCATGGGTCATTCTGGCTCAGTTCTTCCCAGGCTTATATCAATTCTGTCAGCAAATCCTGTGACTCCTCCGCCAAAATATATCCCAAGTCTGATCATTTCTCATGATCTCTGTTGCTACAAAGACGCCATCTATAAGACCATTGATAGAATTTTCTAGTTTGACTCCAAGTTTCTACTCTTTAGTCTATTCTGCAAGTAATGCAAGGGATCAAATGATTCCTCTGTTTAAAATCTTCCAAGAGCTTCCCATCTCTCCAAGATAATGTGATCCAAAATGTTTGCCTTGACTATAAGGTTATATTATGACCTAGGTCCTTAATATCTCTCTGGCTTTATCTCTTGCAATTTCGTCTTCTGCTTCTTCATTTCAGCCATGAGAACTCCTTGGAGTAATTCAAATTCCTATACTCCCTAAGAGAGTGCTTTTTCACTTGCTTTTGCTTTCTAACTAAAAAGCTATTCAATGAAATATACATATGTCTCCTTTGCTTCTTTTTATCAAAGCTATACTCAGAAGCTACAATACAGTACAACATGACTTCTTCTAGTTGTCATCTTTTATTTTTCTTCATTGCAATAATCAGCCATGTTAAATTCATTTTTGTTTATATTTGTCTTCCCCCACTAGAATGTAAGTACCGTGAGGTCCTAATACTATTTATTATGTACACAATGGTATCCCCAGGACATATGTATCATACGCTCAATAAAGATCTATTGTATACATCTCTAAATGGCAAAAAATTAGAACTTCATAATTTTTAATCTATTTGATTTATCCTATCCTTTCATGACTTCCTAGATAACTCACTGTGCAGAGTTACAATCCATAAAGTTTTAGAAAATTTTGTTTTTAATGAATTCTTAGAGAATACATTGCACATAGTCTCCCTTAGTTATATTTTCCTTACTTATCAAGTTTGAATCCATGCTTAGTTTCCTAACACTCAAATACAATCACAGACAATATATAATATCTGCCATTTTTCCAGCAGAAAAGGAATTATGCATATTTAAGCATAATAATGTGAAGCCGGAACTAACACTATCCCCACCCAGCCCCACCCAATCCTCTCACATCTATGTATGAGCAAAAGAATGTCAGGAGGAGTTCTCCCCAGCCAAAATTAGGAAAAAAAATTTAAAAAAGGTCTACTCTTTATGCTCATGTTCAAGGTTGAAAGGAGTCAGAAGTGATTGGTAAAAAGCTACAAATATGAAAAATACACCTGACAAGTACTCAAAAAAACAAAGTTCTTGTTTCCTTTCTTACTAAGTTTTTGGTAGATTGTGTCATTGATCTCAATTGTCCACATGTTCTTGTATCCACATCCTTTCTGTGGCTTTGTTATTGACAAGAGGAGATGCCTATCCCTTAACTTCAGGCTCTGTCATGTGACTTGATTTGACAAATAGCATAATGTGGAAGTGATAGTTTGCCTGTTCTGAGCATAGAATCGATGAGTCTGTGCAGGTTTCTGATTGTTCTTTTGTTCCTTGGTCATCCCAGTGATTAAAGCCAGCCTCGGCTACTCTGGTGGTCCAAGAAAAAAGAAAGTATATGCAACAGAGCAACTCCAACCAGCCCACAGAATTACAGTGACAAGCAGAGTCTCCCAGCCACAAAAGCCTGAAGAAAGTGCTCAGCCGAGCTCAGCTCAGCCCAGCCCAGCTAAGCCACAGACATTTGAAGAATAAGTGATCATTGTTTTAAGCCACTGAGTTTTGAGGTAGTTTGTTATGCATCAAGAGCAAGTCAGTATAATCTTCTTTCTAAAAATATTCCTTTAAACTTCTTAAAAGAGATTTCTTCATGATAAGTCAGAGAAAAGTTCAACCAAGTAAGAAAATATGAAATGACTTCTGGGCAAAATGTAGGTCAAAACACTCAGCATGAAAAAAAGGATACTCTTTTAAAAATATAATGCTTAGTTGGGGTGCCTGGGTGGTTCAATGGGTTAAAGCCTCTGCCTTAGGCTCAGGTCATGATCTCAGGGTCCTGGGATCGAACCCCACATCAGGCTCTCTGCTCCGGGGGGAGCCTGCTTCCTCCCATCTCTCTGCCTGCTTGTGATCTCTCTCTCTCAATCTGTGTCAAATAAATAAGTAAAATCTTTAAAAAATATATAATGCTTAGCAAGAATTATCTTCTTAAAAAATATGAATAAAATGTGATACTGAAGTGCTTTTGTGATAAAGGAGTCTGATCAAATCAAAACAGGAGAAAAGAAAATAGAAGACTTGTAATATTCATCGATGTTAGGGTTTTATTATTCCACAAAGAATTTTAGCATGTAATAGCCATGGAAAACTAAAACTATAGTTTGCCAAAAAAAATGAATTCTCAGAATAATAAAAGTTATCCTCTGAGAAATGTAATGAAGAGAAGCATACAATTTACCGGACAGTAAATAAGAAATTATCTAAAAATCTATGAGAATAGCGCCAGCAAATAGTCTCCAGCCAAAAGAGCTAACCAGAATCAACCTAACATTACCCTCTGGGCCCATTTAAAAAAAAAGATATAGAAGAATTATCTAGACATGGAAACTTTTATTAGAGTTTGTCATAAAACTTTGATTGAAAAACCTCTTTGAATATCATACCTGGAGCATATATTTGCAGCCCAAATGGCTCATGAGTTACCAGGATGGTTGATATAAATCAAAAGGGCTGTGGAGGTAATTTGCTTAAATCCCCATTTGTTCCTGTTAAATATATATACACTGAAAGAAATTAGCCTTTTTATGTGCACATTGAACATATCTCTTAAAGAGAAACTTCAATTTGGAGGGGCTTAGAAATTAATCCCCTTCCAATCGTATACCTATTTTCTTGAAAGAATCACTGTACATATATCTGGACATTAGCTATTCCTTTTGTCTGACAAGAGAATAGATCACTAAACTTAATCTGAAAATAGCCAATTCAGTTTTAGGTGGCGTATTTCAACTCACAGCAGTCAGAACACCAACAGCCTGAATATCGGTTATCTGTGTTTCAGATGTTCCTAATTCACTCTGTATCATTCCTTCCGGTCATAACCAACATTCCTCAGTATCCAGCAAAAAGGATATTCATGCAGGATTTAGGAACAGGTCATTTTTACTGAGCATTCACACCAAACCACACACCACTGTTAAGTACTTTACCAGAATTGACTCATGTAAGACTCATAACCTTCCTAAACAGATAGTAAAACAGATTTAACTATCATCTCCATTTTACAGATTAGACAAAAGAGTGTTAGCTTTGTCAAACCAAGACCAGAATAATACACCAGGCTGACTGACTCTCTTAGCCATTATATCACAACTCACAATTCAAAAAAAAAAAAGGAAAATAAAACAGATGTCACCAGATTTCATCTTAGGAAGAGAACAGTCTGATTTGAAAAAAATATCCTGAAAATTTTCATTTGGAAGCTGAGAGAATTAGTTATTTTAGTTTTTCTAGGGAAAAAATAAAATCTATCGTTAACGTCCTTTATATATGGAATACATGGCAATCTGGTGTTGGAGGGACAGAGTTGAGTCTGGACACTTGTTTGGCAGAAAAGGAAATAGAAATTATTTTTAAAAATGAGGATGTCTGACACTCAATTTTAAGTCTTTTGAACTTGTGTTATACAAACCCTCCATGTTTTCAACAAGTTAGCTATATTCACCAACCTTGTGTGAGTGATATTTTGTTTGCTTTATACATTGTGGCACCTTAGAAATCAAAGGTCTAGGTTCTACCCCGAGGTGAATATGTTAAATGAATTCAGCAGAAAGCAGAGCCCAGCATGCGTCAGGGATCATGACAATGTCAGGTTTTTGGAACTGCACAGCAATCTTAAGAACTTTCTTAAGGCACTGGACTTTCAACAGGACATGAAATGCTGGAGGAGGAGTGGAAAACACTTTTAATTAAATACTAATAGACTGTCTATCCTCAGCTGACAAGTATATCACACATTCATTTTTTACTGTAACACCCTTGACACTTGACAAATGAATTAGCCCTCTTATCCGGGCTTCCAAGAGCACTAATATACCTGGAAGCAGACGCCTCACTTAGACCCAGACATTTGACAACAGCGGCCTCTTTCTCTCCAGCTCTCTCTCTTAATTCATGTTCCCTTTCTCTACCCTTCCTCCTTCCCCTCTTTCTCCACCACCGAACCAACTCTAAATTATCTAGAACTCTGCCGTGGCCATGAGTCAAGATTCACTGTGTAAATGCCATCTGTTGTGTGTGTTCTGCTCCTACAAATAATTGGGCTGATTAGAAAAATACAGTATTCAGTGAAGTCAGACCTTTAACAGAAAACATGAAAAACCAGGATAAATTGAAGCTCTCCATATTTCAGTTTAAACCAGTAGTGTGGAAGGGGCAATCCTCCATAGTAACAGCGTCCTTCACACAAATTAGAATTTAGATCTTGACAATACTTAGTGTAGGAAAAAAATTTAAGTGCTGATTGAGGGTAAACCTAAATACATTTAACTAATACTGAGTTCAGTGTTTGGAAAATCAATTATTTTAAAATAGTGTTTTTATAACTTTTTTTTAAAGATTTTTTTTATTTATTTGACAGAAACACAGCGAGAGAGGGAACAAAAGCAGAGGAAATGGTAGCGGGAGAAGCAGGTTTCCTGATGAGCAGGGAGCCCTATGCGGGGCTCCATCCCAGGACCCCGGGATCATGACCTGAGCCAAAGGCAGATGCTTAACGACTGAGCCACCCAGGCGCCCCTGTTTTTATAACTTTTTAAAATAAAATGCCTTTTCAAATAAAAATGAAAATGTTGGGGTGCCTGGATGGCTCAATCGGTTAAGGATCTGCCTTTGGCTTAGGTCATATTTCCAGGCACTGGGATCAAATCCCACATCGGGTTCCCTGCCCAGCAGGGAGTTTGTTTCTGCCTCTGCCTTACCCATCCCTCCTGCTCTCTCCCTTACTCACTCTCTCTCTCAAATAATTTTTTTTAAAAATCTTTAAATTTTTTTTTTTAAAATGAAAATGTTGTATCTTTCCTTTCCCTCGCCTTTCTCCCAGATTTGGATACCTATATACAGACCACCCCTACTGTATTAGAGTAGGGGGACAGTTAAATGCTTTTTACTTTTCCAAATTACATATGTACATCCTCAAAAATAACGTATACTTCACACTCCCCTATGTGCTCAGATTTTACAATAGTGCTTTAAAAATATAAAAATTATGATATTGATATTGGAAAAAGGAAAAATAAGGAAGAATAACTTGGAAAACTCCTATAGCATGTAGAACTCCTTAAGATAAGCATCCTTCATCAAAATAAAAACCACATGAGGGGTGCCTGGGTGGCTCAGTGGGTTAAAGCCTCTGCCTTCGGCTCAGGTCGTGACCTCAGGGTCCCAGGATATCGGGCTCTCTGCTCAGCAGGAAGCCTGCTTCCCCCTCTCTTTGCCTGCCTCTCTGCCTACTTATGATATCTCTTCCTGTCCAATAAATAAATAAAATCTTTAAAAAAAACAAAGCAAAAATCCTACATGAAATCATTAATTATAAACTTTAGACCTGGATATTACAACTCAACTTATGTTCATATGAAAACATAAATGCAAAAAAAAAAAAAAAGATATATATATATTTTTTCAAATGTTTACCTTAAGTTTAAAAATACATATTCCATTTCTTGAGTTTAGGAGTTACATTTTTCATGTTTCACTAATAGTTCATATTTAAAACATATCTCCATCCAAGATAGTACTCTAGTTGGAAAATAAAACATACAATTATAAAATAGGCTATGAAATTATAACTCTATAACTGTATTTAAAAATACAGTTCATAGAGTTGCAGAGATTATCTCATTCCTCTAAAATATCCATGAAATGCCACCACAGTTATAATGGTGACCCTACCATTCACCCAGGACACCATGCACCAACTTCTGTTTCACCCTCAATATCCAATGGCACAAAGCTTTGCCATTTCTTTCTAGAAAGAAACTTTGAGGTTCCAGGAATGTTTTTCTACCCAATAACAATTTGCCAGATGGCCTCCCTCATTTTATTCTTGCTCCTTTTTTATCAGCAAGTATTGATTTTCAGACTGCTCTATCTTAAATGCTTTTCTGATGATATTACTTCTCTAATCAAATTAATTAAATAAAAATAATAATAAAAAATATATAAATAAACAAAATTAATGTGTTCTACACTTTTTCCATAAACTAACACCTTAAATATTCCATTTTTCACTCACACTTGTTCATAGTCTACTTTCTATTCCAGCCTAAACTTAGTCTCTGTTACCCATATTTAAATATATATTTATTTTATTAACTTTATTTTATTTTTAAATTTAAATTTTAATTTTATTTATATATGTTATATATTAAATATATATTTAACACATGTATATGTAATAAATACATATATGCATATATATGTGCACATATATCCTTTGAAATTAATTTTGTATTAGAGTTTTAAGTGTATTAGGTTTTATTTCCAAATTGTATTAAAACCTGAAACCTAGCAAAGACTTAATCAAGGTAAGTATAGATCGAACATCTATGCTTATTTACTGATGTAATTCCAAGATTTTCCAGGATTTCCATACATTCTATTCACATTTTAGAACAATAAAAATGTATATTCATCATTCAAATAAACAATTCAGTAAAGTTTCTATCTGGTCACTTGCTCCTCCATTCCACTGTTACAACATCTGAGTTGGTTCATCTATTTGGCCAAGTAGGTATCCTCTAAGTGTTCAGCATGTGTACTTGGCTATCTATGCTGCTGGTTTTTTTTACAATATGTTTTTAAAAGTTTCTAAGGAAGGGGCACCTGTATGTCTCAGTCATTTAAGCATCTGGCTCTTGATTTAGGTTCAGATCATAATCTCAGGATCTTGAGAATGAGTTTGAAATCAGGCTCCGAACTCAACAGGGAGTCCCCTTAAGATTCTCTCCTTCTCCCTCTGTCCCTCTCCCCTATTGTGTGCACTTGCTCTCTCTCCTCTTTCTCTCTCTAATAAATAAGTAAATCTTGGGGAAAAAAAAGATTCCAAGGAAGGAATGTTTTCTCAGTTCTACCCACAGGAATGAAAATATTTATCCATGTAGGATTTTCAGAATACTCAATAATTCTCCAAGAATTAAAGACAATTTCATTTTTACTTAAGAAAAAACAGGATTCTTGGTATAAAAGAAGTTGTGTTAGGAAAAGGTGAGGAAATATCACTGGATTGGTAGTTGAAGATCCCTAAATTCTAATATAAGGCTCTGTCTGTATCTCCTGGTGATGCTAGGTAGGAAATTTAGCTGATATGAAAATAAATCAAAAATTTGTTGGGATGCTAGGGTGGCTCAGTCAGTTAAGCATCAGCTTTCTGCTCAGGTCCTGATCTCATGCGGTCCTGGGATGGACCCTGCATTGGGCTCCTTGCTCAGTGGGGAGCCTACTTCTCTTTCTCTTTCTGCCCCTTCCCCTTGTTTTTGCTCTCTCATGCTTTCTCAAATAAATAAATAAAATCTTTAAAAAAATTTTTTCACAAAAGAAAAAAGTGACTTCTGTTTTATAAAATAATCATTTACTTATGTTTTTGATTTTCTCTCAAGCAATCCTCTATAAAACTACTCAGAAATATATAATGGAATTAAATGTAATGTTCTGATTATAGTACTGTGATATTCATGTAAGTAATTAATATATCAGAGTCACTCAGGTAATGTTCACATTAAATAAAACTTGTGACCATTTAATTTGATTGATTGTTTAATAAAAGGGATGTACTTTTCTGAAATTATTAATCAGAATAATGTATATAAAAGTGGAAGTTCATAATCAAGAGACTATTAAGTGAAAAATTAATACAATAGTACATAGTATCTTACTGTTCAATAAAAGTATTATAGAATGTACAAAACAATCACGGCATTGTTTGTAACAGAAAAGAAAGATCTGAAAAACACCTAGAATGTCTAGTAACATTTCACTGATTTTTTTTTAAGATTTTATTTATTTATTTATTTATTTGACAGAGAGAGAGAGATCACAAGTAGGCAGAAAGGCAGGGAGAGAGAGAGAGGGGGAAGCAGGCTCCCCACTGAGCAGAGAGCCTGATGTGGGGCTCGATCCCAGGACCCTGAGATCATGACCTGAGCCGAAGGCAGAGGCTTTAATCCACTGAGCCACCCTGGCGCCCCTACATTTCACCGGTTAGAAGAACTGATAATATATCCAAATGATGGGAGTACTTTGCAGCCATAATAGAAGAGGTATATCCATTTTTCCTTATATCAAACAATTTTCAAAAAATGAGATACATTTCCACTAATGCTTAGGATATAGAAAGCCACAAGGGAACACTGTCGCTGCCATAATAATAAGACATATAATCTGTAATATCAAACATTTTAATCCATCAGCGATTTCTGAGATCGTAAGGCAACCAAGAGAACTGCATTCCATCATAACAAGCCTCTTCAAGGGAAAACAAGATACCTTGTCATTTCTACCTTTAACAGCATGGAAAGAAGAAAAGCTAGTATAAAAGTGGATAAAAAGAAGATAACATAAATTTTAACACTTTGAAAGGTTGAGTGTAGATTACCACGATTGTTTTGAATCAGTAAGAATCCCAGAAACAAGATGATTCCATATCCACTCGCCAGCTCTTTCCCCAAGCCCCCATTGGCGGCACACAAAAGAGACTGAAGCAGCAGAGGGAGTTCTGAGAGAGCCCTTGCCTGATGCCTCATGAAAGGCCTGACAAAATTTGATGATGAAGGAAGAACACCCAGGGAAGCACATATGAACCTCAGGTGCTGCATGAGTACAAGGTATTGACTGACTACTGCTTGGGGACTGCCTTAATGATTGCCCATGCTCCATATCCTGTGCTTGTACAAGGAAAGAGCTTTCTGCTGCTGGAAGGGACTATAAAACATACTTCTGTGTCAGATCATCTGTTTTCTGAACAAGGACACGAGATGACCCCTCCTGAAGGAAAGGCTGGTAATTCCACTCCCTCCAACCAGTCCCTGACCTGACGCCAGACTGAGGACTGATGTCTTTGGAAGGGGAGAAAGAAACCAGCCTACCCACTTTAAACGGACAGTAGAAAAAGCTCATTTGCCATTGATATAAGGGCAAGAAACCTACTTGCACCTTGGTTCCTGCACGGAGATGATGCATATGACTCTTACCAGGCAAGGCCACATAAGATACTTTATTTTACCTTAGATACTGTACAAATATAAGGTAGATGTGGGTTGCCATGCAAGGGCGAGGCACAGAAAAAAGACTGCTCTGGGCTGAAACACTATCAATCACTTTAACATATCATTAGAAAATTCCACCCCCAAATAGCAAGATATATTTAGTTTTCCAGTGCAAAGAGAAGATTTACCAAGATATACCATATCCTAGGCCATAAAATGTGTTTCAATAACTTTAAGAGAAATGAAACCATACAAAATATTTTCTCTGAACATACAGATTAAATTAGAAATCAGTAACAGAAAGATATATAGAAATATCCTCAAATATTCAAAGAAGAATAATGCCTGTCCTGTGCATGTTCCATTTACACATGATTCAAAAAGAAAATCATAAGAAGAATTAAAAAAATATCTTGAACTAGGTGAAAATTAAAACACAACATATCAAAGCTGCTCTGGAAATGGTTAGCCAGTTTCTTGCATAGTTAATAATATACTTACCATATGATCCAATAAACCCATTCCAAAGTATTTACGCAAATGGCAATCATATTATTATATAAATGTCTAAAATATTCATAAGCTAGGGGCACCTAATGGCTCAGTCATTTAAGTGTCTGCCTTCAATTCAGGTCATGATCCCAGGGTCCTGAGATCAAGTCCTGTATTACATTGGGCTCTCAGAGCAGGGAGCCTGCTTTTCCCTCTACCTCTGCCTGACACTCCCCCTGCTTGTGCTTTCTCTCTTTCCATCAAATAAATAAGTAAAATCTTATAAAAAATAAATATATTCATAAGCTAAAAAGAATTTTAAATGATCATAAACCTATTCTCCACATTAGTGTATATTCTATCATTTTTAACGTATGCACATCTATTATTTTTGCCCAAGAAGAAAATTATGTCATACTCTTCACAGCCTCTTTTTAATCACTTAAAAACATACCAAACTGTGTCATTTATTTAATACTGAGCATTCTGATATATGGATAGATGCTAGAATACATGCTATTATTTTACTTTTCAGTTGCTTGTGTTTTGTTTCTTTTCTTTTTGAACTATATAAAACTGCTATAATCAACATCCTTGGCATATTAGTTATCTATTGCTTATAATACATTACCCACAAACTTAACAGGTTAAAATAACAAGCACTTATTAATCCTATAGTATCCACGTGTTAGAAGTCTGGGAACAGCTTAGTTGGCTCTTCATGTCAGGCTTTCAAAAGGCTCTGATCACAGTGTCGGCCAGCTACATCCTTTCTGGTGTTCAGGGTTCTCTCTTCCAAGCTTACATGGTGCCTGGCAGAATTCCGTTCCTTGTTATTGTAGGACTGAAGTCTTTGCTTCTTCCCTGAGCGTCAGCATGATCTGCAGTGTTGCTCAGAGGCCCTCTCACAACCTGGCGGCTTTCTTCTTCAAGTCCAGTAAAATTCCCCCTACAGGAGGCTAAGATGGGGTTTCATATGATGTAAGGTAATCACAGGAGTGACTTATCACTATTGCCACAGAATGTACCCTACTCACAGGAGTGACATTCTACTACCTTTTCCAGATATCATTAGCCAGAATACATCAGTGTCCACCTGTACTCAAGGGGAGGGGATTACACAAGGGTGTGACTCCTTAAAGGTCACCTTAAGGTATGTCTGCTACAGATGAGTGGGTAAGCTCATTATACAACCATGATAATTTATCCGATCTGGAACCTTGAACCTCAGGATGAAATGTGAGACACATTTTTTTTCTCATTTCTTTTTTTTTTTTAATTTTTATTAACATAAAATGTATTTTTTGCCCCAGGGTACATGTCTGTGAATCGTCAGGCTTACACATTTTACAGCCCTTCCATAGCATATACCCTCCCCGATGTCCACAACCCAGCCACCCCTATCCCCCTGCCTCCCAGCCACCCTTAGTTCGTTTTGTGAGTCTAGGAGTCTCTTATGGTTTGTCTCTCTCCCCATCCCTTCCTGTTTCATTTCTCTCCCCCATGCCCCCAAACTCCCGCCTTGCCTCTCGAATTCTTCATATCAGAGAGATCATGTGATACTTGTCTTTCTCTGACTGACTTATTTCGCTTAGCATAATACCCTCCAGTTCCATCCACGTTGTTGCAAATGGCCAGATTTCATTTCTCTTGATGGCTGCATAGTATTCCATTGTATATATATACCACATCTTATTTATCCATTCATCTGTTGATGGACACATTTTTTTAAGGCTTTCATACATACTGCCAATTTACCATTAAGAAGGGTAGAATTAAGTTACAAATCTATCTGAAGGGCAGAATTGTGTCCAACTTTATAAATTCATTGATTTCAGTATCACAGATCTAGGAATATACTCAGGACTATTAAAAATGATACTGAAGACAAAACAGACATAACAGTTATGAAAGTTAAAATGTCGGGCACCTGGGTGGCTCAGTTGGTTAAGCAACTGCCTTCTGCTCAGGTTATGATTCCCCAGCAGGGAATCTGCTTTTCTCTCTGCCACTCCCCCCACTGTGCTCTCCTGCTCTCTTTCTGTCAAATAAATAAATAAAATCTTTTAAAAAAATAAATAAAATAAAAATAAAATTTAGAATGTAATTTAAATGTATATACTTTAATTTATGATACAAGAAATCTTCCAGTACTACTTATAAGGTAAGTGAACTTACAAAGAAAGTGAAGAAAATAAACTATTGGGAATTCAAGTGTGAGAAATCTATAGTTCAATAATTTTATATTTCTACATAAACACTTGTAAGTTAAATCTCCTTAAAATTATTTGAGGGTCACACTCTGATGTCTTAATCGCTTGTAATCAGAAAAAAAGCATCAAACCAAAGTGGCAATACATTTTTATAAGTCATTTATATAGAGGTAAAATAATTAAGAAAGAGGATGACCATAAGTTTTCATTCACAAATTGACTATTTCCATTCTGAAGTTCACCTAATTAATTATATGTTATGTTTCAAGGATATGCTTGAAATATAAGCTTGCTAAATGAGGTGAGCCCCATTTAGGGCCTCTGCAAAAAAGCATCCTGATCCTTAAAACAAACTTTGCTCTCCCATTACCATCCACAAGGGGCTGACGCAAACTGCAGAAGTCTGGAGTCTAACGCTAACCCCTGGTTCTCTCAGCATTGGGGAAGATCTGTGAGTAGCTTTGCAGGGCTCTTGGCAACTCCTGGCAACTAAGTTGCTGACACAGCTTGTCTCAATAAAGAATATGTCTTAGAGTCATTTGTGTTTGGCCAATTTTATTTTACATCATACATTTTTGAAAATCTATGCGGATGGCTTTTCCTAATTGCCTCTAATATAACTGGAATCAGAGGATGAATATTTATAGCCAACTACAGAAAAATGGGTCAAAAAATATATTTTGTTCTTGAAGAATGCCAAAATGGGGCTAGGACGAGATCCATAAGGTCTTTATTAATGCAATTTGAACTCCTTGTTATTTAGCCTTAAAAAACAATAACAAAAAAACATGTTTCTGTGGCAATCCCTGTCAAAATCCCCAAAACTAAACTAGAGTCCCTGAAATGGCTTGAGACCCTGCTAAGTAATAGTCCTGTCAGGTAATTTGGTTATAGAAAATGTTAAAGTTTCTGGAAAACAGTGAATTCACACCTTGTTGAACCTTACAGCTTCTAAAAAAATGAGAATTCGTAGATGTTTCTAAGCAGATCAGTTCACACCCATTCCTAAGGTAACCAAATATCCACATAGATGCAAAAGTACCAAAATTTGCATTGTGTTGATACAATGGCAGAATATATCTACTATTAGAACCTCACATATAATATTTACATAATAAAGCCAATAATTATGGAAGACAGTATTTTTTGTGATTGTTTTTCTTTGTATTTTTCTCTTATATTATTGGGTCCTCCTTTAGATCTCATGGGTCCATGCCCTGCATCTCATTGACTGACCCTACCTTTGCCCAGTTCAAGCTCCAAGAACCATACTTTAAGTCTCACAGCCAAGATTGCGGCTCATTCAAGTACAGACTTCGGACAGTCACATATTTAGATTACAAAATTGAACTCAATCAGTTAATGACTCTAATGTAATAAATTGGATGAAAAGTAATAGAGTTCAATTCTACTTAATCAGGACTATAAAATATAGCCCTAAAACTTGCATCTTAATTTGAGAAGGCCCAAAAAACATATTAGGTAGTAACTAAAAACATTCTTCACTTTTTATGGAAAAGATCTCTTAATTCATATTGGGTTGCCCATTCGATTTTTGAATACATGAAATAATCATTATTTGTACAGAATCTTCAGAAAAACAGATCATAAAAGCTCAACATGCATTCAAGTTACCCGAGGGCAGCATGAGATCTATGGCCTGAAATTTTAAATACATAAGATCACAGAAATCATTTTTAGGTTTACAAAATTTCAAAGAAGAGTATAAATTATGATCCTCAAAATGCTAAATATTTTTGTGCACATGTGTAGTTGGTGAGGCTGCTAGGCACCCCTTCAGGACACAGGCACCGATTACCTAGCTGTGAGGGGTTAGGTGAAGATGGTCACAAGTCAGTCCCTCTGCACACGCTGCTTTCCCTGAAAGGCAGCTGCCTAACTGGCGGTTACATCCCATCCCTAGAGCCAGTCCATATTCAAAAACCAATCAATGCACCTGAGCAAAGTCTTGGCCCCCTTGCCTCACTGGGCTTAATCCTTAAGAGCCATTTTAGCTCCACATTTCCTCAAACTGTTGACTGAGGTTTCGGTTGCAAGTTCATTCCAGGTCAGCTTCCCTCTATGCCCAGCCCTGCTTCCTTCACCCCCGACAGGTGATGTTACTAAGAATAATTCCCAATAAACTTTCCACTCTCAGATCTCTGAGTATGCTTCCTGGGAACTCAAGCAATTATAGTATGTAAGATTTTTTAAAGATTTTATTTATTTACTTATCTGATAGAGAGAGAGAGCACAAGCAGGGGGAGCTGCAGAGGGAAAGGGAGAAGCAGGCTCCCGTTGAGCAGGGAACCCAGTGCGGGGCTCGATCCCAGGACCCTGGGATCATGACCTGAGCCAAAGGCAGAGCTTGACCCACTGAGCTATCCAGGAACCCCTGTATGAAATTTTTAAAAATGAAAACTTTAAGTCTCAATACAAATAATTATGGTTATTACAGGATGATGAAATCATAGATAGTGTTTTTTCTTCTCTGTGCTTTTCTATACTTACTATATATCGTATTCTAAACCCTGAGTATTTGTAAAGCTTTGCTATAAAGAGAAATCTTCTCTCTACAGAGAAATTTTACATAAAAGGATAATAATGACTGCACAATTACTTTAAAATGTCCCCCAAAAGCCCATGCATAGTATACAATGTATGGAAGGTATATGTTTAAGAGTAAATGTTTGTCTTGGAAAACAGAAGGTATAATAAATGCCTTCATATATTTGTGTGATTATTAGATGGCCAAGGAAGTATATTTCTATAACTTTTCAGAAGGCAAAATCAGTACCAACACATGAAATTCGTTCATTTGTACATTAAACACAGTGACAGTTTTCCAATAATCGCTGCCTGTCTGAAAATTCCGGATGCAAAGGAGAATGTATAAAGGGGATTCATCTACTTGATGGATTGAAATCCTGCTTAAAATGGATGATCAGCTTAGAAATTTCTAGGTATTCAAAGAAATACAATGTTATCTCCTCCTTGCCTAAACACATAGGAATAGTACAAAGAATGAATCTAGTCAATTTCACTGAAACAGGAACAATGCAACTATGAAATATGCTTTCTATGTTCTTTAAGAATGCCATATTCAATCTCATTAACAACTAAACCCACAGGCTGAAATTACAAACTGCAAAATACAGCAGGGGGTGCCAAACTGAAAAGGCAATGGAGTCCATCAGTCACCAGATACACCACAGAGTATTCTCCACAAATATCTTTTTCATAGATTTTATACTTAAGCATTTTTACTGTAATAACACACATATAATATTACAACTGATAACAGCTATGAATGGTAAAGTCATCAGATAATGAGCAGATACTACAGCGCAAAGAAGGTCAAATGATGCAAGCTGGCTTCTGGAGTTGCTCGTTTCACCACCACCCAGGATCCCACAACAGTGACTTTGAATTTCTAACCTTGGAAGTAGAGAAAACAAGTTGGACATTCTGTTGAGTTATAATTCACTTCATAGGAAACATGCAAAAGTACCTGGAACTTTTAATTGACAAGAAATCAAATGGATCCTATTTCCAGAGTAACCTGTATAGTACTTCATCCACAACACAGTTCTTCAAAAGCTACCCTACTGCGGCTCTGCACAGACACACCAGCTATAATTAAACAACTTAATTTTAACTTGCTGCACAGTTTATTAAAGCTTCTTATCAAACTTTGAGACAATGGAGCTGAATACAACTTCCTCCTTGGGATACAGGCAATTTCTCCTTGGTGGCACCATGGTGAAAAAAGCAAGGAGAGAGAGGAACTGGACAGAGAACACAAGTTCTTGGAAGAGAAATGTATAAAAAGAAGCCCAAGAGAGGGAAAATAAAAATGCATTTTAAGAATTAAGAACATAAAAGATTCGAAAAAAATCAAAACTCTTTTCTCTTTTCTAATAGCACAACGAATATAATGACTATACCGTGTTCTAGCATTTTAATGGCTTAAAAGTTATTTTGTACAAAGATGATACTACGTTTCTTGGTCATTTAAAAGAGCAATGGATAGTAAACAATGGATAGTAAACATCCAAAAAGTCTACAAAATAAATGAGAGTTGAGGAAGAAATAAATGTGAAAACTGATCACAAGACCTCTCATATTTTCCTTAATGTATCTCCCGTGCTTCTCAAATTGAAATCCAAAAATTATCGGAAATGAAAAGCCCAAACAAATGCCTGCCTGGTTTTGCAAGAGTAATACTATCTAATTAGTAGACATATTTGTATAAATGTAATGTAATGAATGGAATATGGAAATATATTCTTGCATAACATTCATTTTAAAAATACATTTTCTATATTATAATAGAAGAAGAATTCAGTTATTTTTTTTTCTCTGACAATGACGACCAATGCAGGGTTATTTCACCTATTTTGGAAATCAAAACCAAACATTTGGCCAGGTAGCTATGTGACATACTCAGAGTTAGCAATGTGGTAAAATGACATTTAAACTAGAATATCTTTTAATGATCCCAACTAAAAATGTTTAGAGTTGTACCTGCAAACATTTCCAGAATACATGCAATTAATGATATGAGTTAAGTATGACTTTTCTAGCACAATTTCTCAGTTCCCTATATTGTTATCGTAGACTCATAAAGGTATAATTTCTTTTCTTCATTTTTGTTCAACTTTGTGAACTTTATTTAATGTATAGGCCAAAATTTATTGATCTTTTGGTCAATTCAATATATATTGCCTTAAAAATAAATGCAAATCATTAAATCACAGGGGAATAAATGTTATTTTTTAATTTCATAACCATTATTAGAACTCACTTGTTCCCTCATCCAAAAACTCAATGTATTATTGTATTAAGTCTTAAACTTTTCTCCTAGATGCCATATCCTGCCTGTGCACTTGACACAATTTTCATCAAGTTGTATTCCAATTGCAGTTATAGAACAAAAACTGCAATCCATTACTTATTCTAATCAAATAGCATTCTGACTAAAGCAATATGAATAGAATCATGTTATCGTTTTGGTATACTTTTAACTAGCAGATACAGATATGGATATAGATGGATATAAGATATAGATATGTAAATAGATATGAGAGAAAGAAAAAATATTGTATACATGACATTTTATCCAAAGCACATAAAATATAGTCAGATTTGTGAAAATAATCATTTTAATTAGCAGGTAACATAAAAGCACACTTGATATCTCACTGTGGTTTTGAATTGCATTTTCTTGATGATTACTGATGTTGAGCATCTTTTCATGTGCAATAAAATATCATCTTACATTAGTTAGAATGGCTAAAATCAAAATGACAAGAAATAACAAATGTTGGTGAGGATATGGACAAAAAGGAACCCTTGTACCCCGTTAGTGGGAATGTAACTTGATAGAGCCACTGTGGAAAACAGCATGGAGGTTCCTCTAAAAGTTAAAAATAGATATACCATACGGTCCAATCATTCTACTATTGCCTATTTACCCACAGAAACAAAAACATAATTAGAAAAGATATAGTACCTTTATGTTTACTACAACATTATTTACAATAGCTAAGATATGAAAACAACCTAAATGACCATCAATAGATGAATGGATAAGGATAAGGAAGTATTATGCAGCCATAAGAAAGGGTGAGATTGTGCCACTTGAGACAAAATGGACGAACTGAGAGGTATTACGCTCAGTGAAGTTAAGTCAATCAGAGAAAGACAAATACCTTATGGTTTTTCACTCATAAAGGGAATCTAAACAAACAAATGAACAAATGAAAATAAAATCAGATCTGTAAATACATAGAAAAACTGATGTTCGCCAGAGGGAAGGAGGGTGAGGTGTTGGGCAAAATGATTGAAGGGGAAAAGGAGATGCAGGCTTCCAGTTATGGAATGAGTTAGTCACAGGGATGAAAAGCATAGAGTAAGGAACACAGTCAATGATATTATAATAACGATGTGACAGGACAGAGGCACAGATGGCAGCCACACTTGTGGTGAACGTAGTTTAATGCATAAAATTGTCAAGTCACTGAGTTACACACCTGACACTAACGTAACATTGTGTGTTGACTATACTGAAAAATAAAATAAAGTAAATAAAATAAAATAAATCTTCCCAGTGAGCTCTTTGAAACATGTAGTGGTAATACTGAATTCCTGGGGGGCAAGGTCCATGTTTTGTGAGCAGTTATAAATGTTATCTGATTTTTATTTGATGTGAGTGAAGTGTCATCATGGTATCCACTAAAAATAGATTTTTAAGAATCAAATGCAATTTTGGAAAGTTTTTAGTTCATTTGTTTTTTTGTTTGTTTGGGGTTTTTTTTTTTAAGATTTTATTTTTTGTTTGACAGAGAAAGAGAGATCACAAGTAGGCAGAGGCAGGCAGAGAGAGAGGAGGAAGCACACTCCCTGCTGAGCAGAGACCCTGATGTGGGGCTCAATCCCAGGACCCTGAGATCATGACCTGAGTCAAAGGCAGAGGCTTTAACCCACAGAGCCACCCAGGTGCCCCAAGTTCACTTGTTGTTTTTGTTTTGTTTTGTTTTGTTTCTGTTTTTGTTTTTTTTTTTTTTTAGTTTACTTGGTTTTAACAAAAAATTTTTGCTATTGATTTTGGTGATCTTAGTTATGCTTCGTATTTTAAATAAACATGACGTTTTCTATTATAAAAAAAGTGCACTTTATATTCCTGAGGTTTTTCCCATCATTGCATTGGGGCATTTGGAGATACTGCATGAATCCTAGCATTTATGCCACAAGCCAGTTCAAATAGCCTAATTGTCATGATTTGCAATGGGATTAATTTTTGTAATATTCTTCAATTTTTTACATTTGTCTTAAAAAGCATGCTGTCTAAAAACGGGTGTCGTAATAATAATTCTCAGCCTTGGTTTCATGTTAGAATAACTGGGTGAGTTTCTAAAAATTGTCACTCCTAGGTCATTTACTAGAATAATTAATTGGAATCTCTGGGGATGTGACACAGACTACAGTGTTTTGTAAGCTCCTTAGGTGATTTCATTATGGAGCTAAGGTTCAAAAGCACTGCACACAAAAAGATTAATAGTTAAAATTAATAGACCTTGGGTAAAACTTGGTGAAACATTATTACTACTCTTCTAAAAATTTAGAGTGTGAGACTCTGAGAAATGAAAAATCATTTTACATGTATGACTTTTTTACTTTAAAAAAAA
>CM053604.1:120525273-120566401 GCA_028646535.1 Procyon lotor
CATCAGGCTCTCTGCTTAGCGGGGAGCCTGCTTCCCCCTCTCTCTCTCTGCCTGCCTCTCTGTCTACTTGTGATCTCTCTCTCTGTCAAATAAATAAATAAAATCCTAAAAAAAAATTACTCATAACATCATACCCAAAGAATAACCACTAATTATATTTATTATATTTTTCCTACTTGTTTTTTAAATGCTTTTAAAAGTTAAATAGGGGTGCCTGGGTGGCTCAGTGGGTTAAAGCCTCTGCCTTCAGCTCGGGTCATGATCTCAGGGTCCTGGGATCGAGCCCCACATCAGGCTCTCTGCACAGCAGGGAGCCTGCTTCCCCCTCTCTCTATGCCTGCCTCTCTGCCTACTTGTGATCTCTCTCTCTGTCAAATAAATAAATAAAATCTTTAAAAAAAAAAAGTTAAATAATATGTATTTTTACACAAAATGCAAATTATATGTATTTAAAGATAATGTATTATACAAAATTTAGATATTATAGAAAAAGCATAAAGATGAAAATTAAAATTACATCCTTGAATATAAAAAGGAAAAATATTATTATTCTAAAATGAACAGTTTATAAAATATTTGATCAAATTAAACAGTGATTTCATAAGAGAGACATTTTTTTCAGGTATTACAGATTATTCACATTTTGTTTTTACTGTTATATGTGGAAACTGCATACCATTATTTATTAATAACATTTATTAATGTTAAAACACTACTGAAAAACACTAATGAAAAACACTACTACAATAATATAAAGCCACAAAGAATTTGTACTTATTAGAAATCCAACATCAAAGAAGCAAAACACTTCCATTTTTTAATTAACTACCAGATGAGCTTTCTAGAGAAATGTTTTTAAAATAAATAAGTATACATCTTATCTACATTTAATTTTTTAAATTGTGTAACCGAATTATGATAAATACTCTTGGATGTCATCCATCCAAGATATTTGAGAAAGAAAGACTTTCTTTTCTGGTAGAGCACATTTCACAATAAAGGTGAAATACTAATTAAACATTAGTTAGATAAGTGACAAAACTGATAAACTCTGCAACCAAGGCAAAAATTTGTGACTCAATATTGGTCACCGAAACCTAAAGGAAATCTGCTTGGGAAATTATAGAATGGTTTTTCTATCTGAGAAAGTTAGGAAGAAGGAAAGAAGAATTTGTTCTTCAGTATGAAGGCATCATGACTGCCCTTGGTTGACTGAGTGAGAAAAATAATCTTCTAACTGCTTAAAATCACTGTTCTTTTGGATGTCTTTCTTCTTTTTTAAAATATATTTATTTTGAGGGGCGCCTGGGTGGCTCAATGGGTTAAAGCCTCTGCCTTCAGTTCAGGTCATGATCTCAGGGTCCTGAGAGCCTGGCATGGGGCTCTCTACTCAGCGGGGAGCCTGCTTCCCCCTCTCTCTGTCTGCCTCTCTGCCTACCTGTGATCTCTTTCTCTCTGTCAAATAAATAAATAAAATCTTTGAAAAAAAAAGATATATTTATTTTGAGAGAGGAGAGAGAAAGCATGCAGGGGGAGGGAAGAAGGGAAAAGAAGAGAGAGAATCTCAAGCTGACTCTGCGCAGGGATCTCTACACAGGCCTCCATCCCAGGATCTGAGCCAATAAGAGTTTGCCGCTTAACTGACTGTGCCACCCAGGTGCTCCTGGGTGTCTTTTTTTTTTTTTTTTAATTGCAGCTTAGCCTTGATCCTAATGAAAACAGTTCTTAAACAGGAAAAAGAAAAAAAAAAACAGCACTTTTTTTTTTCAACTTTTGTTAGTTTAAACACTTTAGAAAAGGTTTTTACTTTTCAACTTATTTAAGCTTCCCACCTGTTGGAAGTTTACATTATGAAATATTACATTACCTATAATTCTAGAAAGTATTTTAAAATAACTATGTGTATATATCTTCCACATACAAGTTGAGTACTTTAAATCACTCATAAAAAAAAGTTTATTTCTTCAAACAAAATTTAATAAATCATTTCTACTGGGTAACAGTTGATTTAAAATATATAAACATAACACAAAAATATAAAGTGATTGTGTTCAAAAAGTTCATCAAGGGGAATGGAACATGACACTTTCCTCAACAAAGGTAGATGTTTGCTTTGGTAAATAATAAGACTCGAGGAAAAGTAAATATTTCAAGGAAGGGGCGCCTGGGTGCCTGGGTTGATTAAGCATCCAACTCTTGATTTCTGTTCAGCTCATGATCTCAGGGTTATCAGATCAGTCCTGAGTTGGAGTCTGCACTGGGTGTGAAGCCTGCTTAAGATTCTCTCCTTCCCTCTCCCTCAGCCTTTCCCCCCATCATGCATCTCTCTCTCTCTTTCTTAAAAAAAAAAAAGTAAATAAACAAATATATTTCAAGGGAAATGTGAGATTAGATTAAAAAGGAATAGTGCACCAATTAAACATAATCAAACTCAATTTTAAAACTCAAACATTTCCATTTACAATTTTCTTTTCATTTTTAAGTTACAATATACTTTGTTCAATTCTTATGCTTGACTTGGCAGGTTTTTAGTTTAATAAGCAAGTTGTATAGCTGAAAAATATCAATATGAAATAACCAAGGGGTCAGCTATCAATTCAAAAATATTCCATGGATTTGGTCTTCAAGCTGTTTTTATTTTTCTGAAATAAAATTACGTGAAAATAATAGCCGATAATCTTGATTGATCTGATTTACTATTTAGATATACACTATGATTTGCTTATGATCTCTGGTAAACTGGTACAGTAAACTGGTACTTTTGCTTTGAAAAAAGAAATCAAGACCTGATCATAGAAGTAAATGAATTTTTAAGTACTAACACTTTTAAAGTGATAGTGTTAAGAATGTATTTTAGAAGGATATTAATGCAATAAAATATATATCAATACACTATTGGTTTGCTTTCTAATAAGGAAACCTATACAAGAAAATAACAGAATAATAATTATCTTTCAATTATTACACTGTGTGGCAGGTATTTGGCTACACGTAGTTTTTTTTATATGAACCTTTAAATACTTTAATCACTGTTGAGCATAACATAAAATCAATGATGAGCAAAAGTACTCCTGAGCCAAACGCAGAGGCTTTAACCCACTGAACTACCCAGGTGTCCCTAATACGTCATTTTAAATATTGTGAAGCAATTTAGACATTTTTGAACAATGGCTAATATAAATGTAAACCTATTTCAGTAAGTTAACATACATTTATCAGTTTGGGATCACTCACATTTTGAACTACATGATAAAAATTAAGTTCCTGATTGCCTCTCCTAACCAGGAGAATTTGAGCCATGCTACTTTCATTTAATTTTTGATGTAGGAATGCAAACACATCTTAACAGGAAGCCTAGGGGGCCTGATTTGTAAATGACCTTCTGAACTTCCCTGGAGTTCTTATCCTCTTATTCACTGCTCCCTCTAAAGTAAATGCTACCCCACACTTCAGTCCCTAAGCACCAGATAAACACATTTGCATTTCCTAACATACCGCAGGAACCTCCACAGACATTTTTAGACCAAAAAGAAGAAGGAAGGCAGAGCCCTTAAATATTTGTCTTTGAATCACCATTGCCTAACACAGTAGGGGGAAAAAAACGGTGAGGGGCAATTTCGTAGAGATTTATTGAATGATAAGTGAAATTAAAATGTTATAGCAACAGAGATAATTTTTTTCAGTTATTTGTAGTTTGCTGTCATATTTAGAGTTATTCCTTTCTATGAGCAGGAATAATGAGAAATGTAGGTGTTTTATTTTGGAGCTATTATTTCGCTCCAAATGGTTAGAGACTCAATTCATTTACTTTTCCAGAAATTCAACCTATTTTGGGAAGTCAGTAGAGAACAGAGATCTTGGGCTTAAGTGTCAGATAGGTTACCTCTGAGTCTTATCAGGTAAGTTACTTTGAGCAAATATCTTAAATTCTGAACTTTATTTTCCAAAATTTTCTGGAATTTATGTATTCTTTTCTTTTTTCTTCTTCTACCTTTTTGAACTAAGCATATTTTTTTGGAATGGAAAAATGGTATTTATTACTTCACGCTTGTAAGCCAAATGACAATTTAGATCTTTTTGAAAATATGATAAAATAGTTACATAAATTTAGCATAATTTTGCCTATTAAAATGAATAGTGATTATTTTACTGATATTTTGCCAGGAAACTTTCTTTTCCTCTAGTAGTTACAAGAAATAAGAATCTAAAACAGTATCCTAACAAGGAAGATGTATTAAAAGCTTGAAACATTAAACACAACAGCCTATACATTACAATTTTCAAAAATTATATACACTAATTAATATTCATTTGTAGTCTGCACATGGATCACTAGCAACTAAATTTCTCCTTTGACATTTTAACATACCAATAACAGTGGAAGAACAGAAGTGTTAGATTATTCTCTCATTTGTTATAAAACAATTATCACAGCCACAACTGAAACCAGAAGTTCATCAGCAATTTCATTTCATTAAGGAGAAAGTCAAATTAGCTTTGGTTAACTTTGTGCTCATCAGGAGGAAGTCCACGTATTGGGTGACTCTCTGTAGGATGCTTATTGTCACTGGAGAAGTAGTGATTTCTTTCTAAACTCCCAACACATTCATTTTCCAAGCAGTAGGTATTTGAAAATATTATTTTTAAATTGAAACAGTGATTGATTTATGATACTTAATCTGGGTCTTGATGGATGGGTAGTGTTTGTCATTTGTACTGGAATGGAACTCAAGAGGCATATTTTAAAGAAAAAAATGTTATTTCAAAGAAACCTAATGCAAACATTTCTAAGTTTGCAGTCTGATATAGTGTGGCAATTAAATTGTGTTTTCTGTGCTTGGAGGCTAGAAGGAAAACTTTCAAGTCCATATAAGTTCTTACGTTCAAAATATTCCCTTTTCCCCCCTCTTTTTTAGGGATTGCTTATTGCCCAGTTTGGGATACAAAATTATGCCAGTCTTCATTCTCACTAAATAGGCAGACTATAAGATGTGAATGCATCCACAAGCCATTACAAGAAAGACTAATAATTTATTAACTGAGATAAAACACGCACTTAGAACCCTAGGAAACTAGAGGTATCAACACAATAAAAATTAAAGAGTTAAAAATTTTTGCATTTGTAATTTTTCTGAAAGAATTAAATCAAAGCAGGTATCATGGGGGCAGCAGACCTTCATTGAAATTCCTTATATTAATTCTATACTCATTTTTATTTTTAATTGCATATGAGGAAATAAAGGAGGCCATTCAGGGATTAGGATCTGCAAAGGTCTTACTCTGACCCTGTGGACACACATCAAAATCAGTCAAGCAGCCACAGCTAAGTGGTAATTGAAGGAATCCCCCACTGTCTATAAAGGACAATCTGTTTAGCAGGCTTTAGAAATATCTTTCAGTCTAGTCCTAATACTTTTGTCTCATCTCCCATGATTCCCTATCATTCATTCTTCATTTATGCCATGCTTAATTTCTTATAGTTATGACACATTCTGTGCCCTTTCATACCTCCATAGCTTTGTGCATGCAGATCCCTGTTCCATATGCTTTCTTCCACCTGTCCAAATGGCAAACTCTATTAATCCATCAAAACCCAGATCAAGTGTCATGAACTCTGTGAGGGCTTTATTGAATCACCTTCCTCTACAGATGTAATTTGCATGTGCTTATCTTACTTCCCTTGTCACAATACCTTCTAATCATTCTTCAACATGTCAATCTCTTCAACTATTCCAAAGATTCTTCAGGGAGGAGATGACATGATTCGGGTGGAGGGCTAACAATGGCATGCATAGTTATTTAAAAACAAAGCAGTCTTTTCCTCATTGTTTTATTTTTAGTCTCAATGATTATTACAAATTTTACAAATATTAAAAAGTAAATGTGCATATTTAGGAAAGAGAGACAAATTTATAAGTAGAAGAAGAGTATTTGTCTTTGAAATGATACCATGCTTTAGCAATTTATTATTTTCCAAAGGGTCTGCACGCTCATTTGATCATTTGATAATTATAATAATCCTCTGATATTTTGAAAGAGAAAATATTGTTCTCATTTTCTAGCTAGCTGAATCTGACAAATGTTAGTGATTATCTCTAGGGCATATAGGTAAGTGCAAAATGCTTTTAATTTATACATATTTTTGCTCTTAATATCTGATAAAATTTGTTTTATTGAACAGATGCCCGTGATTTGTTGGAAAATTCCAACTCCTACACATTTTAGACAAAATGCTTACTCTAAATGTAGGTTCAGTTGTTGAACAGTGAATAATTTTTCTTAAGGGTTCAACTTAAATTATAAACTTAAATAACAAGGTACTGTTGACAATAGAAATAATTATAATTAACATATACCATGTACCTAGCATATGCCAGTGTGAACTAGGAACTTCTATGTTATCAGTCTATATAACCTTCCAATACAACAGCATTCAGGAGGTTATACAAGCTAAAAGTCTAGCTTTTACAGAGCTAGAAAATGTGGACAGAAGATAATTTGCCCAGGGTCACTTAGCAGTAAGTGGCAGATTCAGAGTTCAAACTAATCTAACAGTAAGTGGTAAAGTCAGGGTTCAATCTCAGCAAGTCTGGCTGCAAAATGACAGTAATCCTATAATACATGCATTACAGCAGCTAGACTTAACCTCACAATATTCAACAGCAAGATTATGTGGTACTGAACTAAATAAATGACATCTCCACTATGTTTACGGACTATAATAAAGTCCTTGCTGTTATGATGTATTGAAGCATTTTCTAGCTTGACTTTCAGCTCAAAATATCAGATCAATCAGATCAATCAGATCAATAACCTCAATCAGATCAATAACCTCAAATTTTGATTGTCCTAAGATGTTAACACAGAACTTAAGAAGAAGTTTCAGAAACAGGTGCCTATATCCATAGGAATCTCTGAATAATAGAATCTAGGAATCTCTGAATAAACTCATTCATGTTTCATCAGTATTTCAGAAAATAGCACAAAATAAACTCTACTTTTTCTTATAAATTATTTCTCATTTTTACAAACTTGGGTACACACACACACACACACACACACACACATAGTATTATTTGTAGTCCAAGAAGTGCCCAACAATCATGCATGCTTTCACGCATAACCCTCTAGTAAGAGAGACACTCCACTTTCTGATGTTGATTATCTCTTCACTTAAAATAGATAATGATCTGAGGAAATGAGAACAACTCTGTTTTCCCTAGATGAGATAGTTAATTTCAAATCACCTTTCTTCAAATAAAATGCAAATATTTGTCCATGTAATCTAATGAGCCAATTGCTAATACTGCCTTAGATTATGTCAAGGACCAAGTATATATACTGTATTTTTTTTACTTATTTGAATGGTCTCTTAATAGACATTTAATGAATGTTGGTTTAACTATAAATCTTAACAGGAATTTAGAACAGTTAATCAAACCAGCTTTGTACACAGTTAAGATAGATTGAACATTGTCTCTTTGTTTAAGTCATATTAGAATTGTTCCTACCTTTCAATTTATTTGATAACATTTTTTGAAACAAAAATGAAACAAAAAAAAAAAAACATTGCTTTTAAACCTACACACATATTTAAAAATTCATTTTAGTTTCAGGAATGTCTTTCTAAAAGTTAGGAAATGTTCATAGTTAGAATTTAGTAAATACTTGTTATTTGTTGTTCTCTATTTGACTTTTTTTTTAAAAGATTTATTCTTAGGGCACCTGGGTAGTTCCAGCAGTTAAGCATCTGCCTTCAGCTCAGGTCATGATCCCAGGGTCCTGGAATCTAGCCCTGCATTGGCTACCTGCTCAGCCAGGAGCTTGCTTCTCCTTCTCCTCCCTGCTTGTGCTCTGTTGTTACCTCTCTCTCTCTCTCTCTCTCTCTCAAGTGAATAAAAATAAAATAAAATATTTATCTTTTACCTTTTCAACTACAGATAAAGATCTGGATCCAAGAAAAATTTTAATGATTTTAACTTATTATATTTTTTTCTATCCCTTTGCTTCCATAAGAGTAAAAGTTACAGAGTTATGAGTAAACCATTTGATGTTGATCAGAGACTCAACAAGGGTCATATTTCTTCAGGCGGATTTTAGTACAGAACAAAAACCTTATTCAATTCAAAATCCATGTACAATCATTTCAAACAGATATGACACAATTTTTTCAATGTTTTCATAATGCCACTAGAAATCTTATAATCTAAGGTCCTAGAAATGTTGTCACAAGGTCAAGGTATTTTTTTTAAGATTTTATTTATTTGAGAGAGAGAGAGATCACAAGTAGGTAGAGGCAGGCAGAGAGAGAGGGGGAGACAGGCTCCCTGCGGAGCAGAGAGCCCAATGCGGGGTGGATCCCAGGACCCTGACCTGAGAGTCACGACCTGAGCTGAACTGAGCTGAAGGCAAAGGCTTTAACCCACTAGGCCACCCACGTGCCCCAAGGTCAAGGTATTTAAAAAAAAAACTGCCGTAACTTTTTTTTTTCAAGACATATGACAAAATGCAAAACAAATCCAAGTATTAATAATTTACAAACTATCTTAGAATGAATTTAAGGACTACCTTAAAATGTTTGGTTTGGCCACTACCACTGCCTGTAAATGAAAATGCTGAAGTATAACCTACATATAACCTCCAAGCATTCATTTACAGAAATTTTAGCGCTCTCGGCAGCATGTGCTTGATTCATTTAGGTTTGGCATAGATGGCATGGTTATCGGTCTATGCTCAGTGACAACATAGTAAATGGCAAAGTTGCTCCTGTGACTCTCAGTTTCATGCTAGGAAAATAGCTCTGCCCTTCATCTGCAGCTTTTTTAAAAATTAACTCCGTCACTAGTAGGAGAGAATTTTTATTTTTAATTTTTACTCCTGGGATAAAATGAGCTTTTTATATGTGTAATTTCATCCTATGTTTGTGCAAAGACAGATGTCATTCAGTGTGACATTGAGTCATAATGAGGTGCAGAAAAGGAAAAGCAGGACCACCTGTAAAATTCCAAAATAACCCTAATTGAAAATAAACAGCCAGAGGTGCCTGGGTGGCTCAGTCATGAAGCTTCTGCCTTTGGTTCAGGTCATGATCCCAGGGTCCCGAGATGCAGCCCAGGCACCAGGCTCCCTGCTCAGCAGGAAGCCTGTTCTCGCTCTCCCACTCCCCCAGCTTGTGTTCCCTCCTTCACTGTCTCTCTCTGTCAAATAAATAAATAAAATCCTTAAAAAAATAAAAAATAAACAGCCAATTAATTTATAGCTATTGTTACCAATTATATGGTTGCATCTATTAACAATATAACAATAGTAATAAACAACTACCTTTAACTTTACATATCCTGGCTTTATTTAATCAAGTTTAAGGGCATATGGGAAAAGAAGTTTTTCAGTATTTCCACATAGAAAAAAAATCATACTCACTTTTCTATTATTTTTTTCACTTTTCTATTATTTCGCCATCATGTCTGATAACTATAAAATGATATGAAATCTATCTTCTTTTATTTCTTTTTTCCTAAACAGTAGTTAGATTGCAAACTTTTTCATTGCTTCTTCTTTTCCGATTATAATTTGATTATTTTTATGTAACAAATTTTTGTTAAATGGCATTTAAATTACTATGATATTCACATATTATAGATGTACGATAATGTATTCAAATGTTGGAATCATTCTTAAATCTTTTTTGCTCTCTATATGAAGATATCTTAAGTATTTACTCCATTTCCTGCATGTCATTTATTTTTTTTAAAGATTTTCTTTATTTATTTATTTGACAGAGAGAGAGAGAGAGAGAGAGATCACAAGTAGGCAGAGAGGCAGGCAGAGAGAGTGGGAAGCAGGCTCCCTGCTGAGCAGAGAGCCCGATGCAGTGCTTGATCCCAAGACGCTGAGATCATGACCTGAGCAGAAGGCAGAGGCTTTTACCCACTAAGCCATCCAGGTGCCCCTCTACATGTCATTTAACTGCATTAATGATAACCTTAAAAAAATCTGTTCTCAGCACATGTTTTAAGTGACATTGTAAAAGGAACTTCAAAAACTTATATATTTAGCAAGAATTTTTTTTAATTGAATGTCCTGGTTTTTTCCATTAGTATCACCTGCTGTTTAATGCTAAATAAGAAATTAGAGATCTAGTTTGAAACACAAATACTGTTGTCAGAACTACTCATTTAAATACAATGAAGAAAATAGAATTCTCCTTTCCCCCAGTATCAATTTCAGTGTCAATTTGTTGGAAGAGGTCATTGAAAGGACACGACCACTAGTTGAACCAAGAGCTGGACCAGTACATCAAAGGTTCTTTACCTCCTCCCCTGTTCTTATAATGTACATTGTATTGACTATTTCTACACTGAGAGCCAATTCGAGGATGCAGCCTGGGGAGAGTAATGTGCTATTGAGAACCTTTGGACCATGCACACCACTGAACCCGGTTAAGGCATCTATACAAACGTTTTCCCCTACCTTTTCTTTTAAACCTTATCAAAGAGTAATTGGAGAAAATTGACAAATATAATGTCTATATTTAAAGTGCGCAACACTATGATTTGATACACATATACACTGTGGAATGATTACCAAGATCAGAGTCGATCTACATAGTTAATGTTTTCCTGCTGTTGTTCTCGTGAGAATGCTTAAGATCTAGTTTCAGCAGCTTTTAAGTAAACGATGCCATGCTATCAACTATAGGCACCATGCTGTACCTTACATCCTTAGAACTCATTCTTAAAACAGAAAGTTTGTATGTTTTGACCTACACCAGCCCATCTCCCACTCCCCAGCTGCTGACCACCACCATTCGACTTTCTGTTTCTGTGAAATCGGCTTTTCAGATTCTGGCAGACAAATACAGAAATCTACTTGTCTTGGGGCCCTGCGACAAGCCTCTAAGTCCCTCGCTTCTTAAACCTGCCACCTACCAATTTGGAGTGGGCTGCCTTTTCCTTAAGAATCTCCTTGTCCTGCCAGTGCAAGGCCAGTTTTGAATTTCAGCAGAAGGAACTCCCAAGGCTGTGAACCAATACAATGATATATGAAAATATTATGGTTTCAATATAACTAAATTCAACTACCTTGTATTATGAGCCTCAGATCCTAAAATCGTAAGTAATAAAGCACTTAGTCCTGAGACTCTTTAAAAATTTTACCAAAGAGCACTATATATAAACTATCATGTTATTAAAAAATACAGTCACACAAAAATTATAAACCTCGAGATGACATTCCAACACAACCATTAGTTCGTCTATTGCACTGCCAACAAGACTGCATAATTCAGGGGTGCCTGGGTGGCTCAGTGGGTTAAGCCCCTGCCTTCAGCTCAGGTCATGATCTCAGGGTCCTGGGATCGAGTCCCACATCAGGCTCTCTGATCAGTGGGCAGCCTGTTTCCCCCCTCTCTCTCTGCCTGTCTCTCTGCCTACTTGTGATCTCTCTGTCAAATAAATAAATGAAATCTTAAAAAATAAAATAACAGAGCATAATAGTAAAACCACTCAACACATAATGATTATAATTCTTTTTTGTTTTGTTTTGGTTTTTGTTTTGCCTTGTTGTCATTACTGTTTTTACAGAGTTTAAAATATAAAATATCCACAAACCATGGTTACTATCTTTATCTTTCTTAAGTAACTTTAATCTGTCACAGATTATAAGACTTTCATTGGTATTTTGATTCTCCCAAATTGAATGCATATCACTAACATTATAAGATTACAAGTAGAAAAGAAGAAAAGTTTATGTGAGAAATTGTAATTTAAATTTCATTTGAGGTACTAAAATTTTTTATGTTCTTAATTCACAAAATAAAACATTGGACTACATAGTTTATCTCAGAGCGTTTGTATCTTTTCAGTAGGTGTTTTCCAAATAATTGTTCTTAACATTGCATTTTTATTATAAAAACAGGTTAGGAAGTTTCCTTTCAACAGATGCTCTTCCAGAGAAAATAAATTTCCCTATATTTCCCTCTTATATAATATTACCTATAGCGAGTGAATCAATCATTTGAATCTTTTTTTTTTTTTAAGATTTTATTTATTTATTTGACAGAGAGGAGAGAGATCACAAGTAGGCAGAGAGGCAAGCAGAGAGAGGGGTGGGAAGCAGGTTCCCCGCTGAGCGAAGAGCCAGATGTGGGGCTTGATCCCAGGACCCTGAGGATCATGACCTGAGCCGAAGGCATAGGCTTTAACCCACTGAGCCACCCAGGCGCTCCTCATTTGAGTCTTAAGGGCAGTTTACCAATGTTTCCTTAGGATTCTCATTTTTAGAAAGTTTGAGTTTAGACAAACACAGGCAGGGAAACTCCTTTTCCTACTCTGAAAGCTTGCCGTGAGGTGGCTAATTTCTGTGACAAGTTACGGCAAAAATCCAGCAGCCTACTGTTGACATTTTCATAGTAATTATAGATCAGGAGTTGGCTGTTTGGCAGGCAAAAATGTGTCATATATGACAGGGCCAACCCTTGTTAATATTCTTTCTCTTCTTTTTGTTCAAAATTGGTGGTAAAAATCAACATTGTTCTTATAAAATAAATGAGAGCTTAAATATGGAAATCAGATATTTAAGAAAGACTGTCCAGAAATTGAGAATGAACACAGGATCCATAAGTGACATACTCAAAAAAAAAACTGTAGGAATAAAGATAAAATTTTATGATATCAAGTAATAGTACTAACCTGAGTTTTGATATCTGTATTAACTCCTACAGTTGATCTGAAGAGAACCAGTGACATCCTCATTCACTCAGCCACATAGTAATTTGTTTTATGAGTATTCCTTCTATACTCCTGGAGTGCAAGGCACAGACCTCTTAGGACACATGACTTTCCACTGCTAACACTGCCTCTCTAAGTGTTCCAGGAGTGGAGGGAAGAGAAAAATTACATTTGACTGTAGAAATCACAGAAGAGATTACGTTGAAAGAAAATATAAACTGAGCCATGAAAAATGAGAAATATTAGAAAGAGATAAATAGCCAGGCAAAGGATTTCCATTCCAGATGCACAGCTCATGAGAAATCCACACAGAAAGCTGAAGGTGTAGCAGGAAGACAGATGATAACTCAAGTCGACCAGTGTGAAAAGTACATGAAAGAGAAAAAAAGGAGGAGAAAGTAAATATGGTTCAGAGGAAGGACATGAAGGGCTTTTGGATTTGAGAATAGGAATTTTTTTTTTTTTTATTTTATCTGGTACTGACATTTAAATAGAAAGCTCCTGGCAAGACCTGTCTGTCACCAGGCAGATCCCGGCTACCTCCCAAAGACCTCACACTGTGATATTACCTTGATGAATTTAACACCATCCAGGATCTGGCCTTCAGCCCTGACACCTCAGAAACCTGGTTCTGTCAGCAGAAAACACGTGTCAGCATGACTGGTACATTCTCTCCCTGAGGCTGAGCTACATTAAAATCAGAAGTTTGCTAGGTGACATTGGAATCAAAGACAGGATTTTTTTTTTTTTTTTGGTCATCCAAATGTTACAGAACATTAGACCAATCTTTAAAGTGCCTCTCTCTCCTGAGCACAGCCAAAGCTTGCCTAGGTGAATTATTTTTCTCGATCTGATTTTAGACTCCTGATGAAAAAGCTTTGTCCAAGTATGTTTTATGATATTCAAATGACTTACAATAACTCTAACAGATTTAGGACATCCTCTCCCTCTAAGATGACTATACTAATGTATGAAGTGATTCATTATGTAGACATTCCTCAGTTTATCTCACAGAGGGTAACTCTATTCACAAATTTTTGAAGAGCAATTTATACTTGCAATTACGTGCAGTCCTACTCTGTAATAAATGAAAAGATGAATGGAAGTTTTTGAACATAGAAAAAAATCAGAGCTATAATGTGGGGAAAATGTATTTATCAGTGAAGCTTTAAATGCTACAGGCAAGGAAAAGCCTGAAAACATGAAAGTCTTATATAAGACTAGCCTAAGTGAGAGATAATGATTTGAGCCAAGGAAGAGTGAATTTGAGTGAATTTGTAGATTTGAAAAGTACTGCAGAGAAGACCTTGACAGGACTTACACGTGATTTGATTGGGAACAGTTGGGAGAGAAACACCAAGATTCCTTCAATAAAATATTTCCTGTAATGGCAACAGCATTAAAAAAAAAATCTTTTCACAAATTTAAAATTGTCTTAAATTCTGTAGAAATGACTCTATTGTGCAACCCCCCCATACCTATGTTATAAATAATCACAGGAGAGAATCATGAATGAGTTGAATGGTGTATGCAAATGTGCACATATCTGAACATTTTCTGCGAAAATGGCCATGGCTGTCCTATTTGGTCCAGAGGACTAGCTTCAGAAAAATGGTTTAGTAACTGCAGAAATACTTTATTAGTTACATTGCAGAAGTAAACTTTAATATCAAACAACAATATTACAGGCAGTCCTAAAATAAATATAAAAAACATCAGAGCATAGAGGTAAATTTCTACGCCAAACTAATATATATATATAAATTGCTTTATTCTAATTATTACCTTATTCCAAATATTCCATTATTCCAAAGGTTTTGTTTTTTTAAAAATATTCTATTTGTAAAACAATGTGAAATGGAATATATGGTTCTATTTTACTTGCCCTTTGTTAATACATTTGAATTCCAAAAACAAAACAAAATTTTGTTAAAAAGAATCTGAATCTCTTTAACTAGCTGGTCAATTTTATATACAATATTATTTCAGTTAAAAATTATAATATTTTGGGGCACCTGGGTAGCTCTGTAGGTTAAGTGTCTGCCTTAAAACACTTAAGGCAGCTGACCTGCCTTCAGCTCAGGTCACAATCCCAGATTCCTGGGATGGAACCCCGCATTAAGCTCTCTGCTCAGAGGGGAACCTGCTTCTTCCTCTCCTCCCCACTTGCGCTCTCTCTCACTATCTCTGTCGTTATCTCTATCTCTTAATAAATAAATATATTAAAAATAAAATCTTTTTAAAATTAAAATATATTAAAATACAAAAACTTGGAAAATACGCTATTTCAAATTTGTATAACACACACGATTCTATCATCATATGTTCTTTACACAGCTTATTTTGGTTTCCATGTAATTTGTCCAATATCTATTTAAGAAAGAAACTTAGTGATGAACATATAATTCACGTCCAATTTAAAAATCAGTCTTAGATGTTTTCACATATTGGATCATTTCATGTGATACCAATATTGCTATGTCACTGTAAAAATTAAAATGTAGAATTCTTATCATGCCATCTAGGAGAAAGTTATTTAAATTTACAGTTTCATTCAAGTTAAAAAAAGTTAAACTCATAAAATACAATAAAGAAGAATTTTTGTTCAACCACAATTACAAATCAGAAACATCACAATCTAGTTCAACAATGAAAAAGTAAACATTAAAGTACTTATTCAAGTAGAAAAATTAAAAGCAAACATGATTTAATTATACCTAAGATCATCCAATCCTAACACTACCTACTACTTATGAGGACTGTTCACAAAGAACTTATTTTTGGAGTCCAAGATGACAGGCTATAGAGTAAAGAAACTTGAAAGACATTCAAGGACATTCAGGCAGACCAATTAGAAGTCAGCAAATTGCTTCTAACTCAAAAATGATGGTGTGTGAACAGCCAAATAACTGTCCCAGATCCCCAAGGACATTAATTCTGCCTAAATGATGTTTGATGTTTTATTCTAATTCTTATCTTGGGGTATGAGGGGTAGCATCAGAGGTACTTTTGTCATCTTTGACACTGATGGCAAGTTTCCTTTAGTGCTCTCCCAAATCCACACATCAGAGCAAAGAGCACACGTAAATAAAGGGATACTCACTCTAAGAATAAATACAAGACTCTGGGAAGCAAAAGGCAGGTGGCTTTCTTCTATTCAGAGCAAACAAAGCAGTTCTGAAATTAGATTTCCAGATCTCATTCACTGACCTACAAACTGCTGTGGTTTTCAATGATATTCAAAACTTGATACATGGTATACATTGAAAATTAAATTCATTTTCAAATATCTCTTATTCCCCAGAAATGAGGTATTTCCCCCTATCTTTTCTACTAATTTGCTACTTGAATTAAACATGTCACTTTCCATTGGCAATTTTCCTCTGTTTAAAAAACAAAAAAATTTCCTTGGGAAAATGTGTGAAATAAACAAAACCAAGTAAAAACAAAACACCTTTCAATTATGAAACAAATAACTTTAAACGACAATAACATTAGTGAGCAAAGTTGGCCTGTTTAATCAACAAGGAAGTCAGGGAATAATATACTAAAATGTGTTGATCTGTGTAAAAACATTCCTCTGCCTAAGGTTACTTCCAAATTCCACAGCTTCCAAACAAGTACTTCCTCAGTTAGCAGTGTGGAGTGTGCCTTAATTCACAGTTTCAGTAAGTATAATAGTTCTTTAAAACCATAAGGCATATAACATCTCAACTCCAAGAAACTACTTCATGTCAAAGAAAATTTTCTCAGGTAATAGTAGCCTAATGTTTGTTGATAACAATGTTCTAGAAGTTTTGCCTCAAGGAATGTTCATTTTAGATCAATCTGACTGCCTCAGGGACATTTGTGGAGAATATCAGATGTTGCCAAGGGCACCTTAGACAGTCTTACTGGAAGACTGGGAGGTTGCCTATAATTTCATACTATACTGTATGCCATGAAAGGCCTATAAATATTCTCCTGATATTCTAAAACTGGTTCTTCAGCAGATGCTAATACCATGTGCCAAAGCAATTAGCAAGCTCATATTTCAGAGTATCCTGCCTAGAGTACCCTATGTAAATATTTTGAAAGTCACAAAGTAGCCTGATGATAGAAAAGTAAAAGAGAGCTGTGATGAAGGGACTATCAAATTACTATATTTAGGAGCTCCAGATCGTAAGCATTTTAGCGTATTCAGGAAGATAATGTCCTGTAATGTTTTATATATTTGGAGACACAATTAGATTAAGTTGTTGCATTTTTAGTCCCTCTCCTTCTTTCAATCCTGCTAAACCATGGGCCTTTCCTTAAGCTAAGAACAAAAAAAAACCATGCAGAATTATCTGGAAAATTCAACATGTTCCAAAATTGATCATATAAATGTATTTTCATTTTTATCAGAGATAGAATGACTTATTTCATATAAATAGTATAAAATCTAGCATCAAATAAGCTCATTATTATTTGATTTCAATCAGTTCAAAACACAGAAATCACTGAATTTTATTCACTCCATATTTTCTTCAGTCTGGCAACTAATTAATCTTGCTACAAAACTCTAAAAACAGAGAATCCACTTTCAGTGAAGAGGTTCCTACTTAATAACTTTAACGAAGTTCTAGATGGAAAAGTCTCCAGAATATATGTAAACAACGAAATTATTTTAAAAGCTAGAAACATGATAACTATCTATTTTATGCTATGATGCAATTCCATTTCTTTTTAAGTCAATAGAATTACAACAGTCATTGATATTCAACATGGAACACACAGAAAAATGAGTGATCGGGATGCCTGGGTGGCTCAGTTGGTTAAGCATCTGCCTTAGGCTCAGGTCATGATCCCAGAGTCCTGGGATAGAGCCCTGCATCGGGCTCCCTGCTCAGTGAGGAGCCTGCTTCTCCCTCTCTCTCTGCCTTTCCCCCAGCTTGGGTTCTCTTGCTCACTTTCTTTCTCTCAAATAAATGATGAAAGAAAGAAAGAAAGAAAGAAAGAAAGAAAGAAAGAAAGAAAGAAAGAAAGAAAGAAAGAAAGAAAGAAAGAAAGAAAGAAAGAAAGAAAAGAAAGAAAGAAGAAAGAAAGAGAGAAAGAGAGAGAGAGGGGGAGGGAGGGAGGAAGGAAGGAGAAAGGAAGGAAGGGAGGGAGGGAGGGAGGAAGGAAGGGAGGAAAGAAGGGAGGAAGAAAAATGATCTACTATGGACAAAAATTGGTAGGCTACCTCAGCAACATTCAACACTGATTACACTTGTTTATATATAATAATAATGGGTGAATTCTTGGTATTTAATTGTAAGAAAAAATTCCTTTTCCTTTTCTGCTTTTATCTACTTTGAAAAATAAATCCATGACTATAGGGGGTGGAAGTTAGGCACAATGACACCTCACAGCTTCCAAAGATGTTGTAGTTGTCCTTCTAAGCCAAATAACACCTACTGTAAGAACAATTAGTAGTCCTATTAACAGCCACTCCTGCCTACCTGAGATATTCAGAATTTCATTGTGGTATCAAAAGAATCACTAATAAAGATGCCAACTGTGTGCAACTGTCATATGTAGTATGCCTCTGGGATGAAAATTATTCTTTGAACAACATACTGTGCAATGCAAATACTGGCTTTTCATTCACTAATATGACTTACTCTAAAACTAATAAAAAGCAGCTATTAGAAGTCTTCTATTGTAGCTTCAAGATACAATTACCAAATTATAGTGAAATCATTGTCATCTTATATAAGTGATGCTCCTTCAATGACTGTGATAAAAATTCCAAATCATTATCAATGTATTGGTCCAGCAGAAAATAAAGTTATTAGTTATTTTCCAGAAAATAAAGTTATTTCCAGAAAATAAAGTTATTAGTTATTTTCCAGCAGAAAATAAAGACAGTTATTGTGATCACTTAAAAGAACCAAATATAACACTTCAAAAGAGAGGGAAACAGTTTGAATTGTTTGTGATGACTCATTCAAAGCACCCAATTGTTAAAAATAAGAATATACAAACATACAAACATGATCTTCAGAGTTAGATAAAGTAGGTTCAACTCTCACTAATCTTGGTCAGATTAATTAAGATTATTGAAGCTAACCTATCCCATTTATAAGGGGGGATTAATAATGTCTACTTTTATGTTATTAAAAGACCACACTAGGGGCGCCCGGGTGGCTCAGGTCATGATCTCAGGGTCCTGGGATCGAGCCCCACATTGGGCTCTCTGCTCAGCAGGGAGCCTGCTTCCTCCTCTCTCTCTGCCTGCCTCTCTGCCTACTTGTGATCTCTCTCTTCTCTGTCAGATAAATAAATAAAATCTTAAAAAAAAAAAAAAGACCATACTTAAAAAAAAAAAAAACTCAATTGAAAAATGGGCAGTTCTTTAAAAAATTTAAGTAGAATTACCATATGATCCTGCAATCCCAATTCTGAGTATATTTCCAAAAAGTTGAAAGCAGGATCTTAAAGAGATATTTACACACTCATGCTCATAGCAGTCTTTTTCATGATAGTCAAGATGTGGAAACAATACAAGTGCCCATCAATAGACGAAAGCATAAAGAAATGTGGTCTATACTCACAATGGAATATTATTCAGCCATAAGAAGGAAGAAAATCATGCCATTTGCACCAACATGTATGAACTCTGAGAGCATTATACTAAGTGAAATAAACCACAAAAGGACAAATACTGTATGATTCCACTTATATGAGATACCTAAATTAGTCAAATTAGTAGAAACAGAAAGTGATATGGTAAATGCCAGAGGCTGGGAGAGGGGAAAATGGAGAGTTGTTTAATGGGTAGAGTTTCAGTTTTGCAAGATGGAAAAGTTCTGGACACCGGTTACACAATGATGTAGATATACTTAACACCACTGAATTGTGTACTTAAAACTGGTTATGATAAATGTTACGTTATGTCTTTTTTACTACCATTAAAACTAAAATACTTTTTAAAGATTATATTAAATGAGATAATATATTTAAATTGTCTAGTATATAATAGATACCGCCAAAACAGTATTACAGACCAGGAAGCATTTTAGTGCAGTGTGTAAGGACAAGGTAGTGGACCCAAAATGCCAGTACTAGAGAGAATCCTGCTGATAAGACCTGTCTAACTCTGGGCTTCAGTCTCCTTGCCTACATACTGTGATAATAATTGGGCCTTCCTACAGGATTGTTACTAATTAATACATAAAAACTTATAATACCACTGGCATTAGATAAACTCTATGAAAGTGTTTGTTATTATACTATTATTAATATCTATACAAGGAATAATCTTTCATTGCTTAATATATTCTCATTTTATTTTATTTTATCTAAAATATTTGCCTCTTTTGATATTTTGAATGAGTACATTTTTACCATTATCACCCCCTCTACTTATGAGTAGAACTTAAGAGTAGCTTATTCATATAAAGTATAAAAATGTATTCATTTAAACTATTTTAAAAGCCATTTGATTAGAGTAACAGCTATTCATTAAAAATTTATAATTATTTTCAATTAAAGTGTATAATAAAGTTACATTTGTTTTTATAAATATGAGCCTTTAGTTTCCTTGGCATCTTTTTTTCCCATTTACATTATTTTGACATTTTAGTTGATACACACACACACACACACACACACACACGTATAGATATCGTACAGATTTAATTATTACATAATTAAAGTTTTTATTTCAACATAATTAGCACAGATGATTAGTTTTCAAAAATAAAACAAGTTTTCAAAAATAGAAGCTATCCATTATAAAAAATAATCCAGTCAAATTTTTTTTTTTTTTTAAAGAGAGAGAGAGAGAGAGAGAATGAATGAGAGAGAGCATGAAAGGGGAGAAGGTCGGAGAGAGGGGCAGACTCCCCGTGGAGCCGGGAACCTGATGCGGGACTCAATCCTGGGACTCCAAGATCATGATCTGAGCCGAAGGCTTAACCAACTGAGCCACTCAGGTGCCCCTCCAGTCAAATTTAAATGTAGTTTATTTTGCCTTATATGTTCAGAAAACATAGATATGGTGTTATTTTATTGACAAAATCCCAAAAATAATCATCTAAAAGTAGACACATTAGCATATAGTTAAGTCTTAAATTAATATAAAGAACTTAAAAGAAAGGTATGGGGGAGAAAAAGACTTGTTACTTGCTATTTGATTATGTTTATAAAATATACATATACACTAAATTTAAGTTCCTTTTCTAATTTATATCATTAGTAAACCAAGCTATCAAATAATAGAACTTAACAAATAAAATTACAGATTGCTGTAATGGCAAGTACTTAATATTTTCTTTTGTATATTTAAACAGTGTAACTTTAAAATCAATAACATTTCTAATGAAATAGTCATGAAAACATATTGAATTTTACTGAATTATCCTTTTACATTTTACAATAAGATTTTACAATAAGAATGATAATACTGATTAAAAGTACCAAAGCACACAAACTACATATAAAAAAGGAGTCTTACCTCACTTAAATTCTGAAGATTTTTTTTGTGATTGCTTTTAAAATTATTAAATGGTCCAATGAAATATTACATTGTTATTTACAAAGGAGAAAATAAAAATGTGTATTAGGCCATAACCCCTAGATTCTGAATAGACAAATAAGATATAAATGTTCAGAAGTGGGAGACAATATTTCTGGCAAAGGTCATTATTTCCTTGATAAAGTAAAAAGCTTGTGAGTAGGTTATCAAAAGCCAGGTGATTTCCAATGGAAGAATGTTGAGGAAATCATCATCCTTTGGCAGAAATTACATGACTGCAAAGGCAAAATGGTTTTATAAAGACTCTTTACCTTTTTATCATGTATATATGTATGCTATATTGTTATTACTAATTTAATTATAAGATATTTTAAGTGTGAGCAAAATACTAAGCAAAAATTTTGCAATCACTTTGAAATAATTATGCCATGAATATATATATACATGAAAGAAAAATGAATACCAATGTTTTCATTTTGCAAGTATGAGGAAGTATTCAAAGACCTCTTTAAAAAAATAGTAACTTAACAAAATAGTGCAATTCACCATCTCTACTTATGATCCAGGCAAGGAGCTCAGCCATCTCTGATGTCAAGAAACAAACTCAAAAGCATAAAGCTTCTAGGAACTTCTGGCAAATCTTACTTTGTGCAGCATCTTGTAACTCTCCCAGTTACAAGATACCATTGCTAAGGAGATTATTTTCTTTGCTTCCAGGACTAAGAGCTATATGGATTCAGTAATGGCATCATTTCTAGTACTATTCCAGGGAAAGGTACTTTGCATTTAATCATACTTGCCTCCTCCCCTCCTCTGCATTAGAGGAAATAAAACCTTTTATAGAGAGTATTCTCTTTCAACTAAGGGGATTGAGTACTTTTTTTTTTTTTTTTAAGATTTTATTTATTTATTTGACAGAGAGAGAAAGAGCAGGGGGTTGAGAGGGAGAGGGAGGAGCACACTCCCCGCTCAGCAGAGAGCCCAATGTGGGGCTTGATCCTAGGAAGACACTTAATCAACTAAGCCACCCCGGTGCCCCAACAACAAATAAATTCTAATTCCGTCCCACCAATCACATTACCTATCTGGACCTATAACCAAAAATCCATAGCTTAAAAAAAAAGTTTTTACAGAAGATAATACTAAATGATTTCACTAGGAAATAGGACTTGTCATCAGATGAAGTTTCTCCTTAAAATCTATGTGGATGTTCTTCTTTGATCCGACCTCCAACATTTCCTCTTAGATATCAGCAAACTACTACTCCTTACATCCAGAACCTTAGATACTGGATGCTCCAGATCTACTCCGAATAGAGGACAGAGGGGTAATCTGAATTTAGGGAAGGAACAAGACAGAAGGAAGGCAAACAAGTAATGAGAATTGACAAAAAATCCTACCCATGGGCACAGGGAATAATTTCAAGAGACACTCCGATGGATGAAACATAGTCATTGCCAATATTTTCCTCCTGGTATCTGGCTTTGTCTTCTTTCTTTTACAGTTAATCCTTTCCCTTTAGAGATGACATTCCATACCCCCCCCCCCATTTAGCTAGGTGTAGCTGGTCACTGAGTTCAGGTCTGTGAGATACACATAGAAATCATGTGTGACAACGTCCTGGTAACTTCTAGGGTAAGTTGCATGTCCTAGACCTTCTCTTCAATCCTTCCAGCTGGATGGGAAATGACAATTGATGACAGAAAATACTGAGAGACTGACCCTGGAAATTCAGACCAGCATTGCTCATTTCGTCAAGCTTACTTCAACCATCACATGGTTGGAAATTAAAATTCTATCTTAATTCAGGCATGTTGATTCAGAGCCCCCATTTTGCAATGGCAATTGCAGGTGAGGCAGAAGTCAAAGACATAAATCTGAGCTACCTGTAGAATATCTAGATTCAGCCATACAACCATTAAATGAAGTGCAGTACTCGAAGGGGGGGGGAATACTGGTGTTTAAAATTACTTAGTAGGCAGCAAAAAATATTTAAAGACCTTAGAGCAAAAAACTTATGTGGTCAAAGAGAAACTATAGGAAAAGAATTGGATGAACTGGCAGAGGGAGTGCCAAGATGCATATAATTCCCATCTACTGTTACCACTCTAAAATTGAACATGACAGTTTTGGCACAACATTTCCATTTTAGTGCATTTTGAAAACTTATGGACTAAACCAGTTTTGTACTTGAAACCTTATATTTTATAAAAAAATTAAATTTTCATTCACATTACAGAACTGGGTTGGCAGTGGTCAGAAATGGAAATAGTCAATAAAAAGCAATACAGTTCTAAAAGCCTTTACTTAAGGACTGTGCAGATGGCAATGCACATTAAATATAATGTTCCTTTATTTATTAAATACTTTTCCAATGCTAACTCTAAGCCTGTCACTGTGCTAATGCTAGGTGAGCTGTAGGATTTTTTTTTTAAGATTTATTTATTTATTTGAGAAAGAGAACATGAGCAGGAGGGATGGAAGGAAAGGAAGACAATCTCAAGCAGACCCCACACTGAGCATGGAGCCTGACGGACGGCTCTGTCTCACAACTCAGATCACAACCTGAGTGGAAACCAAGAGCTGGACACCTACCAACTGTACCCCAGCACCCTTGAGCTGTAGGTTTTTTTGAGGAGAAAGAGACTACAATCTGTAACTGTAGAGAGTTCAGCGTTTAATAAGGAGCCGAATCTGTAAACTAGAGGAGGTAGAAAGAGTAGAAAAAAAATGAAAGAATTTTCATAAATGGGGAAAAGATGGGTAAATACTCTAAGAGCTTACAGGAGTTGGATGATGTGCATTGAAGATTCACAGATCAGACTTCAGAAAATAAATACATAAAATTTAATAAAGTAATTCTAGCCCAGATCATGAAAACTAAAGTTGCATAAGAACATAAAATGTTACTCTGAGTCAGAATCATGAGATCTAAAAGCAGGCTTACCGTAGTCTTATTGTAAGAGTAGGAAAACAGACACGTCACAGCAATACATGATGTTCTTTTGGTATATCAAGTAAAAAGTTTAAGCATGTAATCACAAGCAAGCTGACTTCTTAGAAGTAAAAACCAGAAAAGCATGTGGTGACCACATGATTGTGTTTGCAATTTGTGAGATGCAGAAAACTAAACTAGAGACAAAAACACCCTAAAACATGTCTTAACATTTTAGGGGGAGCACCTATTTTCTAATTAGCATGTAAAAAATATATATAATACGCTATATAATCACTTTGGTCTCCTGATGATTTTATCTGTTACTTGTTTGAAGATGAACACATACAAAGTGTGTGTTCACTTTGGTACTTTGTGTGTTCACTTATGATATATATATATATATATACACATATATATATCATACATATTTATGCATAAACCTTTATATACATACATATAAATGTATAAAACGTATATATAAACATACACAAAGTAATTTACTTCTTATTCCACTTGGTTACACTTTACACCAATAATTCACTAGAAGTTATGCGAGCTGGAGAGTTAAAAGTGTTGTATACTTCCCTATAATTTCTATCTGTTGGAATGAACCCAAGGCAAATTGATTAAATTTTGTACTTAATTCAGATGGGGTCTGACAATATGATACCAGTTCTACCTAACAGTCCCTTCCCAGAAACCAGAAGATCAGTGGATATTCTCTGACCTGCTTTTCTCACATGACATCTGACTTGACAAAATCAATCTTGACTGCTGAGTATGGTACTGATATCATGGTGGTGGGTGGGTGGGTTAAGAAGTGGAGGTTGTACCACATCCATTCTTTAAGTAGGACTCAGATGTCACAGATTGGGGTCAGACCACTGCATGGGGCTAGACTTTTGCTGCGGTAGTAACTCACTCGTTCCAGAATTTTCAAAGACTACCTATTGCTTCTCTATAGTCAATTGCCTCTTTCTTGACCGACAATTTAAACAATATGAATAATAGTCAAGTAGTCAAACAATAGTCAATAGTTAAACAATATGAATAATAGTCAAATATGAAAAATGGCCAAAAATAGTCAAATAGTCAAATAATAGTCAAAACAAATATGAATAATAGTCAAATAGTCAAAATAATAGTCAAATGACAAATAGTCAAAATGTCAAAATAGTCAATAGCCAAATGAATAATAATCAAAACAATATGAAAATAGTCAAATAAATAGTCAAATAGTCAAATATTTATATAAAAAATATCACCTGCCACCGTCCTTACCAAGTCTTATCTGCAAATATGTATACTATATACTCTTTATATACTTTCATGGATTTGTAAACACAGTGTGGCCCAAAGTCATCAAAAGAGCTAAAGGGAAGTAAAGATCAAAAGCAAGAGAGAAAAACACTTGTGGGAATGCAACAGATGAACTATGAAGAATTACCAAAGACAGCCTATGTGCTCAACTATGATAAAATATAGGTAATGGTTACCATAGTTAAAAATATTGTTTCACAGTCAGAAACACTAAAAATGTACTTTTCAAAATCAGAATTAGATATTCATTATCAAGAAAGTGTTCCTGAACAGAGAGAACCGTGGTTTGATTTGTTTAGTTTCTCCAATTATTAATAATTCTTTATTTCTTTACATATTGTTGTAAAATCAAGTCGTAAAATTTTCCTTCCTACGATTAGCACAATCCAAAGGTAATCATTTCACAATATATATGAATATGAAATCATCACACTGCCCAACTTAAATATCTACAATTTTGTCAATTATATCCCAAGTAAGAAAATTAATTTTAAGGCCCCACAAAGGAGAGGCCCTCATACTAAAGGTATGCTGGCTGTTGAGGAAATACAACCGGGGTTCATCATAAATCTAAGGAAAGTACTGAAAGAGTATTCTTTAAAGATTATGTTTGAACCTTAATGTCTTTTAAAGCAATGAAATACTTTACTTGGAGTAGGCATAGAAACCAATTGTTTATTTACTAACTAATAGCAATAAAAGTTTAGATAGACTCTCAGGGGGCTTTACTCCTCTGCTCTAGCCACTAAGTGGCAGGAAATATCCCTCCCTATCAGCCATTATCTTTCAAATAGTCTGTACACTCTACTAAGCTGAAACCTCAACTCAGATGAGACAAGGAAATAAAAGGGAAAAAAAAAGTTAAGAAAGGTTATCTTACTATACTTAACAATATATCCAAATCAGGCATTTTAAAACTCAACTTCTAATTTGAGTGCCTCTGTGACACTTAAGCCTGTATTTTGCATTTTCACAACACTGAACATGTACTTTAACTTAAGGTTAATTTTTTTAAAGTCAAATTGTAAGACTTTTTTTTTTATTGTTTTCAATAGATCTAAAGGGAATAAGGGCAAATCTAAAGGGAACTTAAGGAATAAGGGCAAACTGAAGTTGATTGTGGGTTTTACAAGAAGAATGGCAAACATTTCTTGAAACAATGTTCAAAATGGGCCCCAGGTTTTTATTTGTCTGTTTTGTAAAATGATGGGGTTGTGGTTATGATTTTCTTCAAGACTCTTTTTTAGAAGAGTTTAGGTTCACAGAGAAATTAAGAGAAGGGTTCAGAGATTTCCCGTATACCCCATGCCACCACAAAAGCATAACCTCCCCTTTAGGAACGTTCCCTACCAGAGTGTTCCATTTGTTACAGAAGATAAATCTACACTGATACATCATAATTACTCAAAGTCTATGGTTTACCATAGAGTTCACTTTTGGAGCTGTATTTTTTATGGGTTTTGGCAAAGGTATAATGATATATATCCACCATTATACAAACACACAGAGTATTTTCACTGCCCAAAAATATCCTCTGTGCTGCACCTGTTCATCCCTCCTCCCACTACCTCCACTCCCAGGTATGTTTATTGAACAATAAATTTAATCAGAAGTATTTGAATGTCAATGTATGGGTACAGTTCTGATTTTATTATGTTAGTTATTTGAAATTAGCATGGCCATCATTGCCACGTACACTTTTATTATACTACTTCCAACATATATTATCTTTTTCTGTCATTCTTAATTACAACATGTACTTTAGTGAAGTCATAATAGTTAAAATTGATAAAGGTATTATAGCACTCATTATCAATTAATTCATTGGTTTCCAAGTTCCAAACTCATTTATTACATGATTAAGTTATAACTATTGACTTATAAAACACAAATATTTGAAATATGCAATATATGGACCATTTGATTCAGGAGCTAATGATTTTATTTTCCTATAATGATCTAGAATTTCAATTCTCCTAATAAGCGTGTATATATTTACACATGCAAGAATGGGGTGAAGGAATTCCTTACACCTGTTCTTGGTAAAGGTAGTGTTCCCACAATTGCTCCACTGGGGAATCTGGTGTTCTTGATTTTATCACTACTCACCAGAACTAAAAAGTTAGTAAATGTGATATAACCAGTGTATCTACTAAATATATCTCATTGTTGAAAGTTTTTTGTTTGCTATATTTTAAAAACCATTTAATAACATTCTGGTTCTGAATGTTGACATAACATTCAGGTTCTATCTACTATACTTATTTTTAAATGTGTTGACTTCTCTATATCTTTAAGTTAAACTTTTATTTTTCCTAAAACATAGGAGTTAGAATATCCACAGTACTTTTTTTTTTTAAATATTTTCTTTATTTATTTAACAGAAAGAGAGAGATCATGAGTAGGCAGAGAGGCAGGCACAGAGAGAGGGGAAGCAGGCTCCCTGCTGAGCAGAGAGCCCAATGTGGGGCTCAACCCCAGGACCCTGAGATCATGACCTGAGCTGAAGGCAGAGGCTTTAACACACTGAGCCACCCAGGTGCCCCTCCACAGGACTTTTTATACTAATTTGCAAAAGGATAGGTTTTCTGTCTACATACTGACATTCTGCACACTTTATTTTTTTTTCATTCTGCACACTTTAAAGGGCAAAAAAACTTTGTTCAAAGAGCATTGCTAAAAAAAAAAGCATTTCTAGTATAAAGTGGTCAAAATTATTTGAAGTTTCTTCTATGTTAAGCTTGGCTTTGGTTTAATTATTTTTCTGTGATTTATTTTGAGGAAATTAAGAAAATGATTCATTAATGGCAGTGCTTCCTATGTTCATCTACTCTCACATAATACTTCCTTTCCATTTTCCTGGTTCCTAAAGTTTTACTATACATAATATATAGTTATATATTTATATTACATATAATATGTAAGAAGTACATCTATCTTAAAAACCATTCAGTTAAAATATAACGATGGATTGCATTTTCAAATATTATTCAAAATAGTTTTCAAATATAACTCAAAAGAAGATATAGTTCAGACTTTCATTAAGGAGTTACTTATAAAATAATATTGCTTGTGTAAAATAGTCACATGAAGAAAGGTAAAGGTTAATTCTAGTCTTGGTTATGCTTAGGTATTTCTAAGCTTTTTTTTTTTTTTTGTAAATAAAATTAACTATGTCTTTAGGAGAGAAAAGTAGACATAAGCACTTCAGTTAAATTATTTCTAAAAGAAGAGGTTGATTTTCTTGTTTCTTTGCCTTTCTATAAACTAAATATGCAAATCCATTACTTAAGATATCAGTGCTGATGCAGAACATTTAAAGGTAGCACAAACATTTCAAGTGATGCCTCATAACCTTGGGCTTCCAGATGAAAATGAAAAAAACAAACAATATCTTAAAAGATACAGGAAAAAAAAAAAAGCTAATGATTCCCAAAAAGGGAAAAAACACATCTGTACATTAGCAGTGAGCTGGATGGATTCTATATTATGCATTCTGAGTTGAGATGTTCGACTATCAACCATAAATTTTATCACGTTAAGAATAAGCAACAGGTGGTTAAACGGGTTGGGGGGGGGAGGAGATAGCACTTATCTTCTCCCCGTCCTCCAAAAGTTATCTTTACAAAAACATAATTATTTTAATAAACAGTAATGCTAAAACCTGATATAATTTTAAGTAGATAATTTATATTTTCATTATTGCATGTCCTTCAAAACAGGTATTTGCTAAAAATATTTCAGTAAATCCTTTACTTAAATTTAACATATACTTTTAATGGTTCCCCCCTACCAGAGATCAAGTAAGAATAACTTGATAATATAACTTTCAGTACTATAGCAATAAGATGCTCTATTCTGTGTTCATAGAAGTTGGCTGAATGTTTCCTGGAATATTTAATTATTTCAGGCAACTCACCTTGCCTTCATAGTTTTAATCAACCACATTTACAAACTGCTCAAGTATAACTGGTTGCCTTTAATAATTCAATAAAAGAATTTGAATAAAGTCAGAGAATATCAACATATTGAAGATTTAAAATATATTTTAGAGAAGAAAGCCTAACATTTATTTTAAAAGATTTTCAAGCAGCCATCAATAAATAAAATTTCTTTATATAAAGCATTGTTCAAATAATGACAAAATCTTCAATTTCTTTTTTTTCCAAATGAGGACATGATAAGCAGAAATCCTTCTCCAGGTTTAGAAATATCTCATTTGCTTGCTTGCTCGCTTTTTTGATTGTATTCAATATTAGCATAAACTTAAAACAAATGTGTAAAGGCTTTCGGTTAGCACTAAAATGATGTTGAAGATTTGTTCATAAAGCATGTAAGACAGAGTCCTCCATTAAGTATTATCATTATCATTACCATTTTTTCATCCCTGTACCCATGCCTAGTATCAATGAGCTATATCTAATTTTGAAGTAAAAATTAGCGTCTCCTCAGGAACCCCTCTGCCAGAATCAGCTACGTGTTTTGGCTCCTCAGTTAATTCATGTGAGGGGTGTTGGGAGCAGGGGACAGAGGAGCCAAGATGAAAACTAATCTAAGCTTCCATTTATTTTCCCAAATCGTGACAGAGTGTGAGCGGATGGAAGAAGTTAACTCATGTCCACGCAGGCCCGTGCAGATGGACTCCACGAGAAATTCTCTCAAATGTCACCCTAAAGGTTGGCAGTGTGTCTGTGAATCACTCTCGCTTCCTTTCGGGCCTCCCGGGTTTTAAAGGGTGAGCTGGGGGCGGTAATCAGGTGCCGGGGCCGCCACCTCGCTGGGACAACCGAGTCGAAAGCCCGGAGGTGAGCCGGGCACGTGATGCCGGCAGCTCTTCCTGGGCTCCATTCAGATCAGGTGGGAAAAAAAATGACTGGAAGTCACGGCCAACGACTCCAAGGCAAACAAACGTCTCAAACCTGCCCGGTTCTTAATAACCCTTGGGAAGACACCCCGGGGGAGTCTACAGTTTAACCCTTTTAGAGCCACCCCCTACGGAAGTCCCCCTGTCACGACCCCCCTCACCCGGCGGATTTTCCTGCAGGGATTCGATTCGGAATAAAACGGTATCGAATGCGTTGTAAAAACAGTCTCAGTGTTAAAGTTAATGCCGGAGCCCAAATCTGATCAGCGATTTGAGGTGATCAAGCGCAGTTCAACTTCTGCCCGCTGGTGCGGCCAAACCACCCCCCACCCCTCGGAGAGCTGGCATTTAGAAATCTTACATCTTCCTCCCTCCTCCCTCAAATTCCTTAATGGACCATTAGTAACGGGATCGATCCTAGTTACTTGAGGGGCCATCCATCGCCAAGGCGCATCTGCCGTGTTTACTACTGCCAGAAACACCATTCAAAAGTTATGAAGGTAGAGCCAGCACTTTGCAAACCTTTGGGGGCCGAGGGAGGTGGGGAGGTACGTGAGAGATGAGGAGGCAGGAGGGCACCTGCTGAGACCCGAACTCCAGCGCGGCCAGCAAGCAGCCTCTTCCGAGCAGTAGCCGGGAGGGGTCATCGGAACCGCCAACTTCTCCAGCCCCGGAGCGCCCCTCTGCTCGGAAAACCGAGCCCGCCGCCCACCCGCCCCCCAGCCGCCGCGGCCCCCGCCTGGGAGCAGCGCGCTCTTGTGTCCGGGGATGGGGGTGCGCAGCACTTACGTCTCGGAATTTGTTCCACTGTCCGACTTCCTTGTCATACTGAGAGATCGTGGTGAGCCATTGTTTATCGTCCAGAAAATTACCGCCGTCCGACCGACCCCCGGCCGCAGCCACCGCCGCGGCAGCAGCGAGAGCCTGACTGCACCAAGCGGCTGCACACACACACAATACGGCTGACACCTTGAGCATCTGGGAAAGGAGACACAACCGGGGGGCGGAAGGGGGGGAGCAGTGTCAAATAAGGGGTAAGAAGACCGGGAAACCCGGGAATACATGCATCAGCGACGACTGGGGTAGAGGGAGGAGGAGACAAGCAGGGACCGGGTGCCCCCTCCCCGGAGGTTTTACCCCCAAACCCGGGCGCTCACACACACGCGGACCCGCAGACCCAGGGGAGGACAGCGGGGTATAAGGGAAGAAAGCCCAGCTGCAGCACCCCGAGCCCGCAGAAGAATGCTTCCAGGCACATCACCTTGTTGTGAGCCTGCACTGAGCTCGCAGCTCCCGCTGGAAATGCAGCCGGGCTCTGCCAACTCGCCGCTTTCAGGAGCTGCTGCACGCGCCGCTGTCTGGAGCGGTCCACTCAGCTCTCTGCGCCAGGCGCGCTCCCCGCATCTCCACCTCCCCCCGCGCGCTCCTCTCTCGCTTACTCCCCTGGCTTCACCCCTCCCTCCCCCAGCTCCTTTTTTTATTTTTTTCGTCTCCCTTTCCCACCTCCTCCTATCCCACCTTCCTCTCTGGATCCGAGCTGCAGTCGGCTCCGGATGCGACGCTCGGCTGAAGGCAGAGGATGCCGTAGCTCCTCGCCTAGGAATCCTTATCTGCTTTATAACCTCTCCCCTCCAGAAGAGGTTCTCCTGTTCGCGAGACTGCCTGAACATTCTCTCTGCTCCAGGACTGATTTAACACAAAATACACTGTAGCTCTCTTAGTTGTCTCTGCTCTGCGATTTCGAAGCTGGTCACTCAGACGGTGGGAAATGAGATCTGAAGAAAACTTTATGCATCACCAAGTCAGGAATCCCTTGGAGTTTATGTCCTGTAAACCTCTTGGACTGAGTTCCACCCTAAGACAGAGTCATATCTGTAGGGTCTTGGGAGATGTTAAATGCCGAATATTAAAGAGTATTTGAATTCTGGATTATAACATAGTGCAGACTTTCCACTTTAAAGAGTGGAAATTCTTTTATTTCTTTTCTGTTCTTTCCTTTAAAAAAAAAAAAAACAGAATCATTACTAGGTAGGAAGTTTGAGTACACCTAAATTTTCCACCAGCTGTATATTATTTCCCTTTAAAAACTCACTGACAACTGTATTTTATGCTCTAGGATCAGAATCAAAAACTTTAAAACCCTAATCTATGTCTCCCTACTGAAAAATGGAAGAGTATTTTCAAGACCAAACACTAATTTTGCTCTCCATTCCTCCATTTATGACAAAATATTTGGCTTTTCATTGCTTCTCCACATATTCAGAATAAGCTGGAAGGAAATCAGTGATTAGCCCCCTGTAAACAGAATCCGATGAAAAGAATCTCTCCCAAAGACTGGGAGGATTTAGGTGAAGTGAATATTATATGTAAATCAGGAGATCTATGGAGGCTAAAAGACCACAATAATGTTATGTATCTCTGTTTGAATTTATTAGACGTTACTTCAGCTAAAACTTTATCTACCAAAGCTATGACCTTTGGAAATTTTATGTAATTTCCAAAACTTCAGGAGATAAATAACAGCAGTACCTTCCACTTCTGTTTTCTGTTTCAATCTCATTTGACATCTGTGTAACACTTTTCAAACTATATTAAAATAGGAATCAAACAGCATGATTAACATGGATTTCTATTTTTTTTGTTAATATAGGATTTAAAATGAATATATAATACATAAATGAAAGGAAAAAAGATATTTTCCTCAGATGCCACTGTTTCCACTCTGATGATGGGGAGAAAATGAGAATCTACAAGTGCAATTCATAGACACCCTGATTGATGTAAACTCACATGAGATAACTTAAAAACACTGATGTATACGAATTCACCAATCAGGTTTATTTCAGTTTAGTCAGAGCTTGCTATGTCATATATTTCAGAATATTCTGAAGCAATATCTTGCTTAGGACATCATTTAGACAACCATTGGTAGGTCCACCCTCCACTAACCCCTCTTTCTGTTCCCCGTCTTTCAACCCTCTACATCCCAATCTTCACCTCTCTACCTCAAAATTTAAAGTATTTTACTCTCCATTCAATGAGAATATTTTAACATGTTTAAAAACCTCATTATTTTTTAAATTTAAATCTAATTGGAAAAGCACAAAAATTATGCTTAGATGAAACTGAGATGCACAGAAGTTACAATTGTTAAATTGAAAATTACCTTTCAGTCTTTGTAAATTACCTTTTTTAAAAATATGTATGTTATCTGCTATAAAATATTTGATAAGGGATGATGCTCTAACACTCTTCCACCCCCCAATGTTATCATCTGTTATATATTTTAACATAAGGACATATTTACCCCCCAATTGCATATACTTCATTGCTGACACTGACATGTTCATAGAATCTCTTCACATCTAGCTTTCACTGCTTGTTCTTATTTTGGGAGAAAAGCCTCTAATAAGGTAACAAACTCCACATCTGAGGGTAGAGCAGGATTTACCAACAAACTGCAGGTTTGAAATGCTCTAAGTCAAAAGAAATAGAATGAGTGCATTTGTGCTGGTCAGGTATGGCTCAGTTCATCTTCTACCACTGGCAGACCTCCTTAAACTTGTACCATTCTTCTAACGCCATGCCATTGTTAAGGCTAAGTTTCTGGGCAAGTTAGTAGTGAGAATAAAAGTCTACTAAGTATGGTGGTTTGATGTTTTAATCACAGGGAACTCTCCTTTCAGTTTCTCTTTATTACTGAATGTTTGGGTCTTCAAAGAACCTGCTTTCGAAATTTAAATAATCCTGAGAGAATTCACACTTCAGTTAACACCTTGGTTATCAGTTAACACCTCAATGGAGATTAATTGAAAGCTTGTGGAGAGCAAAACACAGCAGGGAAGAATACAGGAAGAGTATTAAGTGGGAGGTAACATATGGAAGGGGTAGTTAGGAACCTTACAAGTCAAAGTAGGTTGGCACAGAGGGAAGTAATTCACTGACTGCTTCCCCATTTTACTGAGAACTTTCATGGGAACTGAAAAAGCTAAAAAAAATTACAGAGTGGAGTGGGGTTTTGAGGTGAGCAGAATAAGACACTGGCACCAGAAGTAAGTAGGTAGAACTTGGTTTTGTGTTTCTGATCATGCTTTAAAAATTAAAACCCACAGCAAGACACAGATATTCAAATTCCCAGTCCCTTTTCTGTCACTTCTGTCACTTCATGCCTAAATAATTTTTCATATATGTTATAAAAAGCCAATATTAAGACCACTCCAAGCTTGAACCCTACCTCTGTAATTATTTCCTTAACCTTTTAACTCTTCTTGTGCGAAACATTAATCAATTAACAAATATCTATTATCAAATATGTGCAAAATGTTTTACCAGAAATTATTTTTATATTAAATCTGTTTCTTCTCTAGGTTTACTTAACATCATTTTTAGATTTGCTATAGTCCTAGAACAATAAATACTAAGTATATGGTGACAGGGGTCCATTTATAACCATCTTTGAGATTGAGATCTATGAAGACCTTATTGGAACTTCATATCTTTAAATTCATACACACACACACACCCTTTAGTTGTCTTTGATAAGTTACCTTTCTTCCATAGCTACTATAAAAATGTTATTCTTAACTATCCTGAGGCTATACAGAATAGTTCAAATCATTGCATCTTCCATGTGCTAGGTACTTCACACACATGCTACCCTTTATTCCTCACAGCTAGCTCAGGATCCCATAGTTAGTAAACACGAAGGAAGGATTTTTGAGAGCCTATGAAGTCATCCAGAAAAATGATGTTTTTAAGTTTTCTCTCCATATATAGAAACGTCTCTGTTTGGATCTTTTATGTTCTTCCGTTCCACTGCCCCCATATCCTTCCTCTCCCACTTGTTGTGCATTCGTTTAACTTTATTTCGGTAAGAGTGAGGACTCATCTCTTGGTAGTCAAAGAAGGAAGGGATGGTTAAATCAGGGAGCTTGCTAAGCTAAGACAGAAGTCACTCCACTTCAGTGCTGAGTAACTTAGTCCCTGACTCAAATGACCTTGTCCAGTTAGACACCCAGTCTCCACAAAAGGAAGCCTGGAACCCAGCAGACAGTCTATCTGGTTGGCTGAGAAGAAAATTAACCCAGGCTGCCTCCCTCTTCTTATGCCAGTGAAACAAATGTTGTTTGCCTTTCCTTTACAGCCAACTGGTGGAAGATAAGGAGAGATGGGGAGTAAGGGGCTATGTAGAGTATATGAAGTCACCAGAAGCTTTGGTTAAATGATAGACGAGTTATCCTAAAGGCACAATTTGCCTTTATAAGGTGAGGGAAACAATATTTGATCTATAAAAGTCAGCCATCTAAGAGTGGTGACTTATGCCAAATCCAAGAACTTGAGCTCATGAGTCATGAGTTTGAATTCAGGATATAAAAGAGAAAAAAAAAGGGCACCTGGGTGGCTCAGTGAGTTAAAGCCTCTGCCTTCAGCTCAGGTCATGATCTCAGGGTCCTGGGATCAAGTCCCACATCAGGGTCTCTGCACAGCAGGGAGCCTGCTTCCCCCTCTCTCTCCCTGCCTCTCTGCCTACTTGTGATCTCTCTCTCTGTGTCAAATAAATAAATAAAATCTTTAAATAAAATAAAATAAAAAATAAAAGAGAAAAAAGAATGAAGCAAAACTCTGGGTATTAAAATTTCAGAAGGAAATTAAAGACCTGCCAACATCATCATAAAAACATGTCAGGAAGGAGCATTCTGTGTCCTCATTTTGGAATTTTATTTAATGAAACCTTAGATGTCTTATAAGTCATCTGTGCTTGATTTAATAGAAAGTAGCAGTAATTACTAAGATTTACATTGGGGCATCAAAAGTAAGCAATTTTTAAAAACTAGAATGGAATTTCTAGAATAGTAATATAGTCTTTGTTGTTTGTTTGTTTGTTTGTTTGTTTGTTTTCAGAGACCAACCTCACTTAAGCTAACAGAAGATACCAGATATCTAATTTGATAAACAGGCCCTCTTATGATTTATCTTAATCTGAAACATTTGGTAGATAAACAGACTTAAAAGCTGTAATAAATATGGGAAGCACATCAATCAGTTCAATTACTGTAATTCTTAAAAAGGCATTTTTCAACATTTAAGCCACAGGGTGAATCTGATTAAATTAATTGATTACTAAGTAGATGGTACTGGAAAGTGTCCAATAAAGCAATTAAAATTTGTTTTTATTTTATATTGAAATATATTTCTTGACTATTTTTAATGAAAAATATATTATATTATAAATTATATATAAACTATATTAATTACATATATAAGATACTGACACAAAATGGTTAAAATAAAATGTACAAGAATATTTAAACAGTAAATTACATACATGTATGGAAATATACATATTCTTATAGTTATGAAATTTTAAAATCTGCAAGTCAAAAAGACTTAAGAATACCTCTGTCCTTGAGGTTAACATAGACATGTTTTTTAAAATTGGTTTGACCTGCAGATTTATTAATATAGTAACCTTTATATAAGAATGTGTGTTGTTGAGTCAGACTGTTTTTTGTCCTCATAGAGTATCAGCTATAGTTACAGTTTCTAAATCAAGATTTACAAAGAATCTTTTATGTTTATCTTTCTGAATTTTTGTTTGTTTAGTCATTTTTAGCTGACTAGTGCAAAACAGAGTTCACATATCATTCTCTATTAAATTAGTATTGGTTACCTATTTTCAGAGGATAAATAGTATCCCAAGTGATATTGCAAATCCTTGATACTTAGTTCTGTCCTCTTGGATAAATGGGGCATTCTCTCTATGAGAAGCAGTTGTATTAAAAAAGGGAGAATGTTATGATTACTGTCCATACATATACGTCAGGCATCCTGTACTCCACAGGATTGCTGAAAGTAAAGAACAGATTTAATGAAAAGTTAAACAAAAACATGAAACAACTTACAAATAATACAAGTTTTTCCGCTTTTAAAGTTAAAAAGCTATTCTCTAGCTATTTACCTTAAAAATATTTATTGATTGCTCTCTAAATACTAAGCAATGCACTTGAAAGTGGATGCAAATGACATTTCCAGTAAGAGTTAGTATCCAAATAGATAAAAACTTATAAATATCAATACCCCCAAAATAAATAATCCTATTAAAAAATGGGCAGAAGACACGAACAGATATTTCTCCACAGAAGGCGTTCAGATAGCCACCAGAAACATGAAGAGATGCTCATCACCCACCATCAGAAAAATGCAAATTGAAACTACAATGAGGTATCACCTCACACCCATCATAATGGCTAAAATCAACAACACAAAAAACAACAGGTGTGGCAAGGATGTGGAGAAAAAGGAACACTCATGTGTGTGCTATTGGTGGGAATGCAAACTGGTGCACCCAGTGTGGAAAACAGCATAGAGGTTCCTCAAAATGCTAAAAATAGAACCACTTTATGACCCAGCAGTCACACTACTGGGTACTCAGTCAAAGAATATGAGAACACTAATACAAGGAATACATGTACCCTTAGGTTTACAGCAGCATTATTTACAACAGCCAAGATATGGAAGCAGCACACCTATCCATTGCCTGATGAGCAGATGAAGATATGTGTATATGTGTATACATATATAAATCTGGGTGTATGTGTGTGTGTATAATGATATTATTCAGCCATAAAAAAGAATGAAATCTTGCCGTTTGCAATGACATGGATGGAGTTAGAGAGCAAAATGTTTAGTAAAATAAGTCAGTCAGAGGAAGACAAATACCATATGATTTCACACATATGTGGAATTTAAGTAACAAACCAAATATGCAAAGAGAAAAAAATAAGAGAGAGAAACAAACCAAGAAACAGACTCTTTATTATAGAGAACAAACTGATGGGCACCAGAGGAAACGCGGGTAGGGGGATGGTTTAAATGGGGGATGAGCACAGAGTGATGTACGGAAGTGAAATGGAATGGAAGTTGAATTACTATACTATACACCTGAACCTAATATAATAATGTATGTTAATTAATTGGAATTAAAATTTTAAAAACTGTAAAAAATATATAAAATATTTTTAAATAAATTTTAAAAATGTTAATTGAGAGCTGCTTTAAAAAAAAAAAAACACCACTTCCTGCCAAGAATGGCAAGGAAATCAATAAAGACCATGATTATCTATCTTGGAATATCATTTATTAGATTGAACCAATTTCTTTCTTTTTTTCTTTGCTCAGATTTTGAATCTGTGCATGGTATGTCTTTGGTCTTATGATGTGGACAATGAGAATAAAATGTGTAAAAAATAAAACTTCTCTAGTTACAAAAAATATATATGGATAAGCTGCCACATGATCCCATTCCACAAGAACTCGGATTGTTTCGGAGAAAACACAAAAATTAATAATTTAATTAGATTGAGTGTTAAGATGGGAATTATGTCAATCAAGTCCCTTCCTGAACCAAAACCAGGACACTGAAATGTGAACTGTCATATATAAACAGAAAGTTTAGAGATAGGCTAGATCTCAAATAGCTCAAATAAAACAATTGAAGACCACGTTTCTCCATCATGAGCCAGCTTAATAATATGAAATTTCACCCCATCAAATTCATGTGTGTTCACGATGTTAAAGAATGTCCAGGCACTCCGAAACCTCACATACTAAGGGTGCCTGGGTGGCACAATTGGTTAAGCATCATACTCGGGGTTTTAACTCAGGTCATGATCTCAGGGTCATAATCTCAAGGTTGGGATCTCAGAGTAGTGAGATTGAGCCCGCTGTGGGACTCGGTGCTGAGTACAGAGTCTGCTAAAATTTCTCCCTCCTTCCTCCTTTGCCCCTCCCTTCCTCATACTCTCTCTCTCTCTCTCAAATAAATAAGTAAATAAATAAATAAATCTCACTTCCTCATACTAGAGTTCTAGGGAATGGGAGAGATTCTCTTCCTACAGCTCCCACACAAATAAAGAGGAGTTTCCCCACCTTAGAAGCTTCAACATTTGCTTCTTTGAATCACATTAATGTTGACTTGGTCGCTTACTCAGTCCTGAAAAAATGCCTGTGCCAAGGAGGATCCAAGGTCCCAATAATAATAGGAGTAGTGATACACAGCAGTCCTTATCAAATCTTTGAGTTGTGTGGTGGAGAGTGACTAGTTCCCTGAAAGAAGGAAGGTCAGAGCATTGTTTTAAACATGGCAATGTCAAGATTGGCAAATGTAACATATTTACATCAAAAATTTGCAGGGCATAGTGCGTGAGCAAAGAAACAGGCAATTTAAGGGACAAGATTTATTAATCTTGAAGAATGAGTTGTTAGCCAGAGGAAGTATGATATGAATAGCATGCCTTTTAGGTAAAAGAACACAGGTAAAATTAGAGAACTATGAAAAAATATGGTGATCATGTTATTAGGTATTTTGTTCTGTGTCAAAGAATCACTAGTATTAGATACGAATAGAGTGGACAATGGTATCCAGAAAAATATCAAAGCAAAAAATACTCTTTTAAAATGCATGTTTAGGGTATATTTCATGATAATTTCAATAATATAAAATTCTTCACTTAGCCGCATACAATACTTTCCAGGGCTCAGAGATACACAGATATTTCCCCTGTGAATCAAGAAAACAGCTTTCTTATTTTTTAGAACATGAAGAAATAAAACAACACATCAATAATGCAACTTTCCTTTTTTTTTCTTTTGTAGAGAAATTGTTTTACTCTTTTTATTTTTTGAAACAAGCAACATTAATTAAAAAGATTTGCTGTACTAATAATGAAGCTCTGGAAGGCAATCAACAATACAGCTCAATTTGATTCAAGTAATACTTGAATTGAGATATTGAGATATTTTTCTTGTCTTTCTTTTTCCCCTTTCAGGAGCTTTTTAATTTTCAAATTTAATTTATTTAATTAGCATAGAACTAACTATTCAGTTTGTGTATTTCATTATGGTTGTTTTGGAAGTTGGTGGTTTTTAAGGAATTTTTAAATTTCTTTTAAATTGTCAAATAGGTGAGTATAAAGGTATTTTATTGTTCTCCTCTCACCATTTTAATGGAGGCAGGACATGTAATTATAGCCCTGGTATTATGTTTTATGACTTCTTCCCATTTTTGTCAATCTTGCTAGAGATTTATAATTTTTAATGATTTTTTGAAGAAATGACTTTTTGTTTCATTTATTTTCTCTATTTTTGTTTTCAATTTTATTGATTTATCTTCACTATTTCCTTCCTTCTACTTCTCTGAGTTTATTTTGCTCTTTTTTTTCTAATTTCTTAAGAAAGGACATTAGATTATTAATTTAGGAACATTCTTCTTCCCTAAGTATTTAATGCTATAAATTTCCCTCTGCACTGCTTTAGGTGCATCTCACATATTTTAATATGCTGTGCTCATTTTCATTCAGTTCTATGCATAGTTTATTTCCTTTTAAACTTCCTCTTTGACTCAGATATTATTTATAAATATTGCTTAATTTCCAAACATTTGGAGATTTTCCTATTCTTTTTCTGCTAATAATTTCTAGTTTTATTCCATATTATCAGAGAATATACCCTGTATGATTTTAGTTCTTTTAAATTTGTTGAGGCTTATTTTATGACCAAAGGTTTAGTCTATCTTGGTTTCTCTAGATATTACAATATATATATTTACCTTATAACAGTCTACTAATATGGAAGTCATATCTCTTGTATATTTTATCTCAACAATGTATAGAAACCTTATTTCCATTTAGGTCCAAATACTCTCTCTACTTTTCAAATATAATTATCTTAAGGATTTCTTCCACATACATAGGGTACAACTTAGGTGGTTACAGTTTTGCTGCAACCATCAAGCATGA
>CM053604.1:120566501-120638463 GCA_028646535.1 Procyon lotor
TTCTTTCTTTCTCTCATATTCATGGATTTAATTTCTTCAGATATATTGTATTTGATGGTAACTCAATCTCTTGAATCTGTAGACATGTGTTTTTCACCATATTATGGGAATATTTATCCATTATTTCTTCAAGCATCTATGTTGTCAGTGTCTCCTTCTCTATCTTTTCCTTTAATGCAAATATATGAATATTGTTATTGTTTCACAGGTTACTGAGAATCTATTTTTTTGTCAATTTTCTGATATTCAGATTAGGTAAATTCAAATAATGTGTTCACCAGTTCTCAAGTTTGCTGTTTCTGTTCTCTGTCATCTTCACTCTACTATTGAGCCCATCTAGTGAGTGAATTTCAGTTATTATATTTTTCAGTTATATAATTCTCATATTTCTATGTAGTTCTTATAATTTCTATTTCCTTGATCTTCTATTTCCTAATTTATTTCAAAAGGATTTTAACTGTTTGTCAAAGCACTTTTAGCCTATCATAATCCTTGTCAGATAGTTCAAGCAACTGATTTATCTTGTGATTGGTATCTGTTAAGTATCTTTCTCATTTTGAATATTATGTTATGACTGATTCCAATTTAAATTTTTAAGTAAACTGTTCCCTGTTAAGTGATAGCCACAGTGTTAGGTAGGTGTATAAATTCAACTTCTCATTTGGACCCTGCCAAAACAAATGGAGCACTAACTCATACTCATACTGCCTCTTTAGGTGGTTGGGTTGGAAACTTAGCTTCTGCTAATATCTTTTAAGCAAAAGTGAGATTTCTCATTGCCTCTGAGTTTGGGATGTGGAGGATGAAAATAAGAGAAGTAGCTGAGTTCTATGCTGGGCCCTTATGACATCTTTATAGAAATGAGTGGAAGGCTAAATGATACTTCTCTGTTGCTGTAAAGATGGAAGCTCAGCTACCCTGGAAGCCACTGACACCAAGGAGGTGCTGATTAGCTCAGACTCACACTTCCCTGCTCAATCTCTCCATGACTGTGGAGGTTAAAGCTTAGCTCCATGGTGAAACTGAAGGGAATGGAGTTGCCATTTATACACTGAAACGTGTTCAGCTAGAATAGGGCAGTTACTGCCAAGAATATATTCTGTTATTAGGCCACCCTTTTCTAGGTCCTTTGGCTTGAGAGAATAAGATATTTGGGTGAGTTTTTGTCTGTTCCTAGTTAGAGCCTTCTGTAGTGCCTTGACAGGGATATATGGGCAGCAATAAGGAAGGAACCCAGGGGACTCATCTTTATGTACTTTCCAGAGTCTTGTGTCCCTAGGCAATCCACCTTCTAATTTCCACCTTTCGGAATCTTCCTAAGCTTATTTTTTGGAGATATGCTCCTGGTTTTCTTCATTTGTAAGAAGGAGGCATTGGGAGGAATAGGGCTTCCCCATCTTCCGAGCTAGAAATCTCTTGATTGTTTTTAATAATCAATTTATTGGCTCTCTGAGCAGAAAACATTGGTTGCCTACACTAATATCCACTTTCATTACCTCTCTTCATAACAGAACCCTAAAGTTTAGCTAGGCATATTATCACAAATAATAAAAGATTGTATTTTTCAGCCTCCTTTGAAGCTGAGGGAGCAACAGAGTTTTAGCCATCGAAGCCTAAATAGGAGCGTTCACTGAGACTTCCTTGAAATTTCCTTAAAAGGTAAAGGGCACACAATTCTGCCAAGTATTCTTCTTTCCTGCTGCTAAAATAAAGACCTGGATGACTAGAGATCCATGAGCCAACTTGATCTTCAGAATGCAAGTCAGTTGTTGAGGATGGCAGAACAAAAAGATAAGAATGGTGGTTTTAAAATATGTCTGCAAATGTTTTGGTCTTAATGACTCATGTCTTACAAATAGATCATGGATGGATTGGTGCTATGTGACTTCTGAGGCTAGATAATGAAAAGAATAATTTCCTTCTGGCTCCCTGGCTCACTTTGCCTGTCTCTTTCTCTCTTATTATCTACTTTATGAGAAGCTAGCCACCATGTGGTGAGAATACTGAAGCGGCTTTCATAGAGAAGAACTGAGGCTCCTTGCAATTACCTACGACCAATTTGTCAGGCATATGAGTGAGCTACCTTGAAAGCAGATGCTCTAGCCCCAGTTAAGCTTTGGAATGATTGTAGTTTTGGCCAAGATTTTGACTCCAACTTTATGAGAGTCTCTGAGCCTGAACTGTCTAGTCAGCTGCTCTTGAGTTCTTGATTTACAGAAAGTATGAGAAGTAATAAATATTTAGTGTTTGACTGGAAGAACCAAGTTTCAAGGAGGCTATATAAGCAAGTTTCTAGCTTCTGTCATAGAAAAGCTCCTCAGACAGAAAGTTGTTTAAAAAAAATCATAAAATATGACAAATATCCTCCACATTTAGTATGAGGATACAAAATACTACCTTGGTGATGATTTGGCAGTTTTTTATTTATTGCATGAGGTCAGGGAGTGGCTGGAAAAAAATTTGGTATAAAAGATATTTGTAGGGAAAACTCATGAATTGGTAAGACATACCTTCGATGTAGTGTGGTTTTTCTGAAAAAATGGAAAGAATCCCCCATGACATTATAAAAGAGATTAATTATTAATTATATAAATTATAAGACATTGACTCTAAAAATGTAAAAATGAGGGTTGAGGAGGGATATGTTACAAAATATAGGAAATCCTAACACTTTCAAAATGTGGATTCTGGAGAAAAAAAAACAAGTCCAGCCTCATTGTTTAATGCACGAGATGTTGAAGTTCAGAGGATAGCCATTATCCAAAATGGTAAAGTTGATTAGCAACAAAATTCCTCAGGTGGTATATCCTTTCTGATAATGACATAACAGAAAAAACTTAAACAAAACTCTGTTTAATCATGATAGATTAAGCTTATGCATTTGTCTCTGGTTCCTTAGGAAGTCTCAAAAATGATAATAAAGGAATAAACATGTTATACATGATTTGCACCAAAAATAACAGAAAAGAGATGAGAGAAAACTGTACAGGTCAACAATTTTGTAAGTCACTGACATGATAAGCCTGGAATATTAATTTAGGGTCTTTGAATTTTATACTCTATGGACACTCCATTACATTAAAAAGATGTCATACTGTAAATAACCTTCTTTTAAGAGGAGTTCTGTTTTAAAAAAAAAAGAAGAAAAAGAGGAGTTCTGTTTTCAGGTGAGTCAACAATTTCTTGGGCCTCCTTCCCTTTTTATAATTAGAGAATTAGATTAAGCAATGCATTTTCAAATAATAACTAATAAATATGTTTTATATTATGACACAGTATGCACATAGTATACACACTTATATATATCTACCCAGGCACGTTTCACAAAACAATACACCTTTACTGCATTGATAACACAATTCATATTACCTTGATATTTTCTATATTATTCCTTCCAGTTGTATTTCGTTTTGTTGAAACAGAGAGTGACTATATAAATTTCATTACTCACTAATTGGTTTGACATGCAATTTTAAAAACACTAAGCTGACTTTTTTTTTAACCTTAATCAAAGTGATGCATGCTCTAGTTTAAAAAGATAAATCATTTTAGATGGCTTTTTATGAAAAACAGACCCCTTTCTCCCTTTTCTCCATGTATTTTTTCATTTTTAGCTCTTTCAGCTTTTTAATTTTGCTTTTACTTCCACATCTCTACATTATATTTATTACTTTTTATTTCTCCAGTTAGGAGTTATTGCCAGTTAGGTATTACTTGTTGATTTTCCTTGCTTCTTGCTCTTTTCTACCACACCCCCCAACACACGCACACACACGCACACACACACACACACACACACACACTTTTTTATAAACCCTCCCATCATTCCAGTATAGGCATGTTGTAATTTTTGTTATATAAATACACAGGTGTTCCTGGGTGGCTCAGATGGTTGTGTCCTACTCTTGGTTTTGGCTCAGGTCATGATCTCAGGACCCTGTGATTGATCCCCACAATTCTCTTTCCCACCCTGCCTGGCCCTCCCCAATTGTGCTCTCTCTAAAATAAATAAATAAATCTTAAAAAAAACCACACACACAACTTTTCCCATCATCTAATGAAGTAAGTTCTTCTTACAGTTGAACCATGTAATGAATTGTAATTTCATCTTTCTTTCTTTCTTTTCTTCTTCCTTCCTTCCTTTCTCCCTTCCTTCCTTTCTTTCTTTCTCCCTTCCCTCCTTCCTTCCTCCTTTTTTTCTTTCGTTCTTTTTTTTTTTTGAATTGTTTTCTTGGTGTTAATAATTTTCTTATTTAGGTTATTTTTTTTCAAATTTAATACTTTAAAATTTTTTACCAATTGTTTAAATCTTCTCTCAAGATGTCCAGGGAAAAGAATTTCACCCATTTTATCTTTCTGAAGAAATCTAATTTGCAGTCATGTGACTACTTCCATCTAGACTGTTTCCCTTCTTATAGGTACACAGTTGTCATCCTGAGATTAACTTTCATTACCATTCTGCAGAGCCCTGATGCCTATCTCCTGTAATTAATCTTCCCTTTCTTACACCCCATGTTTTCCTCTTTCTTTTTTTTAAAAGATTTTTTATTATTATTATTTATTTGACAGAGAGAGAGAGAGATCAAAGTAGGCAGAGAGGCAGGCAGAGAGAGAGGGAAGTAGGCTCCCTGCTGAGCAGAGAGCCCGATGTGGGGCTCAATCCCAGGACCCCGAGATCATGACCTGAGCCGAAGGCAGAGGCTTTAACCCACTGAGCCACCCAGGTGCCCCTGTTTTCCTCTTTCTTGGTGTTTGCCCGTGTTTGGTGGAACACACCATCTAGTAGATTCCCTAATGAGTGTACGAGGGAAATAAACAATCTGAGACTTCAGATGTTAATTCTACCCTCAACTGTGATCAATGGCTTCTCTTGATATAGATTTCTAGTTTTAAAATGTTTATGATTCAGAATTTTTTAAGTATTTCTCTATTGCTTTTTATTGTATAGTGTTACTGTCTAAGTGCATTCAGGATGATTCCTGATTACTTTGCATGTGATTTTATTTTTCTTCAGGAATATATCTTTATACTCTAAAATCTCATGAGGAAGTGCTTTGGGGTAGATCTATTCGATCCATTGTGCTGGGCACTCATTCTTTCCTGTTTTATGGAGTTTTCTTGACTTGTTTCATTAATGATTTTTTCTATTTTTCCTGCTTCTCTTTTTAATTTTTTTAAATATTTTATCTATTTATTTGACAGAGAGAGACACAGTGAGAGAAGGAACACAAGCAGAGGGAGTGGGAGAGGGGGAAGCAGGCTTCCCGCTGAGTAGGGAGGAACAGATGCAGGGCTCGATCCCAGGACCCTGGGACCATGACCTGAGCCAAAGGTAGACACTTAACGGTTGAGCCACCCAAGTGCCCCTCTTGCTTCTCTTTTTGTAGAACACCTTCAATTGGTGTTTTTAACTTCCTAGACTTTTTTTTTCTAAGTCTTTAATTCTTTGAATAATTTTTATTGATCTTTTGTATTTTCTCTACTCTCAGAGAAAAATAATATTCTTCTTTCTGAGAAGGTAATTTTCAAGTATTATGTCAAAATTTTCCTTTCTGCTTTCTTATTATCTCTGGTATTTTCCCCTGTTGCTCTTTAGATTCTTGTGGGGAACCTCTTTTAGGATGCATGGAAGGTAAAAGCCTCACTTACAAGAAACAAAGTAATGTGAAACGAACTAGTGTAGAATGAAGGACCTTAGTTCAGTATCCTTATGTTTGCTTAATCTCTCTGCTTTTGGATACAACCCTCTCCACATCTGTGCTTGATGAGTTCATAACAGAGAACATGTGTTTTATCATTTCTAGAAAATAAATCACCCTTTTTTGAGTAGGGAAAGGAAAGGAAAAATGGGTCTGACTGCTTCTTAAATGAAATTTCATCAGTCCCCCTTTACCTTCTCCTTTTTTACCTCTGTGTGAAGAAGTAGCTGGATACTAATTTTGGAGTTTCCTGGGAAACATACAGTATTATTATACCTTTTGTTTTGCTTTCTTATCTATCTTCTTAGAATTCTGTGTTCTTAGGTCTTATCACATTCCCTTGACCTGCTAACTTTCATCATCATTTTGTGGCTGATGCTATCTGCTTCATTTCTCGCTTGTTGGTTTATGCATCTTTAAAAATTCCTTTGTCTTTACGGTGGTTTCAAAAGAAGGTGAAAGTTAACATTTGTATTTATTTTGCCACATTTCTGGAAGTCTTCTGTCAATCTAAAATTATTTTTAATAAGGTAAAAGATTTGGAGAACCTTGAGTTTGAAACTTGTCTCCAGTTTTTAGATTATTTCCAAACTTACTTGTTAGTTTATAAAGAGAAAATGCTTTCTATTCTCCAGAAATGATTATAAAACTATTTAATGTTTCACATTATTGACATTAAAATTGAGATCTCAGTTTAGCTTTAAAAATTAGGACAAAGTCCCATGGACCACGATGTGGGAAGCTTAGAAGGCCAGTGTTGTCTAACAGAGCTAAGTGTTTAGTGTATAATATGAACCTTGAATTAAGCCTAGCTTTCTCACCTTACAACAGGACACTGTACCTTTATTAGATATTTAGTAGTAAATGGCTCTTTCTGATACATTTAATAGAAAATCCTTTACTATGAGAAAGGATCTATGCCTTCAAAATAAATTTTTAAAATGCCTCTAAACTTAATATGGAACAAAAGGAAATCACATTTAGAATTTTAATATTAAGAATTAATTAAGGGATGCCTGGGTGGCTCAGTCAGTTGAGCGTCTGCCTTTGGCTCAGGTCATGATCTCAAAGTCCTGGGATCAATCCCCATGTCAGGTCCTTCCTCAGTGGGGAGCCTGCTTCCTCTCCCTCTGCCTTCCACTCCCCCTTCTTGTGCTCTTTCTCTCTCTCTCTGTGTCAAATAAATAAATAAAATATTTAAAAATTAAAAAAAAAAGAAAAAGGAAAAAACATTAAAAAGAACCAATTAAAATTACATAACATCACAACTATAAGATAAGAAAGTAAATACATTCTACTGTGAGATTTCGGGCAGATATGATTCACTGCTACGGCTGCTGGTGAGCTTTTTGATATTTGTATCATTATCACAAATAACTTACTTTTTATTATACTAGCATCATCAGACTTTTACATCTTGGCTTAGTTGTAAAAGTATAGCAATTGACTCAAAGCAGTTCTTTGAATTCACAAATTATAATCAAGAAAAATAGTTCACTAAATTTTAAAAGAACAAAAGAAGAATGTATTTGCTTCAAGGGGCTAAGGGGATATAAGAGCAATAGACAGTGAATTTAGAATTCTAAGTATATAGTTATTTCCAAAGCCATAGAAGTGCATATAAAAATTCATAATGAGTAAATAAAAATATGAAATATTTAATACCTTCCTATGTGGAAGGTATGACTTAAATAATTGGTAGATTCACATTGGAAGGGTTTGGATATGGTAGGAATTTAATTTTGTGCTTCTGATGCAAGAAGAGAATATGTTTTTCATAGCCACAATATTATAGACTACAGTTTTAGCAAGCATATTAACTTAAGCCAATATTTATGGATGGATAAACTTTCCAAACATATTTAATGTTACTCTAATTGTTTAATGATAATTATATTCCCATGTGGTAGCTTTTTAATATAGTCCTGTCCTTAATATTTGTGCAGTCTAGGGGAAAGGATACAAATGGTGACCTACATATCATATCATATGTCCAAACATTTAAAAGTTATTAATTAAGTTATCCCCATCCCACTCCACATTCTCATCCAAGATCTCACCAAAATCTGTTTCCTGGAGATTGTTCCTACGAGATCTAGACTAAAAGAGCCACACTTAGTGCTGAGCCTCCCTGGCCACCTGAGTAATAGCACTGGTTAGAGCAGAGTACAGCTCAGCCCAGATCTAGTACTTCTGGGAAGTGACCACCCTACCTGGACTGAGATGACAGCTGAACCCATTCATTGCAAATTAAAAAATTAAAGTTTATCTATATTATTCACTGTTAAAGTAGTAATCATTAAAATAACTAAAAAAAAGTCACTCTTTCCAAATTATGAAAGAAAGGGAAAAAAAGATTCTATAATTAAAAAGAGAAACCAAATGAAAAAGTTGACCAAGTTTTGAAAATAAATAATAAAAAAGGCTAAAATTAAATAACAGGTTTGAGGTCAACAATTGGTTAGTTAGGATATACTCAGCTTTTTTTTTTTAAAGACAATTATATTTGATCAAGAAATAAAACCAGGGGTGCCTGGGTGGCTCAGTCATTAAGTAGCTGCCTTTGGCTTAGGTCATGATCCCAGAGTTCTGGGATTGAGACCCCTCATCTGGATCCCTGCTCAGCAGGAAGTCTGCTCTCCTCTCCTACTCCCCTTGCTTGTGTTTCCTCTCTCATTGTCTGGCTTTGCATCAAAAAAATAAATAAAATCTTTAAAAAAAAAGAAATAAAACCAAACAATCAACAACATATAGGAGATTATCAAACAAAAAGTAGTTCAAAATGGCTGACATTAAAATGTGAAGATTAGGTAGATATAAGGGAAAGAAAGTAGAGGTTGGTATAGTAATACCAAATAAGGTCAAATTCAGTGGTGTATGTTTTAAAAATTATGTAAAGCTAAGAAGATTGCCTGAGAATGAAGATGAGAATATTTGATGTTATCAGAATTACTGTCATAAATATGCATACAATTATATTAAATATCATATCAAATATGTAAACTAAACAGTAAAGACCGTATATAAGAGGTTAATATAACTTTAATAATACTAAAATATTAACGCATCTGGGTGGTTCAGTGGGGTAAAGCCTTTGCCTTTGGCTCAGGTCATGATCTTAGGGTCTTGGGATCGAGCCTCACATCGGGCTCTCTGCTTGGCAGGGAGCCTGCTTCCCCCTCTCTCTCTCTGCCTGCCTCTCTGCCTGCTTGTGATCTCTCTCTCTCTCTCTCCCTCTGTCAAATATATAAATAAAATCTTTAAAAAATACTGAAATATTAACTTACATTTCTTAACCCAAAGAAGCAAACACAATGATATGATAAAACTGAGTAATAAAATTTTAAGCAATTGAAAAAGTTGTACATCAGTTAAGACTGAGCTTGACTAAATGCATGTTAGAACCCTGAACTAACAGTGTCTTCATCTAACTAGTATAGTAGTACATCATAAAATCCCAAACATAGGCATGTCTTTCCAGACAACTCCATATTAATTAGATACTTGAACATCCTCAGGCTCTCTGAAAAATTTGAGGAGATTGACTCTCACGATAAGATGACTATTAAAGTTCCAGACATCATATTCAAACAGTAGAATTAAGGAAGGAACAAACAAGAGTCTATTCTTTCTCTCTAAAACAACTTCCTAGATTTTTCTGGGCAATAAGCCATCCTCTCCATCAAGCTCATATACAGCTACTCATAGCCTAGCAATTAGCTAATAGACATGATATCTGCCCTCAATACATCCAATGTACAATGGTGCATGAGCAACAGAATAATCAAATAAAAAGTCCCATTTGTAAAAGGGAAACAAACACAGCAGTTATTGATCAATGGAGTTTAGTGCATAAGGAATTGCCAACACTAGAGCTCTTCCCTTAAGGAGGAACTGATTTGATTAGTCAATATGACTACCCTTATCTCCTACGTGAGGAAAAATTTTGTTTGATATCCTCTAGGGTTCTTTCCTCTGCCAGGTTATTTCTTGTTCCTTATCCTCCACAGCCACCACTAAGGTAATAATTGGTACTGGAGAAGGATTGGGGCCCAGCAGAATGTTTCAGGGGAGGACCATTACAGGCTACTTGCTAGACAAGGAGCTCTCCCAAAGTAGTATATTTCTTAACTATTGCTTTTCCTTAAATGCATGTACAAGTACATAAAGCCCAAAGACCTTCTCTATCTATCATCTATCTATCTCTTTAAAGATTTATTTATTTTATTTTATTTGAGAGAGAGTCTGCACACAAGTAGGGGGAGGGGCAGGGGGGAGAGAATCCTCAAGCAGACTACCCACTAAGCATGATGTGGCTCCATCCTGAGACCACAAGATCATGACCTGAGCCAAAACCAAGAGTCAGATGCTCAACTGACTGAGCCACCCAGGCACCCCTAGATATATATTTTAAATATAAAAGTTCTTGTCATTATTTGTTCTTATTTGTCCTTTTAAATACTTGTCATCACTTTAAGACCATTTGTCATAACAACTTTCAAGGAGAGCTTGATTTTATTGTTGTCAGAGAACTGTCTTCAGAAAGAATCTGAAAAAAAAAAACCATGAAGTTACAGTCTTCATTTCTGCTAAGACAGCTGTTGCATTGCAATTTGTAATTAGTTCCTTTTGTGGACTAGAAGTATCTAGGCTTTTTAAATCTGTGAGGCTCCACATCACCAGAATCTCAGTCAAATTGAATTCTAACTACAGTCAGAAAGCTGGAAAATTACCTGAAAATATTTAGATTAGTAAAAAAGGTCTGTCAAAAGAAGAGATCCATAACCTTAAATGTATGTCTATGAAAAATAGATTTATAACAAACTAAGCATTTCTTTCAGGAAAATTTATGAACAAACAAAAAGAACAAAAGGTCCGTGGAAACTCATTGAAAAATCAAGAAAAAAAAACTTTAAAAATACTAATTTATCAAACAAGGAAATTGATAAATAGCTTTAATAAATGACTGGGCAAAGTGAAAAACTAGTAACCTGATAAAAAAAAACGATGCCTCAAATTTGGCTTCTGGTTGGAGAAATAACTGCATATTTTGAAGAAAACATGTTAATGATAAAAATATGCCTTACACAATTGTGGGCACATCAATTTAAAAATTTGGAAGAAACTAATGATTTTCAATAGAAATACAATTCATCATTGTTGATCATAGAAAAGATAAAACAAACTACACTAAAAATACTGACAATCATAAATGCAATTGAGGAAAATTACCAGGCTCAGCTCCTTACATAGATGAATTTTTACTAAGGATTCTTCTAGAAACAGATGCTTTTGAAATTATTTAAATTGAGAGTTAGAGAAAGAAACCTTGTAAAAACCAAACACTGGTTTCAAGATCGAAAACCTCACTCATCAAATCAGAAAGTATTTTAGATATGTTAAACATTTTAAATCATGGAAAGAGAATCTTTTTTTAGAAAAGTATCACCTTGGGGCACTTGGATGGCTCAGTGGGTTTAAAATCTCTGCCTTTGGCTCAGGTCATGGCCTCAGGATCTTGGGATCTAGCCCCAGTTGCATCAGGCTCTATGCCCAGCAGGGAGCCTACTTCCCACTCTCTCTCTGCCTGCCTCTCTGCCTACTTGTGATCTCTCTCTCTCTCTGTCAAATAAATAGATAAAATCTTTAAAAGAGAAAAAAAAAGTATCACCTTCATAATCTTAGAATGGGGAATATGCTCTTAAGCATAACCAAAACCCCAAAAAACAAAAACTAAGTGGTGCCTGGGTGGCTCAGTCATTTTAGTGTCTTGACTTCAGTTCAAGTCAAAATCCTGGGATCCTGGGATCAAGCACTGGCAGGGTGGGGAGCTTCCTGCTCCCCAGGGAATTCGCTTGTATCTCTCCTTTTTCCTCTCCTCACCTTCCCTACTCATGCTTTCACGTGTTCACAGGCTCTCTCTCTCAAATAAATAAGTAAAATCTTAAAAAAAAAAAGCAAAAACATGAAAAATGATAAATCTGATTACATAAAAATGAAAAAACTTGTTATGCAAAACAGACAAAAGAATAGCAAACTGACAGAAAATATATTTGACACACACCACATAGTGTCAATTCAATTTATTATACAAAAAATTATAAATCAGAAAAATATAAATAAAATGTTTTACAATCTAATAGAGGGGCAGACATTAAATTAAGAGGTGTAAAATAGAATTCAAGACATAAGAGTAATTAAAAATTCATCGTAGGTCTTAAATACCAAAAACAAATACTGATAGAGCTTGAACTTCCAGTTCATGATATTTAAAAGCTATGACAATTTTTGAATTACTCTTGTGCCTTGAATTCTAGTCCCAAATGTGCCATCAATGGTGCAGCTTAAGATAAGTCACTGTTCTATCCTTTGATGTCCTTAATCAATAAAATAACAAATAAGACTAGGTATTTTCTAGGGCTTTTTCCAAATCTAACACTCTATGATTTAATTTGCAATATATATATATTGCATATATATATGTATGTATCACTTTTGGGGACATATTTCTCACAATTCTTTCTTCCTCTATTATTGTACAAATTGAAGGAGGTGTATAAAACAGACATAATGCTAATGCTAGTGGTGAAAAACCTTCCTCATGTTAATTGATCTTAAATTTAAGCACAGACAGAATGCTGTAGAATTGGCTTCTTCTCATTGTGAGCCTGCAATCAGTTCTCATGAAGCTACATGAGGATATCACTTGTTATTGGAATAGGGATTAGTCTTTCCACTGAAAAATAACTGAAATTGAGGGGCGCCCGCGTGGCTCAGTGGGTTAAAGCCTCTCCCAGGATCCTGGGAAAGAGTCCTGCATCAGGCTCTCTGCTCAGCAGGGAGCCTGCTTCCCCCCCTACCCCCCCGCCCCCCCTCTCTGCCTGCCTCACTGCCTACTTGTGATCTCTCTCTCTGTGTCAAATAAATAAATAAAATCTTAAAAAAAAAAAAGAACTGAAATTGAATTTTCTCCCTTACCTAAATATTATTGATCTCTTTTATATCATCACATAGTCTTTAACATATAATTTTGAATAACTAGATAGTATTACATTGTAAGATTTTAGTATAGTTAAATTAACCAATTACTTTTTATTATACATTTACATTCTTGCCAATCTTTTCTACATTAACATAATTAAATGTGTTTTATCTCATGGCCATTTATTCTAGATAAAGTTGAAAAGCTTTGGAATTTTCTATAATTATTAATAATTATCCTGTGGCAATCTATTTTATGTCAACCAAGGATCTTAATTTAATTGTATTGACCGTAGCAACCTGATAAGCACTTCAATGATAGAGATCTTTTTATCACAGAATACTCAGTGATTTCTTAAGTTGTCTTACAGGATTGATTGAATTGCTTCAAATAGAAAATTTAAACAATGCCATGACCTTCTTGAGAGTTTATTTGCTGAAGATGTGATGCAGTTTAATCTTTATGCTCAAAAGAGCAATGGACTGCTTTTTTTGGGAGGGGAAATATTTTTGACATATTGCATCATTTATGTATAGTCATAACTAAAGAGTATGAATGTTTGAGAATTTACATTTGTTTTAATACCTTAAACATTTCAACATTTGAAAATTTTAAGTAAATAAAATTTTAAGTGACATATTAGAAATAAGTCAGTCAGAGAAAGACAATTATCCATGATCTCTCTGATGTGAAGAATCTGAGAGGCAGGGTGGGGGGCCGGCGGGGGATGGGGGAGAGAAATGAAACAAGATGGGATGGGGAGGGAGACAAACTATAACGAACTCCTGGACTCACGAAACGAACTGTGTGGGGGTAGGGATAGGGTGGCTGGGTTATGGACTTTTGGGAGGGTATGGGCTGTGGTGAGTGTTGTGAAATGTGTAAGCCTGATGATTCACAGACATGTGCCCTGGGGCAAATAATACATTATATGTTAATAAAAAATAAATTTAAAAAAATGCCCACTTAGATTAAGAGTAATTATTGCTTTAAAAAAATGAAGTTGTTTGGGAATATAGATGCAGCCCCAAAAGCTACCTTATTATAACCCATATCACTTCCGAAAATAAATAACCTAAAATTTCACTTACTCTGTCTCTAAAAGAATAATTGTTATTCATCAAATCACCTCTGTAATATGATTATTCCTATTATTTTGATAAATATTTTTGAAAGTTAACAGATATACTAAAGAAAAGCGAAGTGTGATTGACCATTCAAATTATCTAAATGTTGATCCGTATTATTGTGGTCTACCTGGTCATCCTGATTATTTTAGGAAATCAACTTTTAATAAAAGAAATGCGTTGGGGTTTCTGGGTGGCTCAATTTTTAAGCTTCTTCCTTCAGCTCAGGTCATGATCTCAGGGCTCTGGGATTGAGCCCTGCATCAGGCTCATGGCTTAGCCGGAAGCCTGTTTCTCCGTCTCCGACTCCCTCTCCCCTGACTTGTGTTCCATCTCTCGGTGTCTCTCTCTATATCTCAAATAAATAAATAAAATGTTTTTTTTAAAAAAAATGCCTTTGTGGCAACTCATACATTATTTTAAAATACCAGCTATAAGTTTCAGGATGACACTTGATCTTAAATTTTAAAGGTAAGGCATAGATAAGAGGTCAAATAAGAAATTCTGTAAAACTATTATTAATTTTCTAGAATATTCTGTTTTAATATCCCAACTATAAAATATAATATCATTTAAAATATTAATTCAATTGTTGCTGAATACATCCTGGAAGAGTCTTCTTTTTACACTGAATATTACATAAGCTTATCACATGTTATATATATATATATTTCAAAACTTACTGGAATACTATTAACTAGCTTTATGCTATGCCACTGACAGCAACAATAAGGACACATCATCAAAGACATGAATCTCCCACTTTCAGAATCATGCAGTGAAGAAAGCTGAAAGTAAGAAAAGTTCTTAATGAGTTATGACAGAGTAATGGCTGGCCTTTCCTCTTCCTCTTCAGCAGACTTTTCAGTTATGGCTCTGAACTTGTGACTTTATTTCTCAAAACCTTTTTTTTTAATTCAATTCATTGCAAACCTGCCTAGATCCTACCACTGTACTAAAACTAGTAGCCTAGATTTCACATTGTTTCCTCATATTCATAAACTACTGTATCTTTCTGCAGCATTTTGACACAACAGAGCATACTCAACCTTGACTCACATAAAGCCAATCTGTTCTGTTTCTTCTCCTCTCTACTGAACTACTCCTTCACCCTCTTTTTTCCTGGCTTCTTCACCTGATGCTTCTTGGCTTTCTGATATAGACTCTATTCTTTTTCTTCTTCTACACATATGCATATCCATTGTTTATTGAATCTCAGACATAGCCATTGCTATTATAGTTCTCCACCTGAATATTAAATATGTACCTATACAACCCATATCAAACTGAAATTATTAGTTTTCATATATCCCCTGACCAATCTTTCCCATTTTCCTTCATTTTCAAGGATCATGTTTTGGTATTGTGTCTGTCATTATAAAACCCAGAGCATGTGTTTTCTCCTATGCTACCATCTAGGAATTTTGTAGTTTTGCGTTTTACATGTAGCCTTATAATCCATTTTGATTTATTTTTGTGAAAGTTCTAATCTCTGTGTCTAGAATTTTTTCTTTAGTACATAATTTTCATTTCTTTTCTTTTTTTTAAAGATTTTATTTATTTATTTGACAGAGAGAGAGAGATCACAAGTAGGCAGAGAGGCAGGCAGACAGAGAGGGGGAAGCAGGCTCCCCGGTGAGCAGAAAGCCTGATGTGAGGATCGATCCCAGGACCCTGAGATCATGACCTGAGTTGAAGGCAGAGGCTTAATCCACTGAGCCACCCAGGTGCCCCATGCACATAGTTTTCTTAGTTGTTCCAGCAGCATTAGTTGAGAAAAACAACAACAACAACAACAGCAACAACTATCCTTTCTGCATTCGGTTGTCTTTGCTTCTTTGTCAAAGACCACTCCGGCTACCACTTGGGTTTCATATTCTGTTCCATTGATCTGTTTGTCTATTTTTTTTCCCACCAATATCACACTGTCCAAGTTACTGAAGCTTTACTGTAACAAGGAAGTCTAGAAATCTAGACTGACTTTATCCTTCAATATTGTGTTAGTTATACTGGGTCTTTTGCCCTTCAACATGTATATTTTTAACCATGACATCAACGTATATCCATTCTTTATTTTCTTCTCTTTCTCTACCTACCACTGTCACCATCATCATATTGTGGACACAGTCATCTCTTCTACTGAAGTTCCTCTTCCTCATGCAATCTGCTCTCTTATGTGTCATCACTGGCACTGTTTTCATTCAAATCCTTACCTTTACCTAAAATAAGACATCATTCTCCTCAGAAGAGTTTTTGCTATCAACCTCTTTCCTTTGTAGTTCATCTTCATGTTGTTGTCAAAGTTGTCTTTTTTGGGAATTGAGATAATATTTACCTCAATTAACAACATTTAAAGATATTCAGATAGCCTTAAATATTCAATGAGTTTTAAAAAATACATATTCTGGGGTTCCTGGGTGGCTCAGTTGGTTAAATGTCTGCTTTCCGCTCAGGTCATGATACCAGGGTCTTAGGATCAAGTCCCACATAGGGCTCTCTACTCGGTAGGGAATCTGCTTCTCCCTCCCTCTCATTCTCTCAAATAAATAAATAAAACCATAAAAAATTTAAAAATACATATTCTGTGTAACCATGATGCTAATCAAGATTTGGAAAATGTTAATCTCTCCAGAAAACATCCTCAAGCCCACGTCTAATCAATCCTATCCCTCCCAAAAATCACTATTGTGGTTTATATAATAATAGACTAGTTTGACCTTTTCCTAACTTCATATAAATGGCTTTAGACCTGTAGGTATTCTGTGGATATTTTGCTCAGCGTAATATTTTTGAGATTCATTTGTAGTGTTGTATTTAAAAGTAGTTATAGTTATAGTTATGCAGTTATATAGTTATAGTTATGCAGTTTCCAGACTCTTAACTATAGAGAATAAACTGATGGTTGCCACAGGGGAGGTGTGTGAGATGATGGATAAAATAAATGAAGGGGATTAAGAGTATGATTATTTTGATGAGTGTTGAGTAATGTATAGAATTGTTGAATCACTATATTGTACAACTGAAACTAGTGACTGTCTGTTAACTATACTGGAATTAAAATTTAAAAAATAATATACTATTAATGTACACATGAATTTAGATATATTAATTGAACCATGTTTAGTAAAATAATTGGTAATCATTAAATTATGGATTTGAGATCTTGGGCTTTTCATATATTACATATGTTCAGTGAGATATATGGGTTTTTTTTCAGGGTATTTGCAATATTTAAGTAGCAATCTTCCTGATGTTTCTTGGAAAGTTTTTTGGAAAATTTCTTGGAAATTTTAATGATTCCAATTTTCCTTATAAAATGTCATCAAAATTCTATTTCTTTTTGACCCTTATAAAGGTTAATGAGTAAAAAAACAAATAAAATGTATCTAAGATAAAAATATTGGTGAAGTATCGAAGACCTGGTAATCTGAGACAAGTTGATATCATGGGCTGTCTAAATCTTCTGTCACTTTTTCCTTACTGGTGATGGCTTGTACCCCAAATAAATGCATCAAAATGCCAGATACTAACTTTTCAAATCCCGTGGCCTAGTCCTGACTGATGAGAGTTGAGAAATTTGAAGAAGATATTCATTCCTGAAAGAAAGAAATGTGTGGGTATAACTGTCCTATCAAACTGGCCAACCTGCCTCTAACTTGAGACACTGAATGAATTCTCTGAGAATGTGGTCCCTGGAAGCCATTTCATGATTATGAACTAGAGGATAAAAAGCCAATGGATTGTGTGTGTCTAAGCCACATCCCTCTTCCATAAGAACTCCTCTATACAAAGGGATGAAACTAACTCTAGATTTATAGGACAGGTTTTGGCTCTGGTCCATAGTTGACTGGAACTCTGACTCAAATTGTAGCAGTCAGATTCTCCCCCACAGGAATTAAGAAATGGAATTGAGAAATTCCTGCCAGTCTGGGCTGAACACCAAAATGGAACTGTAAAAGCAGAGTTTGATGTTGAGGCTGCCAATTCAGTAAAAGTGGATTAGCAGAGAAAAAAAGATGTTTGAAAAAGATGTACAAATCTTTATCCTGTTCTACTTTTGCTGTAGTGTTTATTTTCTTCTAACATAATATATAGTTTATTCAACATTACATTTACTGCTTATTGTTTGTCTCCTACAACTAGAAACTTAGTTCCAAGTCTGTCAGGACTTTTTTTTTTTCTCACTGAGAAGTACCAAGTGTTAAGAATAATTCTTGGCATATAGATAGTATCCAACTTTTAAATAAATTTCAAATTTGATTCATTCCAAAACAACAGATTCATTCCATGTGGTATATAATCTTCTAGATTTATTGACCACTTTTTTGCACAGCCTAAAAATTCAAAATTATTTCAGTCTAAAAAGTTTTCAATAAAGAAAAATTGTGACCATAAATGTAATGGAGCAATATGATAAATTTAGAATTGACTAGAAACTTACAAGTCAAGAAATCAGCTAAATTCTAAAATGGGACATTCAGATTTACACATAATGAGCAAAACTAATGGAAAATGTCAGGTTAAAAATAATTGCGGTATCTTTTTGATGTTAAATTGTTCTTTAGAACATATCAAAAGTCAAACATATCATTAGTGGCTTTGTGGCTTTTAATATTATTTAATTTGAAAGTGAAATTTGTTGAAGTAGCCATTGAGACAATTGAGACATATTGATGAGATCATCAAAAACTTTGAATATTTCTCTGTAATGTATCTGTAACTTGTGATTCAGTCATTCTGGATCTTTTTGGACCTAATCAGAATGACAATCACCTAGATAGATGATAGATAGATAGATAGATGATAGATAGATGATAGATAGATAGATAGATAGATAGATAGATAGATAGATAGGCAAATATCTTGCCATATTTCTTGACTTGATTACATTAAATGTGCCCCCTAGCCTCTTATTAAACTCTTCTTGCTGGAATGTTGGTACTTGATCTCTGAATATTGAAGGAAAGAGTACACATGTGAGCATGATAAATCAGCCAGTGGCAGGTCTGCTACTAAACAGCTGTGGGAATTTGGATAAGTCACTAAAATCAAAAACAGTACCATGTATTGAAGAGACTGTCTTTTTTCCACTGGATATTTTTTCCTGTTTTGTCAAAGATTATTTGACCATAGAGTTGCGGGTCCATATCTGGGCTCTCTATTCTCTGTTCCACTGGTCTATGTGTCTGTTTTTGGGCCAGTACCATGCTGTCTTGGTGATCATAGCTTTGTAGTAAAGCTTGAAATCAGGCAATGTGATGCCCCCAGCTTTGTTTTTCTTTTTCACCAGTCTCTTCAATAAATGATGCTGGGAAAATTGGACAGCTATATGTAGAAGAATGAAACTTGACCATTCTCTTACACCATACAGATGAACTTGAAATGGATAGAAGACCTCAACGTGAGGCAGGAATCTATCAAAACCCTAGGGAAGAAGATAGGCAGTAACCTCTTTGACATCAGCCACAGCAACTTCTTTCAGGACATGTCTCCAAAGGCAGAGGACACAAAAGCAAAAATGAACTTTTGGGACTTCATCAAGATAAAAAGCTTCTAGACAGAGAAGGAAACAGTCAACAAAACAAACAGGCAACCCACAGAATGAAAGAAGATATTCACGAATGACACTACAGACAAAGGGCTGATATCTAAGATCCATAAAGAACTCCTCAATCTCAACATTCACAAAACAGATAATCACATCAAAAAATGGTCAGAAGGCATAAACAGACACTTCTCCAAAGAAGACATACAAATGGCTAACAGACACATGAAAAAATGTTCATCATCTTAGCCATCAGGGAGATTCAAATTAAAACCACACTGAGATACCACCTTATACCAGTTAGAATGGCCAAAATCACCAAGAAAGTAAACAACAAATGTTGGAGAGGATGTGGAGAAAGGGGAACCCTCTTCCACTGTTGGTGGGAATGCAAGTTGGTGCAGCCACTTTGGAAAACAGTGTGGAGATTACTCAAAAAATTAAAAATAGAGCTACCCTACGACCCTGTAATTGCACTAGTGGATATTTACACCAAAAAACAGATGCAGTACAAAAAAAGGGCCTCATGTTCCCCAATGTTCATAGTAACAATGGCCACAACCACCAAACTGTGGAAAGAACCAAGATGCCCTTCAAGAGATGAATGGATAAAGATATGGTCCATATATACAATGGAATATTATGCCTCCATCAGAAAGGATGAATACTCAGCTTTTGTATCAACATGGATGGGACAGGAAGAAATAATGCGGAGTGAAATAAATCAAGCAGAGAGAGTCAATTACCATATGGTCTCACTTACGTGTGGAGCATAAGGAAAAACATGGAGGACATTATGAGAAGACAAGGAAGGGTGAATGGGGGGAAATCAGAGGAGGAGAAGAATCATGAGAGACTGTGGACTCTGAGCCACAAAATGAGGATTTTGGAAGGGGGCACTGGGAGCGTTGGGCAAGCCTGGAGGTGGGTATTGAAGAGGGCACATATTGCATGGAGCACTGGGTGTGGTGCATGAACAATGAATCTTCTAACACTGAAAAAATAAAATAAACATATTTGGGGAAAAAAAAACAGTACCATGAAGTCATATTTTGCAGAAATGTATGTGCTTTTGGTGGGCTTCACAAAGCAAACTGTTGTATATTTCTTTTTAGACTTTTCAATGTCAGAATCAATTCTGAGGAAGCAGATGTTCTTGCCAAAAGACAATTTAACAGAACAGACCATAAACACACTAGACAAATGCTTTTTAGCTTATTTGAGACTTTCCCATAGATGTCTCTATTTAATCCAAACAAAAAACCAGTGAGAAGTAGGAAAATTACTCCTATTAGCCCATTACAAAGTTAAGGAAATGGAGGCTAATAAGCTTATAAGGCTCAAGTACTCTGCACAAATTTACAGCAGGTAATATACTCAAAAAATATTGCAACTGTCAAAAGAATGCAACTCTCTCCTAATGCAGCAGCTTCAATTAGCAGCAAACTTAACTCCCGTTGGTTCCACTCACTGTCATGCTCTTCTCTCCCCTCTCTGAAAGTCAACAGAGCAGGCAGAGCAATTTTCCTAAAGTATGTATTATGTCACTTCCTAACTTAAGACTCTTTAATAGGTTGCTATTGAAACTAGAATACTAATTGGAACAACCAACTCCTTTCCTTATGGCCTCCTGGTACATGCTTGCCAATCCTCCTTTTTCTCTCTGTTTTCTTCTCTCTTCCTGTCATTCCCTGCACTTGATCTTAATCTCTGCTCCTCCAACATGTGATGCTCACAATAGTTCCAAGGCCTTTATGCTTATTTGTCTCTCTTAGAATCCTCTTCCACCAAATCTATTCATGGCTTCCTCCTTAAACATTTAATCCTCAATAGAAATATCACTGTTATGACTCCCTTGCCCAAACAGTTGTTGCCGGTGGCTCTCATATTACCTTCTTGGTTTCCATAGCGAATCTATCTGTACCTAAGATATCTTATTTTGTAAATGTTAATATTGTATCCCATAACCCTCAATGGGAAGTTATTAACTTGATGACAGATATTCTTTCCCGTTTTCTTTTTTTTTTTAAGATTTTTATTTATTTATTTGAGAGAGAAAGAGAGAGAGATCACAAGTAGGCAGAGAGGCAGGCAGAGAAAGAGAGAGGGGGGAAGCAGGCTCCCCTTCAAGCAGAGAGCCCAATACGGGGCTTGATCCCAGGACTCTGAGATCATGACCTCAGCCGAAGGCAGAGGCTTTAACCCCTCCTGTTTTCTATTATATTTTCACTATTTAAGATGAAGAATAAGTGACCAACAAATGTGAATTACTAATGAAAATAAAGACAAAACCAACCTCCCGTAATCTTGTTTACCATCTGCGTGTTAATCTATGTTTTTCATGTTATTTCATTCTCTCTGGTTTCCACACACCATTCACTGCTCTACTCAACCCCATCTGGCTTCTGCCCATATCACACTGCTGATCTGAGGTCACAAACAACATTGCTTCTTCATATCTGACATCTCTGTGGCAGTTTATACAGTTTGCTACAGCTTCGTTTACACATCTCTCCCCTTTGGATTTTCACAATACATTGTAAAATTTTCGTTACATGAACATATGCCATTTCCTTTTTCTGGACAGTTCCCTTCAAGTCTCCAATCATCTTTCAAATGCCTCTGAAATCTTCCAACTTCCTTTTGATGACTATCCTTGTTTCTTCTTTTATGTTCCAAGTGCTCATTATATATGAAGCCATCATTTTTCTTATTAATTATTTGTCTGTCTCATTCCCCTCTGGAATCTAAACTGCTTACGGGCAGGGAGGCTTTTTGCTAATTGTGTATCATTGGTGCCCAGTGTTTGACTCCAAATTGAAGAACTAAATATGTATCTCTTAGATAAGTAAAAACAAGATGATGTTACTATCTAAAAGAGTGGAAATCCTCAAATCATTTTTGGATAAAATTCTACACAGACTCAGTTTATGATATAGGTCAGCTTGGAACTTCAGTTAATATGGGTCAACCCAAAGTGGACAGTAGAAAAGAGCAAAGTGCCCATAGAAGGGATACAGCAAAATCAAAGTCCTTTACTACAGACAGGTCACCATGTCATCCTTAGGTAGTACTCTTTCTAGTTTGTATAAACAGATGTGGCACTTTGAAAAGTACTCTTGATGACATTATAAATGTGATATATTAATGGAGTGAAAAACAAAGTCCTCAAATGGGCATCTAATCAATAAGGATTGTCAGAATATAGTTGTAAAAATAAGGGTAGGATTTCCTTACTCTTTTGTTAATAGCAAATAACTTCTTAATGAATTGGAATAGAGATCTCTTCTATAATCAACTTTGATTTTAAAAAGGATGACTCTTTTGGTGCTAGTTGGCTTTCTATGGAAAATACCATCAAATAGAACATCAGGGCAAATTCCAAAATTCATCTTCCTTATAGCGAATTAATATAGCATTGGAAATTACTGACAACCTGACAGAGGATGCTGTCAAATGATCCGTTTCATATGTAAGTGATGGGAAAATAGTGGCACAATCTTTAGAAAAGTATTGGTATTTATTGTCAAAAATCTTAAAATTTTTACTGTCTTTATGACAGTGATTTCATTTGTAGGAGTGTACCCAAAGGAAGTAAAACAGCAACAGTGACAAAATATTACACTTGAAAGTATTTATTACAGTATGAATCATAGCTACGACTGGGTAGAAAAACCTAGTCGATAGCATAAGCAATACTTGTGCTTCAGATGAAATGTAGACTTATCACTATACAATGATAACAACTAATTGAGAATTAGTATAATAGTACCAAATAATGAACCAATGGGATATTGTGCAACAATTGAAAGTATTTCCAAAGACTATAAAATAATATGAGATTTATTACATTTGGAAAAAAAATTAAAGCATACAAAAACAATAGCAGTAACAAGGAAACTAGATAAACTGTGTGATTCTAAGTTTATCAAAATTAATATGAAGAAAAAACTGATAAAACAACAAAGATAGTACCAAGTAAAATGATAATAGGAATATGATCATTTTTCTCTTTCTGCTTTTCTGTTTTAGGATTTCTTGTGAGTATTGTTACTTAGTAAAAGGAAAAAAATAACATTCTTTAAAGAAAGATGGTAAGTCACCCACTTGCACAGAAGTTGTGTTGTAAAGAAAGAACTCAGCCAGCTGTTATATTGATTGGCATAAAAATCTAGTTTGATTTTACCCATCACTAATTTCTCAGTGAATCTATGGGGGTAGTAGGAAACATAGGAAACAGAAACACATGCATTTCCCATTGGCATGTCTAAAAAATACTTTCCTAAATATTGCAGATGTGTGACTATGTGAAAAAGTTTATTAGACAATTGTATTCTTAAAAAATACACTTTTTTTTTTAAGAAAATGGATTGGGAAGGTTAATGAGAAGGATGGCTTATAAGAGAAGATAGATAAAGGGGAGATGAAAGGTAAAGGGAATTAAGAAGGAAAAAAGAGGAAAGGAAAAAAAAAAGGAAGAAGAAGCTTTATGCTAAAATCTTGATTTATAATACAGAGACTGTACAGTTATACAAATCACATTTTCTCAATGTAATTTATCATTCCTGGCACATGTGCATTATTCAGAATTTCAGATATGAATCAATAGATTGTATCACGAAGAACAACGGTTTATTGCTTCCTAATGCTTTGAGCATTCTCCAATCTTCTCAATTTTGTTTTTACCATCCATTTGTGTTATTATCATATTTCTGCAAAACAAAGAATCATTTTGACTATGATATAGATATATTTTATAGTAATATTAATAAAACCTGGATTTTCTCTTCAGAAGATGAAGTTTTCTTTAAGAAATCTATGCAATTATAGCGAAATTTATTTTACCAGAAGCAAATCATGATAAGCGTAACTATCTTGAGTGTCTACTATCTTAAAATTTAAGATTTAAAATTTAGTGTCATTCTAAAGCCTGAGACTTTTGGTCACCACACAAAAACATATTTTTGGTAGCTATGACATTGTGGTAAAAAATCACTGAGGTTTGAGAAAAACCTGAGTTCCAATTCCAAGCCTGTCCCTAAAATGTGTGGTGGACCTTTGACAAATGACTTCGCTTCTGGTAAAGGAAGCTCATCAAATATTGTTGAAATTTGATGATTAAATCCAGTGTCAAAATGAGTACTTGGTGTAAGAGTTAAAGGTAACATTAAAAAAATCTATATAACACAAATTTATATCTAAAACTGCAACCAAGATATGATGATATCTGGCATAAATTCTAAAAGGCAAATCTCCATATAATAGGGAGAAATCATAAAAGATCTTCGCAATGGCTGGTTTTGGTAAGAACTGTCATATCCTTAGGGTTGGTTTAACAGTTATTTTCGAAACTCATATAACTTTGTTGGGATAAGCTTATCTAAATCCTGCCGATTTCTCAAATACACTATAATATATAATAATTCGTATTTATATTTTGACAGTCATTGAAATCTTAGAATATGTGTCACCATGTAACCTGATATTTGAGAACTTGATGACTAAGTACTTTTGCTTCATTTATCGATTGTTTTGACCCTTAATTACTTGAATAAACTGTGACTGAATGCTTATTATAGTGGATAAAAATATGACCAAAGGTAGTTATTAAAATCATAGATATTCGAGATAGAAGGAACTTACAAGTTAACCTAATTTTTTTAATTTTGCCATAGAATAATGGAGAACCACAGAGGTTACCTGATCCACTCACAGCTGCACAACTAATAAAATAACACAGCCAAAAATATAGCTAAGTTTTCCAATTGTTAGGGTTCCTTTTGTTAGTCCTGGCAAATTCTAACTACTCTAGGCTCTTCTCTATGTATTATTGGTATTTTCTTTGAAAAAAAAGTGATTATACTTATGATCCATAATTTTTTCATCTATTATATTAGCTTTAATCAGAAACATTTTTATTTGAAACATTTGATGTCTAATTAAATCATCAAACATTTGAAGTCTAACTAAATCATCTTAAATTGCCTTATAATACTACATCAATGGATATGACATTTATTGTTCATCTTGGGCTGCCCTTATCCTCTTCACATGGAAAGTAACAAAATTGTAACTGTCAAAGTTATTTTGAAGTTTTTATTCTACTTTCTATTTTTACTTCCATTGATCAAAGTAATAGATTATATTCCTACTTAATGTAATGCTGGTTTTGTGTCTATGTGGCCCACTTAGTTTATTTCCACTTCTACCATCTAATATTTCCAGTTCCAATTTTGATCATAATGGTAAATAATCGACCTGTATTTATTTTCAAATATCATCATCCCCAAATTACTCAAAATAGAATTAATCATCATAGAGGGAGATTAATATAATTTAATTTTAATGCAGGATGTATTGTGGATTTCTCCTAAAGCACTTCAAATATAAAATTCAGGGAAGGATAAAATGTTTCTTAGTCAATAAAAAGAATGTTTACAAATAGTAGCCTCATCAATATTCTTCTTAGTATACTCAGGAAAAAAAATGTTACTTCAAAAAAAAATCCATTCCTAAAAAAACAAATGAAAAGAAACATTCTAAAACTTAATGTTCTCAGTCAGAATACTTACTTATTTTCAAGAGCTTCTTTGTTGTATTACAATTTTAAAATAAATTTAATTCGCTAACCTTTTGATGCAAAAAAGTACTTTTTTACATTTTAATTCCAGTATAGTTAACTTATAATGTTATATTATGTTTCAGTATACTATATAGTGATTCCACAATTCTATACATAACTCAGTGCTCATCAAGGTAAGTGTATTAATCCCCTTCACAAAAAAGTATTTCTTATGGGTAGGGTCACATGTTTATAAGTCTAAATTTAGCATTAAAATAGTATTCTGGGGTGCCTGGATGGCTCAGTGGGTTAAAGCCTCTGCCTTTGGCTCAGGTCATGATCTCGGGTCCTGGGATCAAGCCCAGCATCAGGCTCTCTGCTCAGCGGGGAGCCTGCTTCCCCCTCTCTCTCTGCCTGCCTCTCTGCCTACTTGTGATCTCAATCTCTCTCTGTCAAATACATAAATAAAATCTCTAAAAAAATAGTATTCCATGTGTATGAGTAGAACTCCTATATCATTAAAAATTACTTTTAAAAAAAAGTCAAACTCTTAAATCATTGTCCTTCCTCCTGATGTATTTAGTAAAAGAGTGCCCTCTTGTGATTTCTGAAACCTTGCACAAAGCAGCAAGATCTACGAATACTGGGGATATTTTTTAATTAAAAAACAAAAAACAAAAAACAAAAGGCTATCATTCTTAAGATACAATCAGCATACTATTTTTTTGCACATGAAACAACTCTAATTTTAAATTTAAATTTATTTTACTGGAAATAGAATAAAGTGCTAGTGCGGATTGATTAGAAAGTGGTTTTAAGAAAACCACTAAACAGTCTAGGAATCCAGCTAATGGAATGCATATACTGCCGCTGTTTTCCATTTTTATGTCCATGTAGGAGGCTCTCTACAGACAGAACACTGTTTCTAGAGAATAAAGCTGCTGAGCTTACACTGATTAGAATTTTCCTGACAGTGTGGCATAATTTTGATGTGTTCCAAACTCATTTTTCATTATGACCCTAAGGACACAATGGAAAGGCCATATGTTCCTCACAGTCCTCAGTGGGATTTCCAGTGATGTTAATGGGGAGTTGTTTGTGTAGATCACAAGAACAGCAAAACTCACATTGGGACTGAGAATGGCATGACCTTGGGAACTTATGATCATACAGATCTGAGACACTGGAGATCATCCCAATGTGGCATTGAGCTGAATGCTTGACCAATGAATGATAAATTAAGAAATTAAGTTAATGGAAGACTAGGGAATGTTATGCAAAATTACTAGACTATGCTTACCAGTGTTTATAGTCAGCCAATAATTTATGAGCAATGTAGCCAATGAAAGTTACACAGTATTATGCTTTTTTTTAAAGAAAGGCAAAGAACATTCATATGTAATAAAAATACTTTGCTCTGAAGTAACTTTTGACTCTCTGCACACTGACATCCACTTTTACCCATGAAAAAAGGTCATCTTTCAATTTACCATTAAAAAATGATGTTGATGGAGCACCTGGGTGGCTCAGGGGGTTATGCTTCTGCTTTAGGCTCAGGTCATGATCTCAGGGTCCTGGGATGGAGCCCCATATCAGGCTCTCTGCTCAGTGGGGAGCCTGCTTCCCCCTCTCCCTCTGCCTGCCTCTCTGCCTACTTGTGATCTCTTTCTCTCTGTCAAATAAATAAATAAAATCTTTAAAAACATAAAAATAAAACAATGATATTGAAGGACAGGCATATGGTTTGGGTAAAATAAAGGGGTGATCAATAAAACAGGGAAGCAGCAAAGAATGAGTCTTTTCAGTAAAAGGTGATTTGTCAGAAGTTGACCAACTTTTGTAGGCTAATTGTAATAAAAGCTGGAAATACAAACTATATCAATGGTAAATATTCTTCAAACTATCCAGATTTCACTACCATCAGAATATAAAATACTTGTAAGTGGGGCATTTGGGTGGCTCAGTTGGTTAAGCATCTGCCTTTGGCTCAGGTCATGATCTCGGTCAGAGTCTTGAGAAGGAGCTCAACGCTGGGCTCCCTGCTCAGTGGGGAGCCTGCTTCTCCCTCTCCCTTTGCTGCTCCCCCTACTTGTGCTTCTCTCTCTCTCTCTCCCTCTCTTGCTCTGTCAAATAAGTAAATAAATAAAATCTTAAAAAAAATAAATAAAGTACTTGTAAGTGAATATACAACAAGAAATCTGTTACCCATAAACATTTCCCTGGACTAGTTTCTCAACTAGAGTGGAGCAATTTTACAGATAGGGGACATTTGGCAGTGTCTGGAGAAATTTTGGTTACCACAAATGTGGTGGGGGGTTCCTGGCATTTAATAGGTAGAGACCAAAGATACTATTAAATCTAGAATACATAGACCAGCCCCAAATAACAAAGAATTATACAGTGGAAATAGTGCCTGGGTGGAACTTTCTCTAGACCTTGAATTTTAGATTTAACTGACCCATAAAAGTTTTCTTAGCTAGCTTTTGTATGCGACTTCTCATAATTTTTCATTTGAAACACATTGAGGTTGAGTGTGATAAGAAGAACCTTGCTTTACAGATACTACCATTCCTCTTTTACTTAAAAAAAAAACAAACAAATAAAAGAGAAAACCCTACTCATCTGTCAAAACTTCTAGAGCAGTGAATTTTAAAGTTATGTGTGAAGAAAACTTACAAATTAATATATAGACTCCTAGGCTTTACCACTCTTTTCCTATACGACCCAGATTTTTCAATCCCAGGTTCATATATATGAACCTGGAATATGGAGTGGGGTTCAGAAATTAAATTTAAGTAAGACACCCAGGGATGACGACATGGAGGTTACAGACCACATTTTGAAAAACATTACTCTGGATTTCTCTAAAGATGTCTCAGTCAGGAATGTATCACTCCTTTTTCTTTATGCAATTTTATTTTACTAATTAATGCTAAATATGAGTTTTACTTGTTAAACTTGATTTGTAAATCATTTTAACTTATTTTCTTCTTTCTCTCCCTGACAGAGCTGAGACTATGAATCAGTTTTACTTTGAGTAAAGAAAATGTATAAAAGAGCAAGGAGATTAAAAACAGATGAAAAAAGAATAGGTATCTCCCTACATATGAACAAATAGAATAATTTGCTTCTATGGTATGTTTTTAGTGGTCAAAGTGTATAAGGGTTTGGAGAAGAGTACAAAAGAACCTTGGATATCACAGAGCAGGAGGTAACCTTGAGTACCTTTTAACAGGTAGAGAAAATTTTAGGATGTGTGTTAATTGGCCACTAATTGTTCATGTTCTTAGTTTTTTCAACATAAAATAAAATAAATCCACTCAATTTGTGAAAAAGGAAATTATAAAAAGTACTTGCAAATCTCTAAGGAATAGGTCATAGCTTGGTATTTCTTAAGACAAACTGAGGAAAAGATCACTAACATATTCCCAACTGTGATATATCAATTTCATTAATTCAGATTCAAAGCATACAACTCAAATTTCATAAATATGTCAAAGATACAATGATATTAAAAATAAACACTAGGAAAGCCAAGTTCCAATTTGGGGAGAAAGTCACTACCTAACGGATGAGAACAATTGACCTACAGTATTCTCTCAATTGAATCAAGCTTTACAGATAAATAGTAAAGAAGCCATTTAGAGATTTGGATTAATCAGCATAATAAATCTTGAAACAATGCCATTACAAAGGAATTTAGCCTTCACAGCTTACTATATGATTTAAGACCCCATCTTACAGATGTATTAAACTAAACCAAAAGGTAAATCCTTAGAATTCTAATTAACTTACAGAAAAACTGCTATTAAACTTACCCATTTTGCTAACAGAATTTTTAAAAGAAGTCTTTTATACTACGCTTAGATAGCATACTCACTGCTAAATAAAAACTGAACTCTTTGCAAGTAGGAATTTGGATTACATAACTTTAGCTTTCTAAGATACAGAGTCCTCAAACCATTATGCGATAACAGTACATTGGGCTAAACAAGTTTCCCTGGCTCTAAATGAAAATTTCCCTTATCCAAAATTAAAGTGGGTAGCATGGCCTTTATGTGTACTTCCCCAGATTATACTCCACTTACTCAACTACTCTCTGTTAGCATTGCCTACATACCAGTTTCACCGGTCTCTATAGATCCAGTTATAGAAGAATAGGAAAGAAATATTCCAAGGAATAGGAAAGAAAAAGTTGGGGGACAAAGGACTGAGGTTTAAAGAATGAAAGCGAAAGCGACAGCTTTTAATCCTTTGCATTTCACTTTCCAATTTGCATACAGTAAGCTTTTGCAACGTTGAAGTATTACATTTCTTTAATAATTGAAGGATTTTACATGAATATGCTTTAGAAAAGGAGTGTGATGATTAATTTTATATATCAGTCTGGCTGGGCTAGAGTGCCTAGATATGTGGCCAAACTTCATTGTGGATGCTTCTGCGAGGATGTTTTGGGAGGTTAACATCTAGATCTGTGGATTTTGAGAAAATCAGATTGCTTTCCATATGCAGGTGGGCCTCATCTAATTACCTGAGGCCTGAATAAAACAAAAACTAATCTCCCCTGAACAAGACAGAGTTCTGCCAGCAGACAGCCTGCAGTCTTGAACCACAACATCAACTCTTGCTTGGGTCTCCAGGCTGCCAGCCTACACTGCAGATGTTGGACTTGCCAGCCTTCACAATTGCATAAACTGATTCCATAAAACAATTCTTTTTCTATACATACACATCTTGCTGGTTCTGTTTCTCTGGAGAACCCTGACTAATAAAAGGAGATTTAAATTAAAAAAAAAAAAAAAAACACGTATTATCTAAAGGAGTATAGATTGCTCCTATTTTTTGTCTTTTCTGGCTTTAAAAAATACCAAAGAAATACACATATAGAAAAAAACGAGGCAAATGTGAATACACAGCACAATGAATTATCTCAAAGAGAATGCCCATGTAATCACTAACTAGATCAAGAACGTAAACATTTCTAGTATATAAGAAGACTCCTTCCTATCCTCCTCACCCAACCACTACTGTCTATCTCTTCCTTAAATTTAAAAAATTTTTAAACTATAATTTAGTTTTGCCTTTTTGAAAATCCTATATAAATGCAAGTATATATTTTTATATATATTTATGTATATTTTATATTCAGTCTGGCTTTATACATACCATATGTTTGTGAGAGTTATCCATGTTGGTGGGTTTAAGGTAAGATTATCCATTTTCATCGCTTGAGCATTCCACTGTGTAAACAAGTCATAATTTATTTGTCTACTCAAGTGTTGATAGACATGCAGTTTTTTTCTAGGCTTTGGTTATTCCATATTACACATTTGTAATATTTTTTTAATATTTTATTTATTTATTTGACAGAGAGAGAGATCACAATTAGGCAGAGAGAAAAGCAGCGAAGGGGGAAGCAGGCTCCCTGCTGAGCAGAGAGCCAGATGCAGGGCCTCTAGATCATGACCCCAGCAGAAAGGCAGAGGTTTTAACCCACTGAGCCACCCAAGTGCCCCCACATTTGTAGTATTTATATGCATTTAAATATTTATATATATATAAGTATATATACATTTCTTTTTTTCCCAAATATGTTTATTTTATTTTTTCAGTGTTACAAGATTTATTGTTCATGCCCCACACCCAGTGCTCCATGCAATACGTGCCCTCCTCAATACCCACCACCAGGCTCACCCAACCCCCCACCTCCACCCCTCCTAAACCCTCAGTTTGTTGCTCAGAGTCCACAGTCTCTTATGGTTCATCTCCCCCTCTGATTTCCCCCCATTCACTTTTCCCTTCCTTCTCACAATGCCCTCCATGTTTTTCTTTATGCTCAGCACGTAAGTGAAACCATAAGGTAATTGGCTCTCTCTGCTTGACTGTTAAATATATAGCTATGGGTAGGATTTCTGCACCATTATATTCAGCATTATTAGATAATTCCAGTATATTTTTCAGTGTGGGTGTATCAATTTAAACTATTCAGCAGCTGTAATTTAAGAGACCCATTTTTCCTTATCTACAATACCTGTTATTGCCATTCTTTTTAAATTTCGTCATTCTAGTGAATATATAAGTTGGATCTCATATTTAGTCGACTTTCCTTTTAATTTGCATGTACTTTTAATTTGCATTTTGCTGATGTGAAATCAAAGACAGTATCTTTTTACATTTGTATTGACTATTTGCATGTTACCTTTTATAATATGACTGTTTCAGTTTTGAGCATTTATTTACTTGATTTTCTGCTTCTTTTTTTCTAGTAGGAATTCTTTTCCAATCCTTAAACTTTTATTTCATTTTATTACCCAATTCATTGGCATCTTTGCTGTTTTTTAATCTCAAGTAATACCCTTTTTTTGTAGCATAATAGTTTATTTTGGAAAAGTAACAATGATTCAAAGTTAACAAATACATAAATTTTAGTCACTGTATGCATAGGTCGAAGAAGAAAAGCCACATGATCAAATCAGTACAAATAAAAAATCTTCTTCATAAAATTAAATATAAATTCCTGATTTTTAAAAATATATATTAAGTAGGACAGGAGGATAGTTCCTTTGCATGACAAAGCTATATACGTAACACAAAAATATTCTTTATCTAAAATTATGCTTTGTCATTAAAATCAGGAATAAGACAGTAAGTTTCATCTGTTAGTTTTTTCACGTTTTTATTTAAATTCCAGTTAGTTAACATAATATAAGTTTCAGGTGTAGAATTTAGTGATTCAATACTTGCATACAATACCTGGTGCTCATCACAAGCACAATCCTTAGTTCCCATCACCCATTTAACCATCCCCCCACCCACTACCCCTCTGGCAAACATCAGTTTGTTCTGTACAGTTGAGTCTGTTTCTTGGTTTTCCTCTCTTTTTTTCCACCCTATGTTTATCTGTTTTGTTTCTTAATTTCATACATGAGTGAAATCTATGTGTCCCTTTGAACAGGTATTTTTATTCTTTGGGTAAATACCTAATAGTGCAATTGCTGGATTATAGAATATTTCTATTTTTAACTCTTTGAGGAACCTCCATGCTGTTTCCCAGAATGGCTGCGCCAGCTTGCATTCTCACCAACAGTGTAAGAAATTTCCCCTTTCTCCATATCCTCACCAACACCTGTTGTTTTGTGTATTGTTAATTTTAGCCATTCTGACTAGTGTGAAGTGATATCTCATTGTAGTTTTGATTTTTATTTTCCTGATGATGAGTGATGTTAACATCTTTTCATGTGTCTGTTAGCCATCTGTTTGTCTTCTTTGGAAAAAATGTCTATTCATGTCTTCTGCCTATTTTTAAGTTGGATTATTTATTTTTTGGGTGTTGATTTTGACAAGTTCATTATATATTTTGGATATTAACCCTTTATCAGAGAAATCATTTGCATATATCTTCTTCCATTCAGTAGGTTGCATTTCAGCTTTGTTAACTATTTCCTTCACGGTGCAGAAACTCTTTATTTTGATAAAGTACCACTATTTTTGTTTGCTTCTGTTTCTCTTGCCTCAAGAGACATATATAGCAAGAAGTTGCTATGGCCAGTGTAAAAGAGGTTATTGCCTGTGTTCTTTTCTAGGATTTTGGGTTTCCTGTCACACCCTTAGGTCTTTAATCTATTCAAATAATACTTTTGAAACTTCACCATTCATTGTGATTTGCTGCAAATATCTTGCCAATATCATGTACAGATTAAGAGAGTTTGCTTCATATGTCTGGAACTGGAGGGTATTAAGCTAAGTGAAATAAGTCAATCGGAGGAACACACTTATGATTTCACTCACATACAGAACATAAGGATAGTGCAGAGGACAATAACGGTGGGGTGGGGGGAACTGAGTGGGAAGAAATCAGAGAGAGAGACAAACCATATGAGATTCTTGACTCCTGAGAAACAAGCTGAGGGTTTTGGAAACGGAGGTGGGTGGGGGGATAGGGTAATTGGGTGATGGGCATTAAGGAGGGCATGTGATGTTCTGAACACTGGGTGTTATACTGAACTGATGAATCATTGAACATTATATCAAAAAACAATGATGTACTATATCTTGGCTAATTGAATTTAAATAAAAAATGATAAAATAAATAAAACTTCAAAAAAAGTTTGCTTCACCTATATGAATTTTTATCAATTGATTTTGAGGCTTGATGCATCTAGAGTGATGATTATGTGTTTTTTTCTGTTTTAGTCAGTTGAAAAACAATAACTGATTCTTTAAATTTTAAAGTCAACTTTGCATTTCTTGATTAAATCTAATTTAATTGTAAACTATTAACCCTTATTTTTCTTCATTATATTTGGTTTGCTAATATTTTAATTTGAAAATTTTTGCTTCTATGTTTATGACAAAAATTATACTTCTCTACTCTGGTCTGTTAATGTCCTTCTCAGGTTTTGATCTCAAGGTTATGATTTAAAAGAAAAAAAAAGCTGACTTAGTCTTACCTTTTTTGCTAGTCTCTGGAAGAATTTATACAAAATGTGCATCATTTCTTCCTTAATTCTTAGCTAGAATTCATGGCTTAAGACATCAAGTCATGGAATTTATTTTTAAGATAGTCTTATTTTTTTAATTATTGATACAATTCCTTTAATAAATATATGCTATTCATATTTCCTATTTTCTTTTAATTTCAAAAGTTCTATTTTTCCAAGATTTTGATTATTTTATCCAAATCATGAAATATATTGGCATAAAGCTGTTTATAATATCCTCTTAATATATTTTACCTGTAAGATTCATAGTAATGCTACCTTTTTAGTTACATCATTATTATTTGTGTTCTCTTACCTATTTTTTCCTCGGTCACTGTCATGTTTGTCAGTCTTTTCAAAGAACTAATATTTACCTTTTTATATATGTGTGAGTGTGTGTGGTTTTTTGTGGGGTTTTTTTTAAGATTTTTTTTATTTGACTGAGAGAAACACAGCGAGAGAGGGAACACAAGCAGAGGGAATGGTAGCAGGAGAAGCAGGCTTCCTGCCAAGCAAGGAGCCTGATGCGGGGCTCCATCCCAGGACTCTGGGATCATGACCTGAGCCGAAGGCAGACGCTCAACGACTGAGCCACCCAGGCGCCCCAGTGTGTGTGTTTTTATATATATCACTTTTAATATCTTCATTTTTTCTTCTTTGACTTCTTTTCCTTTCTTTACTTCCACTTATTTTTTAATATTTATTTATTTATTTTAGAGCAATAGAGAGTGTGCATGCATGAAAGCGGGGGGAGGGGCAGAAGAGGAGGGAGAGAAAGACTATAGAGCAGCCTCCCTGCTGTGCCCAAAGCTTGACATGGGCCTCAATCACACAATACTGAGATCATGACCTGAGCCAAAATCAAGAGTTGGATGTTTGCCAACCACCCAGGTGCCCCAACTTACACATAACTCTTTAAATAACTTTTTGTGAAAAGTGTTTTAAAAATAGATTTGCTGTCTTACTCTTTCAATATGTACAATGGATTTAAAGAAGTAGAGTTCTTTCTAGCTATGAATTAACATTCTAAAATTAATTCTACATTCTAAAGTTAATATATATTGTATATAGCAATATTATATTTTTATGTTATATACTATTACATATGTGTGCATAATCATTTACCCTGTTGTTTTTTGACCTGTTGATTATTAAGAATTAATTTTCAAAGGCACCTGTGTGGCTCAGTCGGTTAAGCATCTGCATTTGGCTCAGGTCGTGTTCCCAGGATCCCAGGATTGAGTCCCACACTGGGCTCTCGGCTCAACAGAAGCCTGCTTCTCCCTCTTCCTGCTGCCACCCCTGCTTGTGCTCTTTCTCTGTCAAATAAATAAATAAAATGTCTTTTTAAATTTTATTTATTTATTTCTGAGAGACAGAGAAGAGGCAGAGGCAGAGAGAGAAGCAGGCTCCCCACTAACCAGGGAGCCCAATATGGGACTCAATCCCAGGACCCTGGGATCATGGCCTGAGCTAAAGGCATACACTTAATCATCTGAGCACCCAGGTGCCCAATAAACAAAATCTTAAAAAAACAAAAAACAAATGAACTTAAAAAAGAATTAATTTCCATATTTCTAAACCTCAGAATTACTTTAGCATTTTTATGTTTAATTTCTAATTTTTATTTTTAATTTCATTTTTAAACAAATGAACTTAAAAAAGAATTAATTTCCATATTTCTAAACCTCAGAATTACTTTAGCATTTTATTTTTATTTTTAATTTTTATTTTTAATATACAAAACCATTGCTTTAAGATAACATATATGGCATAAAACCTTTGACATTTGTTTCATTTTCTTAACATGCAAACAAATGATAATTTAAAAAATATGTATGTTGGAAAATATGTTTTTTTGCAGTTCTTTTGTACAGACTTATGCATATGTTATTTAGGAAACATTTATATTGTTTGTTTGTCTGTTTATATTCTTACTAGTTTACTTGTATTACCTGTTATTAAGAGATATTTGTTAAAATCTTGCAATAAGATTGTCAAATTATTTATTTATTTAATTCTGTCAATTTTTATTTTTTCATATTTTAGGGTATATGAAAATAAAATTGTTAAGTTTTCTTGGTGGATTGAAACTCTTAACACTGTAAAGATTCTCTTTACCTGAAGTAATAGTTCTCACATTAATATTTACTTTTTCTAATTGTATAATCAAATCAACTTTATTAGGGTTAGTGTTTCCACAATAGCTTGTCATATATTTCATATTTTTTTCAAATTCTTCCTTTTACTTTTTCTGTTTCCTTATATTTTATTTGTGTCACCCATTTTTATTAAAGATATTTTATTTATTTATTTTAGAGAGAGAGCACAGGGGGAGGGGCAGAGGGAGATGGAGAAAGAGAATCTCAAACAGACTCCCACTGAGCAGAGAGCCTGACATTGGGCTCAATTTTACAACCCTGAGATCATGACCTGAGCTAAAATCAAGAGTCAGACACTTAACCAACTGAGTCACTCAGGCACCCCTGTGTCGCCCATTTTTCTGATCTAATCAGATGACTTTTTGTCATATGATTGTAGCATTTACTTCATGTATTTACTTCATATGAAGTAATTTACTTCATTGATTTACTTCATATATTTACTTCATATATTTAGTGTGATTTCTGATATATTTGTACTTACGTATTTGATTTCTATTACTTTGCCTTAATTATTTCTTTTAGATTGAGTATTTTTATCATTATATCTTTATACCTACTAAGCTTAGCAATTAAATGTGTTTCTTTTAATGTCTCGTGTAGTGATTATAGCATGCAGCCTTGAGTTATCAAAGACTAACATAAATTAAGACTTTTACCTCTTCCTAGACCTACTTTGTCTAATATGGTAGACATGTTGTCACATTTTTTTAAAGTTGAATTTACTAAAATTAAAGGAAAAAAAGAAAGATATGATGCCTTCAAGGTCTAAAATATTTACTATTTTGTCCTTTACAGAAATAATTTACTGACTTCTGGCATAAGCAAAAGCATAGATAGGTAGATCAATGAAACTAAATAGAAAATCTGGAAATAGAACCACATATGTTTGCCAGCAAAGGTGCAAAGGCAATTCAATGCCTAAAGGGAAATTTTTTTCAGCAGATAGTGCTGTACCAACTGGATATCCATATGTAAAAAATGAACTTCAATATGAACCATACCATATATAAACTTTAAATCAAATTGCACCATAGACCTAAATGATAAACCAAAAGTTATAAAACTTCTGGTATAAAATATAGGTATAAACCTTTGTGACTTTGGCTTAGGCAAATACTGCTGAGACAAAATATCAAAAGTATAATCCATAATGAAAAAAATGACAAGTTGGACTTCAAAAAATATTGTTAACAGAGAAGGAGGAGGCAAAACACAGTGCAAGAAAAGATTTGCAAATCACAAATATGATAAAAGACATTTCTCAAATTCATAAAAAATTTATCAATACTGAATAATAGTAATAATAAACAACTAAAAACAGACAAAAGATTTGAAATTTGAATAAATATGTTGACAAAGATGTGCACTTAACAAATGAGCCCATGTAAAGAGACTCAACATCATTATTCATCAGGGAAATACAAATTAAAATCCAATAAGGTCTCCATATTCACCATATAAAATGTCTACACAGTTTTTTAAATCTGGCCATAATAAATGCTGATGAGAAGGCAGTGTAACTGAACTCACATATTATGCTGGTAGGAGTGAAAAGTTGAAGAGCGCTTTGGAGAACACTTTAGCTACAGTCACTTAGCAATCACTGATGCAAAGTGATTAGCAAATCAACAGTCATAAAATTAATTCTTTTATATCGCTGCTGTTGCTTGGGTAAGCAAGTATAGCATAATGATTTAAAAGTGTGAGGTATATAAATACTCAAGAAAATGTCTATATAGATTGATATCAAATTCATTTTCATGTATATTAATATGTACTTAAATTGAATATTTTTGGATTTAAAAGAGTGCTTCTCCTTGGCTGTGAGAATCAAAGAACATAGAAAATTTCAAAATATAAATTGTTATGCAAAGTGTTTTTTTAAGAAGTGTGTCAGCATACTTATCATTTGGATTTAAAAAGAATCAGGCAATCAATTAATGCTAAAATAGATTTAATACTTTTTTGTGTGGATAAACCTGGATTCTCCAGGATTTCTGAAATCAACAGCTTACAAAAATCATGAAACCTCTTGTGTGGTTTCCTCAGAGCTACAAATAATATTGAGATGGTATGTCCGGGTTACAAAAGGAATTGTGTGGTCGGCCTTGTACCTTGTACCATAACTTCGCATTTCAGATTTTCTGCTGTTTAACTTCTAGAGAAAAAAATTCGTGTTTCTTCATAAATTTAGACCTAGCCTCCTTCTGTGGCCCATGAAACATTTTATTTCTGAACTCAATTTTGAGTAAAAGACACATACCAGCATGTTGGATTTCGTGTTTTCAAGGATGTGACATTTTGTAAGTCTTGTTTATAGCGCACTCCAGGAGTTTTGTGAAATGTAGTGTTTCATTTCTGGGTCACTGGTTGAAATTGGGATCATTAGTGAGGTAACTGTTAAGATCTACCTGAGAAAAATCCTTCAGTCAGACACGTATTTATTGAATGGAAGAAAGGGGAACACTGACACAGGTCATTGCCACCCAGTGAATGCTCATTGCTGAGACTGTCAGCAACCCATTTGTTGCACCACAGACAGCAAAACTTTTGCTGTCTCACGATGTCACCTCCCTCATCTATCCAACTTTTTTATGTGATGTAAATATTTTGTTTAAAATGCACACTGTGTCTAATTTTCATATGAGATTTATTTCTAAATGATGCCCTACCCATGATGAAAGTTTGAACTTAATAGCAATAACAATAAATTTGGGAGAAATGGTAAATGCAACAGGTAAGTATGATATTAGAAGAACACGGAAAACATTTATAATGTCGAGTTAACATATTTGTTGAGATCTTTATGTGCGCAGCATTCATATCCTATAAATTTGCACAGAGAGAAATGAAAGTCGTCATTGAGGTTTATATTGGAGAGTAATACTGGCTTGAAAAGACATATGATTTTATTCATAAATATTTAGATATTGAGGATGATTTATGTCAGTCTTAGAGTACTGGTGGCTTAGAGGTTAATGTTACATCAGGGACTGAAACACATGCTTAGAATCAAGTCTATATTTTACCCATCTTATCCAAAGGATAATTGGATTTTCTGACACATGTACCTTATGTTCTCATAAAAGATGGGACAGAGACTTAGAACTCCTGCTTAATATTACTCTATTTCTCCAATAACCTGGTTATGGAAAAGGTTATATGGAGAGAAAAAAAGGCAATAGTTAAAAATTAGTATGGCGCTAGCAAATTTATTCAAATCAATTTGAGCCATTAGAAATAGTTTACTATCTACAGATAAGTAGGAAAACAGTAGTTCTATGAGAATAAATTCCTCCTGTCATTGTATGATAAACAAATACATGAGTAAATGTCCTACCTGTTTTACTGTGTTAAATAAGCAACAAAATTCTAGAGAATATCCTGGACTGTAAACTGACATAAATTAATACAGTATTAATACTCAATTAAAAAAATCTAAAATGTGGGGCGCCTGGGTGGCTCAGTCGTTAAGCGTCTGCCTTCGGCCCAGGTCAGATCCCGGGGGCCTGGGATCGAGCCCCGCATCGGGCTCTCTGCTCTGCAGGAAGCCTGCTTCTCCCACTACCATTCCCTCTGCTTGTGTTCCCTCTCTTGCTATGTTTCTCTCTGTCAAATAAATAAAATCTTTAAAAAAAAAAAAAAAATCTAAAATGTTAAAATAAATTTCTATTGAGACTCTTCTCTTTTTGTTAAGTATTTTTATTTTTATTTTTTTATTTTTTTAAAGATTTTATTTATTTATTTGACCGAGAGAAAGAGATCACAAATCGGCAGAGAGGCAGGCAGAAAAAGAGGGGGAAGCGGGCTCTCCGCTGAGCAGAGAGCCCATTATGGGGCTCGATTCCAGGACCCCAAGATCATGACCCGAGCGGAAGGCAGAGGTTCTAACCCACTGAGCCACCCAGGCACCCCTGTTAAGTATTTTTAAAATAGAAAAAATAATAGTTCTCAAAGACAGTTTTAAAACATTTATGAGAATCTCTGACTGCATAGTTAGGTTGATTTTTTTTTTTCCAAAGCCAGTTCATTTATGTCAACACTTGAGAACCATAGCTTAACAAAGTACTTTACATATTAATTTAAGAAAAGGTAAGGCAATCAGTGTGGCAATTTTCCTTATCAGGTATCTCACAATTAGCAGCTAGAATATATTTACTAGATCATAAAATTAAAAAAGAATTAAAAGCAAGTAGATTGATGCCAATCCCAAAATTAGAAATCATTTATTTTAGGTTGTCTAGGGCCCTGAATATTTTATTATAGATATAAGTTCATTTTCAATTTTTTAGTGTTCTTGCTGGTCAAAATAAATATTTATCAAGCAAAATATCACATGGTTAAGGGCAAATTCTTGATTTATCTTATTTTTTTAAGTTCTTTCAGAAGCTCTCTTTAGTCCTGTAGCGAAACTGCACTATCTAGAACCTCCTGCTGGTTCCTACTTTCTTCTCTTTGAGTTCCTATTCTCTTTTCATAAATAAATAAATATGTATATTTATATAACTCAAGTGATGTTCTTCCTAAAAATAAAAATTAGGAAATAAAAAAACTTTCCCTGTGGTTATACAAAATTAATCAATGGAAAGGAATTTTAGAACCATTACTTAGCAAGTCTTGAATTTTTCTTTCTGAAACTGTGAATTGAAATAGTATTTTCTACTAAATTCAATTAAAACATGAAAGTCATTCAGATGTTAAATTTTGCCAGTATTATTCTGAAATACTTAGAAAATGAAGTCACCCAAGTAAAGTAGACAGATTTCAATAAAGTGTCATAGAACAATTTCATAAACTAAATTTATAAAATAAATTTATAGATAAGCATTGATATGTAGGGCAGAGCAAGAGGAAAAAAAAAACTAATGTAACCTTAACTGTCCTTTATTACTTCGTTTCAAAGAAGAAATATAACTTAGAAAAAAGTCTTTGAAATTCACAATTCTGAATGTTTTCTGTTTACCTAGTGTTCTAGAATATAACGTTTGTTTGTTTGTCTGTTTAGTAGGCTCTATGCCCAATGTGGGGCTTAAACTCACAACCCTGAGATCAAGTGTAGTAGCATGCTCTACTGACAGAGCCATGCAGGCCCCCTAGAATTTTATCATGTCTTTAAAAACAAATATATATTATCTTACAAAACCTAGCTTCACAATTACACTAACAAGAAATATGGCAAAGATATATTTTTGTGAATGGGATTCTTGAGGACCCTGAACAATCAGGAAACCTTCATGGAGGTAGGAAGGTAATTGCTTTACTCACCTCTGGATCATCTGCAACTTTTTTTTTTTTTTAAAGATTTTATTTATTTATTTGACAGAGAGCAAGAGAGATCACAAGCAGTCAGAGAGAGAAAGGGCGAAGCAGGCTCCTTGCCAAGCAGAGAGACTGATGTGGGGCTAGATTCCAGGACCCTGAGATCATGACCTGAGCCTAAGGCAGAGGCTTTAACCCACTGAGCCACCCAGGCATCCCTGGATCATCTGCAAATTAACAGTTGTGTGAAAGAGGTACATACTTCAGATAACTACTCACTCTCTGTGTGTTTTCGAAGATTACCAAAAATTTTACAAAGTCAATATTCAAAAATCTTGGCTCCAGAGTGTCAGAAATGAATCCTCAATAATATTGAAATGATGGGTGCCTGGGTGGCTCAGTGGGTTAAAGCCTCTGCCTTCAGCTCAGGTCATGATCTCAGGGTCCTGGGATAGAGCCCCACATCGGGCTCTCTGCTAAGCAGGGAGCCTGCCTCCCTTTCTCTCTGCCTGCATCTCTGCCTACTTGTGATCTCTCTCCTCTCTGTCAAACAAATAAATAAAATCTTTAAATAATAATAATAATAATATTGAAATGATCCCGGACTTTTCTTATGCCAGTTAAGTGGATCCTTTCACCTTTTACCCTCTGAAATTTGCATATCACACCCTCATTATATATTCACTGTTATAAACCAATAACTTATTTTAGAATGATAATATTTATTTGTTTTTACTATCAACTTAGAATTTATAAATCAGAATGTTGGATGTTCACTGCATGAGTCCTCATAGAGAACAAGAAATGTATGTCTTCTTTTCCTTTCCTTTTTTCCTTTCTATTTCTTCTCCTGCCCTTTTTTCTCACATAGAGTATGTACTTGATAAATATTTGAGAACAATCTAAATAAAACCAGCATTTGATCTTATCTAAACCCAAACAGTCATATTTAGTATGACTGTTATTTAGTTATATTTAGTCAATCTTTATTATAAAAGTGAGAGATTCACACCCGTCTAGCTGTACTTTATCACTGTTACTCTTCACGTGCCTTTGGAGAGGTAATTATGAATCAATTACCTCATGAACAGTTGTTTTCTTTATAGTGGACCCCCAATATTTAAAATAGAAGCAAAAACAACAGCCATGTTTTCCCAACTGACTGAAAAAATTAAATGTGCTGGCCTTATCACCACAGTGTTCCATTAAGACTTGTGTCCAAAATGGAGGGCAGGGAGAGGTTGTGTTTTAGATTCTTAAATTGATTTTCCTTCTTCTACTCTCCTATATTATCTTACTTTATATTTAGACCTTTGTTATTATGATGGATGACTCAAGGAGAAATATGTACTACATATATAATATTCATATCAATGAAACTCTTTGCATTTCTCAAAGCATTCATCATTATTTATTTATATATTATTATATGTTATTTACTTCCTGGCATTAATGTTTGAAAAGAAATCTGCTAGTATATATTCTTATTATTAGTCATTGTTATCTTAGTAAATAACTGTGATAGCTGGGAGAAGAAAACACAAAGGTTATCATGACCTTGCCACAATGCATACAGGTGGCCTACTTTATCATTGTCATTTCTGCAGGTGACAACTGTGACAGAAACTGCTGACCTAAGGAATTGTTGAACAGCATGGGGTTTAGAGAACTCTGCAACCTAACCGTATAATGAGAATAGTAGAGTTCATACCCTTTTGTCATCCTAAAAAAATATCAGGGAACTAAAGACATCCTCAAGAGAAGAAGACCTTATAGAAATAACTCATGGGAACTAAAGACAAACCTAAGTAACAGTTCACAGAACACCTCTTTAAGTAAACACAACATATCAAACATCTAAAACTATAAAATAATTGGGCTACGATGTATTTCTTCAATACAGAACTAAAAAATTATTTTTAAAAAAGAATCAGAGAAATGTTTACAAATACATCTAACAAAACGTATATAAGACATCTGCAAAGATAAAATTTTTATACTTTATTTGAAAATATTAAAGAATATCTTTAAAAATGTAATTATATGTATATGGATAATAAGACTCAGTCTATCAGTTCTCTCTAATTTATCTATGCATTCAGTGTAATCACAATCAAAATCCCAGTCTCTGTGTGTGTGTGTGTGTGTGTGACTGCAAGCTAAAGTTACCTCAGCAAGATGCAAGAGGGAGGGCTAGAAAGAACCAATGATAGTCTCCCACGTAAAAACAATAAAACACGACTAATAATAAACCAATGAAAATAGTTCAAGGGAAGGCCAGAGCTCTAATGAAGAAGCAGCAGAAATCCTGAGGAATTCAAAAACTGACGATGGCTACATAAAAAAACAAAACAAACAACAACAACAAATCCTATAAGAATCATATTACTTCCGTCACCCTTTATCCCAGTCCAGAGCAGCATGGTGCCAAGAAGTATAATTTGGAGGGATTTCACCTTACTATGAAAAAGAGAGCAGGAGATTCCCAGCAAGCTTCACTCAATGGGTATCTTAGCTTTTGCTCTGAGGGCCTCCACATCTTTACTGATGCTGAGCACAGCTGACAGAGCTGCCCTGATTCTCTGCTACTATATTTCCTCCCTGGGGCTGGAGATGTCACTACAGTGAGACCTGGGCCCAGGTTCTCTAATCACTGCTTTGCCCTGCTGTCCGGGATTGGGCTTCCAATAGCCACAACACCTTGTCATCTGAGATACCGGAGCTAATGCTGCTCTGCACCCCACCGTCAGGTCCCAAGCCTTCATTGTGAACTTTCATTATCAACACAGAGGAATATACTCTGCCACAGAGTCCTAAGTTGGGGCTTTGACCCATCATAACCACAGTGATGCTGCTGCTGCTATGCACCCCAACCCCAGGTCCAAAGTCCTGGCTTTGATCCATCATCCCCGGGACTTTGTTGCTGCAGTTCTGTGCCTCACTCCAGGATTCTTAGTGGAGGGTGCCAAATGCCATCACTGGGTAAGCTGCTGCTGCTCTCTAAGTACTGCATACGAACAGAGCTGGAACTTTAAGCCACTATCCAGAGTGTGCTGCTGTTCCACCCCGCCTCCTAAGCTCAAGCCAAAAATCATATAAGCCAATTAAATGAGCAAAATACCTAATCAACATTTTTCCAAAGAAGATATGTAAATGGCCAATAAGTATACAAAAGGTGCTCAACAGCACTAATCATCAGGGAAATGCAAATCAAAGTCGCAGTAAGGTATTACCTCATACCTGTCAGAAAGGTTATTGTCAAGACAAGAGGTAACAAATGTTGGTGAGGACGTGGAAAAAAGGGAACCTCTGTGCACTATTCGTGGGGAAGTAAACTGGTATATCCATTAAGAAAATAGTATGGAGGGGCACTTGGGTGGCTCAGTGAGTTAAAGCCTCTGCCTTCAGCTCTGGTCATGATCTCAGGGTCCTGGGATCGAGCCCCTCATCGGGCTCTCTGCTCCAGAGGGAGCCTGCTTCCCCCTCTCTCTCTGCCTGCCTCTCTGCCTACTTGTGATCTCTCTCTCTGTCAAATAAATAAATAAAATCTTAAAAAAAAAAGAAAATATTATGGAGGTTCCCCAAAACTTAAAAATAAAACTACCGTATAATTCAGCAATCCCACTTCTGAGTACATATCCATAAACAAACAAAAAAACAACAACATGAAGACAGAATATCAAACAGATGTTAGCATTATTCATAATAGACAAGATATGCAAACAACCCAAATGTCCCTTAATGGATGAATGGATTAAAAATGTTATATATCCATATGTACAGCTATAGATATAGATATATCCACATATACAATTTCATTAAAACAGAGAATAGAATGGTGATTATCAGGAGCTGGGGTGAAAGGGAAATGGGTAGATCTAGATTAAAGTGTATAAACTTTCAGTTATAAGAAATGTAAGTCCTGAGGATCTAATAAACAGCATGGTGACTATGGTTAATAATGCAGTATTATACACTTGAAAATTGCTGAGAATAGCTCTTAAGCATTCTAACCACAAATTAAACAAAAAGATTTAACCATATGAGCTGATGTTTGTGTCAATTATCTTGATCTTGGTAATCATTCCATAATGTATATGCATATCAAATCATCACCATGCACACTTTGAATGGATACAATTTATAATTATATTGGTCAATTAGTCCTCAATAAAGATAGAAAAAAATAGACTGACAAGCTGATTCTGACATTTATATTAAGAAATAAATGTCTAAGAAACATCAAAGCAGGGGCGCCTGGGTGGCTCAGTGGGTTAAAGCCTCTGCCCTCAGCTCAGGTCATGATCTCAGGGTCCTGGGATCGAGCCCCACATCGGGCTCTCTGCTCAGTGGGGAGCCTGCTTCCCCCTCTCTCTCTGCCTGCCTCTCTGCCTACTTGTGATCTCTGTCAAATAAATAAATAAAATCTTTAAAAAAAAAAAAAAAAAGGAAACATCAAAGCAGCCTAAAGAACAAAACTGGAGATCTTATAGTGGCATTTCAAAACCTATATAAAGGAATACTAATTAAAACAGCACAGTCTTGTTACACAGATGAAAAATAGATCAATGGAACAGAATGGATTTGAAACAGAGTCCTACATATATAAAGACACTAAATGGTTGACAAGAGTGACACTGTAGAATAGTGAGAAAAGACAGTCTTTTTTTTTTTAACACAGTCTTTCTATAAATGAATTTGTCTTTTAGAAATTCATATTTCAAAACCAGTATTGACTGAATTCTCACAGCATTCAGAAAATAAATTGCCAGTACATTGCTGGTCTAAATGTAAAAGGTAAACAATAAAGTTTGTAGAAGATACTACGGGATAACAGCTTCATGACCTGGAATATGTCAAGACTTTTTTTATTTTTTTATTTTTATTAACATAAAATGTATTATTTACCCTAGGGGTACATGCCTGCGAATCATCAGGCTTACACGTTTCACCTCACTTATGATAGCACATACCCTCCCCAATGTCCATAATCCAGCCACCCTATCCCTACCTGCCCTACCTCCCAGAAACCCTTAGTTTGTTTCGTGAGTTTAGGAGTCTCTTATGGTTTGTCAAGATTTTTTAAACATAGTTTCAAAATGCAAATTTTAAAGGAAGAAAAATGTTATAATAATTGTGTTATTATTAAGGATTTCTGTCAATGGTGAGCCCCTGGTGTAGCTCAGTACAGTAAGCATCTGCCTTTGGCTCACGTCATGATCCCAGGGTCCTGAGATCAAGACTCGCATGGAGCTCCCTGCTCAGCAGTGAGTCCATTTCTCCCTCTGCCTGCCGCTCCTGATGTTTGTACTCTGTCTCTCTCAAATAAATAAATAAAATATTTTTAAAAAGGTCAGAAAGAAAAGGTGAAATGCAAAAACCACAGAATAGGGGAAGATATTTGCAATACATATACCAGGTAAAAAAACTCACATTCAGAATATATAGAGAACTACTACCATTCACAGAGAAGAAAAATCTGTGGAAAAATAAACGAATTATTTAAACAGACACTTTATCAAGTGAAATATATATATATCTGACCAATAAACATATAAAAGATGTTTAAATTCATTTGTCTTTAGGGATACATAAATTAAAGCCACCACACACATTGGAATAATTGAAATGAGAACTTATAGAATGTCAAGCAACATTGGTGAGAATGTCAAGCAACCAGAAGTCTCCAGCACTGCTTATGGGAATATATATGATACAACTACTTTGGAAATCTGTTTACTAAAACTGAACGTAGACATAATTTTGACCCAGTGATTCATGTTGTAGTTATAAGGCATAATCCCAAATGAAATTCATAATATATTTATCAGGCATCACATACAAGAATACAAGAATGTTTATAGCACCGTAGTTAGTAATATATTAAATCTTGAAATTTACCAATACCCATCAGATGTCCTCAAGTGTAGATTGGATAAATACATTATGATATATTCACACATATTTGATAAGAAGAATGAAAGCTCTTCAACTGTGTACAGCAATATGGCTGCCTTAAAAACATATTTTTGAGCAAAAGGAAAAAGACATAAAAGAGGAAATCCTGTATTGGTTTATTTATATAAAATATACAGCAGACAGAAATTCAAGAAGTGGCTACACTTGAAGGATAGCTGTACACTTAAAGGGAGTTCAGTGGAGGCCTCTATGGTAATAAAAGGGTTTTCTTTTTTTTGAGGGGGGGTACCAAATTACTTTATTTGAAGAAATGGTACAAATGAAAGAGCTGTATATTTAAAGGGTGTTCAGTGGAGGCCTTTAAGGTAATAAAAGTGTTTTTTATCTGGATTTATGTTCTGGTTACACAGGTAAGTTCATTTATTGTAAATTCATTAAATTGTATATGCATGTGTTTATGCCTTTTTCATGCATGGATGTATGTTTTATATTATTTTTTAAAAGATCAGAAGAATTTCTCGAAAGTGTATTTAGAGTGTAAGTCAACATGCAATTTAAAAAAAATGTGCACATATGGCTTCAATATAATTTATATTGTGTAATGTGAACTGTAGCTACACAAAATAAAGTAAATGGATAACAAGGCAGTGCAAATTGAAATGTACCTCAAGGCAGATAGAAATATCTCATGCATGAGAAGTGACCCAAATTTGAAATGTGCAACACTGTCTTCTCCTTTCCTCTTGCACCTGCTTGGTGTTCCCGGGCTTTATTTCTGTGGGCAAAATTCTTCCAGTCAGCATCATTGACCCTTCCTCCTCTTTTTTGAAATAAAACTGTGTAATACTGGGTTCTCTTCCTTTGACAGTGAGTTAGTTGTAAAGTTCTGTCAACTCTGTCGTACAATATCTACTCTTACCTCTTTTGCCTTGCTTCAAATCTCATTATAACGATCTTTTATCTTGCCTCAACTATCACTGTCAGATTATATTTTCTGAAGCATAGATTTAATTATATCTTCCTTCCCATAAGAAGACACTAAAACAATTTTTGTGATTATTACCTTCTATGGGGAAGACCTTAATCAATTTGAATGTTTGCTATATCAGAGTGGGCTTCTAACTTTCCCATGACTGCCTTCTCTATGCTTATTCTTCCATCTGGGAAATTCTTCTACCCAATGCCCACGACCATATGACTAAATTTCCATTATTTCATAATTTGTATACCATCCAGCAACACTCTCACAAGTCCATGTTCTTTACACTAATCTTATGCCAATTTTCTTCTCTTTTGACACATACCTCATTCTGCCTTTTTCTGCTACTTATTTACACATGTGAACTTCTAGATTGGCATATATTAAGAGATAAGGAAAGATTCCTGATTTTCAAACTCTTAGTCTAGAACAGCCCCTTTTTTGGCCTCAAACTGCATCATATATCCCTGATTTTGTGTAACCTCCATTCCTTCTCCAAACTAGATATTTTAAGTTCTTTTATATTTATTTTTCTGTTTAATCATTACACTGATTACTTGCCTTTATCTTCCTAGCCATTAACTTTGGATCTTCTATAATTTGCCAGTTACCCTCACAATATATGCTTTCAGCTGAATGTATATTATTTTATATTGTGATACACTTGCATCTTATATTTTGATCTAAGCAATTAATTGAAATATAGAATAGGACAGGTCCAGAGATAGACCTCTTAGCTTCTACCCAGTTTTATTCCTTATTGTTAGGAAATGTCCTTTGGATAAATCTATAATTAACTACAAAAACTTCCAACATGCACAATAGTTATTCATTCAAGCAAAAAATACAATAAATGTAGCAGAGTATGTTTATATCAATTCTCTATTTTTTCATAAAAAATATGGAAAAAAAAGTGATTATTATTGTGGTCTTAACGAATGGTGTTTAGAATCTAGTTATTTTTTGCTAAGTAACCCCAAAAATCATCTAAATAATAACAATACATATTATAGTAGAATTGAATATATAGACTGATATAAATCTTAGCAATTATGTCTGGCCTTTATAAATTTTCCTTTGGAAATTCATGATATTTGGCTATATTGAATCTTCTGTCAACTCTGTCATGTCATATGAGTGCTCAAATACATTGCTGTCTCTCAACCCAAGATCATTTTTGCAAACCTGTGTTCCTGTGATTAACTCACCTTGGCCAGGAGACCTAAATTATTTAAAAGGATGTGGTGAACTCTAATCAGATCTTCCTCGCCCATGGATTTTAATTCCAAACTTGTTTGTATATATTGTTTTGCTCTTTCCAATTGAAGTAACTCCCTCAACAGAAAGTAGAGAAGTTAAAGAGAAATGTGAATTTTTTTTATTTCCTGTCATCTGTTAACATATTGGCTATCTACTGGAGTTATGCATTTCTTTCATGTTTCAAGCAGAACTGAAAAAAATGTCATCTTTAGTTCTTCATTATTTATACTTTATGCTGAATAATTCTGAGAAAATTAATGAGTTTATTTTATTTTTTTATTTTTATACATTTATTTACTTTAGGCAAATAAGAGGAAAGAGGCAGGGACAGTGAATGGAAGAACACAGAGATAAAACTAGGGAGGTGGCATGAAGCTATTTTGGGTTTATTTTAGTATTTTATATTTACTCTTGTTTCTAGCTACCTCATCATCCTCTTGTTTTTTCAGTCTGTAATTTCATAAAACAACCTGGCTACTCTATTGATTTCTTTAAATATCATCACATTTTATTTCAGACTTCATCTATTTATTTATTTGAAAGAGAGGAAGCAAGTATGAGGAGAGGGGGAGGGAGAGAATCTCAACCTGATTCCATGCTGAGAATGGAGCCTAATGTGGGGCTTGATCCCACAACCCTGAGATCATGAGCCAAAATCAAGAGTCAGATGCTTAACCCCAGGCAACCAACCTTCATATTTTTTGATCAAGATTTTTGGTTATTTAAAATTCAGACATTTACTCTACTTTTCATTAGCCACATTCCTTTTAAAGGTTTGTGTAAACATATATTTTTATGTTTTGAAATTTTGTTTTTTAAAAATTTTGTTTCTTAAAAATGTTTTGTAGTAAAAAAAAAAGTTTTGTAGTTCAATGATCAGTTATTGAAATGGAATTAAGAAATATGGTCAGAACACAGGTCATGATCTTATGTGAAATCCTAGGATTGGGAAAGAACCTGCCACAAATGCAGCTCTGAGAAATTTTCATTTAATTCTTCTGGGCACTCTTCCTAGTGATTAGAATATATCAAAAAACAAGATAGACAAGTTTCTGCTCTCATGAAACTTAAATTTCGGTGTCCTGAAGAGAGGAACATGAAAAAAATTTTATAGAAACAGGAATGTGTTTTTTGTGTTAACTCAATTCTTTAAAATTTAATAGAGAAGCATACTTTATAACTAACTTATTCATAAATGTTGATTGCTTATAATTTATAGGGTATGTCTTGAACTGTTAATCAAAGGCTAACTATGTATTTTGATCAAATATAAAGTTTTCAGTTATTGATGTTCGGGTATTTTTATTATCCAATGATTGAGGCTTTTTTTAGTTCAATTAGGTCTAGATGAATAAATCACAATATTTTTTAAATATCACATCAGAAAAATTACATATATTATATACACAAATATTATATGTGTTGATTATATGTATTATCTATTATATATAAATTAAAAAGACCAAAGGTAAACTTAAAATTAAGATAGAAAATTTTCACTTCAGATAATTTTTGATCAACTGTGTAAACACTTTAAGACAGAACATGAATAAATATTTGTATAACTATTTGTATTGGAGCATTAAATTATTTATTATCCCTATTGATTTATTTGAAATAAATGATAGATATTGATATGTTAGTCATTAATACTTTAATTCATTTGCTTTTCTTGGGAAATTGGGAATTTTGGAACCTGAGATATAGCAATTAAAAATAAACAGGCTGAATAAAATATTCTCAAATGGTTGAGTGTAGGCTTTTATTTTTCAGATATTTTTGCAATACATAGAGCTTTCCAGATGCTAAAATTATGCAAGCATGCATATGCCATGCATCCTTTGACATAATCAGAGTGATTTGATTTTTATTTAAATGTTATTAAATTTGATTAAAATTATCTAAGGCAATTTATTGCTCTGATAGCTCTATGATCCTATTTGTTAAAATATACTTCTTCTGAGAAAGTAATTTAATTTTCAACCTGATAGTTCAGTTCATTAATTATTGTATCTTCAAAACTGAAGGTTTTTTTGTAAACATGTGATGTGATCAAGTTCAGAGGTAAGACTGAATGAGTTGTGGACAATGATTCTCAATATAGTTTCCAGACTTACTTATTACCACACTTCTATTCAAAATATCAAAACCCAATACTTCACTTCTAATCTCCATAGAACAGAATGAAACTAGTTTATATTGGTGCTATGTTGAATATTTTTTCTTTCTGTTGTTTGTATTTGTTAAGTCCTTTTTAAATAATTCAAGCACAGTTCAAATTTTTTTAAAAATTCACAAATCTTTCATATCCTTTAGATCAGGATGTAAGTATGTAAAGGATGTAAATATCCTTTACATACTCTTATGCACCCCACCTGAAGAAATATTTGTAGTCACAAGTTATTCAGTTTTTTTTTTTTTAAGATTTTATTTATTTGACAGAGAGAAACACAGCGAGAGAGGGAACACAAGCAGAGGGAATGGTAGCGGGAGAAGCAGGCTCCCCGCCGAGCAAGGAGCTGGATGCAGGGCTCGATGCGGGGCTCGATGCGGGGCTCCATCCCAGGACTCTGGGATCATGACCTGAGCCGAAGGCAGACGCTTAACGACTGAGCCACCCAGGAGCCCCACAAGTTATTCAGTTTTAAACTTACGATGTTTAGTCATTTTTTTGAAGGCCAAAAGCATGCAGTTTGCTGAAATGTGGGCATTACATTTTTTAAGAGAAACATAGTTCAATGTTTCCAGGACTCTGGAAGTTTCAGTCTAGAAACAACTTGGAAAAGCTGTTACTAACATTTTTTTAATTTATAATGATTGAATTTAATTTTTATTTCAATTCATTGGATATAGCAGAACAATAATGATCTGTATATTACATTTTGTAATTCTCAGCTAGATGATTTGCCTCAAATTGAAGAAGTATGATTTTAGGGGCGACTGGGTGGCTCAGTGGGTTAAAGCCTTTGCCTTCGGCTCAGGTTATGATCTCAGGGTCCTGAGATCAAGTCTCACATCGGGTTCTCTGCTCAGCAGGGATCCTGCTTCCTGCTTTCTCTCCGCCTGCTTCTCTGCCAACTTGTGATCTTTCTCTCTCTGTCAAATAAATAAATAAAATCTTGAAAAAAGAAGTATGATTTTATATAATTTTAAATTACATATTAACCAATTATAAGAATGATAAAATCACATTTGCTATTATATTAAAAATTTTGTGATTTTTTCCTATTGCTTGATTTATTAATTTACTGATTATCAATTTTTTTTAGATATGATTATAATAGTGCTTTTGACAAAAGTATAAGTTAAAAATATAAATTAGAATAGCCAATTCTTGAACACATAAATTGTCATAATATATGCAAAATTTCATATTTATTAGAAAGTGATTAAATAATGAGCTTTTTGTCCTAATTTAAATGCTTTGTTTTTATCTGACATTATAAGTATATGTTTAATAACTAGGCTTTTGAAAAATATAATTAACATAAAATTATTTGACTGACACTTTATAAAGTAGACTGCTTTCAGGTTTGGCCGATTATATAATATGTCTCATATATTTGTATATAATTATGAAAACTCAAGTGCACAGGGTATTTTGAATTTCTACTTCATTTATGACAAACTCTTTTAATTTCTTATAGTTTGTATAAACAAAAGATTAATTTATTTCATTCTCCAAAGTCTCATGTATATATTATTGTGTGTGTATATATATATATTATGTATTTTATATATATATATTTCACAGAGATCAAAGCTTTATGACCAACAACTGCATGGTAAAACTTTTCTCAATTTTCAGTATTTCAGTTAACTCCATTGCTGCTTATTCTACAACACACTGGGAAGAATTCCAACTGTCTGCAAAACGGTCGCCGACGTTCCCAAACGCGCGTCCGAATTCTCGTGTCCAACCTGTTCAAGACTCCAAGATGTCAACTCAAGGGCATACCTGGGCCCGACAGGTGAAGAAGGACGATGAGGAAGAGAACTCGCTGGACCAGCTGATCTCCCGTTCTGGCTGTGTTGCTTCCCATTATGCAGTATAGGAGTGTATGGCCCAACACCAGAACTGGCGCCAGTGTCAGCCAAAGGTACAGGCCTTCAGGAACTGCATGAGTGAACAGCAGGCAAGGCGGCGGGAGGAGCTGCAGAGGAGGAAAGAGCAAGGCAGTGCCCACCACTGAGACCCCAAACCACCTATCCCCAGAGAATGGTCCTGCAGAAACTAGCACCCAGAGGGATCATGGGAAGAAGTCCTGAACAACAGAAGTGTGGGCCAAGAGGTATAAAACTCAGGGATTATCTTTGGCTAAGACTGAGGTTGAGAGTTAGTCAGCCATGAGTTTGGACATAACCGTTGTAAAGAGCTGTGATATTTTCATGGTGAGATGCCACACATCCTCACCCATCATGTTCCACCGATATTAAATGTTGACTGATATTTGCCAAGTGAAACAAAGAGTGGAGTTAAGAGATGTTCTTCTGTCCTACATCTTGGGTCAGTGTGCCAAGTACCAACTGATTACATGGACTCTTAATTTTAAAAGTAAATTCACAATCTAAATGTAAATTGGTTACCTAATCAGGTCTTCGTTTATTCGGTCATTGGTTCAACACATGACTGACAAGTTTTTCTAAGACCTTTCCATGTGCCAGTTACTGTGTGAATGAATAATATGATCTGATGTGATGAATAATAGGGTCTCTTCCTTCATGTTACATAATTTTGTTTAAGGGATAGAGCGACATTAGAACATTAGAACAATTAATCACTAGCCATTATGTAAGTGCCTTTATCTTTCATTAGTTGATCTGGATGCTTCATTCAGTCTAGCGGAAGGAAGAAAACAAATGGGAAAATAAACATTGAGTGCCTCTTATATGCCAGACAGATGCAGAGTCTGACCTCAGCATGCTCACAGCCCAGCAAACACACAATGTCTGCCTGACATTTAAAAGGCACGTTTAACAGGGATGCCTGGGTGGCTAGGTGAGTTGAGCATCTGCCTTCGGCTCAGGTCATGATTGCAGAGTCCTGGGATCAAGTGCCACTTTGGGCTCTCTGCTCAGAAGGGAGCCTGCTTCTTCCTCTGCCTGCCACTCTGCTTACTTGTGCACTCTCCTTCTCTCTCTAATAAATAAAATCTTTAAAACACACACACACACACACACACACTGTCACTATACTTGCAATTAAAATAAAATAGATTAGTGAGTAGGTCAGTAGACACGTAATAAATTGGAGGAGGGTATAGAAAAACTAAATAAAACTTTGTTACTGTATTTGAATATCAAATTCAGCTCTGAATGCTTGGAATATATCAATGCAATATAATGGATTACAACTTTCTTAATATCTAATAAGGGAAAATTTCTGAATATCAGGACCTATTTCTGATGTTGAATGATAAAAATAATTTTTCATTCAAAAAGGCATTTTTATATTAATATAATTAAGTGATACCAATGTTTTCATAGCAAATTTATTAAAAAATGTATGCCACAAGTTTGATTTTCAGAATATCTACATCTCAGTGCTTGCATTTTGGCCCACGAATACAGTCAGTGATGAAAGCTGGGATTCAGCAGTATTTCTTTCTCACCAAGATTGATGAGGTTTCTCATGCTGCTGCTTGTCCAACATGTTAAGACAAGAGACCAGAGATGAGACCTTGATATGGTACAATTCCTTAAGAAGACCTGTTGGCCACTTAGTGTTAAGATGATTACATCAGAACTTTCTGCTCTGAAGGTGTCTATAATTAGCCTTTACTAGATTGATAACTCAAATTGGATGTGGATTTGCCCTTTATGCCTCTAATCCTACTGCCTCATTGCTCTTGGAGTGATCTTACAGAATGTAAAATAAAATCTTACAGAATTTATTTCAATGGGTTTCACAAAGGATTTGGTCAAGGCAATTTTATGAAATCCACTGAGTTTTCTACATCACTTTGATGTAGCCAAGTAGAACATTAGAATACATTATTAAAAGCTCAGCTATAAAGTTAGCATTGGAATCATGCCATATTGGAGTGCACTATCCTCAAGGATGTAACATTTGCATTCATCCAATGGCAATATTCTGAATCTACACCAATAGTTAGAATATGGAGGGATGTGTAAACTAAGGCTCTAATAGATTAGGAAACCAGGCCAGAAGTTGGAATGGTTCCACCAGGGGGAGAGTCACATTCCTCAATCTTTCTTAGTCTTGAAACTTGAAGAGTACTAGTCATTTGTTTTGACAGCGATCTCTCAGTTGAATTTATCTGATTTGTCCCAAGATTTGATTAAGATTATTTTTGACAAAAATACCACAGAAGTGAAAATTTTACAATTTCATCGTGTCTAAGAGTAACCAAGGTTGATATATCTTATTAATGACGATATTAACCTTAGTCCTTTGCAGAAGGTGGTGTCTGCTAGGTTTCCCCACTGTAAAGTAACCATTTTCCCTTAGTAATCAATAAATATCTTAGAGAAATACTAATACATTCTGCAAATATCCTATTTTTCTCAAACTTTCACCCACTAATTGTAGCATGCATTATTGAATCTTGACAATGTAACGATTATTCTGTGTTGTTCTAATGATAATTTTCTATTTACTTTATTCATTCTTTGTGATTTTGAATTCTTCTGTACAGGAGAGCTATAGCTCCTCATATATTTATTTAATTATTCAGTTGTTCATTCATATTAGTATACATATGGATTATTTGAATGCATTGAGATTCTAACCATCTTCTTGCCCAATTTTTCCGGTTTTGAAAATTGGGAAATCTCTCAGACTGGTTTCTCTGCCCTTTCAACATTCCTCAGTCTTTTTTTCATGGAGTTTTAATTTTAGTATGGTTTTAAATTAGCAGAAAAATTGTAATAGTTATCCTATTATTAAATCTTAATTTAGAACCAATAGTGATACATTAATATTAACTCTATACTTTATTGACATTTTCTTTATTTTTGCCAAATGCTCTTTTTCTGTTCCACGATCCCATTCAGGACATCCCATTTCATTTAGTACTCATGTCTTCTTAGATTCCTTGTGACCATGAACATGATTGTTTTGAGGAACCTGATCAGGTATTTTTTTAGTTTCCCTCTGTTAGGATTTGCCTGCTATTTTCCATCATTATTGGATTGCATTTACGTGTTTTTGAGAGGAAGACCACATAAAGTGCCATTTTGATTTTATTATATCAGGGTCGCAGCATATCGACGTGACTTTCATGGTTGATGCTAACCTTAATCACCTAGCTAATTTTTTTGATCAGTTTCTTCCACTGGAAAGATACTCTCTTACCCTCTTTCCACAAGTACTTTTGGGGACGAATTCCCAATGTACAAACCACACTGAAGGAGTCTAGAATTCTACTCTATATCTTTGAGGGAGGAGTAGCTACATAAAGTTATTTGGAATTCTTCTGCACAGATTTGTCACTTCTCTTCCATTTATTTATTCACTCATTTGCTTTTAGTAGTTGGGAGTCAAGAAGTCATGGATATTTATTTTATACTTTGGGTTATAATGTAATACTATTTCATTTTGTTTCTCATAGTGCTCCAACTTTGGCCAGTGGGAACTCAATCCATTTATGTGTGTCAAGGACATTGTAGGGTGTGTGTGTGTGTGTGTGTGTGTGTGTGTGTGTGTGGCAGCTGGAGGCATTTTTCTTTCTTTCTTTCTTTCTTTCTTTCTTTCTTTCTTTCTTTCTTTCTTTCTTTCTTTCTTTCTTTCTTTCTCTTTCTTTCCTTCCTTCCTTCTTTCCTTCCTTCCTTCCTTCCTTCCTTCCTTCCTTCCTTCCTTCCTTCCTTCCTTCCTTCCTTCCTTCCTTCTTTCTTTCTTTCTTTCTTTCTTTCTTTCTTTCTTTCTTTCTTTCTTTCTTTCTTTCTTTCTTTCTTTCTTCTTTCTTCTTTTTAGCACTTCTTTACTTTCTGTCACTATAAGATGTTTCAGGCACATCTCTACATTTCCTGCCAAGGCCTAGAACTATCTGTTTTTCCAAAAAGTCCACTGAAAACATTCTCTGCCCTCTACTTTCACAAATATTTTTCCAGCCTCATAGCTTCTCCATTCCCCTTATATAAGATTGGAAGTCTACAGGGCCTTAACAATAGAGAAATGCTCTTACCCTAGTTGGAATAAATTTCTGGGATACTCAGTGTGTCTTCACATTCATTTTCTTTTGTGTTTACTAATTATTTAAAAATGACACCAGGTATTAATTTTCACACTCTTCCTAAAATACTGTTCACAACTTGTGGTGCAGAAGTTGTTGGTTTTCATGGTAAGCTGTGCCTTGGTAAGACTCCCTCTGAGCTGGATTTGGGGAAATAGTACCAACTGTAGGCAATAAAGCTAACAGTCTTCTACTCTTCTTACCCAAAATTCTAGCTTTTTTTTTTTTTTTCCATAAGTAAATGCTTATCAGTTGTTTTAGGCAATTTACAGAGAGAGAACCCTTCAGAATGGTGGGGGCTTTTTGGCTGTTTTGTTCATCTTTATACTTGATTTTTGGAAAGTGGATCCCCAACCTTTCACATCTTCCTACAGGCTGCCAAAATTCACAGCTACCACCTTTTTATTTGTTCTTGGAGACTAAATCTGATTGGAAATTCTGAACATGAGGAAAGTAAAGATAGATAAACTGCTAATTTCACTACTGAGTATTCTAAGTGGGCATTAAAATGAGGAGCTCCATATCATTATTAGTAGGCTTTCCTTCTAGTATTAGTAAAATTCCTCCATAAGATATATCTAACTTCTTGCCTAGAGGATGAAATCAGATATTTTTGATGATTCAGAATCCAGAATAAAATATTCAGTCATCCCTCCTCTCTTTATCTTGGTATTCTTTCTCTTAAGGGAAATTGGTACCTTCTAGTCTACAGAATGAAATTTGAAAATTTCTAGCAAAAACCAGAATGACTGATTTATAAAGGTGTTGAAATCATTAAAAGAAACTATATTCTGAAAAAAAAAAGAAAAAAAAAGAGACTATATTCTGAAAATGAGTCTGGGTGACAGCATGTCATCATGAAACATTAAATTCAAGAAAGCAGTAGTCTCAGAATTTTGAGAAAAAATCTGTTATATGGTTAATTTTTTGTTCATGCATAAGCTAAAAGACATATGGAGGGAATAATAATAATAATAATAATAATGGTTCAGAAGATATACCACCAATGTAGTTACAACAAAAAAATTATTGAAGGTAATCACTAGTCAGCTTAACATTGACTAGAAAGTAAGAGATTTAAAATGGGGAAATCATAGAATAAAAAGTCTTGTGGATCTTCTTTTACTATAGTTGAGCCTCAAATTTAGAAAACTAATTTTATGATATGTTGTCTGTTATCTTGGCCTAACTCTTCTGCAATCCTATTATTCACTTTGTCTTGTTATAACATGTGTTATGTACTTATAACGTTCCATTCACATTTCATAGGAAATATTTTACTAGATTTAATGGTCATAAAATATTTATATATTCTGTTTCACTGACTTGCAAAAATTGCTAAAGTATTTGTACATTTAGGACATTCTGGGAGAAATAACAAATTGTCTCTTTATAAATTCATAAAACTGGAAAGCAGAAGCATGGTAGCATTGAGTAATTATAAGTATCAATGCTCTGGAGTCCTACTGGTTTCAAATCCTGGCCTGTCATTAATGTCAGAGGATTGTGTGGTATTTCTCACTGTCCCATTCTCTGAAACTAATATAGGACCTAGCATAATGAGCACTCAAACAATAATTAATTTTTAAAAAAGAGAATATTATGTAACCTCTTCCTGACTCACTGTCTTCATTTGTAAAAAGAGGATAAAGTATTATATATTTATATTTTTGAATTAACATTCACACACACAAATGGTAGTAACAATGTCCAGACCAGAGTATGTTTCATGAAATTTTAGCTGCTATCTTTAGTTTTGATATTTGCAATTCTTATAAAAAATAAAACTAGGAAATTACTTTATTTCATTAAAATTCTACATTAATATGTATTTTAAACTAAAAAACAACCAACAGAACACTCTCCTAGAGCCACTTCTAATAAGTCTCTTTAATCATAGTTTATCCATACCTTTGGATGAACTTTTTTGATAAACTGTGCTTTAAAAGATACATACGGATAAATAAAAAAAATAAAAAAGATACATATGGAATATATCAACAATATAATTATATGTATAGAAGCACTTATAGGGACATTTAGGAAAATATTAACTGTAGTTGTGTTATGGGGATTTCAGGTGTTTTCACTATATTGAAATATAATTTCAATATAACTAATTGAAATATAATTTCAATAAAACTAATTTTCAATATATTGAAAATTTCCAAAATGTTTATGATGATCAGTTGTTAACTTTGTAATCAGTAAAACTATTTTAAAAGTAGTAACACAGATTTGTTTATGCAATATAAATGCAAAAAAATGTAAAGATTAAACATCAGAATAGAAACTATTTAAATACAAATTAAAAGCTGACAGATAATTTTGCTTCTAATGTTCTGTAATTTTTATTGTGACTTAATATTTGTGATAGAAAAATAACTTACTTTTTAAAGGAATATGTAAGAATTTGTATATAAAGTGATTGGGTAAGTGAGAGGACTCCAGATAGAAAAATATATCTGGTGGGAGGGGCAAGATGGCACTGTTTCACCCAAGAGTCAGCCTGAGAGGTAAGATTATACACTTCTGGATCTCTACAGGGGCAGAGGATCATCAGTGGAGAGGTCCAGAGGACTTGGGAGTGTGCAGACAGATAATGGAGAATAAACAGAAGCGGGAGGGAGCCACCAGAAGGAACCACTGGAAAGTAATACCCTAAAGCGAACGTTTCCTATGCTTGGAGACCAGCATTAACTTGGATACTGGTGGCTGTGAGATGGGAAGGGAATGATAATAGCACTCAAACAGAGGGGGACAAACAGACAAGGGACAATTACTGGGACTCAGCAACCACAGGCACAGAACTAAGCCCAGGGTCCCAGGATCCGCAGCAGCCGCCAGCAGCCGCCAGCAGCCACTACCCACCCTGCCTGAGAGGGCCTGGTACGGGCTCAAGTTAGCAGTCCCGGGGGCTGGCGGCTGCCACCACCACCACAGCCACTTCTGCTGCCTCCACAGTCCCTAGGGCTGAGGTTACCGGATGTGGACTCCAGCCAGTGGTCCATCGGGCTGGTGGTTGCTGCTGCTCCTGCAGCCTCTGAGGCGGCTGAGAGGACCCAGAGCAGACTTGAATCAGTGGCCCCAGGAACAGCAGCAACCAGGACCGGGCTCGCTTGCACCAGTATCACTCATAGTTTTGGTGGCACAGGGGTACAGAGACAAGTGGGGGCCTCAGGCTATCACTGAGTTGGTGGCTGAGGGTACGTGCCACCTGTGGGAGGCTGCAGTATTCACAGGGGTTTGCAGAGGGAGAGTCTGTGTGTCCTGGGCCATTCACAGAGGAGCAGTCTGTGGCTTCTCTCTGAGGTGGAGGTCCGGGTGTGGACAGTTTACTTTTCTCTGACCCTCCAAAAAGGCATGAAAAGCCACGAAAAGCCACCAGAGAACAAAAACCTCCAGAGAACAAAAGCCCAAAAAACTGTTTTCCACAGAGCCCAGCCCCTTGATAGGGAGCAGAGCAATTCCTCCCAAGTAGGATTGACTGAAAAACAACCTGTTAGGCCACTCCCCAGAAGGCAAGCTGAAAGAACAAGAAGACAACAAACACAGGGTCCCCATAAAACTGTAAAATCCCAACACCAGGGGAAAGCAATGCACTAAGCTCCTGGTATTGCCTCACAGTCTGTATATTTCTTAGATACAACTTTTCTCTCTCTCTTTTTTAATTCTTTCTCATGATTCTTGTTCTTTTATTTTGTTACCTACATACCACTTCAACTAGAAGTTTAATACAACATATTTCTTTTTTTTTTTTTTTTTTTTAATACAACATATTTCATAGTAACTTTTCAACTTAAACTTTTCTCATACATAGACTTTTTTCTTTTTCATATATATATATATATATTTTAATATAGTCCTTTTTTCCCTATTCAATACTACCTCTATATATATACCAGTTTTAATTTCCCTGTATCTATGGAAAGTTGAGTCCTTTAATGAAGATAACAAGATACACCCAGGAAGAACTGAAATACCCTTCCTTGCCCACATCAAGAAATTATAACCACTTTACCTCCAATCCCCTCTTTTTATTTTGTGCTTTTCTTTTTCTTTTGTCAGTCTTTTTGTTCATTTTTGGTTTTTTATTTTATAAATCTTACTCTTGGGGCTCATTCTGGCTGTTTTTTAATTAATTAATTAATTATTTATTTTTGGCAGTGACTTCCAATTGTTCCAAAACTTTCCAGGGTGCACCCTGCTTGGATCAATGGTTGATATTTTCAGCTATACATCCTCTCAACAACCTCCCACCTGAATGACTAGGAGGAGGAACACCCAAAAGAGAAAAAAATTCAGGGACTATGACCTCAGTCACCGAACTAATAGATATGGCCATAAGCAAGATGTTGGAAATAGAATTCAGGGTAATAGTTATGCAGACAATGGCTAGGTTGGAGAAAAGCATTAGTAACAACATAAATTCTCTAAGGGCAGAAGTGAGAGCTGATCTTGCAGAACTTAAAAATGTTATCAATGAGATCCAATTTAATCCAGATACTCTAACAGCTAGGGTAAGTGAGGCAGAAGAACAAATTAGTGATCTAGAATATAAAATGATAGAAAAGAAGGATTGAGAGGAGGCTTGAAACAAACAGCTTAGAATCCATGAAAACAAAACAAAACAAAAAAAGAATCCATGAAAACAGAATTAGAGAAATAAATGATGCCATGAAACATTCCAATGTCAGAATTGTTGGGATGCCTGAGGGGTGGAGAGAGACAGAGGACTAGAAGATATAGATGAGCAAATTCTAGCTGAGAATTTTCCTAATCTGGGGACTGGAACAAGTGTTCATGTCCTAGAGGCAGAAAGGACACCCCCACAAGATTCATGAGAGTAAAAAGACCTACTGGCATGTGATTCTGAAGCTTGCAAATCATAAAATCAGAGAAAATATCTTAAGGCAGCTAGGGGGAAGAGATTCCTTACATACAGAGGGAGGATCATCAGAATAATATCAGACCTGTCCACATAAACCTGACAAGCCAGAAAGGGCTGGCAAGACATATTCAGGGTACTAAATGAGAAGAACATGTAGCCAAGAATATTTTATCTGGCAAGACTGTCATTTAGAATGGATGGAGAAATAAAGAGCTTCCAAGACCAGCAAAGACTAAAAGAATATGTGACCACCAATCCATCCCAACAGGAGATATTAAGGAGGGCTTTATAAAAGAAGAAAGACCCCAAGAGTGATATAGAACAGAAATATACATAAAAAAAGAACAGAAATATACAGAGACAATCTACAGAAACAAGGACCTCACAGGCAACATGATAACAACAAAAACATACCTTTCAATAATCACTCACAATGTGAACATCCTAAATGCTCCCATAAAATGGCACAGGGTTGCAGATTGGATAAAAAGACAGGACCCATCCATATGCTATCTACAAGAGACTTATTTTGAGCCTAAAGATACATCCAGACTGAAAGTGAAGGGATGGAGAACCATCTTTCATGCCAATGGGCCTCAAAAGAAAGTTGGGGACTCTCATATCGGCCAAATTAGATTTTAAGCTAAAGGCTGTCGTCAGAGATACAGAAGGACACTACATCATTCTTAAAGGGCCTATCCAGGAAGAAGATCTAACAATTGTAAATATCTATGCCCCCAACATGGGAGAAGCCAACTACATAAGCCATACTGATAAGAATATGTTAATTGTAGGGGATCTTAACACTCCACTCTCAGCAATAGACAAATCATCTAAGCAGAAAATCAATAAAGAAACAAGAGCTTTGAATGACACATTGGACCAGGTGGACCTCATAGTTATAGACAAAACATTCTACCTTAAAACAACAGAATACTCATTCTTCTCAAGCACACATGGAACTTTCTCCAGAATAGACCACATACTGGATCACAAATCAGGTCTCAACTGATACCAAAAGACTGAGATTATTCCTTCCATATTCTTAGACCACAATGGTTTGAAACTGGAACTCAATCACTAGAAAAAAATTGGAAGAAATTCAAACACCTGGAAGCTAAAGACATTCCTGCTCAAGAATGTTTAGATAAACCAGGAAATCAAAGAACTTAAGCAATTCTTGGAAACTAATGAGAATGAAGACACCTTGGTCCAAAACCTATGGGATATGGCAAAGGCAGTCCTAAGGGGGAAATACATAGCCATCCAAGCCTCACTCAAAAAAATTGAAAAATCCCAAATACACAAACTCTCTTTATACCTTAAAGAACTGGAGAATCAACAACAAATTAAGGCTACTCCACACACGAGAAGGGAAATACTTGAGATTAGAGCAGAGATCAATGAGTTAGAAACCAGAGAGACAGTAGAACAGATCAATGAAACTAGAAGCTGGTTCTTCGAAAGAATTTATAAGATCAATAAGCCACTGGCCAGACTAATCCAAAAGAGAAAGGACCCAAATTAACACAATTATGAATGAAAGGGGAGAGATCACGATTAACACCATGGAAGTAGAAACAATCATCAGAAATTATTATTGTTGGCTATATGCCAATAAGTTAAGCAACCTAGAAGAGATGGATGCATTCCTGGAAACCTATAAATTTCCAAGACAAAAACAGGAAGAAATTGACAACCCGAATAGACCAATATCTAGTAATGAAATTGAAGCAGTGATAAAAAACCTCCTAAAAAACAAAGATTCAGGACCTGATAGATTCCCTGGGGAATTCTACCAAACATTCAAAGAAATAATACCTATTCTCCTGAAGCTGCTTCAAAAAATAGAAACAGAAGGAAAACTTCCAGACTCTTTCTATGAAGCCAGCATTACCCTGATCCCCAAACCAGGCAAAGACCCCATCTAAAAGGAGAATTTCAGACCAATATCCTTGATAAATTTGGATGCCAAATTTCTCAACAAGATCCTAGTTAATAGGATCCAACAATATATTAAAAAGATTATCCACCATGACCAGGGGGGATTTATCCCTAGGGCGCAAGGGTGGTTCACCATTAGCAAATCAATCAATGTGATAGAACAAACTAATAAGAGAAGAGAGAAGAATCACATGATCCTCTCAATTGATGCAGAAAAAGCATTTGGCAAAATACAGCATCTGTTCCTGATTAAAACTCTTCAGAACATAGGGATAGAAGGAATATTCTTCAACTTCATAAAATCCACCTATGAAAAACCCACAGACAATATCATTCTCAGTGGGGAAAAGGTAAGAGCCTTCCCATTGAGATCAGGAACATGACAAGGATGACAAGGATGTCCACTCTCACCACTATTGTTCAACATAGTACTAGAAGTCCTAGGAATAGCAATCAGACAACAAAAAGAAATAAAATGTATTAAAATTGGCAATAAATAATCAAACTCTCTCTTTGCAGATGATATGATACTTTATGTGGAAAACCCAAAAGACTCCACCTCCAAATTACTAGAACTCATACAGCAATTCAGTAATGTTACAAAATCAATGCACAGAAATCAGTTTCTTTCTCATACACTAACAACAAAATGTAGAAAGGGAAATTAGAGAATTGATTCCATTTACAATAGTACCAAAAACCATAAGATACCTTGAAATAAACCTAACCTAGATACCTAAACCTAGATACTTTACCTCTTTGGATATCTAAAGATATCTAAAAGGTATCTAAAAGATACCTCTTTAGATATCTAAAGAGGTAAAGTATCTATACTTGAGAAACTACAGACCACTCATGTAAGAACTTGAAGAAGACACAAAAACATGGAAAAACTTCCTATGCTCATGGATCAGAAGAATAAACATTGTTAAAATATCTATGCTCTCCAGAGCAATCTATACTTTCAATTCCATCCCAATCAAAATTCCACTGGATTTCTTCAAAAGCCTGGAACAAACAATCCTAAAATTTGTATGGAACCAGAAAAGACCCCGAATTGCTAAGGAAATGCTGAAAAAGAAAAACCAAGCTGGGGGCATCACATTGCCCGATTTCAAGCTTTACTACAAAGCAGTGATCACCAAGACAGCATGGTATTGGCACAAAAACAGACACATAGACCAGTGGAACAAAATAGAGAGCCCAGATATGGACCCGCAACTCTATGGTCAAATCATCTTTGACAAAACAGGAAAAAATATCCAGTGGAAAAAAGACAGTCTCTTCAATAAATAGTGCTGGGAAAATTGGACAGCTATATGTAGAAGAATGAAACTTGACCATTCTTTTACACCATACACAAAGATAAACTCAAAATGGATGAAAGACCTCAATGTGAGACAAGAATCCATCAAAATCTTAGAGGAGCACATAGGCAGTAACCTCTTCGACATCAGCCACAGCAACTTCTTTTAAGACATGTCTCCAAAGACAAGGGAAACAAAAGCAAAAATGAACTTTTGGGACTTCATCAAGATAAAAAGCTTCTGCACAGCAAAGAAAACAGTCAAAAAAAAAAAAAAAAACAAACAAAGAAGCAACCCATGGAATGGGAGAAGATATTCGCAAATGACACTATAGACAAAGGGCTGATATCCAATATCTATAAAGAATTTCTCAAACTCAACACCCAACAAACAAACAAGTCAAGAAACGGGAGAAGACATGAACAGACAATTCTCCAACGAAGACATACAAATAGCTAACAGACACATGAAAAAATATTCATCATCATTAGCCATCAGGGAGATTCAAATCAAAACCACATTGAGATATCATGTTACACCATTTACAATGGCAAAAATTAACAAGGCAAGAAACAACAAATGTTGGAGAGGATGTGGAGAAAGGGGAACCCTCTTCCACTGTTGGTGGGAATGCAAATTGGTGCAGCCACTTTGGAAAACAGTGTGGAGATTCCTCAAAAATTAAAAATATAGCTACCCTATGACCCAGCAATTGCACTACTTGGTATTTACCCTAAAGATACAGAAGTAGTGAAAAGAAGGGCCATAGGTAGCCTAATGTTCATAACAGCAATGTCCACAAAGGCCCAACTGTGGAAAGAGCCAAGATGCCCTTCAACAGACAAATGGATAAAGAAAATATAGTTTATATATACAACAGAATATTATGCTTCCATCAGTAAGGATGAAAACCCAACTTTTGCATCAGTATGGATCAGACTGGAGGAGATTATGCTGAGTGAAATAAGTCAAGCAGAGAAAGTCAATTGTCATATGGTTTCACTTACTTGTGGAACACAAAGAATGGGGGACATTAGAGGAAGGAAGGGGAAAATGAAGGGGAGGATATTGTAGGGGGAGACAAACTATGAGAGACTATGGACTCCAAGAAACAAATTGAGGGTTTTAGAGGGGAGGGGTTTAAGGGTATGCGTGAGTCTGGTGGTTGGTATTGAGGGCATGTATTGCATGGAGCACTATTTGTTATATATAAACAATGAATCTTGGAAAACTACATCAAAAACTGATGTATGGTGACTAACATAACATAATTTAAAAAAAGAAAAATATGAAATGGTTGTTATACATAAAAAAGGGACTTGGACATATGAATAAATAAAGTAAGGATAAGAGAAAAGCAGGAATGCATAATTTTACAAAGTAGCTTTGAGAAAGCTCAAGGTTGCTGAGGAAAAGCATTCAGAACACCTTGTTCTTATATTCCTATTGGAAAATGTAAATGATATGAAAGTTAAAGGGCCAAGTTGGGTCAGTAGCATGTATTCTGTTCTTGTTTACAGCTATTGCAGATAAGTTTAGGGTAACATGTTATCAATGTTGGACCTGGGGTGGGCATTTTACTTTTATTTAATTTTTAGTTTTTAAGATTTTTTAAAATGTTAATTCCAGTGATTTAATATATAGTGTTATATTAGTTTCAGGTGTACAATATGGTGACTCAACAATTCTATACATTACTCAGTGCTTATCAAGATAAGTGTACTCTTAATCCCCTTCACCTGTTTCAAGCATTCCCATGTCTCCTCCTGGTAACCATCTGTGTGTTCTCTAAAGAGTCTATTTTTTAGTTCCTCTTGTTTTTGTTTTTGGTTTTTCCTTTGTTTTATTTGTCAAATTTTGGAGACAGCATTTTAAAGACTGGCTATTATAAACCTAGTATCAAAAGGTTTTAAATTTTACAACAATCTAGAAAAATTTTTGAGACTTAAACACAGGCACACATACATAATTCATGCACACCACACACAAACATAAATAAATTTATACTATTTAAATTATAAAAAAACTAATTTTAAATTAAATATATGGGAGGGAGGAGTTAAGATGGCCCATTAGAAGGAGGACTTTATCTTGCCCCATTCTTCCAACACAGCTAGATAATTATTAAATCATTCTGAATACCCATGAAATCATCTGAGCACTGACAGAACAAACAGAACAACTAGAGGGAAAAAGAGGCCACAAGGTGGAAAGTAAGAAGTGTGGTAATGTGAGTTGGGGGAGAAATGAATCACATTTGCAGCAGATAGAGGGATCCCTAATCATGGAGAAAGGGGAGAGAGAGAGAGAGAGCAGCATTCAGGGGATTGCACAGGAAAAACACTTCTCCAAATCATGGAATGGAAAAATGAGAGGGGCTGATTACTGCAATTTTTTACAATGTAGCAGTTGCAGTACTATATATTTACCCAAAGGATATGAAAGTAAAACAAACAATAAGAGACTATTAACTACAGAGAACAAACTGAGGGTTGATGGTGGGGAGGTAGGAGGGTTATGTGCTAAATGGGTGATGAGTATTTAGGAGGGCACTTCTGATGAGCACTAAATGTTATATATAAATGATGAATCACTAAATTCTACTTCTGAAATCAATTTTACACTATATGTTAGCCAACTAGAATTTAAATACAAATTTAAAAAGAAAAAGTAAATACATAAAAAATAATTTAGTAATTATATATATTTATCTAAATTTATGTTGATAAATAAAATGTATGTCACAAAATAATTTATTAGGATTCTAGTCAATAAAAAATAATCTTAAAAATATCCAGCAAAATTGTGTTTAAAGTGGGATATTTGTAAGGGTACTTGGATGACTCAGCTAGTTAAGTGACTAACTCTTGATTTCAGCTCAGATCTTGATCTGAGAATTGGGAGAGCAAGCCATGGTTGGGCATGGGGACTACTTAAAAAAAGGGGGAGGTATTTACAAAGTGTAATATGTTTGACATGATATAAAGAGGTTCAAAAGTTGTGATGCCTAAAGACTGTAATTTTTTTTAAAACAGTCCTTCATGATATCCAGTGAAAATTTTCTGATAACAAGCGTCAAAGTACTCACAAATCAGTACAAATTGACAATAAGCACAGAAATTGACAATAAGCACAGAAGAGAGATGCAATATTTGGGCTTCAGTGCAACAGCCTCCAAACCCACCCACCCTCTAGTTGAGGCCTCCAACAAGTATTAATTATTTTGTCTGGGAAAATGGAGTTCTTAGGTGTGAGACTCAGAGAAGGTCCATATTTTCTCCACTTCTTGCATAAGTGAAAATAGTGTTGTTGTACATAGTTTGGAGGATCTTGGGATGAATAGAACGAGTACATTGTGAAACAAGTTTAGTCAATATATTATGAATGGGTGGGAAGAATGTGGGTCTTGCAGACCATAGAAGAAATTTGGGGTATGAAAAGGGAAATATCAGTCTTTTAGGGACTGATGGGTCAGCAAGAGAGATTGACTTTGTCACCTTGGAAGTTTCATGAACGTACATAAATTAAATGAGCTAGGGATGAGATTTTGCAATACCAGGGAGTGCACTGAAAATAGAGTATTGAAAATAGCTGAATCAAAAATTGTGCATCTATAAATGTGTAAGTATGTGTTTATAGGGCATGTTAAATGAAGAAATAGCATCAAGATTTAATTCATGTGGTTATACTGAAGCCTATTAACGAGTGACAAGACTAGAATATCACATAAGCAAAGATCAACATCTTATTTTACTTAGTGTAATGAGTACTTTTTGCCATTAACTTGTGCTATTAAAAACTGTTATTGTTCTTGCTATTTCTATGGATAGCTATATATATGGTGAATGAACAATGGCACTCTTCTGATTGCTAATCTACACAAGTTGTGACCAAATTTACTTATTGATGACCTTGGAACTAGTTACACATTCTAATTCCACATGGCTTTATTTCAGTCAGTTTTTTCTGGTAGGGATTACAACAGGACATTTTGCAGCTACATAAGAAGCCATTTTGTCTTGCACATCCATGATTACACTCTGCTTACCCTTTATTTCAATGTTTTCCATGATTGGTTACTCTACTAACCTCCACCTCCCAAGCCTTTAAATTTCCTAACTTTAAACATTTCACTTTATATCAAGATGACAAAGCCCTAGATATAGAGAACTAGAAAGAAGGAAGTCAGTATAATAATTTGAAAAAAAAAATTTTTTAAGATTTTATTTATTTATTTATTTGACAGAGAGAGAAAAAGAGAGAGAGTGCAAGCAGAGGGAGTGGTAGGCAGAGGGAGAAGCAAGCTTCCCGCTCAGCAAGGAGCCTGATGCAGGATTCAATCCCAGGACTCTGGGATCATCACCTGAGTTGAAGCAGATGCTTAACTGACTGAGCCATCCAGGTATCCCAGGAAAGGAACAACATTTTAGAAAGCTATCTGGGTGTAGTCACCTGTATCTTGAAATTGGTTAGAAATAGAGAACTCAGAATGGAAAAGAAAACAAAACCTGTTTTCTTTCTTTCTGGAATCTTTTTGATTTGTTTTTAATTTTTTGGTTTATTTGTTTTATTTTGTTTCTTTTTTTTCATCCTAGTATTACTTCAGCTTAACACACTGTATCTAAATGTGTTCCTTAATAATAAAATCGAAGTGTTCACTTTTTTTGTTGTTTTATTTTATTTTTTTATTTTTTCCCCAAATATGTTTATTTTATCTTTTCAGTGTTACAAGACTTATTGTTCATACACCACACCCAGTGCTCCATGCAATACATGCCCTCCTCAATACCCACGACCAGTCTCATCCAACCTCCCACCTCACCTCTCCTAAACCCTCAGTTTGTTGCTCAGAGTCCACAGTCTCTCATGGTTCATCGCCCCCTCTGATTTCCCCCTATTCAACTTTCCCTTCCTTCTCACAATGCCCTCCATGTTTTTCTTTATGCTCAGCATATAAGTGAGACCATAGGTAATTGGCTCTCTCTGCTTGACTTATTTCACTCCGCATAATCTCTTCCAGTCCCATCCATGTTGATACAAAAGTGGGATATATTCATCCTTTCTAATGGAGGCATAATATTCCATTGTATATATGTACCCTGTCTTCTTTACCCATTCATCTGTTGAAGGGCATTTGGTTCTTTCCCCAGTTTGGCAATTGTGGCCATTGCTGCTATGAACATTGGGGTACATGTGGCTCTTCTTTGTAATGCATCTTCTTCTTTGGGTAAAAACCCAGTAGTGCAATGGCAGGGTCAAACGGTAGCTCTATTTTTAATTTCATGAGGAATTTCCACACTGTTTTCCAAAGTGGCTGCACCAGCTTGCAATCCCACCAACAGTGGAAGAGGGTGTCCCTTTCTCCACACTCTCTCCAACATTTGTTGTTTACTGTCCTGTTGATTTTGGCCATTCTAACTGGTGTAAGGTGGTATCTCAGTGTGGTTTTAATTTGAATCTCCCTGACGGCTAAAGATGACGAACATTTTTTCATGTGTTTGTTAGCCATTTGTATGTCTTCTTTGGAGAAGTGTCTGTTCATGTCTTCTGCCCATTTTTTGATGTGATTATCGGTTTTGTGAGTGTTGCGGTTGAGGAGTTCTTTATAGATCTTAGATATCAGGCCTTTGTCTGTAGTGTCATTTGCG
>CM053604.1:120638963-120656534 GCA_028646535.1 Procyon lotor
GCTAACAGACACATGAAAAAATATTCGTCATCGTTAGCCATCAGGGAGATTCAAATTAAAACCACACTGAGATACCACCTTACACCAGTTAGAATGGCCAAAAATCAACAGGACAGTAAAAAACAAATGTTGGAGAGGGTGTGGAGAAAGGGGCACCCTCTTCCACTGTTGGTGGGATTGCAAGCTGGTTGTAGCCACTTTGGAAAACAATGTGGAGATTCCTCAAGAAACTAAAAATAGAGCTACCCTATGACCCTGCCTTCGCACTACTGGGTATTTACCCCAAAGAAGCAGACGCAGTACAAAGAAGGGCCACATGTACCCCCATGTTCATGGCAGCAATGGCCACAATCGCCAAACTGTGGAAAGAACCAAGATGCCCTTCAACAGATGAATGGATACAGAAGATATCGTACATTTATACAATGGAATATTATGCCTCCATCAGAAATGATGAATACCCAACTTTTGTATCAACATGGATGGGACTGGAAGAGATTATGAGGAGTGAAATAAGTCAAGCAGAGAGAGCCAATTACCTTATGGTCTCACTTATGTGCTGAGCATAAAGAAAAACATGGAAGGCATTGTGAGAAGGAAGAGAAGGGGGAATGGGGGGAAATCAGAGGGGGCGATGAACCATGAGAGACTGTGGACTCTGAGCAACAAACTGAGGGTTTTGGAGGTGAGGGGTTGGGGAGTTGGGTGAGTCTGGTGGTGGGTATTGAGGAGGGCACGTATTGCATGGAGCACTGGGTGTGGTGCATGAACAATTAATCTTATAACACTGAAAAAAAGAAAATAAACATATTTGGGGAAAAAAATAAAATTTAGTTAAATAAATGTATACAACTTAAATAAACGTGCATCAGTATGCCAAAAAATAAAAAATAAAATGAGTCTCTTCTAAAGCAGCATTTCAATGAATCTTTTTTAAATCCAATCTGATACCCTATGTCTTTTGATAGAAGCATATATATTCAGAGTAATTATTGATAGATATGAATTTACTGCCATTATATTACCTGTAAAGTCATTGTTCCTGTATACTCTCTGTTTCTTTCAGTCTTTGGGTTTTGTTTGTTTGTTTTATTTTGTTTTTTTGGTCTATCTTTCCCACTGAATGAATCCCCTTTAATATTTCTTGCAGAGCTGGTTAGTGTTCACAAACTCCTTTTATTTTTGCTTGTCTTGGAAAATACTTCTTCTATTCTTAATGGCAGCCTTATTGGATATAGTATTCTGAGCTGTATATTTTTCCCATTTAGCATATTGAGCATCTCATGCCACTTCTTTCTCGTCTACCTAGTTTCTGTATACAAATCTCCTGCTAACTTTAAGAGTCTACCCTTTTAGGTTAAGGGCATTTTTTCAGCATCTTCCTTCATATTTCCTTTATTGTTGTATTTTGCAAGTTGCATTATGATATGTCTAGGTGTTGACATATTTTTTTTTATTTGAGGGGAGTTCTCTGTGCCTCTTGGATTTGAATGTATGTTTCTTTCCCCAGATTAGGGATGTTCTCAGCTATAATTTGTTCAAATAAAAACTTCTGTCCCCTTTTCCCTACTCTTCTTCTTCTGGGACTCCTATGATATGGATATTACTTCATTTTGTAGAATCACCAAGTTCCCTAAATCTATATTTGTAATCTTATAGTTTTCTTTTCCTCTTTTCAGCTTCATTATTTTATCTTCTAAATCTTATTTGTTCCTGTTTCTTCCATCCTTGTTATGATTAAATCTACTCAGTTTTGCATCTCAGCATTTTTATTTTGACGTAACTAGTTTTTAGGTCTTTTAGCTCCATAGCTAGGGCTTTTCTGGTATCCTTCTATACTTATTTCAAAGCCAACTGGTCTTCTTATGACTGTTCTATATTCTTGTTCAGATATATTGCTTATATATGTTTTGAGCAAATCCCTGGCTGTGATTTCTTCTTGATCTTTCTTTTGGGGAGAATTCCTCTCTTGTCATTATGTCTAGGTTTCTCTCTTTTGTATGTTATGAAAGCTTGTTATGTTTCCTGCTCCTGAGAATAATACTATATTTCTATGGCCTGGCACTTCAGGAAATGTTTCTGGTGCACTCTACTGTTTTATTTTGGCTGCTCTTTCCCACAGGTCAGTTCTCTGCAGAGTTCCTCCTTTCTTGCAATGAGGAGTGTTTGGACCTTTAACTATGTGCCTTGATTTGTTTAAGACATATGATTACAAAAAAAAAAAAAAAAAAAGACTTACCAAAGAAAAGGAAAAGGAACAAAAAATAAACAGACCAACAAAAAAACTATAAGCCTCATTTCAAAGAAAAAGAAAGAAGGAGAAAAGAAAAGTACAAGAAGGTTGATAGAAAAAAAGTAAACAAATCAATAAATGAACAAAACCTATAAGCCTGATTCCAAAGAAAAAAATAAAATAGTTAAAATAAAATAATTAAATAATACAGATAAATACAAAATACAAAACAAAGAAAGGAAGGAAAAGAAAGAAACCCTGTTTCTATTTCCACCAGAACTGATGCTGACACTTTGATGTACTCTCTAATCAGTAGACTTGGTACATGTTGGGGACCCGTTTTGGTCTTCTGAGAGAGAGACCTGCTGTACCAGCTCACAGTCAGACCTGCACAAGTAACGGCAGCCCTGCAGGGTCAGTGCAGGTGTGTAGGGTTTGGCATAGGTGACTTTAGCTTCCACTGGAGGCATTGTATTTCTCTCTGAAGTCCGACCCTGCTTGTGGGCTTGGGAAGAGGGGGTGTGGAAGATGGCATTACCCCACTCTCTCATCTACAGAGAGAGGAACTTCTGGCTACTGCTGTTCAGGAGGCTCTCAAAGAAAAGTGAGGAATATCCCCTCCTGTGTCCCAGGCTTTTGCCAAATCCCTGCCCTCAACCTGTCTATGTCTGGGCTTTTGGCACATCTAAAGCCATAGTTCTTCTATGCTTTATCTCTGGCCACTGGCTGGGATTCAAATCTCCAAATCTTAAAAGTCCCGATTAAACACGAACCCACTCCCCTCCCAGAGGAGAGCCTTGTAGTACCGTGCCAGGCCCCATTCTGTCCCCAAAAGGCAGTCACATAGTCACCCAAGTGCCTGGAGTACATGGCGAATTACAGCAAAAAAAACTGTGACCAGGTTATCTGCCTTTTGAACACTCCGCTGACCCCTGCTGTTAAACAGTCATTCAACTGCATGTGGTGGAACTTTTGTCCTTGAAGAGGCAATATACAGTTGTCCAAATCTACTCCAGGAAGGGAAACATTCTCTTCCAGTATGTCTCAGGGGAAGCCCACACCACAGTGTCTTGCACAAACCATGTAGGCTGCTCTCCCTCCCACTCTCTCCCTCTCTCTTGGACTTCTTTCCATGAAAAGGTCTCCCTTCCCTCTGCAACTTTTATTTCCCCTAATTCACATTTCTGAACTTTGCATCTGCCTCATTCTCTCCTTCCAATTGTGCAGATTCCTTTCTTAATCCTTGGATTGATTTCCTCATTGTTTGAAGTGACTTGATGTTGATCTAGTGTAACCATCCCTCAAAACAATGTACTGCTTAAAATATAACCCATAAGAAATTGTACTAGTCTGGCAAGCAAGCTTACGTATAGTCTTAAGAAAAACTTCTACTGGCAACTTGTACTGGCCTCTGGGGGAGAAGATGAGTTACGTCCTTGAAGCCAAGCAGCTGGGGTTGCCCAGCTTTCTCCGGGCAGAATGCTACCTGCTTCATTTTTCATTATCTCCCCTTCCCTGGAGACCACCTGTGGCTAATTAGATGATCACTTTGAATGTGCTTGCTCAATTATAAACTTTCTACTGCTTGACCAGATATGTTTTGCCTTTCTTCTTACTTATCTACAAGCCTCATGATCAACATATAATCTGCTCCAGCTTCATTGTTAGTTGTTATCTACTTTCCAATAAATATGAGACTGAGGAGTTGTTCAGGGTGACAGTCTTCTCTACTGTCATCCCCTGCTCCCCTTCTCTTGCAGCTGACTTGTTTGTGCCTCATTCTTCTCCTGTGCACCATTAGGAGGTGACAATCTAGCTGTGTTCGAGGGATGAGGAAAGCCTGGGATCCCCCTACTATTCTACCAACTTAACTTCTCTCTGCCTTGAGAGGTTTATAAGAATTTACCCATTTCTTCTATGTAGTACAATTTGTTGATATAATTTTTCATAATATTCTCTTATAATCCTTTGTATTTCTATGGTGGTTGTATTTCTACTCTTTCTGATTTTAAGAGCTCTCTTTCTCTCTTTTCTGGGTTTTTTTCTTTTTTTTCTTTTTCTTTTTTTTGGATGAATCTGACTAGCAGTTTATCATTTTTGTTGACCTTTTCAAGGAACCAGCTACTGATTTCATTGATTTGTTCTATTGGGATTTTTAGTCTTGATTTCATTTATTTCTGCTTTAATCTTAATTATGTCCTTTCTTCTGCTGATTTTAGGTTTTGTTTGTTCTTTTTGTAGCTCCTTTAAGTGTAATATTGTGTTCTTAGAGATTTGTTGTTGTTATTATTATTGTCTGCTTCTTGACATAAGCTTGTATTGCTATAATCTTTCCTCTTAGAACAGCTTTTGCTGCATCCCAAAGATTTGAGTCATTGGGTTTTTATCTTCATTTTTCTCCATTTTTTTTTTTAATTTCCTCTTTGACTTCGTATTTAACCCATTTATTGCTTAGTAGCATGTTATTTAACCACCGTGTATTGGAGTTCTTTCCATATTTTTTCTTGTGGTTGATTTCTTGTTGCATTTTGGGTTGAATAGATGCATGATATAATTTCAGTCTTTTGAATTTGTTGATACTGGTTTTGTGGCATAACAAGTCATCTATTTTGGAGAATGTTTCATGTGCACTTGAAAAGAGTGTGTATTCTACCTTTTTATGTTGGAATATTCTGAATATACTTGTTAAGTCCATGTGGGCCAACATGTCATTGAAATCCACTCTTTCTTTGTTGATTTTCTGTCTGGATGATCTATCCATTGATGTAAGTAGGGTGTTAAAGTCCCCTATGATTATTGCATTATTGCTTATTACTACCTTTATGTTTATTAATATTTACTTTATGTATTTGGGTGCTCCCATGCTAGGTGCATAATTATTTATAATTATTATATGTTCTTGTTGGATTGTTCCCTTTATAATTATTTGGTGTCCTTCTTTGTGTCTTATTACAGTCAGTGTTTTAAAGTCTATTTTTTTCAATATAATTATTACTGCCTTAGTTTTATTTCATTTTCATTTTCATGATAAATGTTTTTCTAACCCTGTGCTTTAAATCTCCATGTGATTTTTAGGTATGAAATGAGTTTGTCAGCAGCACATACATGGATTTTGCTTTTTTATCCATTCAATCTCCCTATGTCTTTTGATTGGGGAGTTAAGTTCATTGACATTCAAAATAATTATTGATAGTTTTGTACTTATTGTCATTTTGGTACTTGTTCATGGTTATTTTTGTAGGTATTCTCTGTTACTTTCATCTCTTACTTTCTTGCCTTGTGAGTTGATGGCCTTTAGTGATAGGCTTCAATTCCTTTATTTTTTCATATCTATGACAGGCTTTTGATTTGTGATTATCACTAGGTTTGCATATAATTGTCTATGCATATAGTAGTCTATATTAGATTGACAGTCATTTAAGTTTGAACCCATCCTAAAAGCACTAAAATTTTACTCCACCTTTCCCTCATGTTTTATATACATGGTGTCATATGTTACATCATTTTATTTTGTGGATCTCTTGACTGATTTTATATATACAATTGATATCACTACTTTTGTGCTTTAGCCTCCATACTGATTTTATAAGTGATTTATCTAATACTTTATTAAGTTTGTATGTACCTGTGAATTTTGTTTTCCTTTCTTTTCTTAGCTCTCATTTATGGCCTTTCCTTTCTACTCAAAGAATTCCCTTTAATATTTCTTATCTGGTTTAGTGGTGATGGATTCCTTTAACTTCTGTTTGTCTAGGAAACCCTTTATCTCTCCTATAACAAATGATCTACTGGGTAGAATATTCTTGAATGCAGATTTTTCCCATTCAGCACTTTGAATATATCATGCTATTTTCTTTTGTCTTGCCAAATTTCTGCTGAAAAATCCCCTGATAGCCTTATGGGGTTTCCCTTGTATGTTACTTCTTTTTTGCCTTTTTGCTTTTAAATTTTTTTCTTTATTACTATATTTTGCCAATTTAATTACAATATGTCTTGGTTTGGCTCTCCTTTTGTTAATTTTTTTAGGGGTTCTCTGTTCTCCTGGATCTGGATATTTGTTTCCTTCCCCAGATCTGGGAAATTCAACTATTATTTTCTCAAATAAATTTTCTTCCCCCTTTTCTCTCTTTCCTTCTTCTGAGACTTTTATAATATGAATGTTATTATATTTAATGGAATCACTGAGTCCCTAAGTCTATTCTAATTTTGTATAATTCTTTTTTTCTCTTGGGCAGATTGATCACTTTCCATTACTCTGTCTTCTAGGTCACTAATTCATTCCTCTGCTTCTTCCATTCTGCTAGTTATTCTATCAAGCACGTTGCTCATTTTGGTTATCGAGCCCTTTATCTCTGCTATGTTATCTCTATGTTACAGGTCTCATTCAAATCTTCCTCTCTTTTCTCAAGTCCAGTGAATATCCTTATGATCATTACTTTAAAATCTCTATCAGGCATGTTATTTATATCTGTTTCACTTAGATCTCTGGTTGTGCCCTTGTCCCTTTCATTTGGGAAAAATTTCTGTCTTTTCATTTTGTCTAAGTCTATATGTCTATTTCTCTGTTTTAGGAACAGAGAACATTTAGGAACATTTAGGAACAATGTCCTCATAAAGAAGAGGTCCTATAGTGCCCTGCTGTATAAGATCCCTTGTTACCAGGGCTTGGAACTTCTGTAAGGTTCTCCAATGTATGTTGTGTGTACTCTGCTGTTTTTGTCCTGCTGTTTTATCCTTTAGGCCTGTTGTCTGTGGAAGCTCTCCTTGCCTACTGGGGGCAATGTTTCGTCCCTCGCCTGAATATGGCACATTTTAACTAGGTGTGCCCTGATCTGTTTGTGGAATGGACCTGTTGCCACTGCCACCACCAGAACAAAGTCTCTGTAAATAACTGCATTGGGAAACATGGTTTAAGCAGGGATTTAGGCCAGTTGTCTGCTGGAGGGGACCTGCCTTGCTGGGACAGAGACAAATGTGACTGGGAAGGGGAAGTTCCATCAGAGTGCAGAGGGGCAGGACTTGGTGTAAGCACATTAGGTAACAAGTATTTAGCTGTGCTGGTTCCAGCAGGTGGTTCTGTGCTTTTGCTGAGGGGTGCTGGAAGGAAATGGTTGGTGCCAGGAGGGAGTCTCTCTGGATCATGCTCCAAAGTGAGCAAATTAACTGCTTACCCTGTTACCCAGCTGCTCTTAAGAAAACTGTTCCCACATTGCATGTCTGTGGGTTGTTTGCCTGCTTTCTCACCAAAAGCAGAACAATGTCTTCTTGACTCTATCTCAGTTAAGCCTGCTCACCTTTGAAAATTTCAAACTATAAACCATTTTAGTAGTAACAACTAATCAAATTCAGACCCTCTCACACTATGGGTATTTATTTTCCCTGTGTGCTCCATTGTGTGCTAATGTGTATCATCCTTCTCCATGACCATGGCTCCCTCCCCACCACAGTGACCATGATCTCTTTCCATTTCAAACCATGTGTTCATAACTCCTACATGCTTCTATGCTTCTTCTCTACCTTTAGTTGTGGAGTTTGTTCTGCCAGTCTTCAGTCAATTTCCTGGGTGCTTAGGGTGATTTGATAGTTACTAGTTGTATACATGGGATGAGGAAATCTTATGGTCTTCTTATTTTGAAGCCATTTTACAACATTCTATTATCTATTGTCTTTTTTATAATAGCTATTCTAACAGATGTGAGGTGGTATTTCATTGTACTTTTGATTTATAATTCTCCAATGATTACTATTCATACCCATATTTACAATCTGAATGTCATCTTTAGGGTAAAATGTCCAATCTTTACCCACTTTTATTAGTTTGTTTTAATTTAATTTTATTTTTTCAGTGTTCCAAGATTGATTGTTTATGTACCACAACCAGTGCTCCATGCAATACCCACTTTTAAAAGGATTATTGGCTATTTTCCTATAGAGTTCTATCTGTCCTTTTTCTATTATGGATATTAATCCCTTATTAGATATATGGCTTGCAAATATTTTTATCATCTCATAAATTATTTTTGTAATTCATTGATTGCTGTGCAGAATCTCTTTAGTTTGATGTTGTCCTGTTTTTCTATTTTAGCAATTGTTGCCTGTGCTTTTTGTGTCTTATCTAAGAAATCATTGTTGAGACCCCCAAAAAAATCTTATTCCTAAGTTTTCTTAGAGTTTTATGATTTCAATTCTTACATTTCAGTCTTTGGTCCATTTCAAGTTAATTTTGGGTGAGTAGTGTAAGACAGAACAATAAGTTCATTCTTTTGCATATGTCTTGCACTTCTCTCAAAAAAATTAATAAAGAGGGGTGCCTGGGTGGCTCAGCGGGTTAAAGATTCTGCCTTCGGCTCAGGTCATGATCTCAGGGTCCTGGGATTGACCCCCGCATCGGGTTCTCTGCTCAGCAGGGAGCCTGCTTCCCCCTCTCTCTCCACCTACTTGTGATCTCTCTCTGTCAAATAAATAAATAAAATCTTTAAAATAAAATTAATAAAGAGCCTATCATTTTTCCATTGGGTTTTCTTCTCACTTTTGTCAAAAATTAGTTGAACTTATGTGCATGGATTCATATCTTGGGTCTCTATTTTTTGTTTGTTTAAATTTTTTATTAACATATAATGTATTATTTGCCCCAGGGTACATATCTGTGAATCATCAGGCTTACACATTTCACAGCACTTACCATACCCCATACCCTCCCCAATGTCCACAACCCAGCCACCCTATCCATATCCCCCCTACCTTCAGCCACCCTCCATTTGTTTCATGTGTTTAGGAGTCTCTTATGGTTTGTCACCTTCCTGATCACATTTTGTTTCATTTCCCTCCCCCACACCCCATGACCCCCTGCCTTGCCTCTCAAATTCTTCATATCAGAAAGATCATCTGATAATTGTCTTTCTCTGAATGACTCCTTTTGCTTAGCATAATAGCCTCTAGTTCCATTCACATCGTTACAAATGGCAAGATTTCGTATCTCTGGATGGCTGCATAGTATCCCATTGTATAAGTAATTATACCACCTCTTCATTATCCATAAATATATTGATGGAAATCTAGGTTCTTTCCATAGTTTGGCTATTCTGGACATTACTGCTATAAACATTCAGGTGCACAGGCCCCTTCATATCACTACATTTGTATCTTTAAAGTAAATGCCCAGTAGTGTGATTGATGGGTTATAGGGTAGCTCTATTTTCAACTTTTTTTTTTTAAAGATTTTTTATTTATTTGACAGAGAGAAACACAGCAAGGATTCCCCTTTCTCTGCATCCTCGACAAAATCACTTCCTAACTTGCTAATTTTAGCCATTCTGACTGGTGTGAGGTGGTTTCCCACTGTGGTTTTGATTTCTCTGATGTCGAGTGATATTGAGTGATTTTTCATATGTCTGTTGGTCATTTGGATGTCCTCTTTGCAGAAATGTCTGTTCATATCTTCTGCCCATTTCTTGATCGGATTATTTGTTCTTTGGGTGTTGAGTTTGAGAAGTTCTTTATAGATTTTGGATACTAGCCCTTTATCTGATATGTCATTTGCGAACATCTTCTCCCATTCTGTCAGTTGTCTTTTGGTTTTGTTGACTGTTTCCTTTGCTGTGCAAAAGCTTTTGACCTTGATGAAGTCCCAATAGTTCATTTTTGTCCTTGCTTCCCTTGCCTTTGGTGATGTTTCTGGAAAGAAGTAGTGCAGCTGAAGTCAAAGAGGTTGCTGCCTGTTTTCTCCTCAAGGATTTTGATGGAGTCCTATATCACATTGAGGTCTTTCATCCATTTTGAGTCTGTTTTTGTGTGTGGTGTAAGGAAATGGTCCAGTTTTATTCTTCTGCATGTGGCTGTCCAGTTTTCCTAACACTATTTGTTGAAGAGACTGTCTTTTTTCCAATGGATATTCTTTCCTGCCTTGTCCAAGATTAGTTGACCATAGAGTTGGGGGTCTATTTCTGGGCTCTCTATTCTGTTGCATTGATCTATGTGTCTGTTTCTGTGCCAGTACCACACTGTCTTGATTACAGCTTTGTAATAGAGCTTGAAGTCTGGAATTGTGATGCCACCAACTTTGGTTTTCTTTTTAAACGTTCATCTGGCTATTCATGGTCTTTTCTGATTCCATATAAATTTAAGGATTATTTGTTCTATTTCTTTGAAAACAATTGCTGGTATTTTGATAGGGATTTCATTAAATGTGTAGATTGCTTTAGGTAGCATAGACATTTTCACAGTATTTGTTCTTCCAATCCATGAGCATGGAACGTTTTTCCATTTCTTGGTGTCTTCCTCAATTTCTTTCATGAGCACTTTGTAGTTTTCTGAGTACAGATTCTTTGCCTCTTTGGGTAGGTTTATCCCTAGGTATCTTATGGTTTTGGGTGCGATTGTAAACGGGATCAACTCCTTAATTTCTCTTTCCTCTGTCTTGCCGTTGGAGTATAGAAATGCAACTGATTTCTGTGCATTAATTTTATATCCTGACACTCCTGACACTGAATTCCTGTATGAGTTCTAGCAGTCTTGGAGTGGAATCTTTTGGGTATTCCACATAAAGTATCATATCATCTGTAAAGAGTGAGAGTTTGACTTCTTTGCCAGTTTGGATGCCTTTTATTTCTTTTTGTTGTTTGATTGCTGAGGCTAGGACTTCTAGTACTATGTTGAATAGCAGTGGAGATAGTGGACATCCCTGCCGTGTTCCTAATCTCAGGGGAAAAGCTCTTAGTTTTCCCCCATTGAGAATGAAATTCGCTGTGGATTTTTCATAGATGACTTTGATGATGTTGAAGAATGTACCCTCTATGCCTACACTGTGAAGAGTTCTGATCAAGAAAGGCTGTTGTACTCTGTCAAATGCTTTTTTAGCATCAATTGAGAGTATCATATGGTTCTTGTACTTTCTTTTATCAATGTATTGTATCACATTGATTGATTTGCAGTTGTTGAACCAAAGTTGCAGCCCAGGAATAAATCCCACTTGGTCGTGGTGAATAATCCTTTTAATATATTGTTGGATACTATTGGCTAGTATTTTGGTGAGAATTTTTATATCTGTGTTCATCAGAATATTGGTCTGTAATTCTCCTTTTTGATGGTGTCTTTTGTTTTGGGATCAAGGTAATGCTGGCCTCATAAAATGAGTTTGGAAGTTTCCCTTCCATTTCTATTTTTTGGAACAATTTCAGGAGAATAGGTATTAATTCTTCTTTAAATGTTTGGTACAATTCCCCTGAGAAACCATCTGGGCTCTTGTTTGTTGGGAGATTTTTGATGACCGCTTCAATCTCCTTTCTGGTTATGGGTCTGTTTAGGTTTTGTATTTCTTCCTGGTTCAGTTTTGTTAGTTTGTGTGTCTCCAGAAATGCATCCATTTCTTCCAGATTGTCTAATTTGCTGGTGTATAGTTGCTCATCATATGTTCTTTCAATTATTTGTATTTCTTTGATGTTGGTTGTGATCTCTCCTATTTCATTCATGATTTTATTAATTTGGGTCCTTTCTCTTTTCTTTTTGATAAATGTGGCCACAGGTTTATCAATCTTATTAATTCGTTTAACGAAACAACTCCTAGTTTCATGGATTTGTTCTACTGTTCTTTGGTTTCTATTTCATTGATTTCTGCTCTGATGTTTATTATTTCTCTTCTCCTGCTGGGTTTAGTCTTTCTTTGTTGTTCTTTCTCCAGCTCCTTTAGGTGTAGGGTTAGGTTGTATATTTGAGATCTTTTTTGTTTCTTGAGAAAGTCTTGTACTGCTGTATACTTTCCTTTCAGGACCGCCTTTGCTGTGTCCCAAAGATTTTGATTTGTTTCTGTGAATTTTTTAAATTCTTCTTTAATTTCCTGGTTAACCCATTCATTCTTTAGTAAAATGCTTTGTAGCCTACATGTATTTGAGTTCTTTCCAACTTCTTCTTACGATTGAAAAAATCAAGAATTTTTTAAATTCTTCTTTAATTTCCTGGTTAACCCATTCATTCTTTAGTAAAATGCTTTGTAGCCTACATGTATTTGAGTTCTTTCCAACTTTCTTCTTATGATTGAGTTCTAGTTTCATGGCATTGTAGTCTGAAATTATGCAGGGAATGATTCCAAAATTTTGGTACTGATTGAGACCTGATTTGTGACCCAGGATGTGACCTATTCTGGAGAATGTTCCATGTGCACTAGAGAAGAATGTGTATTCTGTTGCTTTGGGATGGAATGTTCTAAATATATCTATGATGTCCATCTAGTCCAGTGTGTCATTTAGAGCCTTTATTTCCTTGTTGATCTTTTGCTTAGATGATCTGTCCATTTTATCTAATGATAGGTATTTCATCTAATGATGGGTATTTCATCTAATGGGGTGTATTAAAGTCCCCTACTATTATTGTATTATTGTTGATGTATTTCTTTGGTTTTGTTATTAATTGGTTTATATAATTGGCTACTCCCATGTTAGGGGCATAGATATTTACAATTGTCAGATCTTCTTGTTGGACGGTCCTTTAAGTGTGATGTAATATCCTTCTTCATCTCTAATTATAGCCTTTGGCTTAAAATCTAATTTTTCTGATATAAGGATTGCCACCCCAGCTTTCTTTTGGTGCCCATTAGCATGGTAAATTGTTTTCCACCCCCTCACTTTAAATCTGGAGGTGTCTTTGGGTCTAAAATGAATTTCTTGTAGAGTGCATAATGATGGGTCTTGATTTTTCTTATACTCTGTTTCTTTTAATTGGGGAATTTAGCCCATTTACATTCAGAGTAACTATTGACAGATATGAATTTAGTGCCATTGTCTTGCCTTTAAGGTGACTGTTAATTGTATATTGTCTCTGTTCCTTTCTGGTCTCTGTTCCTTTTAGGTTCTCTCTTTGCTTAGAGGACCCTTTTCAATATTTCCTGTAGGGCTGGTTTGGTGTTTGCAAATGCTTTTAGTTTTTGTTTGTCCTGGAAGCTTCTTATCTCTCCATCTATTTTCAATGACAGCCTGGCTGGATACAGTATTCTTTTAGTGCTCTGAATATATCATGCCAGTCCTTTTTAGCCTTCCAGGTCTCTGTGGATAGATCTGCTGCCAATATAATATTCCTGTCTTTGTATGTTAAGGGCTTCTTGTCCCAAGCTGCTTTTAGGATTTTCTCTTTGTCACTAAGACTTGTAAATTTTACTATTGGATGATGGGATGTAGGTCTCTTTTTATTGATTTTAAGTGGGAGTCTCTGTTCCTTCTGGATTTTGATGCTTATTCCCTTTGCCAGATTAGGGAAATTCTCTACAATAATTTTTTCCAATATACCTTCCACCCTTCTCTGTCTTTCTTCTTCTTTGATCCCAATTATTCTAATATTACTGTGTCTTATGGTATCACTTCTCTCTTGAATTCTCCCTTTGTGGTCCAGTAATTGTTTGCCTCTCTTTTTCTCAGCTTCTTTATTCATCATTTGTTCTTCTATATCCCTAATTCTCTCTTCTGCCACATTTATCCTATCAATAAAAGCTAAGGTAGATCCATTTTTTATTGCATCACATTAATAGTTTTTTTTTTTTTCATTTCTACTTGGTTAGATTTTAGTTCTTTTATTTCTCCAGAAAGGGATTCTCTAATATCTTCCATACTTTTTTTGAGTCCAGCTTGATAATTGTCATTTTGAACTCTAATTCTGACATATTTTAAAGTCCATATTGATTAGGTCCCTAGCGATTGGTATTGCCTCTTGTTCTTTTTTTGTGGTGAGTTTTTCTGCCTTGTCATTTTATTGAGATAAGAATAGATAAATGAGGGAACAAAATACTTCTGGAAAGTGGTTGATTTTCTGTTCCTAGAATTGTTGTTCTTCTCTTCAATCTCCTTAGAAAAGCATGGGCTAGTCTATGTGGCCCTCTAGGCATTGGGAGCACTACGTGCACCATGTCTGCTGACTGTAAAGGCCAGCATACTGTGACGCTCTTGCTGCCGGGGTGGACAGGTACCTCAGTCTCACAGGGGAAGACAGAAGATATGAAAGCCTTTCAACCTGAGCTGGAGGCCTTCCATAGGCGACCTGACCCAGAACTACTTCTCCCTAAGGTCATTCCTGAGTCCGCTTACTGGGAGAACACACTGGGTCTCCACCATTTCTGTGCCACAGAAAATACAGTGAAGATGGATGAAGAAGTCCTATATTCCTCACAAACTACTAACGACACACCCCTTGGGTCTCTATTTGAATGCACTATTCTATATGACTGTTTTTTATGGCAGTAACATACTGTTTTGATTGTTATAGCCTTGCAATGTAGCTTCAAATCAATAATTATGATACCTCTAGCTTTTTATTCTTAAAATTTCTTTGGTTATTTGGGTCATTAGTGGTTCCATGCCAGTTTTACAATACCTTTTTCTCTTTCTCTGAAAATTGCCATTGGAATTTAGGTAGGAATTTCATTAAACCTGTAGATCACCTTGAATGGTATGGTGACATTTTCACAACATTAATTCTTCTAAGCCAAGAAAACAGGATATAATTACATTTATTTTTGTCATTTATTAATTTTTAATCAATGTCATAGTTTTAAGCCTGAAAATACACGTCTTCATATACCTGAATATACAGATTTTGTTCCAACTTGGTTAAGTTTATTTATATTTCATTATTTTTATGCTATTGCACTAAGGATGACTTTTTTTTTTAAGATTTTTCCCATTTATTCGAGAGAGAGAGAGAGAGAACATGAGAGGGGAGAAGGTCAGAGGGAGAAGCAGGCTCCCCGCAGAGCTGGGAGCCTGATATGAGACTCAATCCCGGCACTCCAGGATAATGACCTGAGCTGAAGGCAGTCGCTTAACCAACTGAGCCACACAGGCACCTCAAGGATGACTTTCTAAATTTGTATTTTAGATCATTGTTAGTATATAGATAACCAAATAATTTTTGTGTATTAATTTTCCATCTTACAACTTTATTTAATCACTTATTCTTAAAGATTTTTGGTAGTATCTTTATGGTTTTCTATGTATTGGTCATGTCCTCTACAGACAAATATAATTCTACTTCTTCCCTCTTTCTTAGATGTCTTTTATTTCTTTTTATTGCCTAATTGCTTTGCCTAGGATTTCCCATACTGTGTTAAATAGAAAAATGGCAAGATTGGGCATTCTTGCCTTACCATTTATCTTTGAGAAAGGCTTTTAACTTTTTACCGTTGAGTATGAGGTTGTATGTTGACTTGTCATATATAATATATATTAAGTTGAAATCCTTTTTTCCTACACTTAATTTGTTGAGTTTTTCATCAAAAGGAATTCTGAGTTTTGTCAAATGCTTTTATGCATGTATTCAGATGATCATAATATTCATATCCTTTATTATGTTAATGTGGTGTATGATATTTGTTGACTTACATATTGTTGAATCATCTCTGCATCTTGGGTAGGATTTCCATTTGATTATGTATGGTGTATGAACCTTTTATGTGCCCTTGAATTTCATTTCCTAAGTCTCCCCCTTTGGTATTTTTCCATTAGTTTTCTTTTACATTTTTTTTTTTAAGATTTTGTTTATTTGACAGCATGAGAGAGATCACAAGTAGACAGAGAGGCAGGCAGAGAGATGGGGGAAGCAGGCTCCCTGCTGAGCAGAGAGCCTGATGCAAAGCTCAATCAGGACCTTGAGATCATGACCTGATCCAAAAGCAGAGGCTTTAATCCACTGAGCCACACAAGGTGCCCTCCATCAGTTTTAAGAATTTTGGATTGTAATTTTATTTTCTTGTAATTTCCTTATCTGGCTTTGGTATTAAGATAATATTTGCCTTGTAAAATGGATTTGGAAGTGTTTCTTCAAATTTTTGGAGTATTTGATAAGGCTTAATATTAATTCTTCAAATGTTCGGTATAATTTATATATAAAGCCATTTGGTTCTGACCTTTTATTTCTTAGGAGATTTTTTTTATAATAATTTTTTAAAGATTTTATTTATTTATTTGACAGAGAGAGAGAGATCACAAGTAGACAGAGAGGCAGGCAGAGAGAGAGAGGGAAGCAGACTCCCTGCTGAGCAGAGAGCCAGATGCAGGGCTTGATTCCAGGATGCTGAGATTATGACCTGAGCTGAAGGCAGAGGTTTTAACCCAGTGAGCCACCCAGGGGCCCCACTTAGGAGATTTTTGATTACTGTTTTAATTTCTTGCTTATTATTATTCTTTCAGATTTTCTATTACCTTGATTTAATCATTGTAAGCTGTATGTTCCTAGGAATTTACCTTTTTTAAGTTATCAAACTTGTTGGCATATAATTGTTCAGTCTTTTATGATCATTTATATTCTGGGGTAACAGTATAATGTCTCCTCTTTCATTTATAATTTTACTAACTTTAGTCACCTGACTTTTTTTCTTTGTCTATAGATTTGTCAATTCTGTTTTTCTTTTCAAACAACAAACCTTAGTTCTATTACATTGATCATTTCTATTACTCTTTAGTCTCTATTTCCTTTATTTCTGTTCTAAGCTTTACTCCCTCCTTTTGCTAAATTTCATCTTAGTATTCTCTTTTCTGGTTCTTGGAGGTATAAGTCTAGATAATGTATTTGAAATATGTATTTTCTTTCTTAATGTGGATGTTTATCCCTGTAAAATTCCCTCTTAAAACTGCTTTTGCTGCATGCCATGTTTTGTTATGTTATAATTCCATTTTCATAGGTGTTAAGATTTTATTTTTAATTTCCCTTTTGATTTCTGCTTTGACCCATTTTTTTCAGATGTTTGTTGTTTAATTTCTACATATTTGTGAATTTTTTACAAATTGAATTTTTTAACATTCCTCTTGTTAGTGATTTCTATTATGCTGTTGTGGTCAAAAAAGATATTTGATGTGATTTCAATCTTCTTAAATTTGTTAGGACTTGCTTTATGACCTAATATATAATCTATATGGAGAATATTCTGCCTACGCTTGAGAAGAATATGTATTCTTCTGTTCTTGGATGAGATGTTCTGTATACGTCTGGAATGTCCATTTGGTCTTAAGTATAAATGAAGTTTATTTTTTTATTGGCTTTTCTGTCTGGATGATTTGTCCTTTGTTGAAAGTGTTGAAGTCATTTCCTTTTAATGTAATGTTTATTTCTCCCTTCATATCTGTTAGTATTTGCCTAATATGTTAGGTGCTCCAATGTTGGCTACATGTTTATTTCTAATTGTTACAACCTCTTAATTAATTAACTTATTTTATCATTATATCATGATCTTCCTTGTCTCTGGTTAAAACATTTAACTCAAAGTTTATTTTGTCTAACATAAGTATAGCTATGTCTGATCTCTTTTATTTTCACTTGCATGGAATTTATTTTTCCACTCTTACTTTCTTTCTTTTTTTTTTTTT
>CM053604.1:120657034-120684198 GCA_028646535.1 Procyon lotor
GCTAGCATAAGGAGTACAGATTTTATTTCCAGGGCAATAGGAAACCATGAAGGGTTTTTAAGCCTGGGTCAGACATCACCCCTTTTAAGGTTCAGGATCTCACTTTCTGCAGATCGCACTTTTTTTTTTTTTTTTAAGATTTTAATTTATTTGACAGAGAGAAACACAGCTAGAGAGGGAACACAAGCAGAGGGAATGGCAGTGGGAGAAGCAGGCTTCCTGCTGAGCAAGGAGCCTGATGCGAGGCTCGATCCCAGGACTCTGGGATCATGACATGAGCCAAAGGCAGACGCTTAATGACTGAGCCACTCAGGCGCCCCTCTAATTTCTGATTTACCACAGCCTCATATATCCATGCAGCTCCACTAACTTCAATGTTGACAGAGACTATAGTGCTCTTCTGTGGACAAGAATGATGGAGTCCTGAGTGTGGCAGCACTGGCTGGATTATTGAGTTCCTCAAAGGCAGGGAGTTCTGGGCTCCTTTTGTTCTTATTTACACTTTGAAGGAAGTTCTATCCTCTTGGTTCTAGGTCTAGTGCACTGACACTTAGAGTAGCTGTAGTGACAGGGTCCTGGAATCAGGCACATGTGAAACTAACACAGTACCTCGGTCCTTCATCACAGTTTCACTTACTACAGCAGGGGTGCTTACATCAAGAGTATAAGTGTGTGCAATTCTCCTAAGGAACCAAGGCATGGATCTCTGGGGTTCTTTCAGGGACTCATTTAAGGGAGGGATGTAGTAGCAGTGCAAGCCCTGGTATGATGGGGTATGGTGGTGGTTAAGGTTCAGTAACAACACAGTTAAAGAATGATGAGTCAATGTCCCAACTCTGGCCCTATGGGGCAGTAGCAGAACAGCAGCAGTTGTTGCCCATTAAATCTATATGTTAGGAGCTAGGGAATGGAATGCAGAACTTTGGTTCCATGGCCCCAATAATGATGGGTCAAAACTCTGACCAGCAGTACAGGGAAAGTGTAGAGAGCAGCAGTAGTGTGGCCTTGGAAATATTGGATCCAAAGGTGAGACTTATGACACAGAGATGGGGCTCAGATTAGTAATAGCTCTTGTCCTATAGGTAGTGAGGAACTGTGGCTTCCTGATCCCAAAGACAGGGAACAGTAGTGCCTGGAACCCCTGGAGGTAGGTCTCACTGCAATGATAGCTTCATCTCTGTGGAGAATATGCAATGGCAGTGACTCTTGGCAGCTCTGTGCTGCTGTGATTAGCATTGGTAAAGACTATGGGAGTCCTCCATAACAAAGGCTGCACACATCCATTGATGTGAGTCTTGCTGGGATTCTTTTGCTCTCCTTGTCCCCATGGGGTAAAATCGCTCTAAGGGGATCCCTACTGATGCTAGGCTGCTTAGGACTGGGGGATGAGGTGAGACAGATAAAATTCTTCCTATACTTTTCTATGGAGCCTTCCTAGTTTTTGAGCTTCACAGGGTTTCTGCTATTCCTCTTTGGTACTCCATAGCATTTTTCATCAGTTTGTAGTTTTTTTGGAGGAGATGTGTGTTGAGACTCCCTACCTCTCCATCTTATGATCAATCAAGTCTCGCTTAGCCCTTTATTATCATTTGTTGTGTTAATTCATATTGTTAATATCCTCCTTGACATTTTGTATACATTTTGGCTTATTTTAAATTATTTTTTTCTTTCAGTAAGTCTGCTTCAGCTGGTATATGTTGTGCAGTGTGTTGTTTTTATTTTGAGAAATCTAGTTATTTTAACCTGTGTTTTCATGTTACCTAAAGTTTCCAGCTGTTTTTTCTGGTATTTTGTGTCAAAGAGAAATTAAAAAACCAGGCTCAGTGACAATCCTATAGAATTAAGGAGAAAATAGGATATAAATCCGGGAGAAGTGAGCCCAAACATTATAGCACCTCAATTGGCCATTTTCATTGTTTGCTACTCTAACAGGAAACCCTTCTAGTAAAGGATTTCACTTTTAAATACTTGGGTAGCATCAATTTTTGGAGGAGCTAAACCTTATCAGCTCAAATGATATAAAAAGAAGGGATATTTGTATAAATGCTTGAGGCTAGTGGGTCAACCCAAATCTGTTTCATCAACCCCTTAACTTGCAGTTGTCCCATGGATACAGGACCTGGCTATCTTTCATTATTTATCTACTTTACTCCTAATTACCTCTGCTATAACCATATTTGCCAGTTTTTGTTCATTCAACACAACATACTAATCCTCATATCAAGTTGTTTATTCTTATTCTTTTCTGCTTAAAATCTATTCTTTCTAATCATTGCATGATTGTGGCTTGCTCAATTCAAATGTCACATTCTCAAAAAGACCTTCCATATTACACTGGCTAGAGGAACACTTCGATTTCCATCTCACTTACTCACTATCCCCCGTCAAAATTATATCACACATCCTATATTACCTTTTCATTAGTAACAAAAATGGTTTTATTTACTACTTCATGTAAATTTCTGCCCAAGTCTTCTGAATTAGAAAGAAAGAAGATCATTACTTAAAATCAGAGAATCAGTGTGTCTTATACATTATTATATTCTTTATATTTACGACACATGGTTTGGGATGTAGCACACTTCAATAAATATATTTTAATTGATTATTAACTACTTTAAAGATTGTAGCTTGGATCATGGAAGAAATTTTGATGCTGTCTTCTGTGCTTTTTTATAGGGTAAGTTTGTGTCAAACAGAAAAATAGATGTTTTTTGGGTTTTTTTTTAGATTATTTATCAGAGAGAGGGAGAGAGCACACAAGCAAGGGGAGAGGCAGGCAGAGCAGGCAGAGGGAGAAGCAGGCTCCCTGCCCAGCAAGGAGCCTGATGCGGGAATGATCCCAGGACTCCGATTCCGGGATCATGACCTGAATGGAAGGCAGCCGCTTAACCGACTGAGCCACCCAGGTGTCCCAAAAATAGATGTTTTTATATAGACCAATAAAGTAGCTCTGGTTTAACATATGGATTTAGAATGAGCATTCATTAGTAAAAAGAATATCTAAAAATGCAATTTCCATGTGATTATAGTGATAATGCAGGTGATTGCATGGTTTGAACTAATATCATGCAATAGTAGACAGTTTCTACAATGAATAGAATTCAGGTGAATCTGCTTGTGTTTTAAGTTCCAGAAGAGATTAACTAGCCTAAAGGTTTCATACCAAACTGTGATGCAGAACTGTTTTTGTGCAATCACAAGCTATCTCCCTTGAGAGAGTCAAAGACCTGATAATTCCAGGTCTGAGGTATGCTCTAGGGTGGATGTAAAAGAGATCTCAAGGGAAATCTAAGAGCATTGAGTAGTATAACTGAATACTTTCTGAAAAGAAAAATAGCCTACAACTACAGTTACAGAGCTCATATACACAGCTTTCAATTTTATAAGGTACTTGCCATTAATCCATTAAGAAAACTTGCAATTTTCCCACTTGATGATTTATCTTGACTTAGTTTTTTGCTTACCATTTGTATTCAAGATTTGTATGTATCTTTTGTGATTAGATTACCAGGATCAACTTTCGCTGCCTTAGATTTCAAACTTTATAGGGCAAAGGCAATTTCTATGTAATACTCTCCTACAGGTACACACAGTCCCTCAAGCTGTTAGGGATATAATTAGTATCAGTCAATAAAACTACTTCCTGCTCCAACAATTTTTATTGTTCTGACAGCCCAGTACCTGGGAACTATAGATAGAAAACAAATAATTTTCATCATTTTATAGACAGCCAAAAATAAATAGGTAGTACAGAGATATTTTCTTGGTATACTTACTTCTTGACTTCTGTTTTCATCACATTCCTAAAACGCCAGGACCTCAAAAACATGCAATCACGTGGCTAAAAATTGGAAACAATTCTATTGCTAGTAGAAATGGACAAACTTCTGGAGAGCTATTTTTGAGAAATCCTGGACCTTCATTTTTGATATTCAATTTTGCAAGGTATAAGAGTAGCTGACATGCTTTTTCTTCCCATATAAAATAAGTTTCTTAATAGGGATGTTGGAAGCCAAAATCACTTGACTGGTTGGGATACTAGACTTTTGCAAAAACTGAATTGTTTTGCAATAGTAAGTACATTAAGGAATTTTATGACAAAATGAACCTTGTTTATTAAAATTACTGCAAGACTATTAAATTCCTATAGAGACTATGTTGTTCTCTTCTTGAAAACTCTTAAATGTAATCCAAGTAACAATGATGCTTGAAATCCTGATAGTATTGCTACTTTATAAATTAGGGATAACAACCAAAAATAAAGGATACTATCCATAATATGTATTATTATTTTTAGGTATTTAACATTTATTTAGGTGAGAATTGTTTAAGGTATTTTTAAAGTAGAATATTTTCAATTATAACTATCAGTAATAAAGAATAATAATAGATATAAACTTGGTTATAAAGTGGTAACTGTTTTTGAAAATAATTTTCCTCTGCCTGACTAAAATCAATTGCATCATTAGAAGTGATGTGATTTTTACTAACTTGGGAACATGTTGAAGTTGAATCTTCCCAAATTAACAGATTATTATTACTCCTCCAAAGCAATATTTGAAAGAAAAACAGTAGCTCCATACATACCCTATTGAGAACATTAACCTGTTGAATATTATCCCTAAGACCTAATTTAAGTATCTTCTGTTTAGGAATGGAATATAACAAATCTCATCTTTTTTAAAGTCCTAAACTAAGCTCTTTCATGACACATTAACTATGATAAGCAGAAGAGGCAGGGTGCTAATTACTATAGTGATGTGATCCATTTGCTAAATGATGAGAACATCAATAATTCATAAGAATTAGCTGCTAAAACATTTAATGTCAAACAATCCAAGCTTAGCAACTCAGATAGCAATCTTTTGTGTGTACTAGTTGACATTCAGACAGTTCCTTTTCATTATGAAATATAAATTCATTTCCTTTCTTGCAGCAGTTTAGATTATAAGGGATGGCAGATGTAGAATATGTCTACTCTGTTTGCAGTACCAACAGCCTCAGCAGAGAGTCTGCAGATGTCTCATACTTAGTGAAAATCAGTCTTAAAATTTTTAAATGAAAACTGAGTGTCATCTTCTAATAAGCAATGATACAGAAGAAATGACAATAGCATAAATAACCAAATATGGAATACTTAGTTTTTCACATTGAAATAGAGGAAAATTCAGTCCTTGTACTAAATCATGTTATGAGTCTAAATTCAGTACATAGAATATTGGTGTTTCAAAGTTTTACATGCCACCAAACCATTAAGTTTTATCTTGTTTAATTTATTTCCTTAGTATCTAATGTAAATTTATGTACTCATAAAGTAATTTAAACCATTCCCTTTAAAAATTTTGTTTTTTAAAATAAAACATTTAAGATTCTAAAACATAATCAAGAGCAAATAATAAGGTTGTAAAGTGCTTATCATTTTTTAATATTTTTAATCAGAATACTAATACATATCCATAATGTTATTAATATAAGTAACTGACAGGTAATGTTTATGTGAACTGATCGTTGAAACCATGAAAAATAAAACTATGTCTTAAAAATTAAGGTAATCATTTCTTTAGTAGCTTTAATATTAAAAAATTGATGTGAACTGAAAGGGAAGTATTTTAAGTTATAGTAAAAGGAGGGAGAGATTTCTAATCTGCAAAATCAAAGGAAAAATCACTACATAGTTAGACAATACTGAAAAATTGTTTCAACAAATGATTCCTTAATGGTTCAGACAAAATTTAATAAAGGTCTTATAAAATAATCTTAATACACACAAAAAAGTGAATAGCTTAAATCCTAAAATCCTTAAATCATCAGTATTCCAGTCTAAAATGGTTTTTCTCAGATTAAGTCAACATAGAGTACTTTACTTTTTTTTTTTTGTAAGTCTCTGTTGTAATCCTTCATTAAATTTTTGAATAAGTCCTGAAGATATAAACCTCCTTTTGATAAACCTTTCTACTGACACATTTTGCTTTGAGTACAATTGATTTCTATATCTTCTTATACTTTGGCAGTACAACTAAAGGGAACATCTTTAAACTGGTTTTAATATATAATCATGACATTTTTCCTGACTTTCTAATGAGGAAAATGTTATTAATAATATCACCTTCCAATATAATTTTGCCTTTCATCCCACTTAAAATTTTCTCCAGTTAAATTTTCATGATATTAGGGAAAATTTTAGACTGCAACAATTTAATTTTTGTATCTATTAGGCACTGCTTCCTCGAATGAAAACTGTCATCTGTCACTAAACTACAGTTCCAAGAAATTTAGAGTAATTATATTATCTCTCAATGAAGAAATTTTCCTTTGCCCTGTAGTAACCTGATGAAGGAAAACTGAATTACACAAATATATAAAGTAAGATGTAAGCATTAGGTTCAATTTTATATTATTGGAAGGCACTAGATGATTATTTAATCATATTCAAAAATATGTCAAGCAAAGTAATGTGACTATTTCTTACGGTTTCCAAACTTGACTCTGAGTTAACATGGGAGAGGAATGACTTCAATTGGTGATATAAAAGGCAGAGATGGCAGTTCCTATGGTAACTATAGTTTTAGTCAATGTTACAAATACCATTTTTTTTTCTTGTGTATGTATCTTCTCTTAAACCCTTAACCAAAATTTCTTTTCAGAATTATGAGTAAGCAGTTTTTACTATTTTTCTCAGGAAAAGTACCATTTTTCCTCACTGTTTCCCTACAGGGTCTGCTGTAAATTGAATATTTATTCCTTCCTCTCCACCGCCCCACCACAAAATTCATAACTTGAAATTTTTCCCTCAGCAGGACGGTATTGTAACCAAACTATGTTCTCGTCTTGGTGAGGCACAGGATAGAAACACACCAGATGGAATTGTTGTACGAAGTTTTATTTATGGCAGGTAAGGAGATCACAGGGAATAACTTCCAAAGCTGTGACTCCCTGAGCAAAGGTGAGTGGATTCCTTTTATTCAGGGCTGGAATAAATATTTAGAAAGGGGAGCCTTATCATCATATGTAGACATGGGCATAAGGTTGCACACGCATCTTAAGAAACAGGGCCGTTTGCATGTATGTCTATATGTTATGTACATGAGGCTTGTGCTCTTCCTTGGGTGGAGATGACAAAGGTAACTTTCCATCACTCCTCAGGTAACTCTATGGTCCATTTCACAGGCATGAGTTGAGGGTTAAATTCAACCTGGTCTTGGTGGTCTGGACTGGTTGGAACTCTTTGTTCAGGCAGTCATTAACTGTTGGATGCGTAGTTTCAGTTTTCATCATGGGTTGTTATACTTGTCAAGTCTTTTGCTTGAGTTAAGAGATAAGCTGGAAAGCAAAGCTTAAGGAAAAATGTAGGACAAAATTTTGGTGAATGCAAGCAGATAAGCAGTAAAGATCAGGTCCTGGAGTCTAACTAGTGATAGTATTTGGAGTTAAAGAATTGAGGAATTGATCGTAATGGTCATGGAAGTAAAGCTGTCATAAACGGAATTAGTATCCTTATAAAAGAGACTCCAGAGGATGCCCTTCCCCTTCCTACCATATGAAAACTCAGGGAGAAGATGGTCAATCTCTGAACCAGGAAGTTGGGCTCTTACCAGACACTAAATATGTCAGCATCTTGATCTTGAACTTCCTAGCCTCGAAAATTGTGCGAAATAAGTTTCTGTTGCTTATAAGTCAGCCAATCTGATATTTTTGTTATAGCAACCAGAACAGACTGAGATAGAAATTGGTACCAAAAATACCTAAAACACATAAAAGTGGCTGTGGAATTGGGTAGTATGTATAGAGATTGGAAGACTTTGGATGTGCATGTTAAAAAAAAAAGCTTACATTGCTGTGAATGAACCATGAAACATGATTCTGGTGAGAGTTCAGAAGAAAAGAGAGCTGAAGAGAAAACCTCCCTCTGGTTGGAGAATAAGTAATCTTGGATAGAATGTTGACAGAAGCATGAAAAGTAAAGGCTATTCAAATGAAATCTCATACAGAAATGAGGGACATTATTGGAAACTAGAAGAAAGGTGATCCTTGTTATAAAGTGGAAAAGAACTTGCCTGAGTTTTGTTCATGTCTTAGTGTTTTGTGGAAGGTAGAACTTGCAAGCTATGATGTTGGATATTTGGCTAAGGAAATGTCTAAGCAAATTGTTGAAAAGAAGTCTCACTCCTGACTGCTTAGAGTAAAATGCAAGAAGAGAAAGATGATTTAAAGATGGAACTATTACTCAGAGAGGAAGCAGAATTTAAAGATTTGGAAAATCCATAGGCTAGACGTACTGAAAAGAATAAGAAAACTTGTTCAGGAAGAACCTTTGATAGATTAATGTGAATCTACTATCTCAACAGAAGCTAGGAGTTGTTTTCCAAGACAATGGAAGAATGACCCTGAAGGCCATCAGGGGTTTCAATCCCATCACAGACCCACACTGTATGTGTTGCAAGGTAAAGGTGTATGTGGGATGGTGAAGGGGAGCAGGCAGATAAGGGTTATGGGGGCAGGAGCAAAGTAGTTTCGGAGGAAGCCTGCTGGCATTTGTGGGATTGATTCTGCACAGTGCTACCTCCCATTTCAGGCTCTACTTCTCACTTTGGTACCATATTCCTTCGCTATTCATGTTTTGGTTCTAATGGGCCCTGTGCAGTATGGACCATGGTGATTGCCCCTTTGGAGGCAGGAGGGGGCAGGAAACACACAGGAAACTTTGATGGTATCTTTATAATACAATCTCTGCTCATGCTCAGAGGTCATAAGACACAGGGCATTCTGCCAACACTTAGAATTCAAAGAACAGTGCTGCTTGACACAGTTGTGGCACAAGTTTCCACCAAAGAACTGCTGTAGTGCCACTGTGAGGCCATTCAATTGAGCTGAGGGCTGATATTGCCAATCTATTGGACCTGGAAGGCAGAGTATTGAGCCTAAGGAGATCATACTTGGACCTTACAGTTTAATGTTGTTTGCACCATTGGGATTTGGACTTACATGAGACCTGTCACTCCTTTCCTATTTCTTCCTTTTGCAATGGGAATATCTATCCTATGTCTTTCTTACCATTTTATTTTTAATTTTTTTAAAATATGTTGTTTACTTATTTGACAGAAAGAGGGAGAGAGAGAGAGAGAGAGAGAGAGAGAGGACACAAGCAGGTGGAGTGGCAAGGAAAGGTAGAGGGAGAAGCAAACTTCCTGCCCAGCAGAGAGGCCAATGTGGGGCTCAATCCCAGGATGCTGGCATCATGACCTGAGCCAAAGGCAGGTCACGCTTAACTGACTGAGCTTCTCAGGCATCCCTCTACCAGACACATAATTTATTTGGTTTCACAGGTAAAGAGGAATTCTACCTCAGAATGAAAATCACCTTGACTCTCACTCATATCTGATTTAGATGATATTTATTTATTTATTTACTTACTTACTTATAAATATTTTTATTTATTTATTTATTTGAGAGAGAAAGTGAGCGAGCAAGCACAAGGAAGGGCAGAGGGAGAGCGAGAGAGAGATATTGATTCTCAAGTATACTCAGTGCTAAGCACAGGGCCCTGTGTGATGCTCTATCCCATAACCCTGAAATCATGACCTGAACCAGAAACAAGAGTTGGATACTCACCCAAATGACATCTTGGTGCCCCTGATTTAGATGAGATTTGGGCTCTTGGCTTTTGAGTTGATGCTGGAACAAGTCAAGAATTTGGGGGATACTGGAGTGGAATGAGTGTATTTTACATGTAAGAAGGACATTAATTTTGAGGATCCAGGGGGGAAATGTTATAGCTTAAATATTCATGTTACCCCCCCACCTTCCCCCAAATTATTATGTTGAAATTGTAACCTCCAATGTGATGGTATTTGGAGGTGCATCCTTTGGGAAGTGAATGAGATTAGTGCCTTAATAAAAGAGACCTCAGAGTCCTCCTTCTCCACTTCCATCACGTTGAGGATACACTGAGAAGATGGTTCTCTGTGAACTAGAAAGCAGGTCCGTACTAGACACTGAATCTTTCAGCAATTTCATCTTGGAATTTCCAGCTCCAGAGCTGTGAGAAATAAATTTCTGTTATTTATAAGCCATTCAGTCTATGCTGTTTTTGATGTAGCAGTTCGAACAAACTGAGACATAGTTCTTGGGGGGATGTGGTCATTTCTATCAAACTCTGCCATTAAGAAAGCAGGCTAGAGGGAAATGGAATGTGGGAAGAATAAAAATATGATTTTCTTCCTGTTTCCTAGTTTCCATCAGTATTGTGGCAGCAGCAGTAGGGTCCAAAATTCTACTGTCACTCTGCACCAGATGCATGAAGCTTCCTCAGAAATCTGATCAAGATCCCAATAGTACCCCTCCTCTGAGTCCCTAAATTCTTATAATACTTTTCCTTTTTGTTTCCTCAGTGTTGGATATGGTAGCTTTTTCCTGTGGTTAAACTCTTGATTATCTCAATTTTTGATCTTTTAGCTTTCAGGCATGGCAATAACCAATTTCTTGAATTAAATCATATCTGTTTGAAGTAACTGTGCCTTAGTGGGAAGTCACTAAAGGGGATTAAGTGAGGTACTGGCTTTATTAGCCCTGAGTTCGGGAATAATTGTATTAGTTGCATTGTAGAGGAGAGCTTGGAGGAAGGAACAGTACAGACCTGACTGTTAATAGTTTGGAGACTATTTTGTTAAATCAGGAAAGAGAATGGCTATGATAATTGTGATGGAATGGTACCAAGTAAAAAGATTCAAGATGTAGGATATAATATTGGCAACTTGGGGGGATGCATCAAATACAGGGAACTAGAGAGAAAAAGAATAACAGGATTGAATGTTATACAATTTAGTAAGTTGAGTATCACTGGAAATTGATGAGACTTGAAAGCAAGATCATAAAGTCACTTTTGAAATAAAAATAATTTATATTGCCTATGAAATGATATAATATGAATCTGGTTCTAATAGAAAATTTCTGGGCTAGAGATATACATTTATGTATAGTGTATTTATAGGTATATTCTGATGTCATGGGTCTTAAAAATGATAAATAGAATAAAGTTCTAGGACCCCAAACTTGAGGAATGTCAGCATTTAATGACCCAGTAAACAAAAGCATGACTTCAAAAGAGGAAGAAGAGTACCTATAGCTTTAAGAGAAAAATAAATATGATGCGGTGTTAGAAAAGCTAGTGAAAGAAAATGCTTAGGAAGGAGTTAAGTCATCAACATTGTCAATGGCTGAAAAAATAGTATTTAAAACAAGAAACTTGGTTTAAGTTTGCATGTGGTAGTAAAGTGGGGGAGGGGTGAGTGGGGAGAAAGAGAATATTATTAATAGTTGGCAAGGAAATAAACCAATATTAATAATTGGTAAGGAAAACCTGTGTCTGTAGAGATCATGAGTAAAAGACTTAAATTTTTGAACCTATTCACTATTTCCATATGTCTAATATTTTCAAAGCAAGGAAAATAATTACAATTACATAGGATATCTTTCCGACCACAGCTAACATTCTTTCAATCTGTGGCTTACCTGTGCCATTCTTCTAGAGATAATTTAAATCTACAAACTATACATGTGTCCCACTGTCTGATAATACGTACATATTGTAGAATTTCTGATGATGGTACTGATAATTGCATTTCACAATTTTCACATTTCACAATGAGAATCAGAAATAAACACTTCCTTATTCAAGTCATAAGATGCCAAAAAGATTATCAGTTTCTCTTGGCCAATAGTATTTTGAATATAAGAAACACCTGTTCTGTAAGTAGGAACAAGGCTGATTAGGATAATAAAATCTTAACAATTAACTCCAATTCATAATCTATTTCTCAGGGGAAAGAAAGGAGATTGTAAGAATTCTCAGTGAGCACAGGTATTATGAAAATACATCACTGCTGAGTAAATTGCCATTGCCGTTTTTTCCACAATTACTACCTTATTGAAAATCTATGATGTAGTTCTATGTGTTCTGCAGCCTGATGATTACACAGGAGCAATATTCATTGATTTTTAAAGGCTTTCAATACTTGGGACACCAGTTATTAATAGCATAATATAACCATTCAGGCAAATGAACCTGTAATTTGGCAATGGTTTTGCTAATTTCTGTATAAAGCACATTGCTTAGAGAATTTAAAGACCTTTATTTAGTTCCTAATTAGCTAATATGCATAACTCTTTGATCTTGCATTAAGTGGTCAGTGTTTCAAATGTGCTTTATAATATTTTTGGCTTTGTACCTGAAAATGGTGCTATTGAACCATCCTATGATGGGTATGAGCTTTGAATAGCTTTTCTCCATGTGGGGTGGATTTGTGGCATATGGTTCATGTGTGTATGTCTTCATCTATGAAATAAAATTGGGCACAAAGTATTATCCTGATTCTTTCAATCACTATCTGGACAAGTTATTTAACCTCTTTAAGCTTCATTTTCTTACTGGCAAAATGGAAATCTTAACGTTACCTGCTTCATTTGGGGCACTGGGAAGAAATATAATATATGTGCAGTTCATAATACAAAATTTGTCCTATATTTGATAGTAAATGTTAGTGATATTCAGTTGGAAATACTCCTATATGATGTATACATTGGTTCAGAGACTTACCTTAAGAGGAACTATTGATTGCCTTTGACTAATAAAGTTCTTTAAAATAATACACATTAATCCACTCATTCAAACAGTTATGTGGTACCTACCTTGTGAAGATGCTTTTCTATTTATTGGATATTGAACAGTAAAGATACTATTCTGAACAATAAGAAAATAGTCACTGCTGTTAAGGCTCATCTATTAGGGTGAAGAAACAAAAACCAAGACACAGATGAGAGATAGATAGCCAAGATGGCCATAACTAATAGATTGAAAAAGGCCAAGTAGTTATAACTAGTAGGAGAAAAAAATAATAAAGCAAGATAAGGGGAAAGAAAGTAGTAGCAGTAGATGGGATTACCCATGAAGGCATTTCTGAGAAGGTGATGTTTCACAGAGAACATAATAAAGAAAGGAAGCATACCATAGTAATAAATAGTGAAAAATCTTTCCAGACAGAGTGAACAGCATGTACAGGCTCCGTTTTTCCCATTCACAGTAATTTTCCAAATGCCATGCATTATTTTTGTTTACTCATCTTCATTACCTCTGGTTTTTACTCATTCACAAACTGTTGAAGCCCTCTACTCTTGGTGTGTGTCCCCAAAATGCCTTGAATTCTGCTCTTGGTGTATTGGTGTATCAGAGATCCTCTAATCTATAGGTAAAAATCAGAACAGATAAGAACAGGCAATTTTCTTAATTACTCAGTACTTGCCAGGTGTCGAGTTGGACATTTCTACATGCATTATCTCATTTGAATCTTAACCACATGAAAGGACTTCTCAAATTATTCTCATTTTATACCAGATGAAACAGAGGCAATAGCAATTAAGAAACTGAACAGCAGTCTCACAGTTAGTTGTGGAGGCTGAATTTGAATTGAAGCAATCTGCAGATATAATTTGAAATTTAGTCTCAAAAAACGTATACACACACACACACGATATATATGTGTGTGTATTTTTTTCAACATCATAGTAATTGTGAGGAATATGCAATACAAAACCAAGGGCAATCCTAATTATTTTCCTGTAGAAAAATCTCCATGAAAAGTATAGAAGATGTTTATGTACTTATTAGAAAAAAGTCAATTCTTGATTGTCCATATCAGAACATTTGAATAAATAATCTAAAGTAGCAGAAAATTTAAGTCCCTATATTGATTTTATGTTTCCTTTAACTTTTCATGTGTTATTATCTGATTTCAGTAATATAAAATTAGATTTGTAAAAGTTTCAGAATATATTTGTTGACCCTATTTAAGACTATGGTAATACAAAAAGACAGCATAAGACTCATGTTCTATTTTGACATATTTTATAATGTTGAGAAATTGTAAATGCTACAAGTTTATAATTGTGAAGTAGGAAAATTGTGTTGATAAAAATGATGTATATGACCCTGTTCTGTGTATTCCCATGATACTTATATTTACAGATGCTTCAGGACTTTCTTTGTGTGCCTTCCTATAAATTTTAGATTGTACTTCTAGATCTTCTCAGTTGTGTCAATTTACTCCATTTAAGAATAATAAATAATACTTATTAGAGAGAAGTCATTTGAGCAATCAATATGCCTTGCACATTTAACATAAGAAATTACTGAGGTAATTCATAAGTAATTATATTGGGTTTTTTAGAATAATAAACTGATTCAGAAGGTGATTTCTGATCAAAGTTTAAAATATACTACTTTTACTATGGGCTTGTAGTTTTCATTCTTTTGGCCAGTATACACTTGAAATTGTTTTCTCTTAACAAAGCATTGATATTTTGTAAAGAAACAATGAATTCTTCTGCAATTATGTCAGAATAAATTAAGCTGCCAGATTATAGAAATTCCCTTTGTAGGAACAAGTCATTATTTTTTTATTGAGATAGTTTTGGTACACAACATCATGTGTAAGTTTAAGGTTATAAAATGTATTGATTGATTGCAGCATTAGCTAATGCTAATTAGCTAATGTCATTGCAGCATTAGCTAATACTGCTGTTATGTTACATAATTATCATTTCTTCTAGTTTGGGGAACAATTCAGATCTACTTACTTAGCAAGTTTCATGTTTATAATACACTTTTATTGTGTATAATTACTGTGCTCCGTATTAGGTCTCCAGGACTTTATGTACCAGTTGCAAGTGTGTACCCTTAAACAACATCTGTCCTTTTCTTCTAACCTCCAAATCCTGGAAGCCATGATTTCAATAGATATCACATATAAGAGAGATGATATAGTCTTCGTCTTTCTCTGTGTTACTTTCTTACCTAGCATAATGTCCTCAAGGTTCTATGTTGTTGAAAATGGCAATATTTTTTTCTTCTGACTGATTAGTATCCTACTGTCTATCTATATACCACAATATCTTTATCCATTCATCTATTCATGAACACTTAGGAAACAACTTACGTCTTCCATGTCTTAGCTACTGTGAGTGATACTGCAATGAACATTGGAGTGCATATGTCTTTTCAGTAGCATGTTTTCTTTTTTAAAGATTTTATTTTTATTTATTTGACAGAGAAATCACAAGTAGGCAGAGAGGAAGGCGGTTGGGGGGGAGCATGCTCCCCATTGAGCAGAGAGCCCGATGCAGGGCTCGATCCCAGGACCCTGAGATCATGACCTGAGCCAAAGGCAGAGGCTTCAACCCACTGAGCCACCCAGGCGCCCCTTCAGTAGCATGTTTTCATTTCCTTTGCATATATACCCATATGTGGCACTGCTGGATCCAATGGTGGTTCTATTTTTAATTTTGAAAACAATCCGTACTATTCTCCATAGTGGCTAAACAAGTTTACATTCCCAGCAATAGTGTACAAGGTTTCCCTTTTCTCCATATCCTCACCAACATTTATTATTTCTTGTCTTCTTCTTTTTTTAAAAGATTTATTTATTTGTCAGAGAGAGAGAGAGTACAAGCAGGGGGAGCAGAAGGCAGAGGGAGAAGCAGGGTCCCCGCTGACCAAAAAAGTCTGATGTGGGACTTGATCCCAGGACCCTGGAATCATGACCTGAGCCAAAGGCAGACACTAACTGGACTGACCCTCCCAGGCATCCCTATCTCTTGTCTTCTCTATGATCTCTATTCTTACAGGGATGAGGTGATATCTTATCATGGTTTTGATTTGCATTTCTCTGATTATAAGTGATGTTGAGCATGTGCTCATTGGCCATTTGGATGTCTTCTTTGGAAAAATCCTTTGTAGTTCCTCTGACCATTAATAATTAGATTTCATTGTTATTGCATTGTAGGAGCTTTTTAAATAGATTTTGGGTATTTACTTTTGACAGACATTGTCTGCAAATATTCTCTATCGTGTAAGTTGTCTTCTTTACATTCTGTTGAGGATTTCCTTTGATATGCAGAAGATTTGATGTTTGGTGCAGTGCCATCAGTTGAGTTTGTTGTTGTTGTTTGTTCTTTTAGTGTCATGTCTAAGACCACTGTCAAGAATATTCTTCCCTATGTTTTCTTATAGGAGTTGTGTTTTCAGGTTTTATGTTTAAGTCTTTGATCATTTTAAGTTAATTTTTGTGAGTGATGCAAAAAAAAAAAAAAAGAGTCCAATTTCATTTGATTTTTTTAAATGTGGTTATCCATTTTTCCCAGGAACGTTTGTTGAAGAGACTATCGTTTCTCACTAGATATCCCAGGCCTCTTTATTAAATGTTAGTTGACTGGGTATGAGGGAGTTTACATCTGTAAAAGTTATGTCCTTGAGAGTTGCAGTCACCATACTCTTTGTATACCATTGCACCATTTACATCAGTAAACTTTTTTTTTTTAATCTAGAAACTATATTATGTTCATACATTTCCAAATAAATCAGTACAATTTTTTTTATTTTACAATATATTTATAAGAACCTTTTTTTTCTTTCCAGATGGAATAAACTAAGTCATAAGTAATTTATCCTTATGTTATAAAGATGGCACCATGCTCTTCCTCAAGGAGTTTGGAATAAAGCATGTTATAAATAATTAAATAGTGAAGATTTTTCACCTCAGTAGAATTTTGAGGTTTCCATTTATCCTGCTTTGTCCCAGACAAATGTCACCTGGAAAATTTCAATGATATAGTATATGCTCCTTCTCAATATTTTAAATAATTCCCTCTCCAGGATCTTGTAAATATCTAGCCTAATAGTTCAAATACAAGTTGTCTTTCATTTGGTTGGTATTTTAAAACTGTTACTGGATAAATCATGACTAGAATTTTGCATGTGTGGCTTGAAGATCTAGAAAATACAAATGGACAGATGTTATGGCTAATTATTAATTAGGAAAAAAAGCTTTCAATTCCATTGTCTCACATATCTTAAAAGCCATATGTTTAAGTTATTTTCATATTTCCATATGTATTTTCACATGATAGCAGTTTGATTTTGTAGGTGATTATAAGCATATAAGTCATAATTAATACCTGAGCTTACTCTGTCTTATTTGCTTAACTTTTGAAGTATTTATTGAAGTATTTATTGAAGTATTACTACTTTGAACTAATTAAAAACTTAAGATCTGTTATGTACAGTGTTATTTATTTTGTTGAGTTTTTAAATTTAGGTTATATTTTCCAAGCCATAAAAAATATATGAAAAGCTATAATATTTCTATATACTACTACTATTACTACAACTAATCAACAACAGGTTTATTAATCATAAAAACTTTAGAAAAAATTTTAAACTGCAGTTCTTTTAGGATCAATATCATTTTAAAGCCTATTAGTCTAAGTATATAACTTAAAAAATATTTGTATTTCTACAAATACTACAAAAACTACTTACTTACTTACTCCTGGGAGTGAGAGTAGGAAGGAGTATGGGCAGGAAGGAGTAGTCGTTGTCATTGTCATTTTGGGTCACCCTATTATGTCGATATTGGGAAATATTTTAATACCTGGAGCTCTCATAAGTGGAAGTCAGTTTCCCATTATCACCTCACACTGGATGTGACAAAGCAAAAACCAAGCAAACCAGAAAACAATCTATTCTATTTACCAAACAGTATGGTATATTTTGAAATATTATAGGAAATTGTACCAAGAAAAAAAGAACCATATGCATGCGTATAAGAATAATATAGTAAAGAAAATTTAAGAATGAGTTACAAATAATAAAAGAGCTTTTTACAATTTTAATTGGACATTTTTTGATAAAATATTTTTATTTAAATTTTCCCACATGATAGGGTCTTGTTTTGCTTGTTGATGAAATATACTCTTTCACTCAATAGAGTTAAAATAGCTACCTATATTAAGGCAAAATATTGGATGTTAAAATGTAAGGTACTTAAAGAAGTGAAATATAAAATGAAACAAATTCAAACAAAAATAAAGATTGACTCTGATACATTATTTGTCTTACCACAAATATCTAAGACTTGTTTCTGGCTCTTGAAATTGGATTTTAGAAATTTGGCCTGACAGTTTTATATATTTCTTTTTTTCATTGTTGTCTTACAAAAATGTTAGACATTGCATATGCCTCAGCAGGGCCCTAATGGATGAGTTAGATCTTTCAAAGCTAAGTAATGAGGGGATGTTTATTAGCAACACTTCATGCGGAAGCAGAGTAAGTTGTCATAATTGAGTAGCATCAAGCCTCAGTGCATCAGCAGATTATGTAAGATGTACAATTACCCTCCTTCAACAAAGGAATACCAATGCATTGATTTTACTTCCATTTTCTTTTTATAGAATGAATTTCTGACCAAAAAATTTTTGAATGAACAACGGGAAAATGAATTTGAACCTCAGATGGGTCAGGAGTTTATAAGAAACCCCCCTAACAACTTTAAGTTAGTTCCATTCTACAGGATCAGGCAAGGACTGTACAGGGCACTGAGACATTTCACCTGAGAGATCACTGTCAGGGGCTCTGCATGAGTAGTAACAAACAAGGGAGAGTCTGGAAGTTGGCTGCTCTGATCCTCTGAAGGGGAAAGCAGGTACATTATGTAAACTGCATGTCTGTGACCTTGACATCAATTCCCCAAATCACTCTAAATCCAATTATTAAGCAGATGATTTGTGAGCATCTAGGAAAGGAAGGCCTAATCATTAAGACCTAGTATGGGCAACCTAAGTGCAATTCATGTCAACTAACCTCATTTCTTTTTTGGGCAGGGTTACTAGAACAGCAGATCAGAGAAAACAGGTATAGCATAGCAATAAAATGCAAATACATGAGGGCAAAGGCTGTGACAGATCTGATGGCCTGAGGGGCTCACAGTTCCCCTGCTCTTTTGAGAGTTTAGCAGGGATTTGGCTCAGGAACTTTGAGTTAACTTCTGGATAGAATTGTCTGATGACAGCCCTGAGCTCCAGAGGTTCCCCTTTCTAATAAAGCCACCTTCCCGGGGCTACTAGAGTGCTGTCATTGTTACATAGAAGCATAAGTAGTCTTCTAACTTCCCTATAAATATGGGGGCAGTGGGGATTTGCTACTGGAATGTTGATTAACAGTGTAAACCCTCAAGCAACTCTTAGTCTATATCTGTAGGATAATGAGTGCTTTTGTATATACAAAATTCTTGACTTGACTACTTGTCAGTTTTCTTTCAAAAAAATCCTCATATATACTCACTCCAAGGCCAGGGCAATGGGGCCATAATCCCTTTGTAGAGACCAGCATTTCTGAGAGTTTAGATAAAGTCCATCTGTTGAGTGTTTATTATATGTGTAACTAGTCTTAACTATTTTATGTTTTTATTTCTTCTAGTAACCATTCCTTTCTCCAACTGAATGCCTGGATCTTTCACAACACTTTGTTCTTCTGGTTCTGTACCTTTTTACTTTGGTTTATTAGGAGAGTATAATTTCATTATTTAATTATCAGACTTGTCATTGCAAAGTTTGGTCTTACATTCAGTTAAAAATGAGTCTTACCTCTTTCCAAGAGATAGTGGCTCTTGGAAGTGTCTGTAGCTGTTTGGAGTAGAGGAAAGTGGATGTGGTCAGACTCCAAGGCCCTGGCTTCTCATCTGTTTTCTAGGCATAATTATCTTTGAGTTTAAGGGTAGAGATACCTGATGAGAGATGCCTCCTTATGTGGCATTGAAAACCCAAGGTAAAAAGAAGTCCAAGGGTCTTGCTATGGCTCATTCATTACTCATTCATCTGTGTAATGCAGGTAGCTCTGATTATACTGTAGTCTCTGAGTTGGTGAGCTTGTGTTCCTCTTCCTAAAGAGTTATCTCATGTGTTCCTTTGTTCTCCTCTGCTATGTATATACCTCATCACTTCTCCAAGATGGGCATAATAACCACCTGGATTTATAGTTGCCTGTGTAGATACATTGCTTCTGCTCACCACTATTCACTGGGCTAGGAGAAAGACACAAAAATGGCAAGCCTTCTTTGCATATCACCTGCGGCAAGGAAAAATAGAAATGAAGTAGTTTTTTTTTTTTTAAGATGATTAATATGATGAGCACTGGGTGTTATATTCAATTAATGAATCAATGAACATTATATCAAAAACTAATGATGTACTATACCTTGGCTAATTGAATTTAAATTAAAAATAAAACCAATAAAAATTAAAGAGGATTAGTATGTACCACTGAAGAATGCACCTGCCTTCAGAGATCTCTAGAAGGCTGTTTCAGACTATTTATTTGTGCCCCCAAATTCAGAGATCTTTTGTTAAGCATGCCACCACTCCTCTTTAGTAACACAAACACCATTCTCTGAGGCTCTCAAAATGTTCTCCTAAATTCACTACATGTCATTCTTACGGTGGCATTAAGATAGATCTACAAGTTCTGCATATCAGTAACATCCATTAGGAGAATGAGATACCACTTTATCCCTCGAAAGGAAGGATTTTCTTGGAATCCATCACTCAGTTGACTTGAAGGGGAAAGTATCTTTATTGCCTTCCCCTTGAAGAAGGGAGAGAATTCTCACAATGTTGCAATTTTACCCACAAGGCTGACAACCTCTCAATCCTCTTTTCGGCCTTGAGAAGGATGTAATATTGGCAGATTGATGAATTCTGGCATCTACAGGACATTGAATAGCTCCAAATAGTAGCAGTGAATCTCTCTGAAGTTCAAGTACCTGACTCTAGACACAATTCACAGAAAATAAATAAAATTCTTATCAATGTCCTGTTATATAAATGATGAATACTATTGTCAAAAATATCATTCTGGCTTCAGGATGAAAAATTGTGTGTAAGGGAGCAAGACTAGATTCTATCTTGCAATAGTATTTTTATTAATTGCTTGAATGAAGGCCTAGATAACATTAAAACTAATAAATATTAGAAATAATATGACAAATGAACAGATAAGTTTTTGCTACCCTGGATAGATAAATGGATCAAACTCAACTATACACAAAATTATTACTTCAGATTATAGGTAGCTCTTGTATTTTTTTCCTTAAGTGATGAATAAACCAATTTGGTGAGATGATGTTTTAATAACATTCATGAAAAAGATAGGATTTTAGACTTCTACTAGTGATTTCTTCAGCAGAGTTTCTAGGTAGCTCATTTACCAGAATGGGTTCCCCAAGGATAACATTGACTTCCAATCATACTTCTTGGCATATTGTCCATCACAATGTTAGTTGTTGAAAAGTTGTCAAAGTAACAGCTTATTGAATAGGAAATGGAATTAATGGTGTGTTATAGTTCCCAAGAGTCTAATTTATCTTAAGCTGCACAAATAAAAAAGGAAGCAGTATTCAGAACACTGAACAGTATTCAAATAGTTAGTTATTTGATATTTCATGGTGAAGCATTTTTATTTTGCTCTAAGCACACATTCTAATGGAGGGTTCACAGGTAGATTAAGGTCAAGAAAGAGGGGCTGGGATAATGGTGACACTCAGAAGTATATGAGAAATGAATAGAACAAATGATAGACGCAGAGATTAAATGATTGTTTGACAGGAATATTGTGGGAAAGATTCAGTCATGGCTGAGTAGTTATGATAGATGACCTTACAGACCCTTCTTTTCTGACTTGGACATTTTACAGGTGGTAAGTCATTAGCACTTTACACACAAAAAGATAGTAATCCCTAACATTTATTGTGCATTTATGTGTCAGACACTATTCTAAGTGGTTATAGCATTAACTTAATTATTAAAACAACCCTGTGAGGTCGGTGTTACTAATTTCATCTCCATTTCATAGATGTGGTAGCTGAGCCCAACACCAGATCATTATTGTTATTTATTTAGAGGGAAGCCTAATGTAGAAACCTCTCTCCCCATTTCTCTTTCTTTCTCTCTCATCAACTCCTTGTACTTTTCCTCAACTCTCACCTATACAAATAGCATGTAAAGATTCCCCCAAAAAACTCAAGGCACATTTGATTAACTCTTACTTCCTATTGTTAGTTCCTCTGGCACCCAACATTGCAGATTAAATTTACCAAGTTACTGAGAATTTGTGCTGTTCCATAACACATTAGTATTTTATAAAGTATTTGGAGAATACGAATTCTGTATCTCAAGTGAAACTATGGGCCGAAGAGACAGAGGGGGAATAATGAATTCAACACTGGAAGAAAAGAATGAAAGACCTTAGGGGTCAGAGTCATTCTATTAAGGTAACATAATAAGAAAGAACTATTTTATAAAAATCTATTTCCTTTCTGAAAGACTGGGGATAGGTATTAACATTAGGAATTCTTTAAAATTAATGTGATCCAAAGGAAGGATGTTGTTATTTGAAGCCAATTGCCCAACATTGTTTTTATTAGGGCTTTGAGTAGAAAGTTGTGATTTTTAAAAATATCATACCATTTATTAGTATCAATACAGATATTCTAGACATTCTATGGATATTATTATGAAATTGCTCGGAGGAATGATAGGCCATTAGAATCCAGAAAAGCAGGTCATTGTATAAGAAATAATTGTGATTGGCCTTATACTGAAAATCTTTTAATGAAGTTTATAAATAGATTTCCTGAAACGTTTTTAATAAGATAAATAATATGATGAGTCAATTTAGCTTGGGTTTTCTTAGAGGGGGTTTCTGATTGGTATTTATGAAAACAGAAACTGAATATCTGAAGAATCGCTTATAGATATATTTTCTGAGGGTAATTGTATATGAAAGAGTCAAAACTAATTAAAACCATGATATAAAATTATGGTTCACACAGCAGAAAGTAAAGGATGCAGAGGTGCTTACCCTAGGCATAGCCCATTGGGCACATTGGAAGTTGCCAAACACCATCTTTCAGTCTGGATGAGACCTGAACCTTTCCTCCAACATCAGAGGTTGGCAGGCATGGTTGAAACTATTTAGTGAAATGATGTATAAAAAACAACACTTTGTATAAATGTGAAAATTTTAGGCATCAAAGTTTAATATATGAAAGTATAGGTTATATGAAAGTCAAGAAAGTCAACTTTCATCAGGAACATTTCTCTTAAGGTATCAATTGTAATTTTAAATAAAGTAAGAGATTTTGCTTTCAAAATGTATTTCTTTTGGGTTTTATGTGTTAAAATGTTTTCTAGTCATATTTATTCCTAACTAGTACCTTTCAAATACTTTATTTAAACACGTTTTTCCAGTTTTCAAATATTCCTTGAGTTTATCATTTTAAGTCATTTCCATTAGTCTTCAGTTCTTAATCATCCCTTGTTTTACTTTCTCCCATGGGTTGATCATTCTCCAGGCAGAACTATGCAATAAATAGATTTAAGAACATGTTGAGACGGTTAAAAGTAATCACTATTCTTAACTTTGTGTAACCAATCATGATAACCCTCGACTTCCCTACTTTTTTCTACTTACATGAGTAGAAGCACTTGCAATGTAAACACTACCCTCTATTTCTCAGCATGTACTTAAATATGTGCTTTTGTAGACATATTAAAGGTCACATCCTCCATAGTAGTAAAGAAAAACTTCTTTCACGGGTGTTTTGTCTCCACATCTGACTAAAGAGACCCTCTAGCATGTTACTGTATGTTTGCTACCTTTGGGAACTTTTATTAGTTAGCTGTCATCATTAAAAATTCAAAGCACTAGATCGGAGGAGTGGGCATTTTTGTTTTTGTTTTTGTTTTTTGCCCATGTATGGTTGGAAAATGGGATTCTTTGTCCTTAGGAGTTATCAATATATACATTTATATATTGCGATAGGATTAGCACCATAGTATTAACTAACACCTCTATCATATCCATTATTATCATTACCTTTTTGTGGTGAGCACCATTAAAATCTGTCTCAGCAGCGTTGAAGTTTCTAATATAGTTTGTCTATTATAATTACTATCTGTGCTTTAGATCTTCAGGACTTATCCACTAGTTGCATGTTTATACCTTTAAAGATCATCTCCCAATTCCTCTACCTCCAGTGCCTCGTAACCACCATTTTACTTCCTATAGTTTGCTTTTCCAGATTCCATGTATAAGTGATAGAGTATTTGTTTTTCATTGTCTGAAATATTTCACTTAACATATGCCTTCAATATCCACCTATGTTGTTGCAAATGGCAGGATTTCTTTCTTTCTCATGGCTGACTAATTTTACTATATATATGGCAATATGTATAATTATATAATATATTTATCACATCTTATTTTTCCATTCATCCATTAATGGACATATAGATTGTTTCCAGATCTTGGCTATTGTAAATAATGTTGCAGTGAACATAGAAATGCAGATATCTCTTTGATATCTTGCTTTCATTTCCTTTGGATATATACCCAAAGTTGGGATTGATGGATCATATGATAGTTGTATTTTTAATTTTTTGAAGAACCTCTATACTGTATTCCATAATGGCTGTACCAATTTACATCCCACCAATGGTGTATGTTTCTTTTTCCCCACATCCTTGCCAAGGCTTATTTCTTATCTCCGTGGATAAACATTTTAATGGATGTGAGGTGATATCTAATGGTGGTTTTGATTTGTATTTCTTGATGTTTAGTGATGTTAAACATCTTTTAATATGACTGTTGGCTATTTAGATATCTTCTTTGGAAATATGTATGTTTAGTTTCTTTGACCATTTTTAACCAGAATTTTTGTTCTTGTTGAGTTGGAGAAGTTCTTTACACATTTTGGATATTAACCCCTTATTTGATATATGGTTTGCAAATGTTTTCTCCCATTCTGAAGGTTGCCTTTTCATTTTGTTGATTGTTCCGTTGCTGTGGAGAAGCTTTTTAGTTTAACTCGGTCCTACTTGTTGATTTTTGCTTTGTTGCTTGTCCTCTTGGTGTCCTATCCAAAAACATTATTGTCAAGACCAATGTCAAGGAGATTCTCCCCTAGGTTTTCTTTTAGGAGTTTTATGTTTTCAGTTCTTATGCTTGTCTTTAATCTATTTTGAGTTAACTTTAATGAATGGTGTATGATAGAGGTCCAATTTTATTTTTCCTTGGTTACCAAAGATAGCCAACAGCATTTATTAAAAAGACAATTATTTCCCAATTGTGTGTTCTTGGCTACCTTGTTAAATATTAGTTGATATGCAGGGGTTTATATCTATGTATTCTTTTTAACTGTTATGTATCTATTTTTATGCCAGTACTGTACCATTTTAATTATTATAGCTTTATAATATAGTTTGAAATCAGGAAGTATGATGCCTCCAGGTTTGTTCTTTCTCAGGATTACTTTGGCTAGTTGGGATCTTTATGGTCTTATACAAATTTTTCTATTGTCCTTTCTTTTTTTTTTTTTAAAGATTTTATTTATTTATTTGAGAGAGAGTGAGAGAGAGCGCACGAGAGGGGAGAAGGTTAGAGAGAGAAGCAGACTCTCCATGGAGCTGGAAGCCCGATGTGGAACTCGATCCCAGGACTCTGGGATCATGACCTGAACCAAAGGCAGTTGCTTAACCAACTGAGCCACACAGGAAGACTCTATTGTCCTTTCTATTTCTATAAAAAAATAACATTGTGATTTGGATGGGCATTACATTGAATCTATAGATGGTTTTGGGTAATGTGGACACTTTAACTTTTACATTTTAATTTTTCCAGTCCGTTTAATTTATCCAGTTCCAGAACACAGGATATCTTTCCATTTGTTTGTCCTCTTTGTTTTATTTAATCAAAGTCTATTAGTTTTCATTGTACAAATCCTTCAGCTTCTGGATTAAATTCATTCCTAAGTATTTTGTTTGTTCTGATGCTATTGTGAATGGGAAGTTTTCTTGTTTTTCAGATATTTTGTTGTTAGGATATAAAAATGCCACTAATTTCTGTATGTTGATTTTTTTTTCTTGCTACTTTACTAAACTAATGATAATTTCCATTCTTTCCAATTTGAATGTCTCTTATTTCTATTGTTTGAGGTAGGACTTCTAGCATTATATTGAATAAGACTAGTGAAAGTGGGCATTGCATTCTTCCTTATCTTAGAGGAAAAGTTTTCAATCACTCACTGTTGAGAATGATGTTAGCTGTGTGTTTTAACATAAAACTTTCAATATGTTGAGGTATATTTTAATATGTTGAGGTATATACAATTTCTTGAGGGTTTATGTTGCATTTTGTCAAATGCTTTTTCTGCACTTATTAAGATGACATACATATAAGGAATCTTTTTTAATAAAACACTTTCCTATGACAAAGTGTTTAGCATCATGGCCCAGACTCTAAGAGACATTGTTTCTTAAAGGTTTGTAGAATATGATCATTTTCACTAAATGAAGCAGACATATAAAACTGCTATAGGAAGATAGTAGATTTGATCCCAAACACATCACTAATATATTAAATATTTTTGATTATTGAAAGATTATCAGACAGGATATTAAAGGATGACCCAAGTATATGCTATATAGAAGAAACACTTAAAAACATTTAAAAACATTAAACATTAAAAAACATTTAAATATCAATAAACTTGTAGGTTGAAAGTAAAAGAACAGAAAAGTCAAACCATATATATACCAATTCTAAGAAAGCTAGAAAGGTTATATTAATACCAGTCAAAACCAAGCCTTAAAATTATCAAATAATAACAACAATAAATTTAGGCATTTTCCAGTGACAAAGAAGTCAGTCTGCAAAAAGGCATAAGAATTATAAATGAATACGTGATAACAAAGCTTCAAAACAAATGAAGCAAAAATTGATAGAACTAAAATAAGAAGTTGATGAATCCACTATAATTTTTGAATATTTTAACAATCTTTTTCATTTATTAATTGAATCAGTAAATAGAAAGCCAGTAAAGGAACAGAAAACATGAGTATCACTATGAAACAATTTGATATAATTAATTATATAAAAGAGAAAAACAAACAACAGAATACACATATTATCAAAGTACACATAAGCGGGACGCCTGGGTGGCTCAGTCGTTAAGCGTCTGCCTTCCGCCCAGGTCATGATCCCAGGGTCCTGGGATCGAGCCCCGCATTGGGCTCCCTGCTTGGCGGGAAGCCTGCTTCTCCCGCTACCATTCCCTCTGCTTGTGTTCCCTCTCTCGCTGTGTTTCTCGCTGTCAAATAAATAAAAAATCTTAAAAAAAAAAAAAAAGTACACATAAGCAACTATGAATAGTCTCCAATAAATCTTTTTTTTTTAAGATTTTATTTATTTATTTGTCAGAGAGAGAGAGAGAGCACAAGCA
>CM053604.1:120684698-120704410 GCA_028646535.1 Procyon lotor
GTGTATAGAAAAGAAACTGATTTCTGTGCATTGATTTTGTATACTGCCACATTACTGAATTGCTGTATGAGTTCTAGTAGTTTGGGGGTGGAGTCTTTTGGGTTTCCCATATAAAGTATCATGTTGTGTGTGAAGAGAGAGTTTGACTTCTTCATTGCCAATTTGAATACCTTTTCTTTTTGTTGTCTGATTGCTGTCACTAGGACTTCTAGCACTATGTTGAACAAGAGTGGTGAGAGTGGGCATCCTTGCCGTGCTCCCGATCTCAAAGGGAAGGCTGTCAGCTTTTCCCCATTGAGAACGATATTTGCTGTGGGCTTTTCATAGATAGACTTGATGATGTTGAGGAATGTTCCTTCTATCCCTATACTTTGAAGAGTTTTAATCAGGAACAGATGCTGAATTTTGTCAAATGCTTTTTCTGCATCAATTGAGAGGACCATGTGGTTCTTCTCTTAGAAGAGACTCATTTTAGATCCAAAGACACCCCCAGATTGAAAGTGGGAGGGTGAGGAACCATCTTTCATGCTAATGAACATCAAAAGAAAGCTGGAGTGCCATACTAATATCAAACAAACTAGATTTCAAATCAAAGACTATAATAAGAGATGAAGAAGGGTCATATATCAAAATAAAGGGGTCTATCCACCAAGAAGATATAATAATTGTATATATTTATGCCCACAAGTTGGGAGCAACCAAATATATAAATCAATTAATAACAAACTTAAAGAAACTCATTGGTAATAATACAATAATAGTAGGGGACTTTAATGCCTCACTCACTGAAATGGACAGATCATCTAAGCAGATCAACAGGGAAACAAGAGCTTTGAATGACACACTGGACCAGATGGACTTAGCAGACATATTCAAAGCTTTTCATCCTAAAGTGGTAGAATACATCTTCTTTTTGAGTGCACATGGAACATTATCCAGAATAGATCACATATTGGGTCACAAATCAGGCCTCAATCAGAACCAAAAGATCAAGATCACCCCATGCATGTTTTCAGACCATAATGCTATGATACTTGAAGTCAACCATAAGAAAAAATTTGGAAGGACCACAAGTATATGGAGGTTAAAGAACATCCTACTAAAGAATGAATGGAAATTAAAGAAGAAATTTTAAAAAATACATGGAAGCAAATGAAAATGAAACCACAAAACCTTTGGGGTACAGCAAAGACAGTCCTAATGGGAAAGTATATAGAAATACAGGTTTTCCTCAAGAAGCAAAAAAAAAAAAAAAAAAAGTCTCAAATACACAGCCTAAAGGAGCTGGAGATAGAACAGCAAATACAGCCTAAAATAAGCAGAAAGTAAATAATTAATATTAGAGCAGAAATAAATGATATAAAATTTAAAAATAGAACAGATTGACAAAACTAGGAACTGGTTCTTTGAAAAAGTTAACAAAATGATAAACCCTTCCCCAGATTTATCAAAAAGAAAAGAGAAAGGACCCAAATAAAATCATGAATGAAAGAGGAGATATCATAATCAACACTGAAGAAATACAATAGGAGAAAGAAGGGAAAACTGAAGGGGGTGTGTCAGAGGGGGAGACAAACCATGAGAGACTAGGACTCCAGGAAACAAACTGAGGGTTTTAGAAGGGAAGAAGATAGGGGGATGAGTTAGCCTAGTGATGCATATTAAGGAGGGAATGGATTGAATGGAGCACTGGGTGCTATATGCAGACAATGAATCATGAAATACTACATCAAAAACTAATGATGTGCTGTACAGTGACTAATGTAATAAAAAATAAAATAATAAAATAATTGATATAATTTAAAAAGGAAATATAATTATAAGAGCATATTATGAGCAATTATATGCTAAAAAATTAGACCATCTGGAAGAAATGGATGCATTTCTAGAAATATTCAAATTATCAAAACTGAAACAGGAAGAAATAGAAATCTGAACAGACCCATTACCAGCTAAGAAATTGAATCAATAATAAAAAATGTACCAACAAACAAGAGTCCAGGGCTAAATGGCTTTCCAGGGGAATTCTCCCAAACATTAAAGAAGAAATTAATACTATTCTTTTGAAGCCGTTTCAAAAAATAGAAATGGAAGGAAAACCCAAACTCTTTCTATGAGGCCAGCATTACTTGATGCCAGAACCAGATAAAGACCCATTAAAAAGGAGAATAACAGGTCATTATCCCTGATGAACATGGAAAACATGCCATCTGAGGGTTTTGGGGAGGAGTGGGTTGGGGGTTGGGTAAGTATGGTGGTGGGCATTGAGGAGAGCACATATTGCATGAAATACTGAGTGTGGTGGATGAACAATGAATCTTGGAACACCGAAAAAATAAATTTAATTAAAAAAAAAGAAAATATGCAAAAATCATCAATAAGATATTAACTAATGAATCCAGCAGTATATTAAAAGGATTATTCACCATGACCAAGTGCAATTTATTCCTGGGCCTCAGGGATGGTTCAATATCCACAAATTAATCAACACAATACACTGCGTTAATGAAAGAAAGGGTAAGAACTATAATATCCTCTCAATAGATGCAGAAAAAACAGCATCCTTTCATAATAAAAACCTTAAAGACAGTAGGGATAGAAGGAGCATACCTAACCATCATAAAGGCCATATACAAAAGACCTACAGTGAATATTATCCTCAATAGGAAAAAACTGAGAGCTTTTCCCCTAAGGTCAGGAATAACAGGGATGTTCACTCTCACCACTGCTGTTCAACATAGTATTGGAAGTTTTAGCCTCAGCAGTCAAACAACAAAAAAGTAAAAAAAGACATCCAAATTGGCAAGGAAGAAATCAAACTTTCACTCTTTACAGAAAACATGATACTTTAAGTAGAAAACTTGAAAGTCTCCAAACTTGGTGTCTGCTTCTCTGCTGACCTGAACAAATGCAAATGGTACCAAGAGTTGTCTAAAATCATATATTAAAAGGGGATTTTTGACTGGCTCACTCACTGCTGGAAAGGCAAAAAGTACATCATTCTGCATCATGGGACACAGACAATCTGTCACATAAGGTGGCAGCCATTTGCAAAGGTTTTTACTTATGGTGATATGGGAGAATGGCAGATGCAGGGGGAGCATAGGTATGATGTTCAGACATTTGTAAAACACCAGAGGAAGGGAACTTGTAGGGTGACTACAGAGATAGCAGAGTTGACTGGTTATTTAGTTGCATCAGTCCTTTAGAGAGATAAGAGGAAACTAAGGGTGCCTGACAAACAATTCAAGGTGAAGTGCAAGAGTTAGAGCACTTCTTCGGTAAATTATAAAGGGACATTTACCGCCTGCATTAGAAGAACAGTCACAGTTGGGCAATGATTTGAAAAGGCAATAATGTCACAGAGCTACAGACACTTGAATGTTCAGCCTGTAGAGATATGTCATGCTATATTTATGGCCTAGGATCCTGAAATATGGGATAAGGACATCTGAATTGATATACATGAGGACTTTGGCTCTGTAAGGCAATACATGTCTCATTAAAAGATGGTGTATGTCCTCTCCTACTGTGGATTTTAATTAGCATTAAATACTATCATAATTCCAATGAACATTTACTGGGGTTGGAAAAGGAGAAAAATTATATATTGAAGAGTTGCAAAAATAAGCTGGCAGAGACATACCCCTAGGATTGGTTGATCAAGACAGCTGGATACCAGACTGGGTGAGAAATAATTCATTGATAAGGGGGCACTTTCTAAAGACATGAAATTTAACGAAGATTGAAAATCTGTCACAGTTAGCAACAGAATAAAGATCCTCTAATGCTGAAGAAGACATTGATGCTGGTGATGTAATGGGCATTTCTGTTACTTTATAAGAGGTAGTAAAGTTTGCTCTTGTCCAACATGGCCTAGCACATGGAATTTACAAGGCTACTCAAGCTTTAGACAAGTGTGAAGCCCATCTTTGTGTGCTTGCATCCATCTGTAATGAGCCTATGTATGCCAAATTGGAGGTGACCCTTTGTGCTGAACACCAAACAACTCCATCAAGGTTGATAATGAGAAATTAGGGGAATAGATAGGCTTCTGTAAAATTGACAGAGGGAAAATAATGAAAGTGGTTGGTTGCAGTTGTGTGGTAGTCAAGAAGATATGGTACATATATACAATGGAATATTATGCCTCCATTAGAAAGGACGAATATCCAACTTTTGTATCAACATGGATGGGACTGGAAGAGATTATGAGGAGTGAAATAAGTCAAGCAGAGAGAGCCAATTACCTTATGGACTCACTTATGTGCTGAGCATAAAGAAAAACATGGAGGGCATTTTGAGAAGGAAGAGAAGGGGGAATGGGGGGAAATCAGAGAGGGGTGATGAACCATGAGAGACTGTGGACTCTGAGCAACAAACTGAGGGTTTTGGAGGCGAGGGGGTGGGGGTTTGGGCGAACCTGGTGGTGGGTATTGGGAGGGCAAGTATTGCATGGAGCACTGGGTGTGGTACATGAACAATAAATATTGTAACACTGAAAAAAATAAACATATTTGGGGAAAAATAATAAAAGTAAAAATAAAAGAAAAAAAACAACTATGGCAAAGACTTTCAGGCCAAGGATACCATTGAGAAATACTTCAAGTTCAAGAAATGAACAAATTAAAAAATTTGCCTCCTATTCAGTAGGAAGAGGCAGAGGATGGAGGAGGAGAGAAGGGGAGGAAGAGAAAAAGGCAACAGCCGCTGCCTATGGAGTCACATAGCTAGAAAGACATTTCAGAATATAGCCAAAGTAAATATATCACTGGACACCTGACAACCTGGCTCCAAAAGGTCCTGGGGGTCTCTTAATAAGAGATTATTAGAAAGGAATTATAGGATTTGGGTTTGTGTTTAGTTATTTGATTTTTTTTTTGTAGCATTTAAGAAAATGAGACTTGGCTTTAATTAAATGTTATAAGGAAGTACAGGTATATTTATTAACAAATCTATCTAGAAGAAGAGGAGGTCTAGGCCAAAGCTTTATTTGATAAAGAAACCACTGTCACTTATATTCACCAGGATAACCAATTTTGTGTTTTGGACAATGATTGTGTTTTTATCAATATTCAGATATAATTACAGAATGATCTTGTTTTTGTCTTGATTCATCATGGTCAGAGAGCAGCCTTGTTTAATGTTGATATTCTGTGAATTATTTTTTTATATTCAACCTAGAACATAAGACCTAGCCGAGCATACTAGTCTACTTCCTAAATGCCAGTACTGCTTTTCTCTTTCTCAGTAGTACTTGTATTTCAAAGTAAATAATTTTATTTTTTATTATTTTATTTTTTAATTAACATATAATGTATTATTTGCCCCAGGGTACATGTCTGTGAATCATCAGGATTACACATTTCTCAGCACTCACCATAGCACATATCCTCCCCAATGTCCATAACCGAGCCACCCTATCCCTACTTCCCCTACCCTCCAGCCACCCTCAGTTTGTTTCGTGAGTTTAGGAGTCTCATGGTTTTTCTCCTTCCTGATCCCATCTTGTTTCATTTCCCTCCCCCACTCCTCCACGACCCTCCAACCTGCCTCCCAAATTCTTCATATCAGAGAGATCATATGATAATTGTCTTTCTCTGACTATTTTGCTTAGCATAATACCCTTTAGTTCCATCTATGTCATTGCAAATGGCAAGATTTCATTTCTCTTGATGGCTGCATAGTATTCCATTGTATATATATATATATCACCTCTTCTTTATCCATTCATCTGTTGATGGACATCTAGGTTTTTTCCATAGTTTAGCTATTATGGACATTGCTGCTATAAACATTCAGGTGCACAGCCCCCCCCCACTTCAGATCACTACATTTGTTAAAAAAAAAAATCACTACATTTGTATCTTTAGGGTAAAAATACCCAGTAGTGAGATTGCTGGGTTATAGGGTAGCTCTATTTTCAACTTTTTGAAGAACCTCCATACTGTTTTCCAGATTGGCTGTATCAGCTTGCATTCCCACCAACAGTGTAGGAGGGTTCCCCTTTCTCTGCATCCTTGCCAACATCTATCTTTTCCTGACTTGCTAACTTTAGCCATTCTGACTGGTGTGAGGTGGTATCTTACTGCGGTGAGAAAGTTGAAAATAGAGCTACCCTACAACCCAGCAATCAAACTACTGGGTATTAACCCTAAAGAAACAAATGTAGTGATCTGAAGGGGCCCATGCACCCAAATGTTTATAGCAGCAATGTCCATAATAGCCAAACTATGGAAAGAACCTAGATGTCCATCAACAGATGAATGGATAAAGAAGATGTGGTGTGTGTGTGTGTGTGTGTGTGTGTGTGTGTATGCAGCCATCAAGAAAAATGAAATCTTGCCATTTGCAATGACATGGATGGAACTAGAAGGTATTATGCTGAGCAAAAAAAGTCAATCAGAAAAAGACAATTATCATATGATCTCTCTGAAATGAGGAATTTGAGAGACAGGGTGGGAGGTTGTGGGGGTAGGGAAGGAAAAATTGCAACAAGATGCGATCAGGAGGGAGACAAACCATAAAAGAATCTTAATCTCATGAAACAAACTGAGGATTGCTGGGGGGAAGGGGAGTAGGGATTGGGTGGCTGGGTTATGAACATTAGGGAGGGTATGTGCTATGGTGAGTGCTGTGAAATGTGTACGACTGATGATACATGGACATGTACCCTGGGGCAAATAATACATTATATGTTAATAAAAAATAATAATAAAGAAAAACATTAATATTCAATTGACTAGAGTGTTTATTTTTAGGTTGGATAATTACCTTGGAAGCACTTCAAAAAGCTACTGGATCACTTCCATTTTATGATCATAGCACATATAAAACAGTAAAACAAAATGTCCTTTCTACTTCTCCAATTTTTGGACAGGCAGTAGAAAATTAATTAAGCATACATACATGGAAAATAAAAGTATATACCTACTTATTTTAATATTTTTACAATGTTTAACCTCTTTGCCAACATTACAAATGTCACCTTATTTAATCATCACAATTCCATGAGTCCAAGTATATACTATCATATATAGCTTAACAGAGAAATAAACTTAAGCACAGATAGGTTAAATAATGTATCCAAGGTAATACACAGTGGATAATAAACCTGGGGTTTTAGCCCAGGTAGTAAAGTTCCCAAGACTAGATTCTTAACACCATTTTACTAAGTTGATTTCCTATTGCTCCTAATTTAAACAATGCATACAATAATATGACAAGCATATTTTAATTATTTTCAGACATTATAATTTCTTTTTTAGAAAACATAAGTGGTCTATTATTCAGTCAATGAAAATATTGTTATTATTTTCTGTAAACTCCATATATGAAGTTTTTATTTTGTGGTCATAAATGTAATTTTCCCATATTGACATAAGGTAATTCTTTATTTTAAGAATATGTAGATAAGAGGCCAAATTGTAGAGGTTGCACAGGCGCAGTCAAAACTATATAGAAGGAGGGAATAAGGTTAAATGCAAATAAATTCGAATTGACATATTTTGGGTACCTATTATGTGCAAGACATTATGACTATTGTGTAATAAATATACAATTCATCTGTGTTCAATTCATCTGAGTTGGCAATATAGTGGTAGATAAATAATGATATAGATACTGATTCTGATAATGAGTGCCATTAGGATGTATAAACACAATCATAACTGAAATGAGAAAAAGACCAATTTCAGGGGAAAGAATCAGAAAACACTCTCAGCAGAAGATATTTTCTAGTGTCAACCTCAAGAAATTAGTATAATTTTTTGTAAAGATTTTATTTTTCTATTTGATAGAAAGAGACCCAGAGATCACAAGCAGGGGGAATGGCAGAGGGAGAAGCAAGCTTGATCCCAGGACCCTGTGATCATGATCTGAGCTTCAGGCAGAGGCTTAGCCAACTGAGCCACCCAGGCACTCCGAGAAATGAGTGGAATTTTAATAAGTTTAAAATAATAGAAATATTTACCTAGAAAGAACCAGAAGTATGGACTGTAATAATAGATCAAAGCAGGGTAATGCTTTCAGGCATACTGACTTGAAGTGTAGCAAAAATGTTAGAGTACCTTCTACATCACATAAGGTACTAGCAAAATAAAGATCTTCAGTGGTTAGACTTCCTATCTCAATACATATGCCTTAGATTTATTAGGACATACTAAATTTGAAATCCTGATGAAAGGAATCAAAATATAAGAGGTAGAATATGTAAAAAAAAATACTTGGTAAGTAAAAATATGGAAGCCCTAAATAGTTGGGAAAATATTTCTTCCTATCATAAAAACAGGCCAGAAAGGTAAGGTTTCAGTGAACTTGATAAAATATATTTGGGGTAACTCAGTATTTTCAGCTAGCCAGTAAGACACGGTAAAGTGATAACCCACCCTCAAACAGTATAGAGGTTTAAGGACTCTTACTCTGAGGAATGGAATATAGAATAAAAGCTGAACACACAGATTGCTGAATAGCAATGAACTATTAGCTGAGATTAGGTAACATGAATTCCAAATGTATATGATAAAGATCGCAATACCTCCCAGGAAAATTCAGTAACCTGAAATAGAAGTAAAGAAATGGACAGTGAGTTACTTTCTGGATCCACTAATTGTAAAGTTATCAGTTAGACCAAAGCAGTCGATATTTAAAAAGTATTTTGTATTCTTAATTTTCTGTCCACATGTTACACCTGTTACTGATAGAGAAGAATTAAAATATCAACCACAATTAGAATTCGCTATTTATTTTTCACTTTGGCTAATTTTGGGTTTAGTTTTTTGAGCCATCTAGAGTATGGAAGGATATGATCTAGGACAGGAGGTTAAGATATAAAGAGATAAAATAATATGCCCCAAAAGGCATAATAATTTAGAATATAGCAAAATGTTATATATAACATCCTAATGAAAGTTTGAAGCATTTGTATGAGCAGGAAATAATCAAAAACTTACAGAACCTTATTTTTGTTTTTTGTTTTGTTTTCTTGTTTTTAGGGTTGCTATGTCTTCTTAACTAATTGACATATTGATCATTATGAAATGTCCTCCTTTATCCCTGGTGAAATTCCTTATGCTATATTCTATTTTGCCTGATATTAATACAAATTTTCTTGTCTTTTCTCCTAGTCATTTTTTCCAGAGAAGAATAGATGAACAAGACAACAATAACAACAAAAATTAACCACAACCTCAGTGAAACACACACTGGACAAACCTGAAGAGGTCAGAAACCAAAAAAGAAAGAAAAGGCGCGGGGGAGTGAGGGAAGAGAAAGAGACTACAATCTCACAGGTGGAAAGAACATGGTGGTCCACTTGGTCCTGGGTGTATTTTTGTCTGTTTGTTAGAAGGCACTAAATCCCAAAATTATAAAGAAAGAAAAACTTATATACATTTACAAAATATATAAATGTATACTTATATACATTTACAAAAATAAAATTGATTATAGTGAAAGGAAGCCAAAAATGAAGAATATATCTATAAAATATAAATGTAAAAATGACAAGTTTAAAAAGATTTAAAAACAAAGAGTTGGTAAAATAAGAAACTTGCAAAAAAGTGGTAACTTTTCTGTTTGTAGAATTGCAACAATTCTTTTCTTACATCTCAGGTTGAATTCACATTCAATTAGCTGAATTCAAGGGACCAGATGAAACACAGGTTCCCTATTCTTTCACCATCTTTCCTCTCCCAGTTGATACAGCTGGATTTAATCTTCCATCTTGGTATTTATTTTTAATTTTTCCCATCTGTTTTGTTTGTTTCTTTTTTTTTTTCTTTTTTGTGTTTTTAAAGTTGAATACAGTTTCTTTTTAAGTATTCTGCATTATCTCCACCACTGGCTTGTTAGCAATATCTCTTTCTTTTGCCTTTTATGTATTTTCTTTAGTGCTTAATGTATCTTATTTCAATTAATTTTATTCTACCTTTAAATAACATTATTATTGTTATATCACATATATTATAAAAATTTTATATCACATATATTATATCACATATATTTATGTTATATCACATATACTATAAAAAATTTTCAGCAGTGTATTTCTACTTCCCTTTATTTTTATTATTCTGTATATTTGTATATTTTATTTTTCTTTATCCTCACTTGATTATTTTGATCACTTCTTAATTGTATATACATTATTATTATTTAGGGGTTACAACAGTGGTTAATGAGAATACTTAAGAAAATATGGAACTCATAATTAAAAGGTTACAAACCCATTTTCTCCTTTAAAGCATTTGGTGATTAGGGGAATTTAAATTTTCTTTATTAACATTGTGAAGTTAGAGAAACAGTAATCAAAGAGCAGGGTTTTTAAAAGTGGAAAATTTAACAGGAGTGCATCTCATAATAAGCTGGATCCCTAAAGGTCAATTTTGAAAGATGTATTACAGAAATGTACTGCCCCTAATGCAGAATTAAGCTCCCCCCTTCAGATTTAATCATTCTAAAATTTGGGGCGTGCAGGGAAACTCAAGCTTCAATATTGATTAAACATTTCTTGATATTTATCAGGCACCTGGAATAAGTAAATGCTAAGACTTTTTATAGAAAAGATTTACCTTTACCTTTAGAATTACAAATAATTCCAAAAATAATTAGACCATATAGAGTGCTCAGTTTAAACCATAGAAGGCTAAACAAGATTTAAATATTAAAGCCAAAAACAAGGAAAACAAATAGAAAAAATAATGACAAATACGGTAGATACAAATCAACTTTATCAGTAAATACTTTGAACATTGATGGTCTAAATGCTCCAATTAAAAAAAAGCAGAAATTGTCAGAGTGCATAAAAAACAAGTCTCAACAATATGTTGTCTACAAGAAACCCACTTTAAATATTAATATACATAAATAAAATTGAAAAAATATTAATATACATATAGCTTAAGAATAAATCATTATATAATGATAAAGGGGTTAATTCTCTAAGATGTAACACTATCAATGGATTGTCAAACTAAGTGAAGCAGAAGTATTGGGATTGCAAAGGGAATAAATTGAAGCCACTATTATCACTGAAGACTTCAAAACCCCTCTATCAGAAATTGACAGGTCTAGCAGAATCAGTAAGGACATAGGTGAACTCAATATCATCATCAATAAAAATGGGATATAATTGACAGCTATAGACTACTTGAACTGACAATAAATAGCAGAATACACATTCTTCTCAAGCTCACATAGAACATTCACCACCATAGACCACATTATGGGCCATAAAGTCTGCCTAATAAAATTAGGAAAACTAGAAATCATACAATATCCACTTTCAGACCACAATAAAATTCAACTAGAAATCAATAATGGAAAGATAACTGAAAAATATCAATTCATGGAGATTAACTTTTCTTATATCACAAGGGTCAAAGAAAAATCATAAGAGAAATTTAAAAATATTGAACTAAATGTAAAGGAGAACACAACTTTCCAAAATTTGTGGGATACAGATACAGAAAAAAGAGGGAGAGGGAAATTTTTAGTATTGAATTCATATTATTTGAGAAGAAGAAAAATCTAAAACCAATAATCTAATTTCTACTTTAGGAACTAGAACAAGAAGGGCATATTAAATTTTTTTTAAAAAGCAGAAGAATAAGAATTAGAGTCCAAACCAATGAAATTTAAAACAGGAAAATAATATAGAAAAATCAATGAAACCAAAAGCTGGCTATTTGAAGAGATCAACAAAATCTATAAGCTTCTTGCCAGGCTAAGAAAAAAAGAGGACATAAATTACTAATATCATAAACTAAATGAGGGTATCACTACGGATCCTATGGACATTAAAAGGATAATAAATAAATACTATTAACAACTTCATGCCCACAAATTTGAATACCTAGAAGAAAGACACAAGTGCCAAAACTCAAACAGGAAGAAATATATAATCTGAATAGAACTATTTTTTTTTTTAGAAAGTGTGTGCACATGTATGCCTGAGTGGGGAAGAAGAGGCAGAGGGAGGGGGAAAGAGAGAGAATCTTAAGCAGTCTTTACTCCCAGCAGGAGCTCAGTCTCACAACCCCATGATCAGGACCTGAGCCAAAATCAAATATCAGATGCTTAACCAACCACCCTTATTCATATAGGTGACTATATCCTTGGATAGACCTATATTAATGAAATTGCAACAATAATTGAAAATCTTCTAAAACAGAAGCCAGCAGTCACTGATGGGTTCAGTGGTGATTTCTACCAAATATTTAAGGAAGGAAGTATACCAATTCTTTACATTCTTTTTCAGAGAATAGAAAGAAGAAATATTTTTTAACTTGTTCTATGGGCTTAGAATTATCTTAATACCCAAACACGACAAAGACATTACAAGAAAACTATAGACCACTATCAGTAATTAACAGATGCAAAAATCCTCAACAAAATAGAAAATCTGATCCAACAAGTATAAAAAGAATTATACATCATAACCAAGGGGTCATTATTCCAGGTATGCAAAGTGGGTTCAATTTTTAAAAATAATTAAAAATAAGTTATTGTAATAATCTATCACATCAGCAGGCTAAAAAGTCATGTACTCGTATCAACAGATGCAGAAAAAACAGTTGACAAAAGCCAACACCTATTCATTGGGGAAAAACAAAGTCAATAAACTAGGAATAAATGGAAACTTTCTCAACTTGATAAAGAAGATCTTTAAAAAACCTAACATGTGGGACACATGGGTAGCTTAATCAGTTAAGTGTCCAACTCTTGGTCTCTGCTCAGGTCATGCTTGCATTGGTCTTGAGATCAAACCCTGAGTCAGGCTGCATGCTCAGTGGGGAGTCTGCTTGAAGAGTCTTTTCCTCTGCCTCTCACTCCACTCATGTGCTTTTGTTCACATTCTCTCAAATAAATCTTAAAGAAAAAAAAATCCCTAAACCTAACATCATAGATACCGGAGAGAAAATCAATGCTTCTCCACTGAGATCAATTACAAGGCAAGGTGATATAATTGTAGAATATCTGAAAAAAATAACTAAAAACTCCTGAAACTAATATGAAACAATAACAAGGTTGCATTATACAAGGTTAATATACAAAAGTCATTTGCTTTTCTATATAACATCAAACAAGTAGAATCTGAAATTTAAAACAATACCATTTATACAGTAGCACCTCCCAAAAGTGAAATACTTAAGTATAAATTTTTTTAAAATATATACAAGATCTTTATGAAAAAAACCTATAAAGCAGTATCCACATATACCTTGCTGGAATTTTGATTAGGAGTTAATTAAATCTATAGATTGGTTGGGAACTGACATCATGACAATATTAAGTTTTCAGATCAATAAACATGGACGAAATCTCCATTTGTTTAGTTCTTTTATTTCATTCATCAGAGCTTTGGGTGATTATGATGTATCAGTGCAGTTTCATCAATTGTCATCAATGTTTTGCTCTGGTAGAGGACATGAGTAATGGGAGGCTAAGCATATGTGGAGGAAGGGCATATGGGAAATCTAAGTACCTTCCTCTCAATTTTGCTAGAAACCAAAAACTGCTTTAAAATAGTAAATTTATAATTAAAAAATAATCATCCCACATCCAAAGATAAAGAGGCAAATAAGAAAACTATAGTATCAGAATAAGAAATTATAAGACAACCAAAACAGATCCTAAAGTATTAAGATTCTAAAATTATCACATGAAATTTTTAACCATATATAAATATTTTGCAAAAAGAGATGAGATAAGCTTCAAGATATTTGGGGAAATAAGAAACCATTAAAAATAAAATTTTGAAAACTAAATAAATCTTTTAGAATATATGTATTCTAAAATATTTGTGTGTGTGTATATATATGCCCAGAGAAATTAAAAGCTTGTTGATAGACTTAGTTAAATTAGTGTACTGGAAGGTAAATTAAAAAGGATATTCCACACAGAGCAGCTTTCAACAGTTTAATGTGGTAACAAACTGAGTCAGAGTAGGAGCTATGTATAGATGAAGCAGCATTTACTGCTTCATGTAAAGCAATGCATATTTTTAAAAGTTAAAATGCATATATCAACATAGGTGTGTTTTGCTGAGAAGTTAGGTATGTTGTGGACCTGAAGCCATATGTTATGATATCACATATTATTTTTTCTCAGACATTTCTACTTCAGTAAACATAGTTAATAAGCAAATAATGTACATATAGATTTTTGGAGTGTCTGTAATTCAATGTATATACTCCCACAACTTTCACAAAGAAATACCTTATTATCTATCAGCATTTTGTTGTAAAGTGAATAGCAAAACTGGAAGATATATGGCCAAATTGCAAATACAGTGTTCACAAAATAAAAAAATAAAAAAATTCATTGTACAAACAAACAAAAAAAGTGGATGATGCAGAGAACACACAGAGGAAAAAAAAACTTTAAAATACAGAGAAATGGTAAGAGACATGGAGATAGAGTGATAAAATCCAACATATATTTAAGATGTTCATGAGAAAACCTGATTTGTCCACTAGTTTGTTACAGTTTTGGCCTCATATTTTTGTAATCTACATAAGGAAAAAAAAGTTTGTCAATTTATAAAATGACAAATACAGTATATTTGTAAAAAAACTCTCTATGAAATTTAAAAATGCAACATGCTTTATGAATTATCAAAGATACAAGTAGCTTGATAATTGAAGATCGAATGAAATTGGCTCCATGTACAATAGAGTATTTCATTTATTTTTACATCTACCTAAAAAAGGAATAAGAAGAGTAGGTTGTTCTTCATATGCTATACATAATTCATTATTTACATTCTGCACATTTAAAATTTAACCATATCAATTTTGTCTTTGTTAAATAATTATCCAAAATACTGTGAAATTGTCTTATAATCATAAATATGCTGAAGCTAGTAATTTCCCTATATTCTTGAACTAGCATAAACACATTTTCAGGTTATTTTCTATGTTTATATTAACCAAAGATAGTCAAAGGAAACTGTTAATGACAAAAAATAACATATAAAGAGATAGAAACAAAATTTAAATACAAGAGTACCACAGTAAGAAGGAAGAGGTCATTCTGAAGATATGTTCACATACCCTGACATGCAATATCTTTGCCTTGTAAAGAATTTATTTAAATCCATTGTAATAATGAGCTTTAAATATTTCCAAAATCAAAATATTATCTCAGTTGCCTGCCATTTCTATTACAAAGATCATGAGGTGGTCCCTTCAAATACTTACACTGCTAGTAGGAACATTCTACAGACATAAGTAACACATGTGGCCCCAATTGGAGAAACATAATTGCAATAATCTCTCTCGGATGTTCTCTAGTTATTTGGTATTTAATATTAAATGAAGGAATTAAGATCAAAAGGCTTATTGCATCACTTATTTCTTATTAATCAAGAAAACAATTGAATCAGAAGTCTGCAAATGTAACAAAAATGATAGGTTTCCTGCTTCTAACTCTTTAATATATCTGAGATAAAAATTAACTACAAAATAAAAGGACTATGCTTTCCAATATTTGAAGAAAAAAAAACACTTAAATTGGAAGCAATTGCATGGAAGCAAATCCAAACTATGAAAGACTGAATATCTGGCAAAATATGACGTTTATGCCAAGACAGGGATGAAGGAGAAAGTTACATAACCTTAAGTTACATATCCTTAGATATCAGGATATTAAAATATCCCCAAAAGCATGTGTTATGGTTCTAGAAGTTCCTTTCAGTGATACTTTGATTAGAATGAAAAGAGTCTGACAATGAGAGAAGTGTAGTCTACATCTGTAGAGATCAAGTATGATATAGAAAGGAAATAAAAGTGAAGTCAAATAGAAATCATACTGACACTTTTTTTCTTTTTATATTATAGTTTACTATCCAAAATGACTTTTACTATTGTGTAATATTTTTTAAAGATTTTATTTATTTATTTGACAGAGAGAGACACAGTGAGAGAGGTAACACAACCAGGGGGAGTGGGAAAGGGAGAAGCAGGCTTCCTGTAGATCAGGGAGCCCAAGGCGGGGCTCCATCTCATAACCCTGGGATCATGACCTGAGCTGAAGGCAGATGCTTAACTGATTGAGAAACCCAGGCACCCTTTGTGGAATATTTTTTAACAAATGTTTCATTTAATTCCCATAACTGGTATACAGGAAAAAAAAATATTGATTATCTTGAATTTCTGTTACCCATTTTACCATATTATTTTAAAATAAATATTTGAAACTATGATAATATTAAGTATGTAAAAAATATTTTCAATGACGTAGATTGCTTTCTTTTCAAGTTTTATCCATAGCCATGTCCTTCTATGTCATTAAATAGAATTTTCAAATAACACTGATTGATGGTGGTAGTCTTGACTACTTATGTTCACTTTCTCACTGCCACCAACTACATTGCCTCTGTATTCATACTCCCAAGTAAGAGGTGTGCAGAAATGAATTCAAGCAGCAACAATCTACACTGGTCTGAGTTCCTACCCAGAACATCAAGTCACATCTCCACGAATTCTATTGAATTTACTAATAATTTTCTCTGATATTGATGCCATTTTCAACTATAAATAGACCCCTCCCTGTGATCAATACTTCCTATTAAATGATGATAGTGACCATTTATTTGCAATGACTTCAGTATTTCATGATTGGTTAAGAGGACTCTTTATTAGGTTTATTCTATTCTTGGGAGAATTTTACATAAATCATTGCTAAATTTAATCAAATGGCTCTCTGGCATTTGTTTGATACAACAATATAATTTGTTTCACTTTAATATTTGATGTAATGTTAATGTTAAATCCAACACTTGTCAGTAATAAGTAACCTGTAATTTATTATTATTTTTTTACATTATCCTTGGCAATTAGTAAGTTCATTATGATAAGTCTAGGGTGATACATGCATTTGTTAAACAACCTGGTTTCATTGACCCCATTTAATCTGAGGTCGAATATATTACTAAGCTTAGATATAATTTCTTTATTATGTGTAATAATTACTTCTCCTGCTTCAGCCTTTAACTTATCTGGAAATCCTATTGGGTCCTTTTTAGGTGTCCTGGTTCTACTTTCTAATCTCTCACCTTTTCCCTTATTGCTTTTTCATTTTTGTCTATTTTTTAAAAGGTGGGTTAGAGGGAGAGGAGTTTTGTTTTCTATTCTGTGTGTGTGTGTTTTGTTTTTCTATTTGTGTTTATTCTGAGATGTGAAATATTTTAACTTGATTTTACTGATTAAAAACTCAGATAAGTAATGATTAGTCTCATATTCCATTTATCTATTTTAAAAATTTAGCATCCTTTAAAAAGCATTCTTTCAGGGGTGCCTGAGTGGCTTAGTGAGTTAAAGCCTCTGCCTTCGGCTCAGGTCATGATCTCAGGGTCCTGGCATCGAGCCCCACATCGGGCTCTCTGCGAGGGGGAGCCTGCTTCCCCCTTTCTCTCTCTGCCTGCCTTTCTGCTTACTTGTGATCTCTCTCTCTGTGTCAAATAAATAAATAAAATCTTAAAAAAAAAAAGTGTCCTTTCAGTCATCAAAGTGGTTGAATAGTTGTGTGTGTTAGGTATATATGTTTTATATGCATATCATTAAAAGTTACTAATTTTTTGTTAAGGTTCCACCATATATATATCTGTAAAAAACCCACCAGGTCTACTTATTCACTCTTATCTCTTTCTCTCAGATCACGTTTTGAATAGTAATTTTTCTTTAATAGAGTATAATTGTGTTCCCCAATAATCAATTTTATGTCTCCTAATAAAAACAGATCAGTTTATTGACATTTCTAGAATAACAGAAAAAGTTTTTTCTTAAAGAGGTAAATGGGAACACCCTCATCCATCATCTGAAGCATGACTTGTCTCTGCTGGGAAAACCTGGTAGGCACACCACTCTTAGAAGCACAGAACCAACACTCAACATCAAAGTTCCCTCCTTAGAGATGTAAGATGTGGGAATAGGGGATTCCAGCTTTTACACCCACACAAAAACATCCATTGTAATTATGCATGGGTGGGGATAACTCTGTGGGAACTGAGGAGTCCGGTAAAAAGATTCCTATATCCCATTATAGCAAAAATTAAGCATAGATGCACTGAAAATGGTAAGAAGAACAGTTTCACTTTTTCAGCATTTCTTTCCCCTATAGCAGCACAGGTGAGTGCCAAGAGAAAACCCTTAGCCTATGATTTCTCCCACAGGAGAAAGTAAGAAAGGAGTAAGTGCCTGATTATGGAATAATGACCAAGCGGCTCACTTCTGCCTGGTCCCACCCACATAACTGAGGAACTGGCATGGCTGAACAGTCTTGTGGGAACTAGAAACAGGGGAATAGGGTGAAAGCACCCATAGAACCCTAACATTCTATCAAGTTTCCTGCCCATGAAGTTGATGGGATGTCTAACTTACAGGCCCTACAAAACTGGCCAAAAGGCTCTCAGGGGATGGAACATCCAACTACCGCACACAGTGTGCATACTCCCATAATAGTGCATATAAGCCTCTGCATGGTGTGTGTGAGCCTTTAAGAGGATTTTTGCGAGGCCCTACAAATAGCAGCAATTCAACTGCAGGTTTGGGAGAAAGCACACAACACTGAACACTAAAGGATACTACCTGGAGGGAGAACGGGTGGATCTCAGCTTCTAAACTGACTTTGCAGGATTCAAAAAAGGCACAATCCTAAGACTTATCTATTAAAAGGGAACAAGAGGAGTTCTTTATAGATCTTGGATATCAGGCCTTTGTCTGTAGTGTCATTTGCAAATATTTTCTCCCATTCTGTGGGTTGCCTGTTTGTTTTGTTGACTGTTTCCATCACTGTGCAAAAGCTTTTTATCTTGATAAAATCCCAAAAGTTCAATTTTGCTTTTGTTTCCTTTGTCTTTGGAGACATGTCCTGAAAGAAGTTGGTGTGGCTGATGTCGAAGAGGTTACTGCCTATGTGCTCCTCTAGGATTTTGATAGATTCCTGCCTCACATTGAGGTCCTTTATCCATTTCGAGTTTATCTTTGTGTATGGTGTAAGAGAATGGTCAAGTTTCATTCTTCTACATATAGCTATCCAATTTTCCCAGCACCATTTATTAAAGAGACTGCCTTTTTTCCACTGGATATTTTTTTCTGTTTTGTCAAAGATTATTTGACCATAGAGTTGCATATCTGGGCTCTCTATTTTGTTCCACTGGTCTATATGTCTGTTTTTGTGCCAGTACCATGCTATCTTGGTGGTGATCACTACTTTGTAGTAAAGCTTGAAATCAGGCAATGTGATACCCCCAGCTTGGTTTTTCTTTTTCAGCATTTCCTTAGCAATTCGGGGTCTTTTCTGGTTCCATATAAATTTTAGGATTGTTTGTTCCAGGCTTTTGAAGAAATCCAGTGGAATTTTGATTGGGATGGAATTGAAAGTATAGATTGCTCTGGGCAGTATAGACATTTTAACAATGTTTATTCTTCTGATCCAGGAACATGGAATGCTTTTCCACCTTTTTGTGTCTTCTTCAATTTCTTTCATGAGCGTTTTGTAGTTCTTCGAGTACAGATCCTTCACCTCTTTGGTTAGGTTTATTCCCAGGTATCTTATGGTCCTTGGTGCTATCATAAATGGAATAGATTCCCTAATTTCTCTTTCCACCATTTCATTGTTAGTGTATAGGAAAGCCACTGATTTCTGTGCATTGATTTTGTATCCTGCCACATTACTGAATTGCTGTATGAGTTCTAGTAGTTTGGGGG
>CM053604.1:120704910-120766963 GCA_028646535.1 Procyon lotor
GCGCGTGTGTGTGTGCGTGTGTGTGTATGCTGACCAAGATGCTCTTAACATTGTCCTTGGCTAAACTTTATATAGGATCCTTCCTTACTTTAGGCCCCTATCTCCTTTTTCTTAGAGCAGATAACTTAGAATCATTTTAAATTCTTTCTCTGTCCCTTTGAGATGTAAATTTTCTGAAGTCTTTAGGCGGTTTTACAATCCAAGATTGTCTTTTTCCATGACCTAAGAGCCGTCCCTTTGAAATGAAACCATCAAGGCAGATAGTGCTCCCAAGATCACAAAAGTTAGGTAAGAGCCTAACTTTTGTGGGTTCTTTGCTTCAAGTTGGAAAACTGCCTCCTGTCATGAAGATAAGATTCAATTTATTTTTTCTTTGGAAAAGGCCAGTTAGAGAACACAGAGGACTTAAGATTCTCCCTACTCTCTTTTAAAAACTCTCCTGTCCTTTGTTTTGACAAAGTTAAGCTCAGATAGTCTGACTGTTTGGTTTGTGCATATTGCAATCACCTTGACAGAAGTCTCCCTTGCCTTTTTAACTTTGGTGAGTGGCTTGACAGTGCTATGAGTTGAACAAGAATTTTTATACATGCATTTTTCTAAATCTTATAGTCTATAGGCTAGCACCTCAGATAACAAAACTCCATTTGCATATAGACAATTTTGCACTAATGCACAGCTACAGATATTGAAGAGTAATACGGTCAGCTTTTTCTTATTTCACGTCAGAACATAGTCTGAAATTTGCACCTTGTCTATTTTTCATGCTCTAAATACTTTAGTATTTTTTATCCGAGCAAATGAGCCAACTTATGAAACACTGATTCAAAAGTAAATGTTTTTCAAGTTTCTTTTCCCTAAATGAATCCATAGGCCTATATCTCCACACTAACATATGTTCAAATTTCATCTTTATATGCTGCTCAGTGGATTTCATTATAAAATTATGTGCCAACTTGAAGAACTATACTTTTTTTTGATATTTAGCTTTCATATGATTTCTTTGTTTTCAAATGTAATTGTTTGATTTGAAAGGTTATCTAGCAAACTGCTGAAAACCTCTAATTTGCCAACTATGGAGAACAAGTATGTATAACAGTTAATTTTTTTCTTTTTTTTCTTTTTAAATTTTTAAAAATTTTTTTCAATAGCTACATCTATAATCATTAATCAGCTTAAATATTATTCAAAGTTGAAAGCAAACTTTAATCCTATATCGTGAATATAAGTAATTTCCTTACAGAATACTACCCTACTAAACAGTTATAATTCAATTTGATAACTGAAGTATAGAAGAATATTTTGTTTTATAGAGAAATTCGGTAGGAAAAAAAAGGCCTAACATATAATCTTAACTGTTTTGCCTTCACTTTTACTAGACTGACCTCTAGAGCCAACATTCCAAAATATTGGGGAGAATACTTTACAGCCCTTCTAGATAAAACCTGCATCTGTATTTTGTTTTAACTTTCATTTTGCAAGAGTCTATCTTAAATGCTACCAGCATCCCTCTATTATACCCATGTCTTCACATCACCTAAACCAGGGAGAATCGGCTGCCATCATTTTTAGCACTTAACAAAATTGCCTCTAAGCCTTCTCTTCCCTTGCTTATTATAGTCTCTTTTAACAAACAAAAAAGAAAATATATGAAATGGGAGGGTAACTGTCATCTTATTATAAGACTAATGTTAATATACACAGAAATACTCTTTTCTTGGTAAGGACCAAAATTACCTCATCATATTCAAGACAACATGATAATAAATACCATTTAATTTTTTCTTGAATATATTGTAATTTCAGAGAATATGTAATTTCAAATATTCTATGGAGTATAATAGTAATGGTATTATTTTAGTTCAGAAACATTTCAAAAAAAGGGTTATCGTTTTTTCTCTGTTATCAGAAACATTTATTCTAATGGTATTTAGAGAATTTGGGGGATATGTTTTTGAAACTATGCTTTTCCTTTTCTTTCTCATAAATTGTATTTCACAGTCATTTTTTTTAAATATTAAGACTATCTAGCATTTTCTCCAAGAACATTTTTGCTTGACCACATTATTAAAAGCTTATGGATGTTTACCTAAAACTGTACTTGATAATAATTAAAAATTACCTATACAATTAATATTATCATTTACAAAGCAATAAAAATGATAACAGAAAAAAGAAAATTTACACCATATTCAAATAAAGCTAACCATTGAGTACTTTCTAACACCCACAGGCCATTATCTCTACACATAGGCCTATAACTCCAAGATATATATCACTGGAAAAAAATGGTTTCTGTATTTTGTATAGAACTATGGGCAAATTACTATTCAGTGACTTATAGAGATTAATTTAGCCTAACACTAGGTTTGTTGGTTTGAATATTCTTTGGAAATACAATATTTTAAATATTAAGTGCCTGATATTTAAGAACTTTATAGCCACAAATTGTTAATGTTATCATTTAGCAAAAACAAAACAAAACAAAAAGCATGCAACAAATGAAAAACAGCTATATTTTTGTGAAAAATCCATGCTATTGAAGTTTAGTCAGAAAAACCAGGAAATTTAGAGCCTCAGAAGGAACTCTAAGTCATAGAAATTTTAAAATTATTTTTATTACTAAGTTTGATGTGCTTATATATTTCCATAAAATCCCTTAATGCTTAATGGCCAAATGAGAAGTCTTGAGAAAAAACAGGGCAGAATTGATATAGAAGGTAGGCTGTGGGCTATAAACAAGAATATGTAAGAGGGAAATAAACAGAGAAGGAGAAAACTGACACAGAAGCAGAGATAGGATAAATGCTAGTGAGGGACTGTGGTCTACAGGAAGAAATCATTATTCATGTGAACTCTTGAGATTCCATTATTCTGAAAATATTTTTAGACATAATCATGCATAGTTCTGAAAGTAACTGAACATTTTGTTAAATGCAAATTTTGGAAGTGTTTAGTATTTTACCCTAATGCATTGCCCTAAAATTAAGGAATTATTCATATCTTATTAAAAAATGAAGAATTCACTGGGTTACTAGAAGCAATTATTTGACATAAGTTTCAATTTCAAAATTAATACAAAATTCATTTGAAAAAAGAACTAAATTTAAGTGGACTGATAATTTTAAATTCTTTTTTGTTTAAAGATTTATTTTAGAGAGAGAGAGCACCTACAGGAGGGGTAGAGGGAGAAAGAGAGAGAATCTCAGGCAGATTCTGAGTGTGGAGCTTGCTGTGGGCTCAATCTCATGACCCTGTGATCATAACCTGAGCCAAAACCAAAAGTTAGACCCTTAACTGACTGCATGACCTAAGTACCCCATTTAAAATTTTTTAACTGTAATAATATGTAACATTTCTCTTTTCATATTAAAATATATTTTCCAAAACTCTAATAACCTTTATTATTGAATTTTATAGCCAGAAGTAACTGCCATTATCATCTAGTTTAGTAACTGATTTTGTATAAACATAATGTTATGTTAATAACACTCAAGTTAATATAGTGTACTAATAGCAGAGGTAGAACTAATATCAAGATGTCCCTTTAGCCTTTAAAGGCTGGTGGTTTTTTAACGTTCCATAACATCTGTAAGTCCCGGAGATATTTTTCAGGACTGCAGGCAAATTATGGTCAAGAAAAACAGAACTAAAAGAGTATTTTAATTTCATTATACAGCACAGCCCAGCCGCCTTTTGTTTGGGATTAGTGAAATAGTTTGCTTACTGGTTCCTTTGTTTCTATTCATGCTCCCATACCCCACTCTACTAGAAAAAGTGATTTTTCTGAAAAATATAAATCAGTTCACATCTGTTACTTGCTTGAAATTCTTTAGTGTTCCCATTACATTTGGAATAAAACTCAAACTTTTTGTATGGTCTATAACGTGAGATGTAATCCTGTCCTACCTGACTCTTTGACCTCATCTACAAGTGCAGCAGAGGAAGACTTTCCTACACTCCTAGTCTCTTCGGAGGACTTTTGATATATTAGTCACTTAATACTTACAGTGATTCTAGGAGACAGGTGTGCTATTTGTCCACTCATAGATTAAATAACTAAGTTTATAGGGACTGAATAAATTCCTTAGTGTTATGAAATAGTGGAGCAAGATTTAGTTGAGACCTTCTGACTGTGGGCTTTGTACTCAGTGTCATGCTTGGTTTAGCTCTTTTCCTTCTACTTCCGCAGCCAAGACTTGGTTTTCTATGGTTTCTTCAGTATTCAAGAATACTCTCTTATCTGAGCCTTTTGAATGCCTTTCCTTCTGTCTAGAATGCTACTGTCTGGGTCGTTGCATGGCTTGGTTTCACACATTTTTCAAGTGCAAGTTCAAATATCATTATTATTATTAGCACTACTATACCATAAGCTTTATTTGCCATCTAAATAGTCTATTTCTTTCCCCACCCCCATGTACAACTGCCAACATAGCTCTTGATCATTCTTTAATTCTTGACATATTTTTTCTTAACACTTAACATTTCCTGAAATTATATTGTTTCCTCATTTACACATATAATGTGTATAGCTTTTACTAGAATGTATTCTAAGGATGGCAACATTTTTTTTTCTATTCACTGTTCCAATTCCTCTGTCTAAACTGTTAGAATAGATACCAAATAAATATTTCTTAAAGTAATTTTCTTATATTCAGAATAACTTCTGGAAAAATATTTTATATGCTTTAGAAACTGAAAAAAATGTTAGATTATTATTTTGGGATCCTATGCATGTTTCACCATAATTATCTCTTCCTCTTCAGTCAGATTTTTTTTTAAAAGATTATTTATTTATTTATTTGACAGAGAGAGAGGGAATACAAGTAGGCAGAGAGGCAGGCAGAGAAAGAGGGGGAAGCAGGCTCCCTGCTGAGCAGAGAGCCCGATGTGGGGCTTGATCCCAGGACCCTTAGATCATGACCTGAGCCGAAGGCAGAGGCTTTAACCCACTGAGCCCCCCAGGTGCCTCAGATTCAGCTAATTTATTGAGTTATTGTAAAATTTAATTTACTCTCTTAATTTTAACAATCAATTCTATGTTCCCTCAGACTATGTTTTGTTCATGTTTCATTCATAGATGCTTTACAAAAATAACACCATGGAGATAAAAGTTGTCCTTGTTACTAATACAAGGATTTTTGCCTAAGTTTGATACTCTTTTAAAAGGGATTGCATATATATCCGTAAAGAATTTGCATAGATATAAAAACTGTTAAAATGTTATAATTACAACATTTGACTACATGTAGGGAAGTGACTATGTAAAAAAAGAAAAACATAAAACTGATAAGTAGTGTTTTTGTTTTGTTACTCTGTTGTAAATCTAGAAACCCAATAAATCTAATGAAACTTTCTAACAACCTCATAACACATTATTCTAGAGCCATGGGACTACAGAAGAAAAACTGTATAAGGAAGTATCTCTGTTGGAAAATGTCATCTGTAAGTTGAAATTGGATTTCAGTACCATGGCTTAAAGATGTTATTATTTCTGTATATTTATAGATTCGGTATCTGTAATCCAATGCAGTGAGGATGAGTAATAAGTTAGCTTAAATTGAGACTCTAAAACAGAATAGTAAATATAATTTTATTGTTATCACTATAACTTTGTGAAATGGAAATCATGATTGGAAAATGGCAATGTGCTACGGGTATTCTGTTTTCAAAAGAAATGTGCTTCTTAAGAGGAGAGGCAGAAGAAAAAAATTTAGTACTTGAAACATATACCTTCATGGAAATATATAAATGTGAGGGTAGAAACTTGCTGATAACCAAGAGAGAGTAAGACTATAATTATATGAATAAGGGAATGTGCTGTGTGCCTTTATAGAGATGGAAGAAAAGATAGTTTTTGAGAGAAGACAAAATTTTCATGTAAGTTCTTCAAATAGCCAGCTCTACTGAAAATGTTTTGCCTAAAATATAATGTCTGAGAATTTCTTGACTTATTTTGCCCATAAATTCTTCTCTCAGAAATCAGAATAACAAAGTAGGACAACTTCTCCATTTTAATTCTGACTTACCAAAAAAGGAATATGTTCTTTGGAATATACTCTTCCAATGAAGAGTGCAATACTTTTGTCTTTTAATTCTTGACAATCACAAAAGAAAAACCACAGGCATAGGAAGATAATATCCTGAATAACACTAAGCAAAAGTTCAAATTAAAAAAATGATGAATTCAAAAATGTCATAGAGAAGTATAGACTAATGCTAAACATTGCCCAAAGTGGTTCCTATGTACACTACTCATATGCAATGCTTATAGAAAAAGATCTGAGAAAATATAACTTCAGAAGGCAGTGTGTAGTTTATTCCTCTTATGAAGTTCATTGTATCATTAGCTAATGGAAGGACATTCTAGTATTTATGGCTGAAAAAACACCCTAAAAGTTAATGTTTAAATCTATGATGAATTAATTTTGTTTGTGGCATAAGAAAGGGACAGCTCACTGGGCATCAATTGGGTCTGGGCAAAGGTTGGGAACTAGAACCACCTTTACTTTTAGTAGATGGTATCTCTCATAGTTCATGTGCTTCCCAGCTGGTTCCTCAGTTGGAGCTGTTGCTAGGACACCAACATATGGATTTCCCATGTGGCTGTTAGGCTTTTCAATAGTAGAGCCATAATACAAAGATGGCGATCCAAAGAGTAAAGAGAGTGTCAGTGAAATCTACATGACCTAGCTGTTTTAATGACCTAGAAGACATCATATATCATCATTTCCACCTCATACTATTGGTTTAAATAGAGTTGTTTAGGCAGGCTCATATTTAAGGGAGTATGGTTAGATTCCTTCTTGTCATGAAAAGCTGATCAAAGAATCTGAGATGTGTTTTAAATCCAACACAGTTCCTTTGAATTTTTAAGACCATGAAATCTGTTTAACCTAGCATTGTCTGATTTTCTTGCTCATGGTTTTCTCTGAGATGACACTAATTAGCATCTTGAAAATACTATTCTAAAAAAAAAATCCTCTTGAGGGAGCTCTTCCTTCAATATATAGGATGACTGAGTTTATTTGAGCAGCAGGAACTTAATGAATGAGATTAGAGTGAACTGCAATGCATTTCTAAGAAAAACCTAGTCATACAGAAGTCTTAAACTATGCTCACATTTTGCCCATTCTGTAAAGAAACAAATAATGTTACCTTTTCCTTTTACCCTTCTTCTTCAGTTTAGTGCTCATCTTTTTGCTATTACTAAACCTTTAGTATGTTTGAGCAAAGTAGACACAGACACACACACCACTAGCAATGTGATCTTTAAATAGAAAATAAGATCTATTGAGTAAAACTTATACCAGAGAAGCTTTAAATCATTCACAGGTCTTCCAATCTCTCATTATTTTATAAATAGATATGTTTAGGCTGGATACACAGGCTTGGATACACTAAGAGGACTACAGAAGAGAGACCCCACCCTGGTAATATTTATAGCTTTATATAAAAAGGAAGAAAAGCAACCTAGAACCTAAACTTGACTATGTCACAAGTTACTATTTTATTTTATTTTTTAAAAGATTTTATCTATTTATTTATTTATTTATATTTATTTACATATTTATATAGTAATTAATCTATTTATTTAGTTATTTATTTCTTTATTTGTTTATTTGACAGAGAATGAGATCACAAGTAGGCAGAGAGACAGGCCAGGAGAGAGGGGGAAGCAGGCTCTCTGCTGAGCAGAGAGCCCAATGTGGGGCTTGATCCTAGGACCCCGAGATCATGACCTGAGCTGAAGGCAGAGGCTTTAACCTACTGAACCACCCAGGCACCCCAACAAGTTACTATTTTAAAATATGATAGGTAGCCTGGTACATTTACCCATGAAGCATTTTGCAACTCTCCCAGGAAGAGATGCCTTCCTCCTTTGTGTGTTCCCATAATATTTTGAATAACTTCCTAACTCTTCAAAGCCCTTTTCCTCATATAAATATATATATATAATAAATATAATTATATAAATTTATATAAATTTTATAATAAATATAAAATTTAAATAATAAAATAATTTAATAAATAAATTTTCAATTTATTACAAAATATTAAGATTTTGTAATAATTTTGTAGTATTTATATAATATAGTAGTATTTAATAATTTAGTCTATTATAAAAATAGACTTTTATATTTTTATTTATTTTTTACAGGTTTTTTCCAATTAATTTTATTTTATTTTTTCAGTGTTCCAAGATTCATTGTTCATGTATCACATCCAATGCTCCATGCAATATGTACCCTCCTCAATACCCCCCACCAGGCCCACCCAACCCCCACACCCCTCCCCTCCAAAGCCCTTAGTTTGTTGCTCAGAGTCCACAGTCTCTCATGGTTCATCTCCCACTCTGTTTTCCCCCAATTCACAGTTCCTTTCCTTCTCACAATGTCTTCCATGTTTTCCCTTCTGCTCCACACGTGATACCATATGATAATTGACTCTCTCTGCTTGACCTATTTCATTCTGCATAATCTCTTCCAGTCCCATCCATGTTGATACAAAAGTTGGGTATTCATCCTTTATGATGGAGGCATAATATTCCATTCTATATATGGGCCATATCTTCTTTATCCATTCATCTGTTGAAGGGCATCTTGGCTCTTTCCACAGTTTGGCCATTGTGGCCATTGCTGCTATCAACATTGGGCCTTCTTTGTACTGCATCTGCATCTTTGGGGAAAATACCCAGTAGTGCAATTGCAGGGTCATTTGGTAACTTTATTTTAAAGTTCTTGAGGGATCTTCACACTGTTTTCCAAAGTGGCTCACCAAGTTGCATTCCCACCAATAGTAGAAGAGGGTTCCCCTTTCTTTACATCCTCTCCAAAATTTGTTATTTACTGTCTTGTTGATTTTGGCCATTCTAACTGGTGTAAGGTGGTATCTCAGTGTAGTTTTGATTTGAGTCTCACTGATGGCTAACGATGATGAACATTTTTCCACGTGTCTGTTAGCCATTTGTATGTAATAGACTTTTTTAAGATTAATAACCAAAAACACTTTGCCACCACCCTAAATACTTTTAATAACCACAAATACTTTCATGATATCTAAGGACATGATAGCTTGTTTTCATTCACTAAACGTGTGATATAATGAATACTTTGGAGGAAAGAGGCTTAATTAGGTAGCTATGAGCGAATAGACTCACATCACTGAAAGTTTGCTCTGCCTCAAAGATATATAAAGCTCATTTTGGCAAATATTAAGGGGACCCATGAATAATCCTTCATTGTGTAGAAAATATGCTATTATTTTGCTTATATTTTTTCTTTTTTGTCTTTAGAGGATAATCTGCAGTCCTAACACAAGAAAATCAGACTCAAATTACTTTTCTAGCTACACTAAACTCCTGTGCAACCACTGGTCATGCACCTACTTAGGTTCTTTGCTCTAGCTCTTCCCTCTCGAATGTCATTTTCCTTCATTATTTGTTCAGCTCACACTTTCAGTTCATTTAGATCTATGGTCAAGTGTCAGGTCCTTGAATGGTCTTCCCTAGTGAATGCATCCTCCTCACCCCTGTTCTATTTTTTTCATAGCATTTATTGCTACCTGCTATTGCTACAGAAATGTATGTGTATTCACTTGCTTATTTTACTCTCTGACATTAGAATGTAAGCTCCATGGGGCAGAAGATTTTTCAGTCATTTTTGGTGCCATATCCTGAATAATTATTAGCATGCAGTAAGCATTCTATCCATAGTTTTTAAGTAAAATAAAAAATAAAAAACAAGAAGGTAGATTTAGTTTTGGGAAAATTGGTATGACATCTTTTATTTAAGGCAGACTGGGTAAGTCTCCACCAAATTAAGAGGGAATTTTAAGAAATAGTCATATAAGATTCCATCCCAGTAAGAAATAGCAAATGTTGATTCCCTCTATATATTTACAGAGGCCAAGTGGAGTACCTTTTCTTTTTTCTTTTTTTTTTTTATGTTAGTCGCCATACAGTACATCATTAGTTTTTGATGTAGTGTTCCATGATTCATTGTTTGCATATAACACTCAGTGCTCCATGCAATCTGTGCCCTGCTTAGTACCCATCACCAGGCTCACCCATCCTTGGAGTACCATTTCTTAAAAGAGTTCTTTCTAAATAAGGGAGGGAGAAGAATTTATCCTAAAGCTCCCTGCTGAAAGCTGCCTTCCATTGGTCAGTGTCTCCATGGGCATAATATACCTACATATTATATGTCAAAACTTCTCCAGCCTGTCACTAGGCAAGCCAAGTCCTCTGCGAGCTCATTTTGGCTCGTGCCCTGCTACAATGGACTTGCCTTGTCAATCAGTGTTGCCAATATGGGGTTCTTCAACTGGTAGCAGCAACAGCAGCAGCAGCAGTGACCTGGCTTCTTGGTCATTCTGAGCTTGTTTAGGATCATAACATAAAATATTTAGGTTCTTATTAGGTCCAGGATGAAATACTGTAACTTTTTCTCGTTCAGCTTCTCCTCATACTCAATTTCAAACCAAAGTTTGACTAAGATATTCCAAGGATGCTCATAATCTGACCTTATCCAAAGGTCTATCCAAAAACAGATTTTTAAGTTTCATAACTATGATATGCAATCCAAGAGTTCTTGACAGGCAAAACATTCACTAGTCTAAATCTCTATGATAATTTGGCTTTTACAATTGTTTCAGTTGGATTAGTAGATCAATTTCATAGCCTTAGTCACTAAATGTTCATTTTGTAAATTCATCTTAAGGAATTATTTGCCTACTGAGGGAATATCCTCTCTAACCTAAGATTGACTTTTCATTGAAGAAGGAATACAAAGTAAATTGCTAAATATTTTAGAAAGTATTAGGGAAGTGTAATTCCCATTGTTTGAAACAGAGGGTTTGCTAATTATATTTAATTATTAACACGAGTTAAGTGTTAAGCACCAAGGGGGCAGTCACTGTGCACCCAAACCAACATACTTATTATAACTTGTTTAGTTGTTTAATCTAATAAAGTATAAGCTCCATTAAGACAGAGAATGGCTCTATTATTCACTCATTATATAGTAAGTCCCTTAAACATTTCATTGTGGCTAGAATCACTAGCTACTTAGAGATGGTCTAAATAAACATCTCTTTCCCGTTCATTTTACCAATCTAAATAATGTTGCCTATCGTCAGTTTTATGTTCTGCTTTCTTGTGCAAATATGTGGGGTTTTTTTTAAAGATTTTATTCCTATTTACTTTAGAGAGAGGGTATGCATGAATGGGGGAAGGAACAGAGGGAGAGGGAGAGGCACAGAATCCCAAGCAGATTCCTTGCTAATTGTGGAGCTCCACATGGGGCTTGATCTCACAACCCATGAGATCATGACCTGAGCCAAAATCAAGAGTCGGTCACTCAACTGAATGAGCTACCCAGGCACCCCTGCCTTTTTTTATATGTGTGTTTGTCTTCTTTCTCTCTCTCCCTCTACTCTCCTTCCATGTAAATACACATATATACATATAATGTCTATACAAGTATTATATATATATATGTATCTGTTCTATAATATACATTGATACTTGTCACATATATATATTAAGTTCCACCCATTAGAATAAATACAAACTATCATTTAATACCTGTATTGTAAAGTCATTAATACTGAGATTTGTCTTATCCCCCAAAGAGTCTTCTTTGAATTTGCCCATTTCAATCTTGGGTAATATTTTTTTTCAGTGTAAAAACTGAACATTTGTTACTGGCATGATAGGAGTTACATTAAAACTAAAAATTGACTCTAATAACCTAGATCTACCTAGATCTATAAATGAATGTAAGAAGATTAAGCAGGATCTTTAACTTCTCTCTTTACTACCAATCAAAAATAAATACTTACTAGTAAAATGTCCTTGAAAATGCTTAGTTTCTGGACTCCAATAGACTTGAATTTGAAATGTGATCTACCATTTTCTTGCTATGAAACTTTAACAAATCTTGGATCCTTAGATTCCTCATCCAGTAAATGGAGATATTTATTGTACCACATTTTCAAGGATGGTGTAGGGTCAGATAGAACAAATTACATGGTATATAGTAGGCACACTACATTTAGATATTCATACAAGAGATATAGAACCATGAAAGCATGTATATGTAATCTATTTTGGAATTTAATTCTTTTGGCATTTTCCCTTTGTGAAATCCTAGGTCATTCTTTTGACTTTACTTTTCCTCTCCTGAGGAAGAACAATATAAGGATTTTGTTGAATCTCCAGGGCTGGAAAAAGATAGTCTATATATGCAAATATGCTAAATGAGAATTTTTCTGTTATTAAAAGTTTGGTCAGAGATCCCAGTGGATTCCCATGGAAAGGTAAAATGAGTCCTACATCCCCTAAGTTATACTGGATAAAATATTTTAAAACTGGTTTGTGACCCTTAGTTTGTTACCCAACTCAGAACATAAATAATTATGTTTGAAAGTTGTGGAGATTGTAGAGCATAGGTTTATTTCAGAGGAATTACCTGCCTACTGTGCTTTTGGAGGTAAATCTATATCACTTTAAGCTACATGAAGGAAAGTTCAAGATAACTATTTGTGGACTTTGGCATGTATACATTGGAGGTGGAACAGTTCAGGGAATGATAGCTGACTCACTTTTGAAATGTCTAGCTTGGCATCAGTTTTGGAACAGAAGATCGAGAAAGAATGCTTAAGGATTCAGGGGGCCAGACATAGACCCTGTGAAATAAGATCAGCTATGAGCTGTATTGGAAAGAACCCCCCACAAGGGATCCTTGTTCCCAGAGGCAGATCCTAGGCAATCCTAGATTACTACAGGAGATATATAGAGAAAAGGATCATGTACTTTGATACCTACAGGCTTCCCAGGGGGAAGGAAGACCATGTTAGGGAAGAAGGATATTTGAAACTGAGAGTGTATGGGGTTTTTTTGGTTTTGTTTTGTTTTGGTTTTGTTTTTGCTATTTTGTTTGTTATTTTACACAGGACTGGATGTTTTGATGACTAAAAACCATGTATTTCCTGAGAGTAAATGAAAATGTAAACGTTGATGAGGATGTGGTCCATGGACATGGATAAAGATATTTCTCTTTTTGTACTGTAATATATACAATTATTTTAATAAATGCAATTCTTTTAACAAATATTTCCATTAACTTAACATGGAGTCTAACTCCTTGTAACACAATGAAAATGGATTTTCATTAAAAAGTTGAGAAAATGGAGTTGAGAAAATGGATTCAGTTAAGCTTTGTGGATTTTTTTTGGGGGGGGATTGATTCAAGTACTCATCAGGTGAGCTAGGAATCCATGAGGATGATGTTGGGAAAGTATAGAACAGACTTTATCATCTGTGGTAAGCACAGAGATGCACCACCCAGATCTCTCTTCAAGGAAGGGCTTGTTGCCCAGTAGCAGGAGGCACATTCAGTGGACACCTCCTTTGGAGATTGCTTCAACTAAAGAACCACTTTGTCCAATGTTACATCCTTCCCAGAAAAGTCCATATCTTGTGTCTGAGCTAGGTACATCCACTTCTAGCTACTATGGAACAGTCTTCTTGGCAATAATTGTTCTAGAGCGCTCTACTAGGTTAACCAAATTTTTTTCAATTTTTAAATGTAAAAAAAAATTAAGTTCACATTTATAAAATATTCAAAAAGAGGCAAAACTAACAGAATGAGTGATAGAAGTCAAATTTGTAGTTACCTCAGGGTAAGGAAAAGTTGAGGGTTCAAGAGATAAAGGGGAATGAAGGAACCTCCTGGAAATAGTCTACATCTTGATCTTCATGATAATTACATGGGTGTATTCATAGAGCTACACACTTAAGATTTGTGCATTTTATGTATGTCTCAAAAGTTTTTTTGTTTTTTTTTTTTAAAGATTTTATTTATTTATTTGACAGAGAGAGAGATCACAAGTAGGCAGAGAGGCAGGCAGAGAGAGAGGGGGAAGCAGGCTCCCTGTTGAGCAGAGAGGCCGATGTGGGGCTCGATCCCAGGACCCCAAGATCATGACCTGAGCTGAAGGCAGAGGCTTTAACCCACTGAGCCACCCAGGTGCCCCTGTATGTCTCAAAAGTTTTAAAGACAAGAAGTACAAACAACAACAACAACCTTAGAAGGAAACCAGTGGATGGCAGACACAATGAAATACTGAAAAGATACTAGGAATTTGTACTTTATTAGGTCTTACTTAAGACTGATTCTGCATTCTGGTCCCAGCCCTAATTCCTAATGTCTTCCATTCCCAGCCAAAGCATTTATAAGGTTTTTTGAGGTGTTTTTTTTTTTTTAAGCTAGTGCTATACTTATGATAAAACCATCATTCTGGCCTCAAAGTTATCATATATAAACACTCTTAAGTATAAATATTTTTAATATTTCTCCTAATGATTATGTCTAGCTATAAAATAAGTCAGTTACAATTTTGTCTTTTTGAAAACACTGTATTTTCCCTTATGAAATAGTTATTTATGTGCTCAATGATTGGCTATTAATTATAAATATTAGATTTTCTAAAAGTATTTTTTTTAAAGATTTTATTTATTTATTTGACACAGAGAGAGATCACAAGTAGGCAGAGGCAGGCAGAGAGAGAGGAGGAAGCAGGCTCCCAGCTCAGCAGAGAGCCTGATGCGGGGCTTGATCCCAGGACCCTGAGATCATGACCTGAGCCCAAGGCAGAGGCTTAATCCATTGAGCCACCCAGGTGCCCCTAAATATTAGATTTTCATGTTAAAAATTATAATTTTACACTCAAAGCAGGAATTTTCCTCACATAATGACTTTCGTTATGTGAAGATTAAGACATAGGATGTTCATGCGCATAGCTAAATTATAACTGGGAATGAAGCCACTGATGAAATTTCTGGCTCACATCATTAGAAACAGAAACAAATTCAGTAGTTATATAACAATATGTCACTCAACACTTCTTCCTCACATACTGATTTTTTTTGAGCTATGTGATATGATTTTATGACTCTCTTAAAACTCCAAACTAAGATTTAAACTAATGTGGAAATAAATTTTGGGGTCTTAATTCTGAAATTAAAAAAAAAAAAAGCTAATATAATCATCTGAATTGGAGGCAAGGAATGGAAAAGTGAGTAATTTTAAATAATAGGAAATGTTAATTGTGCAATTTTGTTTTGTTTTGTCTTTGGTATATTTACAGTTTTAAAAGGAGGGGTGCCTGGGTGGCTCAGTGGGTTAAAGCCTCTGCCTCTGGCTCAGGTCATGATCTCAGGGTCCTGGGATCGAGAGCCCCGCATCGGGCTCTCTCCTCAGCAGGAAGCCTGCTTCCCCTTCTCTCTCTGCCTGCCTCTCTGCCTACTTGTGATCTCTCTCTCTCTGTCAGATAAATAAATAAAATCTTTAAAAATAAATAAATAAAATAAAATGAGTGTCTAATCATTCCATTTTTCAAATACATTGACTATCACAGACAATACAATTTTGAGTAGTATTGGGTTTAAAGGAATTTAACTAGGTAACTTACCATATATCCAAAGACAGCCATTAGGTATTTTACTCTTATTAAAATGCATATTGCCATATGGGTATCTGTGAATAATTGAGCAACTCTTTACCCATAGTGGAATACCAAGAAAACTTTTTAATCACCTTGCTATTTTAGCATCTACGTAACAATGTTCTTCTAACTGCTTTTTTAATTTTCATTTTCTTAAGTTACATCTATTAAACTTTCTAATTTAAATTCATAGTTTTTCATTAAAAGGGCTTAAGCAATGGTGCAGGAAGGTACTTGGGAATTTTTTACCCAATTTTTGTCACCTATGAATTTTGTCCCCTACTAAGTCTCGAGTAGAACTTCCTTCTTAGCAATATATTTCTATAGGTGCAAAATACATTCAATGTAAAAAAGAACATCAGATGTTTTAAAATTTATTTCTCCCCTAAATTAGCACCATGATCACTTTTAGAATAAAAATAGATATTACATACATATTGTGAAGAGGGGCCAGTTGTAGGCTTAAAGACAATTTTTTTTTGTATATGTCCTACATCTGCATTGAACACCAAAAATGGTATGCACATCACATCTACCGATTTTTCATCTATGTCTTTATCTGTATGCTATTTTGAGCTACTTATTTTTTATTTCATACATATATCCCCACATGCTGATTTTTTAATACACCCACACACATATATGCACACAGACACACTTTTTAAAAAAATTAAGAGATTATAATATTATTTGCAGGTGTACAATATAGTGATTCAACACTTACATACATGCTGATTTTATATAGTTATCCACAAATATACAAAAAGTTTTATAGATATATAAAAGTTTGCTTTTAATTTATATGTTAGTAAAGATAATGACATTGACCTTGACAAGGAGATAATAAAAGTAAAGTTACAATTTTTAAAATTGTAGTATGTGTTACATATCTAAATTTAGAATATTAAATTTACTATTGAATGAGTCCCTTCTATATGCAAATCATTGTGCTTATGTCTAGGTATTTTTTTAAAAAATAGCAGCTTTGACTACAAAGCGGTAAAATCACAAGGAACATATACTGTTGGAGAGAAGATTTGTAATTTCCTTTTTGTGTATATTTTGAACTCATTTTAACCCACTGGTCTGCTTTTGTAGCTTCAAGTTTGGAATGTTGGTAATAATTTTTACACTGTGTAGTCCAGTCCTCTAGCAGGATTTGATGAAAACTGAATCTTAGGTGTTCTAGCAAGATTCTCTAGTGATAATTGGAAATTGGAGTTATTATGAGATTTTGTATTTGTCTTTTTCTTCTTTTAAAAAGGATTTTATTCATTTATTTGACAGAGAGAGATCACAAGTAGGCAAAGAGGCAGGCAGAGAGAGAAGGGGAAGCAGGCTCCCTGCTGAGCAGAGAGCCTGATTCAGGGGTTGATCCCAGGACCCTGATCATAACCTGAGCCAAAGGCAGAGGCTTTAACCAACTGAGCCACCAAGGCACCCCATGTTTTTTCTAGTACCTTAACAGAACAAATATAAATTTAGGACCCATGATACTCTCCACATAGTGAATATTAAGAAGCATAAAAATATGATCTGAGAATCAGAGAAATTTTCACTTTCACACTAGAAGGAAATAACTGTTATCATATAATCACAAAATTATTCATTATTCAAGACCTTGAGAGTTCTTATTAAAAAGAGAGAAGTATGTTGGACCTACTAATGTGCCAGTTGGAGTACACTATAGACTCTCAGTTTGTTCATCTGTGAAATGGATGTGTTAGGTCACATGACCTCTATACCTTTCTGCTTGAACATTCTTAACAACATTTTGTAACCCAATCCTTAGGTTGTGTGATAAAATGTAATTTTATTACATACGCACAAAAAGTAAGTTGGATACTATTATACTTTCTGGCCTGCTTTTATTTCAATACAAATTAATCTATTTTGATTTAAGTAATATGTACTATTTGGAAATCTAGGTATGAGTACAAGATAAGAAGCTGATAAAGATGCCATGATTTACTGAAGTAATAATTTATTGTCAAGGTTTTGTGAAATAAAAATAGTTCCTCAGCAATATTTGGAATATCTAATAAACAAAAAAAGGAAATCACTTTAAAAACTTCAGCCCAGGGGCACCTGGGTGGCTCAGTGGGTTAGAGCCTCTGCCTTTGGCTCGGGTCATGATCTTGAGGTCCCAGGATCGAGCCCCACATCAGGCTCTCTGCTCAGCAGGGAGCCTGCTTCCCCCTCTCTCTCTGCCTGCCTCTCTGCCTACTTGTGATCTCCTCTCTCTGTCAAATAAATAAATAAAATCTTTAAAAAAAAAAAAAAAAAACTTCAGCCCATTCTTTCCTTCTTTACTGGATTAGAATCCTACACTGAACCCAAATTGAAGTGCACTCCCAAGTCTGAAATCAGGTTTTGCTTCTGCTTTCTCAATAGAATCACAGTCCCTTGGGAGCATTTTCCTCTCACTGAGCTACATCTCAATCAGCAGACAATTCGCCGTGGAGACTCAGTTGGAATTCTTGCTTCATCTAGTCACCCTCAATTGAACACAGAGGCCTGTGATCATTAAAGGCTGCAGCTTTCACCTGACAGCTTCATGGAAGCAATCCAGAGCTACTCAGTATCCGAATTTCATATTCTCTTGAAATTGGAGCTGCACACTGTGCTGTGCTATGACCTTTTCCTTTAGGTTCTTCTTTTTTTTTCCCCTCTGCAGTTTGAAAGGTATAGGCACATCAGAAAAATTTCACTACGGACAATCCCATAATAAAAAGTGATAGGAAAGGTCATAACATACAGCAGAGATTAATTTAGTCTGGGTAGGCAGTCTACTCTATATATTATTAAATGTTTGGGATTGAGTGATTGCGGGTACTGCTTTTATTTGTAGTTATTTACGTGGAAATATTTGAATATCAGAACTGTTTGTTTTTATTCAGGAAAATGTAAGATCCAGTTTTCAGTTGGTTTGTTGGTTTTTTAATTGACAGTCCAGACAATCAATGTAATCTATAAGTATTTAACTGTTCTTAATTGATTTCAAGTTGTGACTCAGCCTACTTCAAATTACATATTTCTTATCCATACTTTTATGGATAATGCCTTAACTATATTTTAAATTAAGTTAGATTTTTTTTTCTGTTTTGAAGTTATGACCTAGTGACCAATTAGCTATTAGTGGTACACCTTTAAGTAATTTTTGTGTAAGCAAGGCAACAACTAACTAAACACACAAAAGTCCCTCCTTATACAGATTTGTGTCCTAAACATCGCACAGCCTATGTGTTTGTAGTCATTTGTAGTAGTTGTTTTGGGCACCACTGAGGAATAAAGCTGTGGAAAATATGGAGATGCTCTGTGTGTTCCCAGAAAAATATTTAAGAAAAATTAGGATCCTAAAGACTTAATCTTCCCTAACTCAGTTAAGAATATCCCATTTATATCAGCATTTCCCTTTCTGGATGGGAGAATGTGGGTACATGTATTTGCCAATGAGGTTCCCGGGCTCATGGAAAAGGAAAGGAAAGGAAGGGAGAAAAAGAGGCTATTAGCCCCAACACCTGCATCCCCAAACAGGGATACTCACTGTAGGCAAAACCAATAAGAGAAGTGGTGGGTTAGGATTTTGTGTGAGCTTTTCCAGAGAATCACTTTTGAGGCAAGTTTCTCCATTGTAAAATGAGATTGACAATAATAACTTCCTCTCAGAAAATCTAATATTGGAAACGCTTTGTGAGTTACAACAGGCTTATTCCTCCCCAAGTCAGTGTGATGTAAAACTCATAGGTTTTGTGCAAGAAACTAAAGGATTAAATTAAAGATGTATTCCTTGACCATTTCACCCAAATCATTAATGAGATCATTCGTATGTATCTCCTAACACTGCATGAAAGCCATTTCCGCATGAGCACTGCAGAATATGGTAAACACTAAGCAAATTGTCCACAGTGTAGCTGAGGAAACTCAAGCAAAACATTAACTATATGTTGAAAAAATTATTTCTTGAAAATATTTTCTCAAAATTCAACTTTCATTTACTATAACATAAAGGAAACATTTAGTAAATAAGAGCTTTACCCATGATGAGTCTAAGATAAAAAGAAATTTTTTTAATGATTTTATTTATTTGACAGATCACAAGTAAGTAGGCAGAGAGGCAGGCAGAGAGAGAGGAGGAAGCAGGCTCCCTGCTGAGCAGAGAACCTGGTGCGGGGCTGGATCCCAGGACTCGGAGATCATGACCTGAGCCCAAGGCAGAAGCTTAACCCACTGAGCCACCCAGGCGCCCCAAAAAGGATTTTTGAAGAGACAAAATTTGGGGTGGAGGAAGCGGTTGTAATGATGCTATTCAAGTCAGGTCCCTTAGAGAGACGAAGTACTTCAGCAAATTTCATAAACTAGTATAGGAATTGCATGAAGATAAGTAGGTCTCATAACTGACCTAAATCCATAAATTGAGTTGTAAATAAAATTTAGGTCTATTTTTATGATTTTACTAAGACTACACTCTAGGATGACTAGAATAGGACTCTGCGTCCTGGTTCATCTACTGGCTGCATTGGAGTCATCTGAGGCAGATCAGTAATATAGATTCCTGGTCCCTACCTTGAACCCACTCCACCAGAATCTCTGGGAGGGAAATGCAGCAATCTATATATTTAACAATTTCAACAGTTTTCTCAGGATAAAACCAGTATAAGGACACTGTGAGAGGACAGGACAAAGAGAGCAGAATGTAAATAAATTTAATGATATGCAAAAATTGCTTCTACCCTGCAGGCAAAAAGCTGGCCTAGAGTCTGATAAATTATTGCTCTCTGATGCCCTTCAAAACATTGTTCTCAACATGGATAAATTCAGTTCTTGAACCATACTCCTTCTTCTGTGTGACTTAATCCTTTTTCTGGTGTTTTAAAAAACATACATTAACAGCATCCCTGAAAGGTGCTCTTTATACTGAGAGATAAATGTAGTGCTTTATTGATTTATAGGAAAAATAGCTGTATTGGAAGAAAGGCTAGGAATGAGGAAGCAGAAATAGTATCTGGTCCTTGTGTAACATTTTTTCACCTTATAAACCAGTTTTTCCAATATAATGTGCAATCATGCTGACAACAACCTTAAGAGCTTGAAGAGCCACCTTACAGTTCACTCTGTGGGTTGCTGAACTGGGACTTAAATTCTGTGACTTGTTATTGCAGAAATATGATTGATATCCCTAAGCCATCTGCCATAAACACAGAAAATTATTTTGAATTAATAGAAACATAAATGAATAAAGGAGTCTCTTAAGAAAGAAAAAATATGTTTCTCCATGTTTACTCAGTAAATTAACTTTAAAAAAAGTATGGTATTACTGAATTCTGTAGCTTCAGCAAATACTTTGGTCCTTTAGGAATAAGTACAGGTTAAAGTGAAAAGATATATACAGTTCTAAGCACTGAGGCACTTAGATGTAGTCCAAATGGAAAATAAAATTATGTAGTTATGTTGTTAAAGACTGAAAATAAATAACAAGTCCACAGGGGGAAGAAATAAATAAAATGAAAAAGGAGTAAGCTTGGTTTAAAGGTAGACAGTAGGTACAGGTGATTAGTTTTAATTTTGGTACTGTTGAAAAAACAAAACTCAACCCAATGAATACAAAGATCTGATTGGCTTTATTAAATGATTCATGAATTGGAACAGAATTCTATCTAGTAAACTCTAAGGAGTTTCATAAAATGGAAGGTTTTCACAGAGGGGAAAGTGGGACAAGAAGTTATTAGCCAAAGGAAAGACAATTGTTTCAGGAAGGTCAGCTTCCCTTAGGGATAAGGGCAGGAAGTTTTATGCAGATAACTTTCTCTCTCTTAGGGCTACAGAGAGGGCCCATGTTACAGATTTTCTCATTGGTGCTTATCAGAAAATTCCTGACTGACCAGTTAAGACTACATTTCTGGGGGAGATATAAAGTGCAATTAGGTTAGGGATTAAGCCCCAAATCAGTTATTTGGCCTAAGTGACTCCAATTTAGGCCTGTGGTTTTCTCTTTAGCTGCACCATCATCCTGAATATCCTTTTCATGGCAGTCTCTCAGACTGACACAGTTAGCATAAAACAGGCTTGAGTCTAAATGATTTTTGTGTTTTTTTAATTTAAAAATAAATAATTGAAGTATATTTGACATATAATTTTGTATACATTTAAGGTTTTCAACATTCTGATTTGATGCATTCATATATTGTAATATTGCCATTGCAGTGATAATTAGCACCTCTATGGTGTCACATAATTATCATTTCTCTTTAGTGGTTAAAATAATTAAGATGTACTCTCTAAGCATGTTTATTAGCAAATAGTCTTGTTCCCTGGCCCTGGTTCTTGAGTTTCCACCAAGAAAGAATTTGGAGCCAAACTCTTAAGCAAACAAGAATTTAATAGTGGTCAAAGCAAAAGTTCACTCTCAGAGTAGGAGAGTGGGCCAAGGTGGTAACTGCACGGGGTGTGTGTGTGTGTGTGTGTGTGTGTGTGTGTGTGTGTGTGTGTGTGTGTGTCAGGGTTGCATGGTTTTGTTTTTTTTTTTTTATAATTGCAAGGATTATGGGTCTCTGACTGAGGTTGCCTCCAATCTCCTAAGGGACTCCTCCCACTGGCTGGGAGGGGAGAGATTTTAGCCTTATATGGTCCTCATTGGAACTGTCATGGCAGTCATCCTCCCAAAGAGGGTCAAAACCGCGATGTAAATGTATTATAAAGAAGTTAGAAGTTACTTTAGGACAGTGGTTATAGGGAAGACTACAATGTATTCCTGGGGGGGTTCCCAGCTGTTTGCATTCTGCACGTGGTTGATTGTTTCTGTCTTTTTCAACAATGGAACAGTCCCATTCCCTGCTCATATCTAGCTAACTGCCTACTCTATCATGTTTGAGGATGCTAATACAATATTTTAATCTATATTGATGTATGTGCCTTAGTACTCTGGAGCTTATTTACTATTCATTTTAAGTTTGTATCTTAAAAAAAAAAATCTGTCCTAACCTCTCACCCCTATCTTTTGGTAACTATCATTTTACTTTTTGTTTTTACTAACTTGCTTTTTTTTAAGATTTTGCATATAAATGATCTCATTATAGTATTTGTATCTCTCTGTCTGACTTGTCTCGCTTAGCACAATATCCTCAAGATTCATCCATGTTATAACAAATGGAGGATGCCCTTTTTTGTGGGTGAATAATATTCCATTGTATTTGTGTGTGCATATGTGTATTTATATCATATATATAACATATATGCATATGTATACTGCATATTTTTATGCACTTTTGGCAGACATTTAGGTTATTTCTGTATCTTTGCTATTGTGAATAATGGTGCAGATGTATCTTTGAAAACCTGTTTTCATTTCCTTTGGCTATATACAAGTAGAACTGCTGGATCACATGGTAGATCTATTTTACTTTTTGGAGGAACCTCCATATTGTTTTCTGTAGTGGCTGAACCTATTTACATTCCCACCAACAATGTACAAGGGTTCCTTTTTCTCCATATCTTTGCCAGCACTTTTTATATCTTTTTGATGATAGGCATTATTCTAACGAGTATGAGGTAGTATCTCGTTGTGCCTTTGATTTACATTTCTCTAATGATTAGTGATGTTAAGTATTTTTTGTGTACCTATTGGTCATTTAGATGTCTTCGGAGAAATATTTATTTAGTTTCTCTACCCATTTTTAAAATTTGATTGTTTTTGTTGCTGATATTGAGTCATATGAGTTATATATTTTGGATATTAATCCCTCACCCAGTATGGTTTGTAAAAATGTTCTCTCATTCTGTAAGATTTTTTTCCATCTTATTATTTATTTTGCTATGCATAAGCTTTTAAATATGATCTGTCTCACTGATTTTGCTTTTATTGTTTGAGCTTTTGTTTTCATATCCAATGCCAAAATCAATCCCACGGTCTTTCTCCTCTGTGTTTTCTTCTAGGAGTTTTATGTTTTCAGATCTTACGTTTTTTATCCACTTCTGGCTAACTTTTGTGACTGATGTAAAACAAATATCCAATTTCATTTTGCTATATGTTTAACCAGTTTTCCCGACACAATTTATTGAAGAAAATGTCTTTTTCCTATTGGGTGATTTGGTTCTCTTGTTGAATATTAGTTGACCATAAATGCAGGAATCTGATTCTGGGTTCTCTGTTTTGTTCTGTTGGTCTGTGTGTCTATTTTAATACTAGTACCATACTGTCTTAGTTACTATAACTTTGTAGTATAGTTTAAATCAGGAAGTGTGATGTCTTCAGCTTTGTTTTTCTTTCTCAGGATTGCTTTGGCTATTTGGGATCTTTTGTGGTTCCATACAATTTTAGGATTGCTTTTTATTCTGTTTCTATGGAGAGTGCCATTGGGAATTTGATAGGGATTTCATTAAATCTGTAAATGACTTTAGGAAGTATAAATGTTTTAACAATATTAATTATTCTGAATCATGAAGAAAGGATGTCTTTCCATTTGTTCATGGCTCCCATTTCTTTCATGAAAGTCTTACAGATTTCATTATACAAATATTTTACTTCCATAGTTAAATATATTCCTATTTATTTTATTATTTTTGATGCTATTATGAATAGGATAGTTTTTATTTATTTTTGAGATGTTTTGTTATTAGAGTATAGAAATACAACTATTTCCATATGTTGATTTTATATTCTTCAATTTTACTGACCAATATTCATTTATGTCTGTTTTGTTTACATGCAAACTGTGGTATCAAGATATTTTAAGACTTCTAGTTTTCATCAAGGGGTGCAATAGGCCAAGAAATGGACCACAATGATATCCACTTTCTAATTCCTGTTACTTTATATGGTAATGGGGCTGTAGAGATGTGACTAAGTTAAAGATTTTGAGATGGGGGCACCTGGGTGACTCAGTAGGTTAAAGCCTCTGCCTCAGGTCATAATCTCAGGGTCCTGGGATTGAGCCCCACATCAGGGTCTCTGCTCAGCAGGGAGCCTGCTTCCCCTCTCTCTCTGCCTGCCTCTCTGCCTACTTGTAATCTCTCTCTCTCTCTCTCTCTCGTCAAATAAATAAATAAAATATTTAAAAAAAAAGATTTTGAGATGGAGAGATTATCCTGGGTTATCCAAAATGCCTAATGTAATCACAAGGTCATTATAAAAAGGAGATAGGAGGATTAAGTCAAAAAATGTGATACAGAGGCTCCTGGGTGGCTCAGTGGGTTAAAGCCTCTGCCTTCAGCTCAGGTCATGAGAAGGAGAAGCATGCTCAATCATCCTGCTTTCTGCTCAGGAGGGAGCATGCTTCTCCTTCTCTCTCTGCCTGCCTCTCTGCCTACTTGTGATTTCTCTCTCTCTCTCTCTCTCTGTCAAATAAATAAATAAAATCTTTAAAAAAAAAAAAAAACCATGATACATGTGACACATGGACACAGAGGTCAGGGTGATGAGGCCAGGAGCCAAAGAATGTGGGCAGTTACCAGAACCTAGAAAAAGCAAAAAAAAAAAAAAATTCTTCCCTTAGAGCTTCTGGAAGGAAAATATACTTTGATTAACACCATATAAGACCCCATTTCACACTTATGACCTCCAGAACAGTAATGTAATAAATTTGTGTTTTTGTAAGTCACCGTGTTTGTGGTTATCTGTTACAACTTATAGGAAACTAACATAAGGGAGCTAAGAGAAAAGCCATTAGCAAAGTTGGCAGTTTTAAATGTATCTAAAAAAATCTTGATTTTCCTCCCATTGAGGAAGAAGTCTACATTCTGTGGTGAAATTCATGACTTACTCTTACCTGCAAAATGCAGTAGAAGGGAAATTCCATTGAATCTGAGTCTAGGTTTTTAAGGCAATTAGCTGGACCCTGCTTTGTGCTGATACAATCACAGTTGAAATCTTCAGCTGTTTGTAAGAATTCAGCTGTTTGTAAGAACTATAGCCATAATGCTGTGAAGAAGACATTACATAGAGAAGAGAAGGCATTCTGGTCAAGTCTACAGTTGAGCTCCAACCAGCAACCATGTGAGTGAGCCATCCTTAACCTCAGCACAGTCAGGCCTTGAGATAACCCGAGCTCCTGCCAACACATAATTGAAACTGCATGAGAAGACCCTAAGCTAGAGCTACTCGTATGAGCTTCCTCCAAATCCCTGATCCACAAAATCTTTAAACATAGTAAATGTTTAATTGGACTGTTGTTTAAGACAATCAGGGAAATAATATATTCATATTAATAATGGAAAGATTAGCCAGTAAACTGCCAAGAACATCTATGTTGCTAAATGATAGTTGTGTATCAACAGCTCTATATTTCAGTTTTAAAGGATACATTACCAACCTCAGTGGATTTAATTACCAATAGCCAAATATTATGACTTCTAAATCAGTTGCCCAAGCTCCTATTTTCTGCTTTAGCCTTTCATATGTAACAGGTCTCACCTCAAAATAAGCCTATTAAAAAAATTTAATTCTTCTCATTTTCATCCCTATAGCAGAGACTCTACGCCATTCCATATTTTTGGTAAGGGTATCTTAACTCAACCAATTGCTAAAACATGAAATTTGGGCATCATCTCAAGTCCTTTTCCTTTCCTAACATAATCACTCACTAACCCAAGCTATTTTTCATGTTGAAAATTTTCAATTGACTCCCATGTCATCTATTATTATTGCTATCGAGTTTATTATGGACCTTAATATATCTTACTCAAACTAAATGACTTCCTAAATATTTTGCTTCTTTTCTTTCAAGTTCTGTCACTATAATTATCTTTCTAACTTATCAGCATCCTTGCTTCCTGATAAACCCTTTTAATGATTTGAATCACCTACTGCTTATAAATATGTATCATTTTGGAATTCTGCTTTGGCCTAATTTACTTTTTGGCTCAAAATTTACCAACTTTTGTGGAGATCCAAAGAAAGAAATGGCTACACAGCTGGTATCTGCCCTAAAGAATAAGTTGTTCTTCAACTTACCTATGTGACCCAGTAATACTGTGTGCTTGAGGTATCTGTGGTCAGCTGGGATGCTGAACAATAATGATGGCAGCCTGCATTAGACGATCACAGAAAATGACACTAACTTTTGAAGCACAGCCATTCCATTTTTAGAGAATAACATCTTTGGAGTGCTTGGGTGGCTCAGTTGGTTAAGCGTAGGACTCTTGATTTTGGCTCAAGTCATGATCTCATGGTGATGAAATTGAGCCCAATGTTGGGCCCTGTGCTGGGCATGAAACTTGCTTGAGATTCTCTCACTCCCTCTCCCTCTGCCTCTCCCTCATTCATACTTGCTCCCTTTCTCTCTCTTAAAATAAAATAAATAAATAAATAAAATGAAAGAGTAAAATATAAAAAAAAGAAAAGGAAAGGAAAGAAAGCAAAATAAAACAAGAAAGAAAAGAAGAGAAAAAAAAAGAAAGTAACATCTTTGACAAATCAGCTCTTTGGATTTCTACTAGGAACTGATAGAGGGTGAATTATGACTCTTTGGTGACACCATGATCATGTCACCAGAAATGCTCAAAATGAAACAAGTGGCTTCAGATACATTTAGCCACAGAGTCCTAAATAACAGAGACTACTTGCCTAAGTAGAATTGACATATATGATGTTTAGCTTGAATAGTTACTTCAGACACAAGTAAATTTTAGGATAGAAATTTCTTGATATGCTCTGTGGGTCAACTATTGACCCAGTGCAGTACCTATCTCAACATGTACATATATGTCTATAAAAAGTTTAGGCCATCAGTTAAATGAGTAAGAAAAAAAAAGCCTCTTTTACAGAAAGTTCTGGATGATAAGCTGGCATATATTGAAAATGATCTATTACCATACTACAATTCTATTTGGGATGATTAAATTAAGGGACATTTAAAAAAAGTAAATATTCCATATGAGAAAATATTGGAGCATCTTGTTTTATAATTTTCATGGAAATAGAGATGGTTAGATGCAAGAGCCAACACTTATTCAGATAACCAAGGACTTGGAAGGACAGATAAGAAAATGAATAATGAAAATATAGAAAAATACAGTGAATTGACTTTTCAGAACAGGTCCAGTTTATATGGTGTCTATGGGAGTACTTATCAAAGGGGCCTTACTACAGAGAAGGCTGTTTATTTTCCATCACTTTTCTGTATATTTCAGTAAACCTACCCCTCCTTGGCTCCTCATTGCATGATCATTTGGTTTCTCAAGCTAATTTACTACAAATAAGAATGAAAAACATATATGGACTTGATAATAAAGTCTTCCCTTCAACAAAGTTGACTTGGGCACTGCCAAATGCCCTGTTTATCTCAGCTTCCAGTATGGCCATACTTTAGTGGAACTAGCCAGGAACCTAATGTTAAGTACAGTATACTAGATTTCTGCCAGAAAACAAAAGGCCATGATTTGTCTTCAATTAAGTTAACATATTCTGAATTGATATTTTATTCCTATGCCAATCATAGGAATTCTAGACTTATGTTTGACTTATTGTAAATTATAGTAGTATTATACACAGTGATGCTTCTGAATGAGGAAATCACATCACAGTGAGAAATGTTAGGCAATAGAATAATAAGTATGATATTCTCCAACCTTAAAATGAACCTTAACATACAGAAACATGTGACCTAATAGAAAAAAGTAATGACTTATTTAAATACAGGTTGGCATCAGCTAGGAGACAATACTTTCTGAATTCAGGGTGTTGTCCCAGGATATTTTCTGGAAATCTAGACCCCATATATCTGGAATCAAAGAGCCAGACCAATGGGATATTAACCTTTAACTTTTAAATTTATTCTTTTTTTTAAATATTTTATTTAAATTTATTTATTTATTTGTTTGTTTATTTATTTATTTGAGAGAGAGAAAGAGATCACAAGTAGGCAGAGAGGCAGGCAGAGAGAGAGGGGGAAGCGGGCTCCCTGCTGAGCAGAGATCCGGATGCGGGGCTCGATCCCAGGACTCTGATATCATGACCTGAGCCGAAGGCAGAGGCTTTAACCCACTGAGCCACTCAGGCGCCCCTAAATTTATTCTTAATAAGAAGGAAGCAGAGTATAAAATTCCATTTTATTTAATAAGAATTTGAATGTCATTGTATAAAACTTCTTAGATGACATAGTCTCTACATCTTCTAATTATGTCCTTTCTAAACTTTTTTTTTTTAAGATTTTATTTATTTATTTATTTGACAGAGAGGAGAGAGATCACAATTAGGCAGAGAGACAGGCAGAGAGAGGGGGGAAGCAGGTTCCCCACTGAGCAGAGAGCCCGATGGAGGGCTCTATCCCAGGACCCTGAGTTCATGACCTGAGCCACCCAGGCACCCCGTCTTTTCTAAACTTCTTATGTACTTATGTACTTATGCTGGAGTACTTGTGGTGTACTCCGGCATAGTTTCTGAAATTTGCCATTTTTTGTTTGTTTGGGTTTTGGACTTTGTTTTTTTTGTTTTTGTTTTTTTTGTTTTGTTTTTTTAGATTTCATTTATTTATTTGACAGAGAGAGAGAACACAAGCAGCGGGTAGGGTCAAAGAGAGAGGGAGAAGGAGGCTCCAAACTGAGCAGGGAGCCTGATGTGGGGCTTGATCCAAGGACCCTGAGATCAGGACCTGAGCTGAAGGCAGAGGCTTTAACCCACTGAGCCACCCAAGTGCCCCTGTTTTTGGCTTTCTATAAAAAGATGTATAAGCCTGCAAAGGTAATCAAGGGTATACTATTGGATAGCATTCATTGCTACTAAATACCATATTCACTCTTCTAAGTTGTCCCCTGTGTTTCAAGGAGGTGAAGTCAAGAAACTATAATGTCAAGACCCCCTTGGTATGGAACTTGAGTTACATTCTATTTGTGTAGGCAATTGGCCAAAATTTGGGGAACATAATAGAAAAGCAATACCAATATGCTGCTATTAGAAGTCTGTAGGCTTTGAAAGATAGCAAATATCTATGGCTTGAAGCATTATCCTGAGGATCATCCACTTCAGAGCTGTAAGTGGCTAATATTATTACTGATGGTTACCTTGTCATCACTATAATTTGGAATTTCCTGAAAACTGTCTTAAACTTTGTTTTCCCACACTACCAGTGGTTTGAAAGCCTATATAATTTCCAGTATTAAATATCTTCCCACCCAGAATATCTAGAGTAGCTTCTATTTTCATTGTTAAATCCTACTAATAAAATGTTAAATTAATTCAGTTAAGTTAAAGGATACATAATTGAGTGAATAGACATTTGTCTACTTAAGAATTTCCTAACATAGGGGCACCTGGGTGGCTCATGGGTTAAAGCGTCTGCCTTCGACTCAGGTCATTATCTCATATCTCAGGGACCTGGGATTAAGCCCTGCATTGGGCTCTCTGCTCTGTGGGAGTCTGCTCCCCCCTCTTTCTGCCTACCTCTCTGCCGACCTGTGATCTCTTTCTCTGTCAAATAAATAAATAAAATGTTTAAAAAAAAAGAATTTCCTAACATAATAACTTCATAATCATCTTAAAAAGATATCATCAGGATTCTGCTAGACAATACCAATTCTTTGCCAAACTCACTTTTCCTTGCCATGAGGTCACTAACTCCATGACTAAATACACAGGTGTTTATTGTTCAGGTGCATGGAATACTGCAGTGACTCTCAGGCTAAGCTCCAGAATAGATAAATCTATCTGATATAATCAAAAAGACTAGCAACACTACCATGTGCACTAAAATATGAAGTAAAAATGTGCCCAATTACTTGGGTAATCTAGCAAAAGTGATTTCTTTTTTTTTTTTTAAAGATTTTATTTATTTATCTGACAGAGAGAGAGAGAGATCACAAGTAGGCAGAGAGGCAGGCAGAGAGAGAGGGGGAAGCAGGCTCCCTGCTGAGCAGAGAGCCTGATGTGGGGCTCGATCCTGGGACCTCAAGATCATGACCCGAGCCAAAGGCAGAGGCTTTAACCCACTGAGCCACCCAGGTGCCCCTAGCAAAAGTGATTTCTAAGAAAATGTTAAATATGACACTTGATTTCTTTGTGCTATTTATAGTAAAATAAGAAAATAGGGAACTTTTCCAAGTGAAAAATGATACCAAAATTAAGAATGGGTTTCTGAGAAAATGATGAATGCATAAAATTTCCAGGAAAACATGGTCTAGAGATTAAGCTTATCATGTGACTATAAAAGCTTTGTTATAATGCTTTTAAGCATGTTAAGATGTCAGGAAGGCCAAAGGTGGTGCCAAACCAAAGGTTCTTTCAGATCAAGGGTGTCTATAACAGATCCTCTGAAATTAAAAAAAAAAAAAACAAAACAAGGAAACATCTAAGAAACAATGTTATACCACAGCTGTCTCAACAGGATCCCAAGGTAGAGAAGAGCTTTTCACAAAGACTTGTAGTTGTGTCTTGTGACATCTAAATGAATAATCTTCAAAAAGTTATAGAAGGGTCACAATGATACTGAGAGAATTATATTCACAATGTAACAATAATATCTTTTATTATCTTTAAACAATAAAGTCTTTAACTGAAAGGAACAGAAACAGTACACAGTGAAAAGTGGTCTTCAAACCCATAAAATTTTACTAAAACGAAGTAGGCTTATAAAATTACTCATTTGAAAACCGATGCTAGTTTTCATGGAGGGGTGGGTAGCAAAAGGATGACTCAGCAAAACCAGAGTCCAGTAGCATAGCCTGTGGCCCTGGAGAGCTATTTCCATTCTTGAAACCTAATCAAGCAATTTCCAGGTTGTGCCCACCCAGCTAGACTTCAGAATTAGTATGAAGTGACTTTTTTTTCTTTGAGAGAGGGAGAGAAGGAGGAGGGATGGAAGACGCAGAGGGAGAGGAAGAGAGAGAATCCCAAGTAGGCTCCCCACTAGGTGTGCAGCAGGGCTAGACCTCACAATCCTGAGATCATGACCTGAGCTGAAATCAAGAGTCAGCTCCTTAACCAAATGAGCCACCAGGTACCCCATGAAGTGACTCCTTTTTGCTTCCCATCTCCCATCTCTTGAACACGATTGTCTAAGAGTACCCTGTACCTGTCCCAACATTACATTGGTGTGTGGGAGGGAGATACCATGTCTATTTAGTTTCCCAGATTTAAAGAGTGAGAACTACACTCTAGAAACTGTGTACATAAGGAACTACACCCCAGATACCTCATCCCCACCAAGGCTTGAGACAGATAATGAGATTATAAACTTTGAACTAATAGAGTACAGGATGAGATTTGGGGGAATCTTGAGAGAAGGTAAGGATATTTGCCTGTGAGAGGGATACAAATGATTAGAATCAGAGGACAAAGTGCACAGAAATAAATAACTAATAGAGGCCTAAAACATCTATATTAAAGTTTAGGTTTGACATTTACTATAACAGTTTAAAGGAAATATTCAGCCTATGTAAGAATAATAATCCTGAGCATTATTATTATTATTATTTATTTATTTTTTTTTTTTTACAGAGAAAGATCACAGGTAAGCAGAGAAGGAGGCAGAGAGAGAGAGGGGGAAGCAGGCCCCCGCTGAGCAGAGAGCCCGATGTGGGGCTCGATCCCAGGACCCTGAGATCATGACCCGAGCCGAAGGCAGAGGCCTTTAACCCACTGAGCCACCCAGGCGCCCCAATCCTGAGCATTATTTATCATATATAGTGCTAAATCCCAATTTACTTTGGAGGTAAATTTTAATTTGACTCCACTTTCTTTCCTCCTTCTCCTTTTACTTCATCACAATTTCTTGTTTTTTTCTATGTTAGTCCCAGGGTCAAATCCAATAAATCTCATCAGTAAATACTCTTTTTTTTCCCTCTCTTCAGTACTGTCAGGAGGCCTACTGAGTTCTCAGTGGACTAATATTAGAGCACTTCGTATTCTTCTGGGAGAACCATAACCACAAATAGTTGAGTAATATGTTTTCTCTCGAAGAAAACTTCTTCACATTATTATGCTATAGTAAGCATTATAAGAAAAATGATTTAAAAAGACAAAAATACCTTGCTTTTAAAATTTAATCAAATTACATTTTCTCATACAAGTATCTGATTAACAAATAGATTTTTTAAAGTAACTATTATAGACTTATTAAATATAATGTTATTTTGTTAAATAATTAGCATATTTTGTGACTCTCTGCTCGGCAGGAAACCTGCTTCTCCCCCTACCATTCCCTCTGCTCGTGTTCCCTCTCTCGCTGTGTTTCTCTCTGTCAAATAAGTAAAATCTTTAAAAAAAAAAAGAAACTAGATCCTGAGAAATGTTTCATGAACTGATGAGGCAGTTCACATCTATTTCTTTTATTGCTTCTTGAGAAATCTCATTTCAACATTATTTAATATCATTTCTGTTAATAGAATCTATCAGTTTAGCAATTCTTTATTGGTACCGTACCATCAGGAATAATTTTTGGTTGTGAAGGATAGAGCAATGAACAAAAAAGGAAAAAATGTATGGGGAGAATTATTAAATTTCACTGAGAAATTAAAAAAATAAATTGTAATGAATGAGGGAGGTTATAGTTGAGCATAGGCATATAAAACAAGTACATATATACATGCACACACATATATACATACATATTTTACTGTTTGTTCAAATTTTAGTTTATGGAAGGGGGATAAAACTTGAATAATTTCCAATCATCTCAAGGCTCAACATAAATGCTGTGGTTGTATTTTCATTTCCTTTGTTCCTTATTACTGACTGAGCACTTGGGAGTACTCCTTGTTTGGCATTTTGCTCTTTTCTGTGTGTAAGTGATGGAGAATTTTATTTTGACATTTTTATGATAATTTCATATGAATAGACTTTTTTTAAAAGCATATTCATCCTTGATTACAATGTATATTCACCCTGGAAGATGCTAAGGATTTTGTTAAATCTAACCACTAGCTAAAGTATGCAAAGTTCATTATTCTTTGTAGCAATTTCTGTACATTTATGGAAAACCATTTGCTTCTCCTTATCAACATCTCTTCTCTCCATTGTGAAAGGCATAATGCTTTATCTCCGTCCTCTAGTTTCTAAGCCCACCCTGCAATGTGTATATAATAAATGTTTTAGAGATAACTTCATTAAATTACGACAAGGGCTGTCTAAAATATTGCCTTAGTTAGGAACACATTGGTTAAAAGTGATAGAATCTGAACTCAAACCAGCTTAAGCAAAAAGTGGAATTCATTTCCTCAGGGAATCCAAGCAACTGTAGAACAAGCCACAGGAAATGCAGGAATTGGAACCAGGGACATGAACCCCACCTGGGCTTCTCTTTGCTTTTCACTGCTGGTCAGTTTCATCCTCTTTCTGAGGTAGACTAGCTCTTTTTCCTTCTTTTTTTTTTTTTTTAAACAAAGTATTTTTTTAAATGTAAAACTTTGCAGATCTTTTCCCCTTTTTTATTGAGTATTTTCAATCATAGAGCAAAGTTGAAAAGAATTACAGAGTGAACATGCATATATCTACTACCTAGAGTCTATAATTTGCAATTGCTGGGTTTACTTTCTCTCATTTCTATCTGTCCATCACTTTATTCATCAAATATTCCATCTTAAATACTTACACATTTCAAAATGTTATGAATATCAGTAAGTTGGATGATAAGACATTCTTAGCTTGTTTGCTATCATAGAGGGAAAACATTCAATTTTTTATCATTATGTCATTTATGAAGTTCATCAAGTTGAGAAATTTTAATTTGCTTAGTTTTTAAATTTTTTTAAAAAATGTGTATATTACTTTCAGTTTTTATTTTAATTCCAGTTAGTTAAGATTTGGTGTTATATTAGTTTTAGTTTAGCATTAGTATTTAGTTTATATTAGTTTTATAGTGTTATATTAGTTTTGTGCAATAGAGTGATTCAACAATAACATACATCACCCAGTGCTCATCAAAACAGGTGCCTTCCTTAATCTTCATCAACTATTTAACCCGTCTGGTCACCAACCTCCCCTCCCTAGTTTGTTCTCTGTGATTGTCTGATTATTGATTTCTCTCTCTCTTTGTTCCCTTTGCTTGTTTGTTTCTTAAATTCCACATATCAGTGAAATCATATGGTATTTGTCTTTATCTCACTTATTTCATTTAGCATTATACTCTCTAACTCCATCTGTGTCATTGCAAATAGCAAGATTTCATTCTTTTTTATGGCTGCATGGTATTCCGTTGCATTTATATACCACCTCTTCTTTACCTATTCATCTGTTGATGGACACTTTCTTCCATGAATTGGCTATTGTAAATATTGATGCTATAAATATAAGGATGCATGTAAACTTTTAAATTATTGTTCATATATTATTTGTCTAAATACCCAGTGGTTCAATTGCTGGATCATAAAGTAGTTCTATTTTTAACTTTTTGAGGAACCTCTTTACTATTTTCTACAGTGGATGTATCAGTTTGCATTCCCACCAACAGTATACAAGTTCATTATTCACAACATGCTCTCCAACACCTGTTGTTTCTTGTGTTGTTGACTTTAGGCATTCTGATTTTGTAGTTTTGATTTGCATTTCCCTGATGATAAGTGATGATGAACATCTTTTCGTGTGTCTGTTGACCATCTGGGTGTCTTCTTTGGAGAAATGTCTGTTCATGTTTTCTACCCATTTTTCAACAAGATTGTTTTTTGGATGTTGAGTCTTGTAATTTCTTTATATTTTTTGGATACTAACCCTTTATCAGATATGTCATTTGTAAATATCTTCTTCCATTCCATAGGTTGTCTTTTAGTGTTGTTGATCATTTCCTTCACTGTGCAAAAGCTTTTTATTTTGATGAAGTCACAGTAGTTAGTTTCTGCTTTGGTTTCCCTCACCTCAGGAGACACATCTAGAAAAATGTTGCTATGGCTGATGTCAAAGAAGTTACTGCCTGTGTTCTCTTCTAGGATTTTTATGATTTCAGGTCTCATATTTAGGTTTTTAATCCATTTTGAGTTTATTTTTTGTACTGTATAAGAAAACAGTCTAGTTTCATTCTTTTGCATGTTGCTGTCCAGTTTTCCCAGCACCATTTGTTGAAGATATAGTTTTTCCCATTGTATATTCTTTCCTGCTTTGTCAAAGATTAATTGCCTATGTAATTGTGATTTATTTCTGGATTTTCTATTCTGCTGTATTTATCTATGTGTCTGTTTTTGTGCGAGTACCATACTGTTTTGATTATTAAAGTTTTGTAATATACTTAAATCTAGAGTTGTGATACCTCCAGCTTTGCTTTTCTTTTTCAGGATTATTTTGACTATCTGGGGTTTTTTGTGGCTCCATAAAAATTTTAGGATTGTTTGTTCTAGTTGGTATTTTGATAGGGATTGCATTAAATATGTAGATCCCTTTGAGTAGTATAGATAACAATATTTTATTTTAACAATATTTGTTCTTCTTTCCATTTCTTTGGGTTGTCTTGAATATCTTTCATCAGTGTTTTATAGTTTTTAGAGTATAAGTCTTTCACCTTAAGTTTATTTCTAGGTATTTTGTTATTTTTGGTGTAATTATAATGGATTGTTTTATTAATTTCTCTTTCTGCTCCTTCATTATTAGTATGTATAAATGCAACATATTTCTGTACATTTATTTTGTATCCTGAGACTTTATTGAATTCATTTAACAGTTCTAGAAGTTTTTTGGTGGAATCTTTAGGGTTTTCTATATATAGTATCATGTCATCTGCAGATAGTGAAAATTTTACTTCTTTCTTACTGATTTGGATACCTTTTATTCCTTTTTCTTATCTGATTGCTAAACTAAGACTTCTAGTACTCTATTAAGTAATAGAGGTGAGAGTGGACATCCATGTCTTGTTACAGATCATAGAAGAAAAGTTCTGTTTTTCTCCATTGAGGATGGTATTAGGTATGTTTTTTCATAGGTGGCTTATATTATATTGAGATATGTTCCTTCTAACCTACTTTGTTGAAGGCTTTTATTTTGAATGGATGTTGTACTTTGTCAATCATTTTTTCTGCATCTACTAAAGTGTTCATATGTTTCTTATCCTTCATTTTATAGATGTGATGTATCAGTTTGATTTGTGAATATTGAACCACCCTTGCTACCCAGGAATAAATCACTCTTGATTGTGGGGATTTTTTTAATGTGTTGTTGATTGTGGTTTGCTAGTATTTTATTGAGAATTTTTGCATCCATGTTTATCAAGGATATTGGCCTGTGGTTTTCCTATTTAGTGGTCCCTTTATCTGGTTTTGATATCAGCATGATTCTGGCCTCATAGAATTAATTTGGAAGTTTTCCTTCCTTTTGTCTTCTTTGGAATAGTTTGAGAAGACTAGGTATTAACTCTTCTTTAAATATTTCCTGTAAAGCCAGTCTGGACTTTTGTTTGTTGGAATTTTATTAATTACTGACTAAATTTCTTTGCTGGTTATGGGTCTGTTCAAGTTTTCTATTTCCTCCTGTTTCACTTTGGTGGTTTGTATGTTTCTAGAAATTTATCCATTTCTTCTATGTTGTCCAATTTGTTGGCATATAGTTTTTAATTATATTCTCTTATAGTTGTATTTCTGTAGTGTTGGTTGTTCTCCTTTCTCATTTATAATTTTATTTATTTGAGTCCCTTCTCTCTCTCTATTTTTTAAAATAAGTCTGGCTAAAGGTTTATGAATTTTATTGATTTTTTTTTCCCCAAAGAATCAACTCCTGGTTTCATTGATCTGTTCTCTTGTTTTTATTTTTTGGGTGGAGGGTGTTTTGTTTTTAAATTTCTATTCTTTCTTTTTTTTAAGATTTTACTTATTTATTTGACAGAGAGAGATCACAAGTAGGCAGAGAAGCAGGCAGAGAGAGAGGGGGAAGCAGGCTCCCTGCTGAGCAGAGAGCCCAATGCAGAGCTTGATCCCAAGACCCTGAGATCATGACCTGAGCTGAAGGCAGAAGCTTTAACCACTGAGCCACCCAGGTGCCCTGAATTTCTATTATTTATTTCTGTTTTAATCTTTATTATTCCCCTCCTTGTGCTAGTTTTAGATTTTGTTTTGGTGTTCTTTTTCTATCTCCTTTAGATGCAAGGTTAAACTGAATTTTTTCTTTTTGAGGTAGGCTTGTATTGCTACAGACTTTCCTCTTAGAACTGCTTTTGTTGTATCCCAGAGGTTTTGAACCATTGTGTTTCCATTTTCATTTTATTTCATGTATTTTTTTTTATCTTTCTAGTTGTTTGTTGACCATTCATTGCTTGGTAGCATGTTATTTAACCTCCATGTATGTGTGGCATTTCCAGATTTTTTTCTTGTGTTTGACTTTTAGTTTCATAGCATTGTGTTCAGAAAAGATGCAGGGCATGCTTTTGATCTTGTAAACTTGTTAGACTTACTCTGTGGACTAATATGTGATGTAGTCTGGTGAATGATCTATGTGCACTTGGAAAGAATGTGTATGCTACTGTTTTAGGGTGGAATATTCTGTATATATTTGTCAAATCCATCTGGTCTGGTGTGTCATTTAAAGTCATTCTTTCCTTAGCGATTTTCTGTTCAGATGATCTGTCCATTGATGTAGTGGTGTGTTAAATTCCCCTACTAGTATTGTACTATTACTGATTAATTCCTTTTTATTTGTTATTAACTGTTTTATAGATTTAAGTTCTCTTATATGGGGTGCATAAATATTTATAATTGTTATATCTTCTTGTTGGAAGATATAACATTGTTGTGGTTTTTCAATTTTCTTTCTTGCTTTCTTTCTTTTTTCTTTTGATCTATTTTGTCACACTATGTGTTTTGATTGGAGTACTTAGTACTTTACACGCAAAGTAATTATTGATAGTTGTGTATTATTGACATTTTATTACTTGTTTTGTGGTTGTTTCTGAAGATTTTCTGTAATCCTTTCTTGTTCTCTTTTTCATGTTTTGCTGATTTTCCTTAATGATATATTTGGATTGCTTTCTCTTTATTATTTGTATATTTCTTATTGGTTTTTTATATATATATGATTACCATTATATAAGTATATAACTTCTGTATATATTGTATATTATGTTAGCATCTCTATATTAAGTTGATGGTTGTTTTAAGTTTGAATCCAGTGTTTTCTCCTCTTCTCCCCACATTTAGGTATATGTTATTGTATTTTATATCCTTTTTTAATGAGTTCCTTGACTATTTTTTTACAGAAATATTCATTTTTACTGTTTTTCTGTTTCCTATCTCTATACTGTCAATTTTGGTCTCTCCTTTCCACTCAGAGTCCCTTTTCATGTTTCTTGCAGAGCTGGTTTAGTGGTCATGAACTCCTTAATTTTTGTCAGGGAAATTCTCTTTCTTTCCTTCTATTCTGAGTGATAGCCTTTCTGGATAGAGTATTCTTGGCTACAGATTTTTCCCTTTCAGCATTTTGAATATATCATGCCATTCCCTTCTGGCTTGCATAGGTTCTGTTGAAAAATCTCTTGCTAGCCTTATAGGCTTTCCCTTGTAAGTTAATGATTTATTTTGTCTTGTTGCTTTTAAAATTTTTCCCTTATCACTATATTTTGACAATTTATCTTGGTGTGGGTCTGCTTTTATTGATTTTGTTGGGGGTTCTCTGTGTCTTATGGATCTGGATATCTGTTTTCTTCCCCAATTTAGGGAAGTTTTCAGCTGTTATTACTTCAGATAAATTTTCTGCCTCCTTTTCTTTCTCTTCCTCTTCTGGGACTCCTATAATAAAAATGTTAGTACTTTTGACGGAGTCACTGAGTTCCCTAAGTCTGTTCTAGTTTTGCTTGATTCTTTTATCTCTCTTTTGTTCAAGCTAATTACTTTCCAGTACTGTCTTTTAAGTCATTAATTCAATTTCTGCTTCTTCCATCCTGCTGTTCGTTCCATCAAGTATGTTTCTCATTTCACTTACTATGCCCTTTATCTCTGCTATGTTATTTCTTATCTCTGTATTTATGGACTTACTGCTGTCCTCTCCTATCTTCTCAAGTCCAGAGAATATCCTTATGATCATTGCGTCAGGCATGTTACTTACATTGTTTCACTTAACTCTCTGGCTGTGGCTTTGTCCTCTTCTTTCAATTGGGATAAATCTCTCTGTCTCCTCATTTTTGTCTGCTTCTCTCTGTCTGTTTCTCTATGTTAAGAAAGTCAGCTATGTCTTCTCTTGAAAGTAGTGATTTTATGAAAAAGAGGTCTTGGAGTGCCTTGCAGTGCAGTGTCCTCTGTTCACCAGAACCTAACACTTCTGGAGAGTATCCTGTATATGTTGCTTATATCCTAATGTTGTGTCTGAGTTATGTTTCCTTTCAGAGCAGTTGTCTGCACTGACTTTCTACTTTTTGTGGGCTGTGTTTGCTCTCTGTGGTATTAGTGGGATCCAGGCAGGCTGGTTCTGAGGGGACATGCTGACAAGGGAACTTGGGAGCAGAGCAATAGTGTTAGCAAAATTTGCATTGGACCACTAGTCCTATACCAGATCCCCTGAGACACTGTGGTGGCAAGTGGCTGTTTGCCAGGACGGCCAGGGGCACAAGACTGGGCACTATGTGGTAGTTGATCCCATCTTCATAACTAGGCATGATGCATGGTAGCAGCTGAGCACTTGGAAGCTGGGCAGAGCATATGCATAGCTTTAACAAAATTTGCCCTGCTCCCAAGGCAGAGGTTAGCAGGCTTGGAATGGGGGAGTCTTCAAGAGGTGTGGTATACCTTTAGCAGGTTGGTTAACAGCCCCCCAACACAATCCAAAATCATCATGAACAGATCTGTCTCCAGTTAGCCCCTTTTGTTGTATAAACTGCCCCTTTTATGTTGCCTATCTGCATAGGCTGCTGTCTATGTATTTTTTTAATTTTTTAAATTAATTTATTTATTAACATATAATGTATTATTTGCCCCACGGGGCTGCTGTCTCTTTAAAGGAAGTGACCCAGCTATCTCTCACCTCTCAGCTCAGGTGTGCTGAGTGAACTGACTTTAAAAAATCCAAGTTCCGCTAGTTTTACAAACTAATGGAATTCAGTTCTTCTGGTTTTTAAAGCCCAAAGTTACAAAGGTTACTTTTCCTCCTTTTAGCTCTCTGGTGCAAGGGCCCATTTTGTCTTCTCCATGCAAGAAGCTCCCTCCCTCCGGGGCAGCCTCCCTCTGCATTTATGACCCTCCTAACCTTTCCATGCAGCTTCTTCTCTAAATTTCATTGTGGAGATTTTTTTTTTCTGCCAGTCTTTGGATTACTCTCCACTTTATTGACTTGGATACAGATGATAACTAGTTGAAAACACAGTACTACGTGCTCAGGGTTCTCTTACTCTGCCATTTTCCCAAGCTCCTTATTTGTTTTTGTTTGTTTTTTTCCTTAACTGAATCTGTCATTGAAAGACTCATGGCACCAATATTCCCTAAGTTGTCCAAGTTATAACTTTAGCTCTAAAGTAAGATTGAATAACTTTCTCAGGTCTAGTTTCAAAATATAAAATCTAAGGGCCTCTGTTGTGGCATAGGCCTCACATATCCTGGAGCTAACAATTATATATAGCAAGGGGGCAGAGTAATATTATAATAATATAGAAATGTTTGGTGACCACACAATTATGGGAAAATAATTGGCCATGATATAAAGGTGTGTGTGCGTGTGTGTGCGCACAGACAGGTGCACATTTGCATGCATACATTGGGGAGGGGTAAATGTCAGGTAAAATTACTCTCTAAGCAATTCCATAGATAGCACCACAATAACTAACTCCAGCTTGGCTTAGTGCTTTAATATTCAAATAATGGATCTTCAGCTTATGCTGAGATAAATTATCAATTATAATTTAGCATTTGATACTTTTCTTCTGATATGTAGTATTTAAAATCCATGAATTGTAAATTACAATATTTTCATGGTTAAATGGCTACATAGTTCCCATAGAAGCTGAACATTTTTGTAGTGAGCAAATAGCCCTAGGTGTGATGCTAGCTTCATCTTATTGTGTGAGCTTGGGAAAATTACCTATGCTCAATTTTAAAATAGAGAAAATAAAAATAGTATCTACTTTTGGTTATTATGAAAATTAAATGAACCATAGCAAGTAAAGTGAGGTTATTGTCAGATTTAAACAAGATTAATTCATATGCTTTATGCATTTTGACTTTTTAAAAATACGCAAAAAGGAAATAACTTAATTGTTCTTCAAGGAGCTGCATTCTGTTTTCTGATCTTGAGCCAGTCATGCACATTATTTAGAAATAGTTAAATAGATTCTCCAAATAACTTTGGTCAGATACTTGGCTATTAGATTTATAGAAGAACAATCTATAATCCCTAAAGACAAGTTCAAATTTTTCAGCTCTAATTTACATATTATTCTAACCAAATTTTGAGCAAAAATTTTGCTTCATTTCTTCAATAATGTTAGCAGTAAACTGTTGCCATTCTTCAGCCTAAATCTAAAAGTTGTTTTAGAAATAATTTTTGAAATAATGTTTTTCTATTACAACTACTAGTGTGTTGATTTAAATATATGTCTCCAAGGATCTTATTTTCTTCTCAACCAGTTTTGCACTGTGTTGAGAATGACAGTGTTCATTTCCATGGTCATTGTTTTTCTGGCTTCCACTGATTTTCTGCTTTCAATATAATTTCTGGAGAAACAAGACTGTATCTTAAACTATGCTTATATACTTCTGAAATAAAGCTTATCTTCCCCTAACAACATTCTTTCACTCCCCCTTGTTTATATTTCAAATGATTAATTACCAAATTCTTTCAAATTTACTCTGGGAAACATGTAAGCCTAGTCTTTAACTCCAAAATGCAGTGACTTAATAATAAATCATTTTTAGGTTATAGATCTATGAGTTTTCTATGACTACTGGGATCTTGTTGTCCCTCTCCCATGTGTTTTCCATTCCAGGACCCAGGCTAAGGAAATAACTATCCCTGAGGGATATGCTGTTTTCATTTCAGAAGGCAAAACAAAACAAAACCAAATGATACAAAACAAAAAAACACAATAGGACAAAGCAAAACATAAAATTACATTTAAATCTTCTGCTTGAACATGTCATAATTCAAGTGTGTTTCATTGATCAAGGTATGTCACATGACCAAGCATAAAACTGGATAGGGAAGTATTATTTATCTAGAGAGAAATACTTTGCTTCTTATGGCAGAGAGTATAGATGTATAATTCTTTTACAGGGGAGAGAGTGAATTTTAGGGAATGATATTAAAATCCCCCTGTTGGGGCACCTGGGTGGCTCAGTGGGTTAAAGCCTCTGCCTTTAGCTCAGGTCATGATCTCAGGGTCCTGGGATCTAGCCCTGCATCGGGCTCTCTGCTCAGCAGGGAGCCTGCTTCCCCCTCTCTCTCTGCCTGCCTCTGCCTACTTGTGATCTCTCTCTGTCAAATAAATAAATAAAATCTTTTTAAAAAATAAACAAATAATAAAAGTAAAATAAATGAAATAAAAGCCCCCATGTTTTTTGTTTGTTTGCTTTGACTCTAGGAGGTTTACAGATAAATTCAAGCTTCTTAATGCAAAATGTAAGATCTTTAAAAAAATCTGTTCCCTAACATTCCCGTGGTCTCATACTTGACACTGTTTTCTTGTTTTTCAAGAAGCATGGTATCCTAGAGGTCAAGTGAAGAAAAAGTATTAACAGTCAAATAAATTGAGCCAAATGCTGCTAATAAGTCAAATGGGATATGATTGGTTAAATTGTCTTTGATTTAGGGATATACATGTGACTGGAACTCAACTCTGAAGAAAACCATTTCATTAGAATAGCAAGGGAAAAATCTTGAGTGGAGTTTAGATATTTTAGAGATGAATGAAGATTTATATTGGAGACAGGGCTGAGAAGGAATAAGAATATGGTGTGGTAATTTGAAGCATATGTGGGGTCAAGAGAGATTTTTTTCACTTATTTATTTTTTAAAATATGTGAGAAATTAAGCCATGACTATATGCTGATTTGAATAATCCAATGAAGAGGAACACATTAATGATACATAACATGCAAGAGTCTTATTGGCGCAATATTCCTGAGTAAGCAAGCGGAGTGAAAACCATAATAGAAATTTTGGCCTTAGCTAGTAACTGATATGTATTGCTTTAGGCAGACCTAAATTAATAGGATGAAAGGCATAATATATAGACTCAGAGGCAGGCTGGTAAGTAGATATGATATAGGAAGTTACGAAATATTTCTCCAGCTTTAATTTTATTAATGAATAAAGAAAGAAAATCATTTGAGTGTAAGGATCATGGAAGAAGCATTTTAGGTTTAAGAACAGAGGACAACATATGAAATGCCTATATGGTAGAGACTGTATGGATAGAGATATATGACAAAGCTTATAGTTTATCATAGGGACATTCTGCTTGCTCACAAGAACATCCCTATATAGATGTGTTTACAAATATGTAGATAATGTGTCATATCAGAACTGTAATTATTATAAATAAAGAGAGAAACACACTAGCAAATGGCTTTCCAGCTTTGGTGAGCCATGTAAGGTTTAAAAATAAGCCTGCTATAAGCACAGATGATGTGTTTTTGTTTTAGTTTCTTTAAACTAGATGCTCTTAGGTAGCATCAATCTTTCCCATCAGCCATGAAATCTACCACCTTACTATAATCCATTTACAGACTTTTTAAAGATTTCTTTGGGGGGGGTGGGGGAATGATGGAGTTTGGCCTGGTGATCAGACCTTCCATCAACCAGATTCTCCGGCAGTTTGGCCCATCTATTCAAAGGAGGGATAGAAGAGATGTCAGTAGATAATCTGTATAAATTGGGGTAGTTGGCATCCTACCTTAGGGAAAATTTGATTGCAACTATTAGGCTTCTAAAATAAAGCAATGCTATATGTTGCTGATGGGGAATAGATTTTAGGAGAAAAAATCATTGGCTGAGGTTACATATCTGGCCATTAAACAGTTTTCAATCACTGTGTCACTGATGGAAGATGCATTATCTCACAACATGGAAAGGGCAGTTTGTCGTTAAATAAAAAGTGGTGTCAGCCTGAAGAGCTGGCCAAACTCCTTACTCTCATCTGATAGACACTTGGAGTAAATGGTCCCAAGAGAAGGATTAGAAGAAAAGAATGGGACAGGTGATGAAATGTCACAGAAAAATCCATGTTTACTCTTTTACTGCTTCCTTTACAACGCAGAGCATATGCGGACTGCTCTGAATATCTGATGATACCAATTCCATGATTTGCTTTATGTTTTTAATTAGTGCATATTAGATAGATCCGGATGCTAATTTAAATACATAAAAGTTTTGGTTTTATAGTTAGTTTACACTCATTCTGTATGTTTCAAAACTGGTAGATATGTATAATACAGTCTTATAAAATTGCCACTATTGTCCTTCTGTACATACCATATATGGAAATGTTATTAGTAAATTGAATAAAGTGAAATAGGACTACTTAAAGAAAATTCAGGGCCTTAAACGAGTAGCCCCCTGCCCCCCCCAACACACATCTCCCTACCCTTACACACAAAGAGATAATAATAATTTGGGATTTGACTATGTGTGGTATGAATGTAGAGTGTTGGGTAATATGATAAGTCAATCCATTATTAAACATGATGTAGAAAAAAAAATAAACATGATGTAGTTAAACTGGCTGAAGGATGTTCTAGAGTAAAATGAGAAAAGCTAATAGTAGGTAATACTAAAAAGTTTAAACTTTTAAGTCACTGCTTCTCTGATGTCACCTCACTGTCCCAGCAGGTGAGATTCACATCTGCATTCTCCATGCCCTGACTTTCTTCTCCTTACACTCTAGTTTACTACAGGAATCAGAGTTACCTTGACAGCAGAACTGGACTTTCTACTTTGAAAAACAAGGAAATCCTGAGGCATTTCATGGCTAATGGGAAGCAATGATGCTCTCAAAAATTTCTGTTATATTAAAATGGACAGTGCCCAGTTCATAAAAGGGGACTTCCATTCTTATGAGTGGCAAAGTAGAAACACAGTAAGAATGAAAATCAAAGATTTTATCCACCTGACACAAGATAAATCTTTTAAGTAACCTTAAGACCAAAATGATACTGAAAAGGAGAAGTCAACATGAGGTATAGCTGACATAATTAGAATGTGTAAGTTCTCAATATCTTCTATTATATCACTGTACATTAGTGAAACAAGTGTATGGAAGTCCTGTACGGTAAGTTGGGTCAATACACAAAAGACTAATGCAACTTTTTATTATCCCAACAGATTTCAAACCTAAAATTATTTTGGAAGGTTCAGAAGCTATGCAGTATTTTTTTCTGTACTGTTTTAATCTATATGTTTATGTAAAGTAATCTGTGATAAGTAAGGAATAGTATCTAAAATATGTCTGCATTTTGTGCTTACCCTTATATTCAATCAAATACACAAACCACATCATCTTAACATTATAGATGCTGATGAAGGCAAATTCACTTTACCCTGGAAATAGAAACCCACTGATTGTCCTTGATGATCCATCCAAAAAGATAACGGAAAAATGTAATAAGGATCAATGGCACATTTTCTAAATCATTTTATTTTTTTATCAAATTGACTTCTTGCTAACTTCTTAAATTCATTTCATAAATAGAAGCAACCCATTCCAGACTTATTCTGTTGCCTGAAATTTAATTGGTAGCTGTTAAAGTAACTACCTCCTTGTTTACTGGTAAGTATATGCATTTTAAGTTTGGACTACCCCATGGCTGATAATCATTTTAAATGACAGTCTTCCACTTTGAGAAAAACTATTAATCTGACCAAGTAAAGAAACTATTTAGTAATTAGCATCAAGATGAATGGATCTGTTTGTTATTTATCTGCTTATCAGCCTCTAAACACTTTAGCTTTCTTGGCTACATTCCAGGGCTGACTGGGACACACTAAAATCAACAGAGCAAATAGTAAAAAGTTACCACAGGTCATTGATCCTATCCTAAAGCAACTAGCTTCTATGTCTTATTTTGAGAAAGAATATTTTGATGGTAATTTTTTTTTGTCACTAGTAATATGTCAGAACTTGTTTAAAGGAGAAATGTTGGTTGCGGTGCTTCGGTGGCTCAGTCAGTTGAACATCTTTCTCTTGCCTTCTGCACAGGTCATGATCTCATGGGTGGTGGGGTGAGTCCTGCCTCATGTTCTGCACTCTATAGAGAGTCTGCTTGAAGAGTCTCTCCCTCCGCTCCTCCCCAACTTGTGCATGTGTATGCATGCTCTCTCTAAAATAAATAAAACTTTTTTTAAAAAGGAGAGGAAGAAAAGCATTGGGACTATATTTCTTTTCTTTTCTTTTAAGATTGTCTTATTTATTTGAGAGAGAGAGAGAGAGAGAGCAGGAGTGGAATGAGGGGCAGAGGAAAAAGCAGCTCCCTGCTGAGCAGGGAGCTCCATGTGGGCTCAATGTGGTGCTTGATCCCAGGACCTCGGAATCATGACTTAAGCTGAGGGCAGATGCTTAACCAACCAACTAGAAACCCAGGCACCGCAGGATTATGTTTATTTTCATGAACCCATGAGAATAAATTCAAAGCTTCAGGGACTACAGGGAATGAGGATGAATAAAGGATTTTATCCCATATTAGAAGAGTTAAGCAATGAGAAATGTCTAATTGAATTGTGGAATGTTTTAAGATTAATTACAGTGTTGTATTAGTTTCAAGTGTACAATATAGTGACTCAACATTCTACACATTATTCAGTGCTCATCGTGGTAAGTGTACCCTTTAATCCACTTCACCTGTTTCATCCATCCCCCTATTCACCTCCCTTGTGGTAACTATCAGTTGGTTTTCTATAGTTAAGAGTCTGTTTCTTGGTTTCTCCCTCTCTCTCTCTCTCTCTCCTCCTTTGCTCATTTGTTTTGTTTCTTAAATTCCACATATGGTTGAAATCATATGATATTTATCTTTCTCTGACTGACTTATTTCACTTAGCATCATATTCTTTAGCTTAATGTTGTAGAAATTTTTAACTAGATTTAATGTTAACATTTAACAATCACCTTTCTCCTTAACATGTTCTCATATAGCAAAAGGGGTTAGTAGATCTAAATTCTAATCACATATTGTTTTGTTTGTTTGTTTGAACCACAGTGCCACTTACTAAACAATCTTTAGATACATTAGTTTTTATTTTTTTTAATGATTTTATTTATTTGACAGAAACACAGCGAGAGAGGGAACACAAGCAGAGGGAATGGGAGAGGGGGAAGCAGGCTTCCTGCTGAGCAGGGAGCCCGATGCGGGGCTCGATCCCAGGACCTTGGGATCATGACCTGAGCCGAAGGCAGACGCTTAATGACTGAGCCACCCAGGTGCCCCACATTAGTTTTTATTTCTAACTCATCTCATATAACTATAGTTTATAGCATTAAGCCTAATTTCCACGCCAAAGAGAATATATATATATACACACACACACACTTTAATATGAGCACTTCATATAGATTGAAGCTTTGGGCTGTTATCAAAGGTACTTGTGAGTTCATTTTTACATGAAATTGGAATGTTTAGGGAAAAAACCCACATTTCTCTCTAATTATACACAGTGCATGCTTGCCTTCAGATTACTTGTATATACTAGTATACAAGCAAAGTGGGAAATGATTGACGATGCTGCCAAATTCTCTCTAAGCCTATAGGATATAGATGATACCTTTAAAATTGGCAAAAACCTAATTAATCTTGCATGAGATGTAAACCTTTTGTCCTTAACCTGATAACAGTATGCAACAGTAGGAAACCCACAATTTTCATGATAAGGGAGCCCAAGCATGAAGGATGTATATAAAAATATTCAAGCAACAATAAAATTCCTTTTTTCTCTGCCATAAAAAAGAACAGAAATCATACCCTGTCATTCTCTAAGGTATTTTCAACGTACTACACAGCAGGCTTTTTAAATACCGTAGTTGAACATAAAAATCACAGATCAAGCTAAGAAGCATTGTATGCGTTTGTCTTTTTAAGTTGTTTCCTTTATCAACTTGACACATAAAGCCTTCGGTGCTTAAATTGATGTTTACTTGAACTGCTGCTGAGCAATCCTTCTTCCACCCTCTAGGGAATCAGCAACATCTTTTAAGGCTTCTTGAGAAACCAATGTGACTTCTTCAGTTTAAATCATGACCCTTGGCTCTAGCCACATTATCAGTAAAGAAAAAAAAAAATAATGGTGAAATCATCACTCTCATACAAATCGGAAATAGACACAAGTTAAAGATTTGTTTACTCAATAATTAATGAGAAAAACATTAAATGTTACAGTTGATTTCAAGCAGTCTGAGCTCCTCACACCTATATAAGTAACTCAGTAATGCTCAGATGAATTTATAAATAGAACCAAATTGGTCAATATCCACAGGGAATAATCAATTACTTTCCACTGGACAGAGTTTATTTTCATATCTATGGGCAAAATTGTTTACAATATTATCTGTTTTTTTACAATTTACAGATGTGCAAAATGTCTCAGAGAAAATAAAAGACAAAAATAACTACCCAGTGATCTTTTTGCCCATTACAAAGTTGTTCGGAAATTTCCCTGACTCTATGAAATTGCAGAGGAAGCACTTGGGGGGAAAACTAAACAAAACAAAAACAGAAACAAAAAAAACCAAACAAAAATAAAACAAAACTTGTGATGCTATGACTAACAAAAGGGATGATTAGGTAAAACTTGTGTTTCCAAGCAAATGATTTGAGTTGTTAAATATATTTTCATGGGATAAATATATGAATTAAAAGGTGAATTTTAGAGATTGCTGATATAATTTGTAGTTTGCTGTAAACTCTGTAAATAATTTTGGACAGAGGCTATTCTCCAAAATTTGATGTCATTGTTTGAAATTGTTCAGTTTTTCTGAAAATTTTTCCATTAAAGAGTTTATAGATCATGAATTGAAAAAATGTAGGGATCAATATCTTTGATGTTTTCTGAAAGTAATCAGTAAACTTCTAAATCAACTAGAGAACCTGGGAAAAAAATCATGTTAGGAATTTGCATATTTAGGGAAAATATCTAAGTTCCTTTTATATTATTTCCCTTTATACCAGTATGTATAAGCCTGTGTGCCTATTACAGACATTTGGGTGAACTTGGCCATTCTTGCCTCTTGTCTTGTTCTTACACACACACACACACACACACACACACACACACACTATGCTAATCATATTAAAGGTCACCGATTGGTATATTTTTATTAATACCTGGTCAGGTGGCCCAACCTATTTGAAAAACACATTCATATTATTCTAACCATATTTTCTGTCTTCTCATTTCTTCTCCCGGATCCACTTTTCACCCTTCTTCATTTGGCCCTATGCCCTAAGACACTGACCTGATTTACAGCTGAAGACCTGGTTTCTGTGCCCTCTAGCTGCCATTTCAATCCCCGGTGGGATAGTCAGTGAGAAAGTCAAGGAAGAGAGAAAGGGAGGTCAGGGTGTTACCACTCTGGTTCTTTCCCTGAGAAATACCTCAGGATTACTGAGTTCCTGGACCAAAGGTTACTGCTTCTCTAAAGGCAATCTTCTCAAAAACTCTCTTTCTTTTGTGTTCTGGTAACTGCTTCTTCCCTTCCTTACTTCTGGGTCTTGGAGTGGTAACACTCCTCTCTTATTACTAGACCAAGGTCATAATATATTCCTTATAGTTCCTTTATATCCATTCACACTGTTGCAAATACATGTTTTACTGCTAAAATTGAAGTAATTTTAAGTGACCTGTGTTTTCTGTTGTGATCTTGACTGCAATAATACCTATATGTACTTCTATCTTCTGAATCATGTGGCTAACCAGAGGGTAGAAAGTCCCAAGATTTTAATCTAGGCTCATGAGAAAGGAGAGGCTCTCATAAACCCTTACTCTTGACTTGTGGTCAGCAAACAGTATCTGATAAGGACTAGAGAATAAATATTTTGGGCTTTGTGGATCATGCTAATATTGATCATGGAAAAATAAGGAAACATGGGCATGACTCAGTGGTTAGACCCTTAAAATCCAAGCTAAGTTTACAAAAATGCCACTTTTGTGGGTGTCTTACAAGTGCCATTACTAGCAAAGCAACATTTGGTTTTAGTTTATGCTTTTTTTTCCTGTTTTTAGAATGTGTTATTGTTTTAGCTGTCGGACTTTGGAAGCTAAATTTTATATTAGCCACACGTTTTTAATATTTTGTGTTTCTTTTTTCAGTTTTGTCCCTGATAATGCAGTTTAAGGCAAAGCCATTGCTGAGAATACTAATATAAAAAGTAAAATTTGTCAGAAACCAGGTTGTGTATCAAGGATTGCACTAAATTGGTGTGCCACTAATGCAGCATCCTATTCTGGAATGTAATATTCACATTCACAACTGGTTATACAAGGACCCATGATCCCAACAAATAAGTTCACTGCTTACTGAGATTCATTATTTATTTTCCAATTTCTGAAGCACCAGTGCTTTTTGGGGGGTATAATTTCACTTATATGTAATGTCTAAAATAGTAAACTGCAATTCAGATTCTTTCTCTTTTTAATTCTTTTTCCTTAGTTTTCACAAGTGCTATTTGTTTCTGCATGCAAAGAGTCTCAGAGACTATTTCCCAGGTTACCTGAATGTCTCATTAATTTACTTTTACAAGATAAGTAAATATAATCAATATTCATAATTTATGCAGTAGAATAGTTTATTATATTTGTCTGTTACTTCCAGAGGTAAGATAATAACATGAAGTACAAGCACTTCATGCTTCATGATAGTGAGGCTATAATGTGATAACAAATACTGTTAGTGCATAAAAAATTGGTAGTACTCTATAGCTTGGTCAAAAATAGGTAAAGTTAGAAAAAAAAATAAAGGAAAAGAGCAGGAAAGAAGGAAGTACTGTATGCAAAGGAAGATGAGAGAGGGGAAATAAGGGGGAAAAGGAAAGAAGGAAGGTGAGGAGGAGGTAAGGAAGGAGAACTTAAAAGGAAGGTGGGAGACGAGATGGGTAAATGAAAAATATTCAAAAGGTTTGTTTCATTCAGTGGTTTTTATTGTTTGTTTTGGTTTTTCTCAGATCAAAACTTTTCTCTACTTACTAATTATGAACCAGAAAAAAAGACATATTTATATCATAGGTCTAAATCATATTTAGATCTAAATATCATATTTATAGGTATCTAAATAGCTCATTAAGGAAAGAATACAAAAATAAGAATGACTTGTTAGCTCAAAGATTAGCTACCTTTAGATTATATTAAGTTAGATTAGCTACCTTTAGATTAGATTAGAAAATTGGTTAATTTTCCACAGAGTATAAAAAACCAGAAGCTACAGGATTATCATTTCTATAGGCCACAATTTATAGCTTCTCATTTTTCAGTATTTTAATTCCTAACTTTGTGGGTCTGGAAAACATCAAACAAATACTTCATCCCTTGAGAGAATTAGATGACTATGAGATGAGTTTATTAAAAAAATGAACTTCAAGATATGAAAGAAACTGTTGTCATTTTGTATATTTTCATGTTGGAGAAATTAATCTTTATAAATAAGAAAGTAAATGAAATGAAGGAAAGGAGAAAAAAATGAGTCTGCACATTTTGATACAAAGCTTGTTAGCACATAGGCCTTCTGAATAGGACTGAACACTTTTCAGTGACTTAATATTCCATGAAATAACTCTAAAACGTGTCCTGCCTCACTTTAAAAATACTTGTTACAAAAGAAATTTTGCCTCCCTCTGTCATAGCCCCTTAAATGAGCTTTTTTTCTTATTATATCTTTGATTTCTATTATTGTTTGTGATTGCTTATGATTATTTTGACCTACATGTGTAGTAAATGTTTTACATTTAGTACAAAGCTGAAGACCAAGCATTGTCATGGGAAAATCTACCTTACTTTATGGATATGAGACCTGAGGCTCTGGAAACTGAAACTTGTTTCAGTTCATCCTTTTACTTGTTAGGCTGGAGTGATGACTTCTAAGTCCCTTATATGCCAGGACACTGAAAGTCTCATTTGTCATTTTTTTTTAATCATTACCACATTTTCCATATAAATTGTTTGATATTATCAACTTCAAAGAAGGGACAATACTGGAACCAACAGCTCTATTTTAATGTGTACACATTTACATTAAAATAATTGATTTCTCAGATTTCTTTTATATCACAATGCCTGTTTGTTATATATTGAAAACTAATAAAGATTTGTTAACATTAGGCTTTGGGCATATAACCCTGAAGAAACACTGAATTGTAGAAACCTCAGGTCCAAGGACAAATGATACTTTTCACAATAATCCCACTCATTTATAGAGGCTATACTTTCCTCATGTGTTATTGACCTCTGCAAATTCCCTCTGCTCTCCTGGATTTACAGCTACAAGTCTATATTTAATTCTTTTATAATAGCACATATTTTTAACCAAACACGTTCAGACATTATATTACCAGAAATATTTTTTCCTCATGAACTTAAAATAGTTCTATCTCCTCATCTTATGCTTAGTTGCACATATTACTATGGTTTATGTAGGAAACCAAGATGTAGGCACACCTACATATCCTCATACGTATATATTTATATTATTTATATTTATATATGGAAGTGCTATTGCCACAACAAAGCCATTAAGTTCAAAGAAGGATTTACTCCAATCCATCTGCCAGGAAATTAGATCTCCTATTGGGTTCCCTATCTTAGATAATGATACCATTATCTGCTCAGTTACCCAGGTTCAAGCCCTTTGATATAAACATTCATTCCTGCAAATCATTTCTTTTTTAAAGTGTACAGTGTATCAGATTCTGGAAAGAGACTGATGAACAGATTGAACTTTCTCATTAATCTTATAGTCTATTGGAGAGGGAGAACCTTGGTTAATATAGATTGGTAAGTGCTACTTTTTGAGTTCTTTAAGGAACAGTAACAGGGAACAATTAGGAACAGTTTATTTTCTTTTTTTCCTGAGGGTGAGTTATATCTACCCAAGTGGGGTTATTGCTAGGAAAAGCAAAAGCATGGCCTGTTAGGAAGTGAACAAAGCTCCTTGTAGTTGAAACAGAATGTATAAAAGCAGGAGTGAAGAAGTAAGAGAGTCCAGATGACAAACGACTGTATAAAGAGAGAAGTTTCCCTAAATTAAATCAGACACTGTTGAAAATTTTTAAGTAAAGTAATATGTTAAGATTTTCAGTTTGGAATGGTTATTCTGATTAGAGAATAGAGAATAGATTGAAAGTAGAAAAATGTTACAGGTAGAGAACATCCATGAAAATTTTTTCAGTTATCAGTGCAAAAAAATAATTAACAATGAACAGTTCTTAAACTAGGTCAATGGCACTGGTGATGAAGAGATCACAACTTCTAGAGGTTTGTAGGACCTGGTCTCAAACTCAGGTCCTAGCTTGGTCAGCCTAATGAATGATGTTGGTGTTCTCTGTTTTCTTTGGAACACAAGAAGAGCAGATGAGATTTCTACTTCTGGACAAGATGGAACGAGCTTACTCCATCCCATCTTTTTCCCCACTAAACACAACTAAGAACCCCCAAAAATAGAACATTTATAAGAAACCTCTGAAAAGAGAAGAAAAAGATTTGGAAAAAGAAGCATAGCCCTACATGACAAAACCTTTTTTACTACATCTGCTTCATTCCAGAATAACATTATGCAAAAAGCTTTGTCCCTCTATTTCCCCACTGAGTGCTGTAACCATGGAGACTATAAGTAGAGCCTTGATAACCTTCCTCATTCAACATCAATGGTTGGTTTTCCTTCTCATATCTAACAGTCACTGCAGAGACCACGGGATGGAGCCCTGTTGACTTTCCTAAATGAAAGGCAACAAAGATACACCTCCTCACTGTTCTTAGCTAGAGAATTAAGGGAGGAATACAGAGAGCAAGGAGCTATAAAAAAAATTCTTTAACTCTGTGTATGAAGGCCTGGTGGGAATTTGTGTGGCTCATCTGTGAAACCATTCAGATATAACAGAACAAATGCTTACAGACTGAACTACTTTATGAAATAACACCTAGATTTTCAGATTGGCCTCTACATAACACACAACTGGGTCAGAGTAGGCTAGCATGCAAAGACTTTGAAAACCAAATTGACATTTAAACCACAACCAAGAGAAGTGAACCAAGATGTATGTCCTGACCTTAACAAGTGAACTACCTACCAAAGTACAGGATTTAAATAGGAACCAGAATCTCATATCATAATATCCAAAATGTTCAGGATATAATCCAAAGTTATTCATCTGAACGTGAATAAGGAAAGTCTCAAATTGAATGAGAAAAGAAAATCAATAAATACTAACACTGAGATAACACAATGTGGGACTATCTGATAAGTGTTTAAAAGAACTATCATAAAAATATTCCAACAATTATGAACACTCTTAAAACAAATGGAAATTCCAAGAAAAAATAAATAATAAAGGTCCAAATAAAAAAAAAATTAGAACTTAGTCAATCAATCAAACAATAACTGGAAAAGTAAAAGAAAAAAACTAGATGAGCTCATTAGTGGAATAAATAGGACAGAGAAAAATAACAGTGAACTTGAAGATAGAGCAATAGAAATTATTCAATCTTAACAAAAAAAGAATAAATTGAGCAATGTGGACTGAGATCAGCCACCTGCGGGACAATACGTATAATCAGGTATTCTTGTCATTAGTGTCTCAGAAACAAAAGATAGTGTGCTGCTAAAAAATATTTTTGAAGAAATGAAATAAGGGCATAAAACCCCACCCCCAAATCTGGCAGAATATCCAAATCTAAAAATTCAAGGAGCTGAGCAAAATTCAAACAGAACAATTGTGGAAAGATCTAAGTTAACATATAACATAATCGCATTTCTGAAAACTAAAGACAATGAGTTTTGAAAGGAGCCAAGGATAATGGATACCTCACCTATAGAAAGATAAGGAAGTGACAATAGATTTCTCATCAAAAGAGGCCAAAACAAAGAGGGGGGAATTGGAAAAACAAAAGAAAACAAAACAAAACCTTTCAACCAAGAATTTGTCCTTTAGGAATGAATTTGAAATAAATCTTCTCTGTTAAAGGAGATCTATAATAATGCAGCACCTGCAGACTTGCTCTACAAGATTGAATAAGGGAAGTTGTTAAAGCATCAATGAAATGATAAGAGTAGGAAACCTGGAACATCAAGAATAAAGAGCAAAAGAAAGAAAAAAATACTCTACTGAGTTTTTAAAATTATATTTGATAGTAAAAAGCAAAAATTACAGCATATCTGACATTTCAGTGTATATGGGGTCATATTTAAGGTAATGTCATAAATAAGAAAGGTCAAGGGATCTGCTGGTAAGTTTTCTAGATTTCAGTTGAAGTGAGAAAATGTTGGCACTAATAGACTATGATATGTTATGTGCATTGTAATTGCTAAAGAAACCATTCAATATACAGAGATATACTCAAAATACTACAGATAAATCAAAATAGAAAACTAAAAAAAAAAAGTCAAGTAACCTAAAGAAAAGTAAGAAAGAAGAAACAAGAGTTAAAAATCAAAGGAAACAAATCATAGCAGATCAAATAATATAATATCAGTTGTATTAAATGTGAGTGGTCTAAACACACTAATTGAAGTAAGAACTTTGGAAAATATAAAAAAAAATACCCAATTATATTCAGCCCACAAGAAGTATATTTAAAATATAATGATAGGTAGATTACAAATAAAAAGAGAAAATTATACCATGTGAATACTCAACAAAAGAAAGCTGGAATGACTATATTAATATCAGACAAAATACACTTAAAATCAAATATATCGCCAATGACAAAATGGGACATTATATCTTAATAAAATGGTCAATTTACCAAGACATGAGATAGAAATAAGTATGCATAAAACAACAAGACTTCAAAATACATGAAGCAAAAATTTATAGAACTAAAAGAGACAGAACGAATCCACAATTGTACTTTGTGACTTCAACACTCTTTTTTAAAATTTAATTCCATTATAGTTAACATACAGTGTTCTATTAGTGTCATGTGTAAAATATAGTGATACAACAATTCTGTGTATTACTCAGTAATCACCATGATAAGTGCATACTTAATCTCCTTGACCTATATCACTTATCCTCTACCCACTTTCCCTCTGGTAATTATCACTTCTCTATAATTAAGAGTTTTTTGTTTTGTATTGTTTTTTGGTTTGTCTCTCTCTCTCTCTTTTTTTTTTTTTTGGTTTATTTTCTTTGTTTCTTCAATTTCACATATGATTGAACTCATGGTATTTGTTTTTCTCCAATTTATTTAGCTTAGCATTATGCTTTCTAAACACATTCATGTTGTTGCAAATGGTAAGATGTCATTCTTGTTTATGGCTGAATAATATTCCATACCTTCTTTATCCATTTAATGGACACTTGGTTTTTTTCCATAATTTGGCTACTATAAATAATGCTGCAGTAAAATAGGGGTGCATATATCTTTTTTAATTAGTGTTTTCATTTTCTTTGGGTAAATATGCAATAGGTTAATTGCTGGATCATAAGATAGTTCTATTTTTAACATCTTGAGGAAACTCCCTCTACTGTTTTCTATAGTGGCTACATCAATATGCATTCCCACCAACAGTGTGTGAAGGTTCCTTTTTCTCCACATCCTCACCAACACTTGCTGTTTCTTGTATTTTTTATTTTATCCATTCTGACAGGTATGAGGTAATATGTCTGTGGTTTTGTTTTTCATTTTCCTGATGATGAGGGATGTTGAGCATCTTTTCATGTGTCTGTTGGTAATCTGGATATGTGCTTTGGAAAAATGTCTGTTTATGTCTTCTGCCCATTTTTAATTGGATTCTGTGTGTGCATGTGCATGTGTTGGATTGTATAAGTTCTTTATATATTTGGAATACTAACCCTTTATGAGATATATTATTGGCAAGTATCTTCTACCATCCCATAGGTTGTCTTTTAGTCTTCTTGTTACCTTCACTGTGCAGCTTTTTATTTTGGTGCAGTCCCAAGAACTTATTTTTGCTTTTGTTTCCCTTGCCTTAGGGGCCCTATCTAGAAAAATGTTGCTATCATCAATGTCAGATAATTAACTGCCTGTGTTCTCTTCTAGGATTTTTATGATTTCATGTCTCACATTTAGGTCTTTGATTCATTTTGAGATTTTTTTTTTCCTATGGTGTAAAAAAGTGGTCTAGTTTCATTTTTTTGTAGGTAGCTGGTCAGTTTTCCTAATGCCCTTTGTTGAAGAGACTGTCTTTTTCCAATCGCATTATCTTGCCTACTTTGTTGAAGGTTAATTGGCCATATATTATGGGCTTATTTCTGGACTCGCTATTCTGTTTCATTGACCTATTTTTATGCCAGTACTATACTGTTTTGATTATTACAGCATTGTAGTTTATCTTGAAATCTGGGATTGTGATCCCCGAGTTTTCTTCTTCTCTTTTAAGATTGCTTTGGCTATTTGGGGTCTTTTGTAGCTCCATACAAATTTTAGGATTGTTTGTTCTAGTTCTGTAAAAAATGCTGTTGGTATTTTGATAGGGATTGCATTAAATATGTAGATTATTTTGGGTAGTATAGACATTTTAACAATATTTTTAATTTCATGAACATGGAATATATTTCCCTTTATGTCATCTTTAATTTATTTCATCAATGTTTTCTAGTTTTCAGAGTACAATTCTATTACCTCCTTGGTTAAGTTTATTCCTAGGTATTTTATTATTTTTGGTGCAATTGTAACTGGGATTATTTTCTTTTTTTTTTTTAAGATTTTATTTATTTATTTGACAGAGAGAGCGAAAGAGATCACAAGTAGGCAGAGAGGCAGGCAGAGAGAGAGGGGGAAGCAGGCTCCCTGCTGAGCAAAGAGCCCGAATCGGGGCTTGATCCCAGGCCCTGAGATCATGACCTGAGCAGAAGGCAGAGGCTTTAACCCACTGTACCACTCAGGCACCCCTGGGATTATTTTCTTAATTCTCTTTCTGCAGCTTCATTATTAGTATGTAGAAATGCAACAGATTTCTGCACATTGATTTTGTATCCTTCAACCTTACTGAATTCACTTATCAGTTTTAGCAGTTCTTTTGGTGGAGTCTTTAGAGTTTTCTATATATAGTACCATGTCATCCACAAATAGTGAAAGTTTTACTTCTTTACAGATATGTATAACCCTTAATTTTTTTTTTCTTATCTGATTGCTGTAGCTAGGACTTTTAAGACTGTGTTAAATACAAGTGGTGAGAGTGGATATCTTGGTCTTGTTCCTGATTTTGTGGAGAAAGCTCTCAGTTTTTTTATTTTTTATCATTGAGTATGATCTTAGCTGTAGGTTTTTCATATATTACATTTATTATCAACACCCTCTTTTGAGTAATTGATGGAACAGGCAGTATATCAGAATTATTTTAGAAGAGCTGGTCAAACACCATCAGTCAATGAGATCTAATTTATCTTTGAAGAACACTTTACCCAACAACAAAAGAATGCATATTTTTTTCAAGAATATATGAAAGCATGGTGAGGAAGAGATTTGTATAGTGACAAGTAGATAATTAGTTCTATTTGGGACATTCACTACTGAAATATCCAAATAGTCTTCCAGGACACAGTTAGATAAACAGATATATAGCTTATTCAAATGATTCAGGGAGACAGGATGGATAGATGGGTAGATGATAAGTAGGTTGATAGGTAGATAGATACAAATTTGGGTGGGATACAAATAGATAGATAAAAATTTGGGTGTTGCGTACTGAGAGTCACCACTGATTCTTTTACTGTAGTTCACCCTTATCTGTGGGGGCTATGTTCCAAGGCCTCCCCTGAAACCATGGATAGTACCAAGCCCTATTTATACTATGTTTTTTCCTATGCACACCTACCCATGATAAAGTTTAATTTATAAATTAGGGATAGTAAGAGAGTAACAGCAGTAACTAATAATAAAATAGAACAATAATGACAATACATTGTGATATAAATTGTAAGAATGTGGTCTCCCTCTTCCTTCTTTTTGTGATGATGTGAGATGATAAAATGCCTTCATGATAAGATGAAGTGAGATGAATGACAGAGGCATTGTGACATAGCATTAGGCTACTGCTGCCCTTCCCAGGAAACATCAGGAGGATCAGCTGCTTCAGGACCATAATTGACCACCGGTAACTGAAACCATGGAAAATGAAACTGCAGATAAAGATAAAAGATAAAGAAACTACTGTTTCTTGCATCTACTCTCCATTTTGTAGGCATTTTATCTCCATGTCTTCCCCCACTCCTGCATCCAGTTTGGTTTGGTTTGGTTTGGTTTTTATCCTTACTATCACTGTTTCATTAGGAAACCATCATTATTTTTAGCCGGGACTACTTACTATTTATTACAATTATCTACTGTACTAATCACCTAAATGCATCCCAACTGCCTCTGGTTTCTCTTCTCACTTATTCCATCCAATCTATTACATTGCAACCAGAGTTATCTTTTTCTTACTCAACTCCAATATGGTCACTCCCTAATTTAAAAACCCTTGTTTGCAGAAAATTTAAGATTTAGCAAGGTATTTAAAGTACTCCATGTTTTGTACTACGTGTTCATTCAGTGTATCTTCTGGTGTAGTTTACACCTCTCTTACATAATCTAAGCCAGGGTACATTATATTTTTGCTTGAGAATATTTTTAAGAATTTCTTTTTTATTTTTTTTATTAATTTTTTTTTAAGATTTTATTTATTTGACAGAGAGAAACACAGCAAGAGAGGGAACACAAGCAGAGGGAACGGTAGCGGGAGAAGCTGCCTTCCTGCCGAGCAGGGAGCCCGATGTGGAGCTCGATCCCAGGACCCTGGGATCATGACCTGAGCTGAAGGCAGACACTTAACGACTGAACCACCCAGGCCCCCCGAATTTCTTAAATAATAAACTAATATCCCTTGTACATTTTAAGATAACAGTTAAGTCCTTTTTTATCACAAATGTAACTAGTTACAAAAAATATAATTTGCAGTATATTTTAGTTATCAGTGTGTTAAACTCAGGTTATCATATGAAACTTATTTTTGGTATGGTTTGGAATTTTATTTATTTTTGTATTGAAGAATAGTTGACACATAATGTTACATTAGTTTCAAGTAAGGCAACAACTATGTTTTGCTATGCTCACCATAAGTATAGCTAACATTTGTCACCATGCACTATTAAAATACTATCCAGTATATTTGCTATGCTATTCTTTTTGTTCCTGTGACTTATTTATTCCATCACTGGAAGCTTGTACCTCCCACTCCCCTTTACCCATTTGGCTCACCTCTCATCCCTCCCCCAACAACCACTAGTTTAGTGTCTGTATTCTTTTTTTGTTAGCTTTTTTTTTTTTTTCACATATAAGTGAAATCATATGGTACTTATCTTTCTCTAAGTTCACTTAGCATAATACCTTTGGTTGATTCATATTGTCACAAATGATAAGAGCTCATTAATGTGTGTGTGTGTGTCTGTCTGTCTGTATTTTATTTGAAATACATCTAATGATAAAATTGATGGATTTTTTTTCTTTCTATACTGCTTCATGTCTTCATGGGTGAATGTTGCTTCTTGCCCCAACTTAGAACACTGTGTCAGAAACTCTGAACACAGGGCGATGTTACATGTGTGTCATTAAGCCTTCCACTGACTTAAAACCTTCTAGATCCTTTAACCTTTGGAAAGTCCTTAGGGGTTTGCATTCCCCAACATGAAGAATGCTATTTTCTTGATACCTTAAAGTATTTGATTTTTCCTGAACAAGTTGTATATTTGTATGTCTTTATACTTCGTTTAGCAAATTCTTCAGTTTCAAAATATTTTCATATGTAGACTGTTTTATATTTATTTATAAATAATTGTCATTTATTTACATACATTTTCAAATAATTGTTTAATACTTATTTTTTCCTCTCAACTGTTTTTCCCCACAAATACTTTTATTTTATTTTTTCAGTGTTACAAGATTAATTTTTTACGCACCACACCCAGTGCTCCATGCAACATGTGCCCTCCTCAATACCCACCACCAGACTCGCCCAACCCCCCACCCCCTCCCCTCCAAAACCCTCAGTTTGTTGCTCAGCGCCCAGTCTCTCAAGGTTCATCTTCCCCTCTGATTTTCCCCATTCACCCTTTCTTTCTTTCTCACACTGTCCTCCATGTTTTTCCTTATGCTCCACACATGAGACCATAAGATAATTGATTCTCTCTGCTTAACTTATTTCACTCCTCATGATCTTTTCCAGTCCTGTCCATGTTGATACAAAAGTTGGGTATTCATCTTTTCTGATGAACTATATATATGGACCATATCTTCTTTATCCATTCATCTGTTGAAGGGCTTCTGGGCTCTTTCCACAGTTTGGTGATTGTGGCCATTGCTGCTATGAACATTGGAGTACATGTGGCCCTTCTTTGTACTGCATCTACTTCTTTGTGATAAATACCCACTAGTGCAATTACAGGGTCATAGGATAGCTCTACTTTTAATTCCTTGAGGAATCTCCACACTGTTTTCCAAAGTGGCTGCACCAACTTACATTCCCACCAACAGTGGAAGAGGGTTCCTCTTTCTCCACATCCTCTCCAAAATTTGTTGTTTCCTGTCTTGTTGATTTTG
>CM053604.1:120776651-120788073 GCA_028646535.1 Procyon lotor
AAGATTCTAAAAAGGGATTGATAAGAGTTTGGTTAAAAAAGAGAAAAATAGGAAAATGAAGAATAAAAGAGGAAAGAATGTGATTTGGCTGAAGACTAGAACCAAGCCGTGTTCTAGATTTAGCATATATCTTGTTCTATTAGAAGAAATTGTATCCCAAAATTTTAGAGAAAAAAAACCCCTATATGTATGCAAAAAAATAAGGTTAAGTACAATGAGGGGATAAAATGTGAATGTAACGGTGAAAATTAGAAAAGATTTTTTAAAAGGTATTGATAAGACACTAGTTAAAAAATGCCAAAACAGGAAATGGGAAAAATAAAATTTAAAAAAAAAATTTAAAAAGTTCAACTCTGAAAGACTAAGCGATGATGGGGGAAAAAAAAGTCATGAATTCTATGTGTTGCTTTTTTTTTTTCCATAACTCTGGAATTCTGAAATTTTCACTGATTGATGAACTTGGTCTTGGCTGGATAATTTCGCTGATCTTCTGGGGGAGGGACCTGTTACCATGGTTCTCAAATGTCTCTGTGTGAGGTGGAATAGTCCCTGCCCTTGCCAGGGTCCTGGCCAGGCAATCTGCTCAGGATCGCTCTTGGGAGCTTTTGTTCCCTGAACACTTTCCATACCACCCTGGAGGCCAGGAATGAAAATGGCAGCCTCCCAGTCTCCTGCCCGTAGCAGTTGAGAGCTCAGGGCCCCAATCCTCAGTGGGCCCTCAGAGAAAGCAGTCACTCCTGTCTCCCTGGTCTCTGTCTGCTCTCTGAACTCACCCAGTCTGTGACTGAGTGTTTCTGTCTCTGGCACATAGCCCCATCTGGAGTCTCCAAACCCAGCAGATTCCTGCTGTGTTCTCCTGTACCCCTCCTCTCGAAGGAGGAAGGAAGTGGTCTCTCCAGATCTGCCCCTTGTGGGGTCCCTGCTCAAAGAGCAGTGGCCCAACTGTGCCTTGTATCACAGTCTAAGGTAAGCCTGAGCTGAGACTGCACTGTGCTGTTCTGTCTGTGCTGTTGGCTTTCCTGGTTGGATACCTGGGGGTTGTGCCACCCTCAGACACCCCCGGTCCCTTTCTGATTCCATAAGTCCTGAGACCACACTGTTCCTGCGAGGAAGGAACAGGTTCCTAAAGGAAGGAAGGTTTAGGAAAGAAGGTTCCTAAACCCCTTGCTTAGCCTCTGGAGTGATGTCCCTTAGCAGAGCAGACTCTAAAAGTCCCAATTTTGTGTTCCACTGCCCTATGGCTCCTGAGCCAGCCCCCCCACCCCCCATGGTTTCTCTTCCCATCTCTTTGGATTCACTTTTCCACACATCCTACCTTCCAGAAAGTGGTCAGTTTTCTGCTCCTAGAATTGCTGTTCTTCTTCTCTTCTATTTCCTGTTGAGTTTGCAGGCATTTAGAATGGTTTGATAACTATCCAGCTGAACTTCTGGGATCCAACACTATCTCAGCCTCCTACTCCTCTGCCATCTTGCTCCTAATCCCCCTGCTTCTAAATTTTTTATCTCCAAATATGCCCAATAAGTTTCAATTTTCTTCCAAATCACACATTGTAATACTGTTTTTTAAGTCTTTCTCTGATACCATCTTTTATCTTTAGTTTAAGTCATTTGCTACTTTCAGAGACTATAGCCAGATTCTGCAGAATAAGATTTTCATGCATTGTTGAAGATTCCCATTTGCTTAATAATGGAAAGAATATACTCAACTCTTAAGACTGAAATATTCACAGGTAGCTCTTCAAGAAAGGTTTGATCTAGGAACTTAATAATAGGTCTTCTCTTTCCTAGGATGTCACTAATGTACTTGCAACTTCATGCTGGTTCTTCATGGTAGTGCCATCCAAGTTCTTCATTGTACTCTTACACATAGCATTGAGGTCAAGGAAATACATCTTCTAATAGTTATTGTGAAAAATGATGAAGCTTCTCTTTGTCCCCAAAATGTAAATGTAAATATTTACTTTCATTACATTATTTCTTATTGGAGATGAAAACACTGTAGCCTCAAGGATGATCATAATCATGGACCATCCCTATATATGTGAAAGAAGTCAATTCCATATGATTTTTGTGTCTAATGATGAAGTAGGCATGTTTTTTCTAAAAGAAAATAGTGTACTATTAAACATGAAAGATAGCCAAAGCCCGCCAACACCCTAGGCCATTCTTCTCTAATGATCCTGCCTTTCATCTTACCTGAAATCTTCACATAGTTATACTTTACAACTTATGTTCTCAATTTTTATAGTTAGAAAGATCTTTCCCCAGCTACCTCTATGGCTCATTTCCTCATCATGTTCATTTAAATGTCACCTCAGTGAAATATACATCAAGGTCTATTTTAAAACTGCCTCCTTCCCAAACCTTTTCCTTTCCATAATTTCTAGCTCTTTGCTTAATTTGTTTTTTTTTAAATAGCATTTATCTCCATCTAACATAAATATATAGGTATAAATATGCACATATATGTGTGTGTATATCTCATTTAGTGTCTGTCTCTCTCCCCAACCCACCCCTCTACTTAACAGACATATATGCATACATATAGAAATACACATACTGGGAAACAAGCACCACATAGAGGAGATTTTAGGCTATTATGTTGATATCAGAGTCTCAAGTGTTTAGTACAATGCAGGATAATAGCCTGCACTGAATAAATATTTGTTGAACAAGTAATTCCAGTTTGCTTTTCCCTGTGTAAATAGAGATAATATTTGACTTATCAATAAGGATATAACTAGACCATATCAAACATTCTACTGAAGTCCTTTCGGGAAAATTGGGACTAACAAAGCTGGTTGTCTTCTAATAAATATGTTGGTATAAAAATAATCATATTGAATTGTGGCTATGTCAGCATTCAACTTATTTACTTCTTTCAAATTCTCTCTTAAACTAGGGGTTGATTTAAGGTCTTGAACTGGGAAACTACTGCAGAATAATGTCACATATTCATTCTTTACCTCTTTCTGTTCTTACTTCTGTGAGTAAGTGGAAAGAATGAAATCACAAGATTATTAGGGACGAGCATGTGAAGCTCTTACTTATTCTTACTTCTGTGAGTAAGTGGAAAGAATAAAATCACAAGAGAGGAAAGTATTATTAGGGAAGAGCATGTGAAGCAAGTCATAACAGCTGAGCACATTTAGGGGTTAGGATTTACTAATAGTGAGATACCTAGTAGAGGAACTAGCACTGTCAGCATCAGTAAATTACGATTGGAGGGATGAGACACTATTGTCACTGTTCTACTGAGTGTCAGTCCTACCTCTTGATATGCAATCTCTCCACAGTTCATGTGGAGACTATATAGAATTGATTCAGAGGAACCTCATTATGAGCTAACCACTATTGTCCTATGTGTCTCTGGAGCATTTTTCCTGAAAGCATCTGATGTTTTCGAAAAGTTAATGGATTTGACATGACCTCCTCTTCTCCCATCTATTAGCATCATTCATATTTTGAGCAATTAAGTTTCTTGTGAGGCTTCTCCAGTGGTGATGAGTCATGCAGGGATCAGTTCAAAGGCAGTTGTTGGGGAGAAGCAAGTGGTTTGAGAATAAAGATTTATCTTTAGAAACACATCTTACCTAATGTTTCCTATCATTTTTATCTACAGAATTATAATTTTTCATAGAAAAACAGAGAATAAAGATTATGACACATAAGAATAATACAAACTCAACTTTATTATAATGTTATGGTCATTTATTTTTTAATTTGTTTTTATAGAATAATTATGTTGGAGAAAGCCCCATCTAAGAAAATAGAGATTACGGAATAAATTCATAGACTTGATTATCTTAAAAGAATAAAACAATGTTTTATTAGAGAATAGACATAAGAGTAATGATCAGAAATTTCTGGGGCAAACAGAATATGCTGTAAGATTAAACGTAATGCTATAATTTTATCTAGTTTTATTGCATGGGAGTGGGTGGAGGAATGCTGTTATAAGGTAAAAGAAAGTGATTTTTCAGTTAGGTGATAATCCATATGATTCACATCAACACATAAAATCTGGCCTATTATGCTTAATTAACATCTGACAAACATGTTTGAAAGTCATTAACTAGAAAATTAAGTTTAGGTAAATATGTACAAATTTAAATAATAATTATATTATACATCATGTAGCCTCTGTTAAGAAATACCACCCTACCCAATTTATATTGTATTGTAGCCATGCTTCTCTGCATAGGAGAAAGTGGTAATTTAGGGAAGTTCCATTTATATCTAAGAACCTCATATTTATGCAACATGAGTATATTACAGTTACAAAGAAAGGAGGCAGAACTAGAGGGACAGTGAAGGCTATTTAGAAAGGCTCAAGAGAAAACACTAAGCCAGACTTTTTGGATTTTTTTTTAAGTAGTTAAAAGTACATTAGCTATGGAAGGAAAGTTTTGAAACTAGAGAAAATCAAAAGGAAGTTCTACAAGAAGAAAGAAATAGCATAAGGAGAGGCCAGATGAAGACATTCTGGGTCAAACACAGAGGAAGACACATCTATCATAGTCAAGGTTAGGTGTCTATTAGCATATGGTGACTGTTGTAAAAAAGCAACATAGACCCAACACTCACATGAATGAACAGTAGAATCTGTAGTGCAAGCAAAGGGGAGTACCCTTTAGCCAATGCTTGATGGTCTCAGTGTTCTAGTGGTCTTTCTGATTAATGCCTTCAGTAACTCCCCTCCTGACTCATGAAGCAGCCCATTCCAAGGGATTTGAAAGGGGATATAAGTTAGTTAAAAATAGAAAATCAGCTTGGAAAACAGAAAGTGGAATTGATCATTGGTAAAATTTCTTTTTACTAATTTAGTTTCAATAATTAGAGATAACATTGTAATATTTACAAAATATGATCAAATAAATAAATAGACTGGCAGATTCTCTCTTGACCAAACTCTACTCAGGTTTCTCTGAGCTCTTTTTCAACTAGACTCTGTTCTTGAGCAAGTCCCTAAGAGAGAAACTTTTCCAAAAATCTTGCTGAGTCAGTTTAGCCAGAATCCCCCACCCTTAAAATTCTGATAACCTTCAGTCTGACCAAATTTCTCATCCCCTCTATCCCCCAGGTGATACCTGATGACACTGGCCTGCCTTCAGCAAGAATTCCATTTAGTCAAGTGCCTAGGTGCTCAGTTGGTAAAGCATCGGCCTTTGGCTTAAGTCAGGATCCCAGGATCCTGGGCTCCCCGCTCAGCAAGGAGTCTACTTCTCTATCTCCCTCTGCCCATCACACTGACTCATGATCTCTCTGTCTCTGTCTCTCTCAAATAAGTGAGTTTTTTTTAATTTTTAACTTTTTAAATTAAAAAAAAAACATTTTAAGATTTTATTTATTTATTTGACAGAGAGAGAGAGAGATCACAAGTAGGCAGAGAAGCAGGCGGGGGGCAGGGGGAAGCAGGCTCAATCCCAGGACCCTGAGATCATGACCTGAGCCACCCAGGAGCCCAAACATTTTAAATTTTTTAAAGATTTGATTTATTCATCAGAGAGAGAAAGAGAGAGAACACAAGCAGGGAGAGAGGCAGAGGGAGAGGGAGAAACAGATTCTCCCTGGGCTGGAACCCTGACATGGGGCTCCATCCCAGGACCTGGAGATCATGACCTGAGCCAAAGGCAGACACTTAATCATCAGAGCCACCTAGGTGCTCCAATAAAATAATTTTTTAAAAAAGAATTCTATTTAGTCAGAATCCATTTCTTATGTTCATGTTTCCTTTTAGAACATAATTTTCCATCCACCAATTTCTCCCCATTCTGCTCCTTGGCTACAGATTCCTACTTTTCCTTGTTATATTTGAGTTGAGCCCAATTTCTCTTTCCTACTGTAAAACCCCACTGGTGTGGTCTTGAATAAAAATATTCCCAAGAAAGGGAATGGAATTAAAGAGCTGGATTACAGATAATTTGAGTTATTTGCATATTTATAGATTAATGTGTTCTTTGAAATCAAAAATAAAATAAATAACAGAGAAAAAAAAGCCAAGGGATCTTTGGTTTGATTATTCTCTCTTCTGTATTTTTCCATGATTTATACTCTCTAAACATCCTATAAATAGCTATGACTTTGTAATGTGAGTTAGAGTAACAATAACAGAAGTGAATTAAGATGCTCTGCCATATAAGTACCATAATTAAAATCAAGAGAAGGATAAATTTAATTCTGTTCCCTTTCACTTAGATAACCCAGCAGAGAATGGGATGATGCTTAGAAAGTTTTGTTGCTAGATTAAAGGGGAATTTTACTTTCAAATCTTTTTGCCAGAGCTTTGTGTTGCTAAAGTTGGAGTTCTACAGTAAATTAATCTCTGCTTAACAGAACCTTTAATGAATTTTTGCATGTATGAAAGTAACCCCTCAAGCTGAGTCTGTGGAAGGAAAATTGTTCTATGGGGCAGAGGGCAGAGGACTTGGAGATGGAAGGGTAAGTCCTATACAAAGAAAATCTATTACTATTAATTTGCATGCTTCCTTGGTGCTAGAGTCCTCTGTGTTGTCCTTAACATTATCAGAAAATGTCTGTAGTAACACAACTATCTTTTGTGAGGAATTACTATGGAAAATCAGAGGGAAAAGATCTTCGTTTTTTATTTTAGTCCTTACAGAGGGGAAAAGTATGCCAGTCTCTGTGGATGAGCCTAGTGTTTTTTCCAAGTGAACTGAAGAGACCCAAGGCCCTGAACTCTCCACCCAGCCCATTCCAGAACATCACCAGAGGCTCTTAGCCTCATTACAAGAAAGAATTCAAGGATGGACCAGACAGTGGTTGAGTGGTGCAAGTGAAGAGTTTATAAAAGAGAGAGTACACTCTCAAGATGTGAGGGTGGACAAGCTCCAGGGAGAGCAGACCCCGAGTTTGGGTCTCTATTCTTTATTGACAGTTGTTAACTAAGGGGTGGGATATTTATTACTTGGGGAAGGAATATTTTTGGAAACAGAGTTTCATGCCTTTCCTCCCTTACCTGGTCAGTGTTTCTGGCCTTCTTTGTCTTGGGTCTGCCCAGTTTGATCTGGCTTCTTGTGGCTTTGATTTTGGAATGCTGCCAAGATAGGTCTCTTCTGGCTGGTGCACCATGACTCCCCTTTTCCTGGCTTCCAGGCATCCTGTTGAAGACTAACTAGGTGCTTACTCTGACAGTGTAGTATTATTTATCCAGCAGAAGCAGATCATAGGAACAAGAGCACATTAGAAAACCTCAGAATATGGGCACCTGGGTGGCTCAGTGGGTTAAAGCCTCTGCCTTCAGCTCAGGTCATGATCTCAGGGTCCTGGGATCGAGCCCCACATCAGGCTTTCTGCTCAGCAGGGAGCCTGCTTCCCACGAGCTCTCTCTCTCTCTGCCTGCGTCTCTGCCTACTTGTGATCTCTCTCTCTCTGTCAAATAAATAAATAAATAAATAAATAAATAAATAAATAAATAAAAGAAAACCTCAGAATAATACCGGTGATATTGGAGTGAAAGGGAATATTGCACTTTCCTTTTTTTGAAATTCAAATATTGAAATTAAAGGTGACAATTGTTTTGGTTATTTTTAAAACATAGTTAATCCTTGAGTCGGTAAAGGAAAATTTCACAGTTAATGTTTGGATCTAGTTGGTTTTTATTTAATGATTCATGAACTTAGAATTATCCAGTCTAGAAAGCAGAAAGGAACTCACAAGAGTTGTGCAAAGTGAGAGGGTTTTCTAGACCAAAGGGAACAGGAACAAGGACGTTATACTGGAAATTTCCTGATTGGTTAAAGTAGGGTTGCTTTCCTTATATGGAGCCAATGGAAGTCTTGGAGCTGGGTCAGGTCATTTGGGCCGAGCAGGCATGTATTGATTGGTAATCCTAAGACTTAGTTTCCTGGAAGAGCAGAGCATCAAAAGGTATTTAGGTTTGGTTTTTGGACATTGAGTTTAGCATAAGTGACTCCATCTTGGAGGGTAGAGTCTGATGTGGGCTTAATCTCAGGACCCTGAAATCGTAACCTGAGCCAAAATCAAAAAGTCAGATACTCAACCAACTGAGCCACCCAAGCACCTCTTTAGGTTTTGATTTATTAATTTTCATGCATTTAGAGGCTTAAGGTTGATTTGCTAACATAGGCTGCTAGGGCATTAGAACTAGCTCAGTCTTAGGAACTCTTTGTTTAACTAATTTAACAATACTATTGCTAAGTCTTGGTGCCTGGGTGGCTCAGTGCGTTAAAGCATCTTTGGCTCAGGTCATGATCTCAGGGTCAAGGGATCGAGCCCCACATCAGGCTCTCTGCTCAGTGGTGAGCCTGCTTCCCCCTCTCTCTCTGCCTGCCTCTCTGCGTGCTTGTGATCTCTCTCTCTTTGTCAAATAAAAAAAAAAAATACTATTACTAAGTCAAGTTAAATTTCATCTAGTGATTATCATAGACCAGTCACTGCATTTACTACATACACTAAAAGGGTTATCTAAATTAATTCTCAGAACTGCATTATGAGGAATTTATTATGAACATGTCCATTTTACAGAAGAGAAAGTAGAAATAAAGAGAGCTTAAAAAAGTTATTCAAGGTCAGAGTGGAGTCAAATGGCAGATTGATTTCTTATTGTTAAAGTATTTCTCTCTCCTCTGACAAACTATTTCAGACATTATATTGACCTCTTACAGATTTCTTGATCAAGTTTGAGGTACAGGATTTACATGCCTAAAAGCTAAAGAGTTAAATACTGAGAACTGTGACTCTGAGTCAATATGATCTGGGAGCACAGAACATTTTTAACTTAATTTTAATTTTTAAATGAGTATAAAAGCAATTTGAACTAAATTCTTTATTTTTATAGATGTGGCCAATTGTAAAGACTCATCATTACTTGCTAGGCATGACTTTTCCCTGCCTCTTAAAAAAATATTCTTGATAATTGATCCTTCTTATTGTTTAGATAAATTTAAAAGACCGTATGATACCAAATCATGTTTGATTTATGTATTTCAGTTATTGTATCAACAGTTTAACATATGCAACCTATTTATCTTCACATATTTCTAATAGGTAACCCATTTAATGAAAAAAAAAGTATTACTATACATGAGTAATTCAAAGATGAAGAAGAAAATTTATCTAAAGCAGGTGATAAAATATTTGATATAATTATACTTTTTCTTCTAGAAGTTTGTATTATATTGGTCCATAACTCTGCCTTATAAAACCATGTATGAAAGCAGTAAATAACCACTAATTCTTTATGGTTAATATGTTGTTTGAAGATGCTAATTACCTTATTCATGAGGGATAAGTATAGGGAGATTTCATATTCAGAAAGTTATTTTGGTATTATTTCCTCTTCCTTAAATAATCCATTGTTATTAAATTGAGCTTTTCATCCCTTGTATATAAAATAGATAAAAGGAAAATGAGGTCATTTTGTTGGAATAAAATCAAACGTGTAATCAGGGAAAAGATTAGAGAACATTTTACAGTAAAGTGGTTGGTTACCTTGGAGTATTAAAAAGCATCACACTTTCAACATCTGTTAATAAAATATTAGAAATTATAAAAAGATCTTAGTATAATTTTATCTATAAATGTCTGTGTGTGCTGTATTTTGTAAAGTGAATTAACAAATTGCCAGTAAAATTTAGATGTGGGCAGAAGCCATGCTAATTTGCATATCAAATTAAGGTATGATGAGAAAGGAACAGATGACGACTGTTTTTCTGTTTTGATTTTAAATGTTTGCAAATGTGCGATTCTATATTGCTCCTAATTTGTGTGTATTTTCAATAGATGTAAACTTAGAAATAAATCAGCTAATGAAGACATCTAATGAAGGGAAAAGAAAGTCTAATTTCTAAAAATGCCAAGATGCTTATGCTGTATAAATATTCAACATGGATTATTTTGGCTAAAACACTTATATTTGAGGAAATATGGGCTTGGAATCCCTTTCACCCTGATTTTAGAATTTATTTCATTTTATTCAGTTTTATAGCTCTAGCTCAGGACATTCATTCACCCATTTAAGAAGCAAATATTTGTGGAGCTTCTATCATATGTTAAGCATTAAACTGTATACTAAGAAATATGAAAAAGACTGATGTAGAGCAAAGTCTTAATATTTCTTGGAAATTCAATAGATTATTATCAATGGATGGAGAAATGCCTGAGCTGAGGGTCTGAAGCAAGCACATTTTCTTCTGATTTCCTTGATACACTTGGTTTTTTACTGTAGTGACAGTGGCATCTACCATCAGCTACACACCTACATTTTCCCTTTAGAGGTCTCACTCTCATCACAGAGCACTTGAAGCTCCTATAAATTATATTCTTTCAATAATACATTTTATTTATTCCTATCTTCATTTATTTATTCTCTAAATTTTTTTCCTTCTTTTTTTTAATTTTATTTTTTCAGTGTTCCAAGATTCATTGTTTATGCACCACACCCAGTGCTCCATGTAATACATGCCCTCCTCAATACCCACTACCAGGCTCACCCAATCCCCTACTCCCCTCCCCTCCAAAACCCTCAGTTTGTTGCTCAGTGTCCACAGTCTCTCATGGTTCATCTCCCCCTCCGATTTCCCCCAATTCACCCTTCCTATCCCTCTCAAAATGTCCTCCATGTTTTTCCTTATGCTCCACGTGTAAGTGAAACCATATGATAATTGACTCTCTCTGCTTGACTTATTTCACTCAGCATAATCTCTTCCAGTCTCATCCATGTTGATACAAAAGTTGGGTATTCATCCTTTCTGATGGAGGCATAATATTCCATTCTATATATGGACCATATCTTCTTTATCCATTCATCTGTCGAAGGGCTTCTTGGCTCTTTCCACAGTTTGGTGATTGTGGCCATTGCTGCATTGGAGTACATGTGGCCCTTCTTTGCACTGCATCTGCATCTTTGGGGTAAATACCCAATAGTGCAATTACAGGGTCATAGGATAGCTCTACTTTTAATTCCTTGAGGAATCTCCACACTGTTTTCCATAGTAGCTGCACCAACTTGTATTCCCACCAACAGTGGAAGAGGGTTCCCCTTTCTCTACATCCTCTCCAACATTTGTTGTTTATTGTCTTGTTAATTTGGCCATTCTAACTGGTGTAAGGTAGTAGTATCTCAGTGTGGTTTTGATTTGAATCCCCCTGATGGCTAATGATGATGAACATTTTTTCATGTGTCTGTTAGCCATTTGTGTGTCTTCTTTGGAGAAGTATCTGTTCATGTCTTCTGCCCATTTTTTGACTTGATTATCTGTTTTGTGAGTGTTGAGTTTGAGGAGTTCTTTATAGATCTTAGATATCAGACCTTGGTCTGTAGTGTCATTTGCAAATATCTTCTCCCATTCTGTGAGTTGACTGTTTGTTTTGTTGACTGTTTCCTTTGCTGTGCAGAAGCTTTTCATCTTTTTCATTTTTGCTTGTTTCCTTTGCCTTT